>OY821519.1:67716024-68391024 GCA_963682025.1 Cordilura impudica | reverse complement strand
AAAAATTAAAAATTAAAAATTAAAAATTAAAAATTAAAAATTAAAAATTAAAAATTAAAAATTAAAAATTAAAAATTAAAAATTAAAAATTAAAAATTAAAAATTAAAAATTAAAAATTAAAAATTAAAAATTAAAAATTAAAAATTAAAAATTAAAAATTAAAAATTAAAAATTAAAAATTAAAAATTAAAAATTAAAAATTAAAAATTAAAAATTAAAAATTAAAAATTAAAAATTAAAAATTAAAAATTAAAAATTAAAAATTAAAAATTAAAAATTAAAAATTAAAAATTAAATATTAAAAATTAAAAATTACAAGCTAATTCAGATAAAAATATTTTAAAATTTGCTTGTTTTTATTAATATCTGGAAATTTTTAGCCAAGAATCAGTTGATTTTTTTTTTAATTATCATGAATTATATCAAAACTTTTTTTTATAAAGATCAAACTTTGGGTGTTATAACACAGCCAATTTTCAAGTAGTAACGAATTCCTTCTATAGAAGACATGATCATCGTTTTTTATAACAAGGAATTATAATAGAAACTGGCCAAGATTTAATTGGTATTCGAAATTTAAATTTCAGTACGGACAACAGTTTTAAAGTGGTGTTTGTACCCAATATTGGTTGTAATATTGAGTTGAAGATGCAGGTGGAGGGTATCAAAAATTGCCTCACCAAAGTATAATCCAAGACCCTCTCTCGAAACGCATGGTATAGGGTATTTTATAGTAGGTCTAAACCGACTACTTGGTTTAAGATGCATTCTTTTAAATTTAATTTTTTTAACTTTGCTTTATCTTAATTATGTAAACATAATAAGAGTGTGTAGTATAAATTCGTAACGGCACTTGTTAGACCAATGAAATTTTGATAGATGATCCAAATGATCGTAATTGACCAATTTTCATCGAAAAACGGAAATCGATATGATGTCACTTAAGCTATTTTTGCAAGATTTGAATTTGCAGCCATTTGTGCAGTAAACTGCTGGCAGCCAAAGGAAAAAAGTTTGACAGCTGACAGTTTAGAGTGTCGCCCGATACCGAAAGTATCGCTTTGCAAACTCTTTAGAAAGTGAACAATGCCTGATGGTTTTAAATTGTGAAAGAGCTTATAATTTGGGTCTTAGTTTCTGGTTTGCACATTCTAACAGAAAAAGATAACTAATTTTTTTTACTACCTATGTAGATAATAGTTCACATTAAGCCAATTCCAAAGTGACAGCCATGACATTCTGAGATCTTTAAAATCCAATATTATATAGTAAAAGCTTTTCGTTGTTCATAAAAATATACAGAATTATGCAGACGGACCTGAACAACATTTTTACCATTAGCAAAAGTGAGAAAGTATTATTGTTATTAATAATTGGGAGCAAAAAGTAGTCGTAGCAGATATGACAACAAACAGACATCATTTTAGAGGATGTTTGTAAAAAACAGAAAAGCTCTGAAGTTATTTGTATGACAAATAAGAAGCAGTTCTTTATAGTTAATATAAGCGCAAGTTTATTAATGTGGTCAGAATATAATGACTTTGTGCCTGTTTGTAACTACCAAAAATATTTGTCCAAGACCGATCACACAGAATCACTTTCTGAGTCGATTTTGTCGATGTCCGTCTGTCCGTCTGTCCGTCCGTCCGTCAGTGTATCTATGTAAACTTTTACCAAATTACAGGTCGCCAGTATGAATATATTTTGATGAAATATAGTGCATGAGCTTCAATCGGCCATATGATGTACGCTGTTGACATTGGTGAAACCCGGTTTATTTTAAGACCTAGTCCCCATACAAATGACCCCTATGAGATCAACTTAAATTTCCATAATATCCAAATTATCATATAGATCCCGGTAAAGTGGGTTGTGTATGTTTATACATCTGTTGATCACTAGTCCAAAAATAATCCCTACAGGACAATTCATGGCCATAGCCCCCATATGAATCTGATTCCCGATCTTAACTTAAATCAGTCAAAAAACAAAAATATTGCATAGATTTATCTCAAATTTGGTATATGTTTATGCAAAAGATAAGTGACCTCTCCAAATATGGTCAGGATCGGTCCATTTTTCGACCTAGTCCCCATATAAATGTAGCATCCGATATGAACTTTTTCATATCCGAAGGCAAAAAATTAATAACAATGCAATGGAATCAGTTGGACCTATGATATAGAGTCTCTAAACGCATCTATAAGGTATCGTATACCACAATTTTCTTACTTGTTTCGATTAAGTTAATGAACTTAATAGAAAATTTTCAAATGTTCTTTCATCTTATTTTTAAAATGGGTTTCCGATAAAATACATACAGACATCACATATAAGATTAAAATTTTAAATGTATCTTTTGTTTAGCATTTTTTTTTGTTACTCATAATAGAAGGAAAACAAATGACATCCCTTTTCTTGTATTCTTAAGAAAATAAACCACTCATCAAGATGACGAAAGAAAAAAGTTGTGATGTTTATTTTTCATGTGTTATTTTTATTATTGTAGTATAAAGGTGGAATTTATTTATTATTTAGGGGAAAGAGTTCTCAATCATACGTTCAAGGCCACTGAATGCAGAATAATATCGAAAATTACTTCGAAGGCCGGCAAGCGTGGGAGTTCTAACAAATAATATGGAACTATCATGTGCGCCTCCGAATACTGAAGGACCCTTTAAGAAAAAAAGCTTTAGAACAAATACCACTACAAATTTAAAATTGCTTGAAGAGCAGAGAACAGTTTGAGTGCCTATTTTATGCTTTAGAATGCATTCAAAAAAATTGAGAACATTTTTGTCAATTCACATGATTTCAGTAAAACAACACAATGATACAATTGACAAAAGTAAATATGACGAAAACCATGCTTTGCATTGCATGTCTTTTGTTAATCATACACGCAACACTTGAAAAAGCAACGAATATACAGCGATTGGTATGAATGGTCTCAATGCTGATTGAAGAAAACGTAAAAACTTTCTCTATGAAACATTTAACTATATTTTTGGATTCTTTTTCTACACATTGAGTTAATGAAAAAATATTTCATACTAGCTGTTTTTACCCGGTCTTGCCCGGGATAAAAAGGCCTTTGACTTGAAAAATGATTCACTATGCTTACCAGGCGCTGAGTACTTAGTTCCCAATTAACAAATTCCCCAATAAAATGAACTTTCTCCCCAAAAATTTTTATGGGCAGTAAATTGATTTTTTATTTCAATTAAAAATTTTTTGATTTTGTAATTTAGCAGATTTTTATAAGCAAAAATGCTTCAAAAATAAGCTGCGAAATCGCTTAAAGTTTTTTTTTCCAGTTTATTTATAAACATCAAATATAACGGAATGGTTCAAAATTAAAGGAATCAGAACTTTTAAAAATTGAATTACTTCATTCAATAAGTGATCATCATTGAGCAGAGACGTCAAATTCAAGTTTCAGAAATGAAAGACTAATGCGACGTTTAATATTGTCTCGCAAGGTTTCTTTAAGCAAATGCTTATAGTATATGTGTGGCAAATTTTGATCAATATGTAATTGTTTCACATACGTAGATAAAATTTATCATACGACATTTCACTAAGCTGTATTCCGCGAGCGAGTCGAGTCCGCTTCCGCGCGTTTGGCAACTTATTTTAATCGCCAAAATATATTTTTCAGATCATTGCGATATTTTAGCTGAGCTGTGTTCCGCGAGCGCTTCCTCGTAGCTACTACCCGTGCTGCAGCTTAGTTCTCGTTAACTTATTTTAATTCCTAAAACATATTTTTTAGAGCACTGCGATATTTTAGCTGAGCTGTGTTCCTAAAGCGAGTCGCGTCTGCATCCGTCGCGTCCGCGTCCGCATCCGTCGCGTCCGCGTCCGCGTCCGCGTCCGCGTTCGCGCGCCGCGCCGCTTCCGCGCGTTTGGCAGCCACACCTGTGCTGCCGCGCAGCTGTTGCCAACTTATTTTAATTGTCAAAATATATTTTTCATATCATTCCGATATTCTAGCTAAGCTGTATTCCCCGTGTGCGTAGCTTCCGCGGAACGAAATGATGTTATTGAAAAGTATACTCATTTTAAATGCATCTATTGTAGGACATATATTGAGAGCAGTATGCAAATGTTCACTAAAATAAATATTTAAAAAAATTCATTAAATAAAAATATGTAAAAATTTAAGAATGAATTTGGGGAGTAAGTTAATTTTTTATTTCGATTAAAAAAAATGGGGAATTTGTTCATTTATTTTGGGTACCTTTTCTTTAAATTTGGGGAATTTGTTCACCGTGTAGTTATTTTCGTGTAAACCAAATTTCAGAGAAATCCGTTGAAAAGTACAAATTTGTATAGGGAAGAAATATACCATACAACAAAATATGAATTTTATATGAAAATTGGGCGTAAAAGTAGGCGTGGTCGGTAAAAATCATATAGCGACCTTCCCTGGAATATGTACTAAATTTCGGAGAAAGCCATTGAAAAATAAAAGTTTGTACAGCAATCAAATAAAGAAGCAAATAAAAGGAAAAAAATAAGTTTTATATAAATACATAGACGTTGGCGCAAAGTAGACATGGCCTGTAAGAAGCATATGGTGACCTTCCATGTCATCTGACCATCCCTTGAAAAATAAAAATTTCTGTAGTGAACAAATATACCAAAAAACAGAAAATTAATTTTGTATAAAAAGTGGGCGTATAAGTAGGCGTGGCCATCAAGAATCATCTGGCGACCTCTCTGGAGTACAGAGATCGTGTGTATCAAATTTCAGAGAAATCCGTTTAAAAAAAAATTGTGTAGCGAACAAATGTACCAAAAAACAGAATGTGAATTGTTTACAAAAAGTGGGCGTCATAGTAGGCGCGACCGGTACGAAGAATATGTCGACCTCCCCTGGAGCAGAGAGATCGTGTGTACCAAATTTCAGAGAAATCGGTTGAAAAATAAAAGTTTGTATAGCGAACAAATATACCAAAAAACAAAATGAATTATATAATAAAAAAAGTGGGCGTTAAAGTAGGCGTGGCCGGTAAGAAGCATATGGTGACCTTTCCTGAAGCACAGAGATCGTGTGTACCAAATTTCAGAGAATTCCGTTGGAAACTAAAAATTTGTATATCAAACAAAAGAAAACGAATTGTATGCAAAAAGTGGGCGTAAAAGTAGGCGTGGTCGATAAAAAGTACATGCTGGCCTTAGCTGGAGTACAGGGATCGTGTGTAGCGAATTTCAGAAAAATCTGTTAACAAATAAAAATTTGTATAGTGAACAAATATGAATAAAACAGAAAATGAATTTTACATAAAAAGTGGGCGTAAAAGTAGGCGTGGCCGGTAAAAAGTATATGGCGACCTTTCCTGGGGTATAGAGATCGTGTGTACAAAATTTCAGGAAAATCCGTTGAAAAATAAAAATTTGTATAGCGGTCAAACAAACAAACAAACAAATAAACAAACAAACAAACAGAAAATGAATTTTATATATATAGATAACTATGTAAAAATAAATTAATACAAAATTATATTAAGTAAGCACCAACTGCTAAGGCCATCGGCTCCAAAAATTAAAAAAAAATGGAAATTAAAATTAAATAACTTTTCTTTATTTCTCATGTTGACTTTACACATTTACTTTTCTTACTGGTGGAATCTTTTAAAATATCATCAAAATTTAAGTATTTCAACATATCGTGTTCGATATACATTATAGAAAGAGAACACAATCGCTTTTGGGTCATGGATGAACGATGACAGTTCTTAATTAATTTTAATTTAGAAAAGCTGCGTTCATTTTTAGTGCTGTCATGACGTTGGGGAGTGTTGATTGTGATATATTTACAAAAATTATTTTGTATGATTTCTCCGTGGGCACGAAGTTTTCATTTTCAGTATTCCATAATTGTAAAATGAAATATTTAAAATGTACCACTTCAGCAGCGAATTTATTTTCAATGTCATCCGAATAATATACTCTGAAATCCTCGCAAGAAATTTTCAGCTCTTCATCAGATTTCGTTAGAAAATTTGTGAGAAAACCAAATAATTCACATATTTCACCATATGCCTCTAGGCGTTTCTTCAATTCTGCACAAAGCATATCAAAAACTGGTAAATATGTTTCTATTAAAAGCTTAGATAAAAACCAGTGTCTATCGTTTGAGTATCTGCCGAATAATAATTTTTATTTTTCTTTTTCATATCATACAAATATTTTCTTTGTCATATAAAAGTTAGAAAATGTTTCTTTGGTCATTTTCAAATATTTTCAGCACAGTGCTTGTAACTCGGCCACGCTCCTTCGCTCACGTCCTCGTGAAGCATCTGAAATTATATATTATTAATATACCCATGTACAAGCATTTCTTTTCTTTTTTTGTCAAAAATTCGTTCTCATATATACTTTCATATTATCTAATCATGACACATATCCGTATTATACAATTTAATTTTATCTGAGGAAGTTATTCCTTCATATGATTTCTGTGATCTATTAGAACTTGGCATGTCCTTTATAACATACCTATCATTGTCCAAATATTTCACAATCTGATAAGGGCCATTATATTTTGGAAGAAGTCTTCGCCCCTTTCTATAAATTTCACTTGGTTTTCTCCTTTGGTCATAATTTTGTTTTGATATTGTTGCATAGTTTCTATCAATGAATTTGCCTGTCTTCTAGCATTTATAACATGTTTAGTTTTAATTTCATAGACTTCACTACTTAAATATGAATCATATTTTCCCCTTGGTAAAAACCCAAATAAAAACCCCTTGGTAAAAACCCAAATTAAGAGTAGAATTTAATACCCATTGAACATCATCATTAGACTCATCCCATTTATCATTTTCTACCGATGTACCCAAGGTCGATAAAATCGTTCGATTATACCTTTCTGCTTGTCATGATGGTTAAATAAAATTTTCTTTCTCGAAGATTGTGGAACAGCCCACTTACTGCCGTTTAATGTTTTCTTATATAACCTACCTTTTTTAGTAACTATTCGCTATGTATCTGTTTTTCCTCTTCATCTGTTGGAGTCTTCTTTAATATTTCAATGAGATATCTACACCTTTCGTCATTTAACTGCGAAGCTAATATCCAATCCATTTCAGTAATATCGACATACAAAACATCTAGCGGGTTTCTACTTAATGCATCAGCATGTGCCATTTGAGACTGTTTATGAATTTAGAATTTAAAAAAAAGGAATCTCCTGAAAATTATATTTTATTTATATCTTACCATTGATATTACCAATATTAAAAAATGATAGTTGCCTTGTAGAATTTTGCGTTGTACGGCTCTGTTTATTATATTTGTGTTTTTTTTTAGAACAATAGCTTAAATCAGTTTGATGTCCAAAATAGAAGTGAACGATAATATAAAAATTTTAAATGTAGAAACCACTAATCATTTTTAAAAAGAACAAAAGTAATGCAAATTACAATAATAAAAATAAGTTGTTTAGCAAGTGAGAATAATACAGTTAATTTGTTGTCTCACCTTATTAGCGGTGCATTAGGTTGCTATTAAGTCGTTATTAATAAACATAGTGAGCTAATGAAGCGAAGAGCATAAGACAAAACTAACAAATCTCAGTTATTAACCCTACAACGACTATTAAGAAACATTATAATGTCCTGGTTAATGATGATTGTGGTTAATGATGGTTTTAGTAAATGATAATTATTAACTATGATAATTATCTTTAAAAATTTAATAATTAGGATAGCGTTTATGTGTTATAAAATAATATAATGTAATGCAATACATGATATTAATAATAATATAGATAGGTATAACAATACACTAAAAATAATGTAAATACAAATAAAATAGAAATATTAATTATAATAAGTTTAGATTAATAAATTTATAATAAGTATAATATAACTGCGTTACAATAAATTTTGTTTTAAGATATTTTAATTAGGCAAACGGTTGTGAAAATTAATATTTTCTGCAACAGAGACCTTTGTCGATATTCCATAATAAAATTGAATCTTGAATAGTAAGCCACCGTCTCGCAATTCGAGGCACAAGATCTCTTTTTGAAGAAGCAGTTCTTGTAGAGGAACAATTTGTAACTACTTTAAACTCTATCCCTAGTAAATATAATCTAAAACGTTATAAAGCATATATGACAGCTAATGTTTCTAACTCATAAGAATGATAGCGCTGCTTCTCTTTTGTTGTTGTGTGACTAAAGTATGCAGCTGGTCTCAAGTTTCATCACATTTCAAACAGCTTCAACACCCCATTTACACGCATCTGTGTGCAACTCGGTCCACGCTTTCCTATTATACAAGACTAATACAGGACACGTAGTAAGTTTTCTCTCCAACTTATTAAATGCCTTAATTTGTTCATTCTCCCATTTGAAATTAATTTCCTTTTTTAATAAATTCTGAATATGTCTGGCTATAAAAGCATATTGTTCTATAAATTACCTGAAATAACTCTTTAACCCCTAAAACTGACGAACTTCATGAAGTTTCTTAGGACTTGGGAAATGATTAACAGCACTAGTCTTTTCTTTTCCTGGTTTTGCACCCTCTGCATTTATTTCAAATCCTAAATACTGTATTGTACTATGAAAAAAACATTTTTTATTTCAATGTTGCACCATTTTGCATTAACGTTTCTAAAATTATCTCTAAATTCTGAAAACCTCTACCAATCGTGTGTGAATTTCAAATTTCCAAGCATTTTATTCATAGTTCGTTGAAAAACTGCCGGAGAATTTACTAACCCAAATGGCATTCTCTTAAATTCATAATGCCCATCAGGGGTTATGAACACTGCCTTTTGGGATGATCTCTAATGAGATTTGATAATAACAACTTGCGCAATCTAAGCTAGTAAAATAGCTGCTTCCTCTTTATCTACCAATTTCATCATCATTGGAAACGCTTCTTTTATTGTTTTCCGATTCAGAGCTCTGAAATCAATGCACATCCTGTATTCCCCTGTTTTCTTTTTAACCAAAAGAATAGGACTAGAATAAGGAGACGATGAATATTGATAAGATCAGCTTTTTTTTAGATCGGCTATCATATCACGAACAATATCTCTTTCAGACCATGATATCCGATATGGTTTATATGAAACTGGAGTTTCATCGTTTAACTTAATTTTCATTTGTACATTTTTTATATTTCCTAGTTCTGACATATCCTGTGCAAAACAACTTCTGTATTTATTAATCAAAGCACATAATCTTTCTATATTAGTGTCATCTAAATCCCTTGCCTGAGGTACAATTTCACTTTTCAAAAACTGTTTCAATCTACTAGATTTTACCCTATAATTCGAATATTCAAATTGTTCACCTAATCTGCAAGGAAAAACTCTTCCTATTCTAAACCCCATTTTAAAAGATAAATCATTACACGACTCATTTTCTATTAAAATCAATCCTATACTACCAACAACACATCTGGAAATTCTGTATTCGTTTTTCGGGTTATTAACGAACATTTCTTCCAAATAAAAACATGAATTGTAAATTCGATCAGTCATAACTTCAACAAACCGAGCATTTTCTTTAGGTATATTAACTGTTTTGTAAATCCAAAGTGAACATTTTTCTTTTGATATGCAATCAAAATGTGAAAAATTTTCACTTTCTTTAGTATTATTTTTCACTACCATAATAACAGATTCATGATTAATAAATGGTTGGCCAATAAGGATATCAATTTCTTGAGCGTAATCGGGATAAATAAATATTGTAACAAATGCCGATGCTGAATCTACTTTTAATTTAACGAATATTTTGGATGTTGCAGATACAACTGATCCTCCATATCCTGTAACTTGTATGCTACAACGTTCAAAAGCTACGTTTAATGCATTTGCATTGGATTGTCTTATTAATATTACTGAGCAACCGGTATCAATAAGACATCTCATTGCAATATCATTTACAATCCACAAAATAGCACTCTTTAATTTCACCGGATTTTGCTTCATTATTAATAAATAATATTGAAGACTTACTTTTTTTTAAACAGTCCCGTGTATAATG
The DNA here is from genome assembly GCA_963682025.1 of Cordilura impudica. Taxonomy (NCBI): domain Eukaryota; kingdom Metazoa; phylum Arthropoda; class Insecta; order Diptera; family Scathophagidae; genus Cordilura; species Cordilura impudica. Next base: position 68,381,005 of record OY821519.1, on the reverse strand, counting down.
TCCCCATTTTCTAAAATTATCGCATTTCTTGAGACCACTTTGACACTTGCTTGCATAATGTCCTGATTTCTTGCAGTTAAAATATATCACTTTCTTCAATTTATCCTCAGAACCCTCTTCAATTAAAGTGATAGTTCGTCCATCAATCCCTCAATTTTTGGATTGAACATCCATCTCTTGCGGAAATGTTGACAAATAATGACCAAAGAAGTCTTCCGGAGTCTGAAATCTTCCAGCCCTTGCACTCACTTGTACACTTCCAGCTGGTAATCCATCAATTATGCATGACACAGAATCTTTTCCAACTATCGTAAGTGTGTCAGCTAAAATTTTCTTTTCAAAATAATATCTCGTCATTGACTCCGTCGGAAGCTTAACCCGTTTCACTAAACGCTTAAGATTTTCAGAAAAATCTTGATGCTCCGGAAATGATTGGCATAGCAGGGATCTCCATTCTTCCCATGTTGAGGCGTATTCATTTAAATTCTCAAACCATGTTCGTGCAAAGCCTTTCAATCTAGTTGGCATTGCAAATATTTTCTTACGATCATCCCAATTATGAATTTCACCAATTTGATCAATTTTTTGTAACCATAGGGACACAGGCAAATTTAATGACCCAGGTTCAAATTCTGGAATGCAGTCAATTTTAAAATTTAAATTGTTTCCAAAATTTTCTTGACGTTTCTCGTTCAAGGTCTTCACTAAACTTTCCAAAGCGTTAATGCGTTTAGTCAATTCCGTTTCGTCCACAATTACTTCTGGGGGCACTTCATGATCATCCGAGGAAAGGATTCGATTTTGAGAGCTTTCCCGTACTTCAGATGTCCTTCTCATATTTGTATATACGTTTCGCTTTCTGTTTGATCTTGCCATAAGACTTCAACATAATTAATTTTTTTTTATTTGTAATCCCACCGCTGCTTTAAAAGCTTAGATAAAAACCAGTGTCTATCGTCTGAGTATCTGCCGAATAATAATTTTTATTTTTCTTTTTCATATCATACGAATATTTTCTTTGTCATATAAAATTTAGAAAATGTTTCTTTGGTCATTTTAAAATATTTTCAGCACAGTGCTTATACTATTTAAATTTTTTCTTTTCCTCTTGGTACAACATCTTCCTCAGTACCTTCATCAAACTGCATTTTACATTTTCTTTTGCATTGCTTTTCATCAGTCCATTGTAATCTCCTCAACTCTTATAACGTATTTCTCAAAATGTTCTCTCTCTACGTTCAAATAATCTAAGAGTGTCTTAAAAAGTAATTAAATTTTTTTGTTTTGCAAAGATTTACTGACAACATTGATTCGATCCAGAATGACACTCCAAAGTGCAGATATTAAAACAGTTTCCTTTTTTTTTTAATTCCTGTAAGAGACATCTGGCCTCGTAAACAGCTTCTGCTTTTTGATTCTGTTCGTTGATTAACGATTGTAACGCTTGCTTTATACCATCATATCCTTGTGATAAAGCCTTAGTAGCATCAGCTCTTGCACACCACCTTTTCTTTTTAGCATCTTCTGTAAGATATATAAGCAAAGTGCCCCACCGATAAGTGGACCCAGAGAAGAAGTTATATAGTACTTGCAAGAATCCGAAAAATGAGATTGCCACATTTGAAGCGTTGTCGTAAGATTGGCCTCTTATATATTTTATGTCAATATTGAACTTTTTAAGTAAGTTAAGATAGTGTTAGCTAGGTCTTCTCCTTTGTGACTTTCAATAGGAATGAATGTTAGAAAACGTTCCATTACTTCACCGTTTGTATTTGACACATATGATAATACTAAAGTTAACTGAACATTGTGTTTATATCTGGTGTTAAGTCAACACGAGAAATACTTGGCTTCAACAACATCATTAACTATATCATTCAAAACTTTGTCGCCCATAATGTCTATAATTTCTTCACAAATCGTTGCAGATAAATACGATGGTTTTCCCTTCCCTTGATTGCCATATTTTCCAAATGTGTATTGAGAAACGGATCATATATTGCTATTAATTCTAACATTCCCAAATAATGCCATTATGTTGCGAACCACGAATTTCGTCGTGTCCACGAAGCGCTAATCTACGCGATGAAATAAATTTTATGGCTGACGCAAGTCGATGGCATATTTTTACCCAATATTCCTGTTCTTTTTTGAATTGAAACTCCAATGTGGAATCAATTCGTCCATGAACACTACGTCTCCTTATCAATATCTGCACAACAGTCGATGTGTTTCACCATCCTCATGCATTTTAATTCGTTCGAAATTATTTTTCCGATCAGGAAATCCACTCTCAAATTGACTTTTCTTCTGGGAATCTCAAACAGTAAACATTTTCATTGGACGGGGAATACATTAGCCACTCCCTTTTGATATTAATACCACTTATATAAATTATTAAAAAAAATTAAAAAATTATTTTATGAAATTGCTCAATCCAGCCCAGGTTTCACAAGATATTTATTATGCTCCAATATTTTTTACGAGATGAAACTTTAGATAAAGATATAACTATGGCTGATATTAAACATATGTTCAAAAATGTAAAGCTAAACAAAGCACCAGGAGAGGACAGAGTACCTTACGAATTTTTATTTTTTTTTTATCAACGCTACGGATGAATTTCTTGAAGAGTTGGCTCGCATGTATAATAAACTGTTCAATAATTATAATATAGATAAATCTCTGACTAAATCAATAATTTTTCCTATACATAACAAAGGAAGCGTAAATGAACCATCCAACTATAGAGGAATATCGTTTATGAACTCTGTAGCAAAGATCTTAATGGGAATCCTTAACGATAGACTTGTTACATGGATTGAAGATAAGAACATTATGGTTGAATATCAAGCTGGATTCCGAAGGAAATACTCTACTGCGGATAATATTTACAACTTAGCTTCAATCGTTAACATCAAGCTGTCTAAAAAGAAACAAGTAAGAAAATTATAGTCGGTCTAGACCGACTATACGATACCCTATACCATGCGTTTAGAAACCCTATCTCTTAGGCCCAACTAACTGGACATTGAAAATAAGCAAAAACCAAATTTGAGTGGGATTTTTATTAATTTTTTTGGCTGCAGATATGAAAAAGTTCATATCGGATGCTATATCTATAAAGGGACTAGGTCCGAAAATGGACCGATCCTCATCATGTTTGGTAAAGTCTCTTGTATTTTGCAAAAATATATACAAACAAAATTTGAGAAGAATCAGTGCAATATTTTTGTTTTTAATATATTTAAGTGAAGATCGGGAAGCAGCTCTATATGGGGTCAAAGGGAGCATTTTTGGACTACTCATTAGTGGATGTAATGAAGGCATACAAACCCAATTTGAGTAAGATCTATATGACAATTTGGATCTTATGGCAATTTATGTCGATTTCATATGGGTAATTTGTATGGGGGCTAGGTCTGAACATGGACCGATTCTCACCAATTTCAATAGCGTTCATCCCATGGCTGAGAAAAGCTTATATACCAAATTTCATCAAAATATGTTCATATTTGCGACCTGCAGTTTGATTACAAGCTTTACATGGACACACAGACGGACGGACGGACGGACGGACGGACGGACATTGTTAAATCAACTTAGAAAGTGATTCTGATTCGATCGGTATAATTAAAGATGGGTCTAGGTCAAATATTTTTGGTTGTTACAAACAGCAGCACAAAGTCATTATACCCAAACCACATAGTGGTATAGGGTATAAAAAGTGTATGCGTTTTTCGTAGATTTTAAGGCAGCTTTCGATAATGTCTCTAGAAAATCTATGATATACAAATTATATACAATGGGAGTATCATATAAGTTTGTTTAAATGATAGAACACGTATATGAACACACACATTCAGCAGTATGGACTGGAGTGCAGCTGTCAGAATACTTTGATACAACCTCTGGAGTAAAACAAGTGTGTTTGCTTTCACCACTACTTTTCGCCCTCTACATCAATGATCTGCATGAATACTTAGGTGGTGGTTTAGATATTGAAGGGAAAAACATAAGACTCTTACTATACGCAGACGATATTGTAATAATGGCTGAGAATATAACAACTATGGAGAATATGGTACAAGACCTAGAAAATTATTGTGATCTATGGAATTTAGAAGTGAATGTGGACAAGTCAAAGATGATGGTTTTTGGAAATGGAGGACGAGTAAGTCAAAGAGAAAGATGGAGATTCAGAGGAGAAGAAATAGATATAGTCTCTGAATATAACTACATTGGAGTAGTTCTAACTCCGAAAATGACGTTTTCCAAGCATTTACAAAACAGAAATACATAGTCGAAAAGTGCAATGAATGCCAAATGGCAAAATTTTAAAATAATAATGTATCGCTGCAAATGAAATGGAAACTATTTTTGGCAGCATGTAGATCGGTTTAGGCATATGCCGCACAAGTGTGGGGTTATGTTCTTTTTGAAGACGTAGATAAATACAACGTTTCTTTCTGAAAAGAGTACTAAAACTTCCATCAAACACACCAAACTACGCCCTTGAGATGGAAACCGGAATTGAGGATGGACATATTTATACTTTACAACTTCATTTACAGTACATAACAAAAACAATGTTCTGCTATACTGAAGACAGACTACCCCACTACCTTACAAAAATAAATCTAAGAAAGAAAATATTTTGGGCTAAAGCTTTAAATGTTTTGGCAAGTAATCTTCACATACAGTGGATTGAAATAAATACTTCGGAACACGAATGGAATTACAACAACTTCATATTAATACAGGGTCTTAAATCTTTAAACCTAAGAAATAAAACGGAAAGAGCGATGCAGAGTAGCGCACGAATGTACAAACATCTAGACTATACAGTGGGAGCTAAATATAGGAAACTATAACCAAAATGACGTTAGTCGAATATTTAAAGCCCTCTGTGATCTATTTTACCTTAATGGCAATAAGTTTACTACCAACGAAAATGATCTAATATGTACATTATGCAACCTTCGAGAAAAGGAAACTCTACAACATTTTTTAGGTATATGCCCAATCTTGAATACCTTCAGACGAAACTTTTTTGGAACAACTACGTTATCGGAAGAAGAAATCATAAGAATTCTTGATGGAAGACTGAGCACTGATTGGAAAAATCTGATTGGATATCTAAAATCCTCTTTAAATTATAGAAAATTAATAATAACAGAATATAATTAATTACTAAACCAAAAATAATTAAAAAACCTCATTGTAAATTTTTTTTTTATTTAGTACATCCAGCTGACGACACTTTGTCATAGCTGTATAATCTTTATTTCTTTTCTAATGATACCACTTATATGTTGTCGAAAAAACATTAAGTTCGTAAGGTATCGGTTTTTACCGTCATTATAGTTACATTTTGAAACAAAAAATTACACTCAATCTGTTGACATTCTCTAGGATCTCTAGTGCACCAATATTCTTGTATTTCGTTTATTATATTTTTCCATAAGCCAATATTACTCTGGTATGCCACATCTAAATAGCAAAGAAATGTTAAAAATTTATACATATACAAAATATTTTAAAAATTCAAATTCAAATACAAGTACAAAAATATAAGTAAATTAAATGTACCAATTTTCGGGATGTTAAGAAATTTTTTTTGCCTTTGGCGTGCTAAAGTTATTTAAATAAGATTAATCACTGAAAACCATTTCTGTTTTGAAATATAGCATTTTAAGCATTATTTTATATATAATAAAAATATAATTTTCTTCATTTTATTTTATTTATAACGTTTTTTCTAACACCTTAAAATAAACGCTGTTTCGGGAATGAACATTACTTCGGGAATTCATGCTCTTAATTTCAGGAGTTTGATTTCAAATGAAAAAATATACAATAATGAAATAATATATAATGAAACAATATGTATAATACATAGATAATACTTTTTTTATCTTAAAATGAATAATTTAATAACTGAATGTAATAAGAAATACTCACTGATTACGTACCGTCTAATCGGCGTCTATGCGACAAAAGAAAAAAGGATTTGCCAACTGACCAAAAACAACGACCACAATAACAATAGCAACAATTACAGCTATCCCACACAAGAAACAAAATTCAGAATAACAACACTAACAAGAACAATAATACAATACTAACAAGAACAATAGAAAAATCATATTATTTCAGGAGAATTTTTCCATTTACATTGAAATATCGGGACGCATTGAACTGATTTTGATAATCTTAAACAGGATGTCAATGAATCATTTTCATAAAAAATTAACAACTCAGCTTGTAACGACAAGTTTTCCTCCGGTTGCTAGGGTATAGCTCGCGGGGGTCAGGGTCGTTGCAGAAATTTATATTCTTGCATAAGACAGAGAGGAATAAAACGAGTTATTTCAATGTTTAGAGTGTCGTGGCTTATTTTATTTCTGGTTATAATTAATGACTTACAACTAATAATGGTAATTTATAATTTGAATAAATATAGTGGTTAGTTGGTACTCCTCCTGCGGAAGAGCGAGAAACCTGGAGTGGGTACTTCTCTAGTTGTCAAAAATCCTGGACCCTTGCCGTTGTATAGTGAGACCTGGTGAGGGCACTTCTTTAACTGCCGGGAGAAACCTGCGAAGGCACTTCTCTAAGCTGCGGGGGAAACCTGCGTAGGCACTTTGTTTGATCGCGTGGGAGAGACCTGCGTAGGCAACCTCTCTAACTACGGGGAGAAACCTGTGACGGCACTTCTATAAAATGCGGAGAGAAACCTGCGGAGGAACTTCTCTAAACTGCGGAGAGAAACCTGCGAAGGGACTTCTCTAAACTGCGGAGAGAAACCTGCGTAGGCACTTCTCTAAACTGCGGAGAGAAACCTGCGACGGCACTTCTCTGAACTGCGGGGAGAGACCTGCGAAGCCACTTCTCTAAACTGCGGAGAGAAACCTGCGAAGGCACTTCTCTAAACTGCGGAGAGAAACCTGCGAAGGCACTTCTCTACACTGCGGGGAGAAACCTGCGAAGCACTTCTCTAAACTACGGAGAGAAACCCGCGAAGGCACTTCTCATAGAATTAAAACACGCGCACTAGTACTGCGATGTGTACTCGACCACCGCCGACGATCGACTCCTCGAGTTTGGTTATTGTTTCACCTTTTATAGTTTGTTGATGTGGTGAACAATTTTATAACTCACCTCGGAGTGGTGTGTTTATCTTCCTTCTCGCTCTAACATGTAAAGGCTATGGTTTAGAGGAGTAAATGTGGATTGCAACTACTGTTATTTACTGCTTTTATATATTAATATGTAAATGATAAATTTATATATATATATATAAATAAGTGAGGTGTAGACGAAAACGAGGTGTACCGACTTTCGTCGTTACAAGCTGACCAATTGAGAGCATGATCGTGATTTCCACAGATGGACAGACGGAGAGACGGACATCGCTATATCAATTCCACTTGTTATAATGATCAAGAATATATATGTATTCATTTTATGGGATCCAGATTTTCGTCTAATTATTACAAACAGAATGACACTGGTCTGTATAAAAATAAATTCTTATTAGAAACAAAATCACATTAGACGATTGGAGAAACAAATTTCGAAAAAGGTTTACGGAAATTTGATTCCAAAAAATATTATCATAAAAAAATGAATTTTTATTAAATATTATCAAATTAAAGTGTTTTTTATTTTTCAACAGGCACCTTAGGTGCGTTACATCTAACTTATGAGGGCTCACATAAAAATTTTAATTTAATAAATCTATTAAAAAAAAAATTCCTTAAGCGCTTTTTAGTAATTTTCGTGATCCTTTTGGTGGACACAGACCTTTCCAAGGAAAAAGTGTGGTATAGTTGGCGACTTTTTAAAATAGCCCAAAATCTTTCTTTGGGCCTTTAGATGTGGGAAGTTAGATGGATTCGCCTCTCCTGGCATGAAATTAAAATTATTAAGTAAGACAGGTTGTACAGCTGTTTCGGATCGAGTCAACAATGCTCATCAGTAGCCAAAAGCATTAGATAGTTTGTGTTGAAATTGTTATATTTACATACCTTTGCTGAAACCAACCTAATGAGAATCCAAGCAAAAAGCTATTTAAGCTTCTTTCGATATAATATATCGAACTAAAATATAAAACAACTTTGATATAAATATGTTTGTAAAGCATAATCAATATGCAGATCCTCGCTATGATTGCCGTTTCTAAATAAAGCCCCTTGTTGAAGATTTGAATACTAATTTTGTGACAGTTCCAATAGAACAGTATTTATCTGTTGATGAACAGATATGCTCAATGAAAACGCCAAATAATATGAAAAATTTTATTCCAAATAAGCGTCACAAGGGGGATTTTGTTACAAGTTGGAATTCGACAGTGGCATGGAGAAAATCGTAATGTCACATGAGCCAGATCTAGGTGCAGCATCCAACTGCCCAATGAGATTGGCCAGGGGATTTCCATGACATTAAAATTACCGATTATATTTCGATAACTATTTTATTTTCAAAGCAAAGTTTCAGATCGATTGGATCACGTGAAAAGTGGTAGAAACCGATCCAAAGCTTTTCGGCAGACAAGCAGACACTACGAGTTAAAACAAAGGGAGTAAAAAACTTTTTGATATTTAAATATTCGTGTGTATAAAACTTTTCCTATTTATCCAATATTTCAATTGAAAAGGTCAAAAACACATTTGATGCAGAAAGTTATCACACCCTTTTTATACCTAATATTTGACCTACACCCATCTTTTATTGAACCGATCGATTCAAAATCATTTTCTGAGTCGATTTAGTGAGCTCCGTCCGTCCGCTTGTCTGTTTGTCCATGTTAACCTTGTAATCAAACTACAGGTCAGAAATATGAAATATGTTTTGATGAAATTTTAATATGGACTTTTGTCGTCCATAGGGCAAAGTTTATTGAAATCCGTAAATGTTCAGACCTAGTCGACTTAAATTGCCAAAAGATTCAATTTATCATACAGATCTCGGTTTGTGTGTCTTTATTACATCCATTAATCAGTACTCCAAAAATAATCCCTATTGGACAATTCTTAGTCATATTCTCCATATGAGGCTTCTTCCCAACCGTCACTTAAAACTAGCTAAAAACTAAAATATTTGAAATATTTTTTTTCAAATCTGTTTTCCATATGTTTTTGCGAAAAATAAGTGACTTTACCATTTGTGGTCAGAATCGATCGTTTTTTAACCTAGTCCCCACATAAATATAGCATCCGATAAAAAAATTTACAGAAATTAATAGCAACTAGCATAGCCCAGCTCTCTAAATTCGAGTGAAAATTCTAGAAAATATTATTTTTCATTCAATTTAAAAATTTATGAATATTTAAATGAGCCTAAGGGTATGCCAATCAATTTAAGCAATTCACAATTCAACACAGGGCGTGTCATACACAATTTAAATCATTCTCATTAACAGGGCGTAACGAATTATTAGAAATATTTTATTTTATTTAATTTAATATATCTTTAAGACAGATTAAACATAAGTTTTATCACTCTCAGCTTTTCCTCCACATGAACTATAACTATGCTAATTTTCACACTCCTCCGTGCCCGCACATTGCTTAAAAAGCGAACTAAATATCAACCTTCACATATTAATATATAGATGCCAGTCAAATTTGGTTAATTTTTATTTTATATATCCAATTATTTGGATCCAAGGCCCTTTCTCTACACGCACGGTATATAATCGGTCTAGACCGACGATGATTTTTTTATTTGCTTTATTTGACTTTTGTACTTAAAGGAATATGTACAGGGTGGGCCGAAATCACCATGGGGTTTAAAAATTTAATAACATTTTCGTTTATATATATATATATATATATATATATATTTATTTTATTTTTTCAGACTATATAAAGAAAACCTAGAGATTTACTGTTATTACCATATAAGGTGCAATTGGTGCAAGAATTAAAACTCGCAACTCATCGGTAATGTCTAAATTTTGCAGTTAAATTTCAACAATTGGCCAGAAATTAAATCAACTTTATTGAAAATCTGATTATGAGTGCCGAGGTTTGATACTGAATTATAAGATTATATTTACACGTGAGCCTAAATTTCTGTTTAATTAGATATTCTTTTCTAATTCAAGAAGAACTGATTCTATAATTCAAATAAGGCATAAAAGTTTGGTATCTAAATGGCAATTCTATATGCAATGCATACGTCTTTGAAACTTGCTACCGCTTGCTAGGCTCTGGGGTTCATCATTCGCCATTCATCAACGCCAATTGCGGTTTATTATAGAACATTTTTTATATCATGCTCTTGAAAACCGAGCTGAGATGTGGTTTCAGCTGGATGGAGCCACTGCCAACACTGCCACTTTTAAGGTAAATATTTTGAGAGCGAATAATTTCCAAAATTTTGGAAATTAATTGGCTAGCACGTCGCCAGATTTGTCAGCACCCGACTATATTTTTTCAGGTTATTTGAAGGAACGTGTATATGTGAACAAACCCGAGATAATCCTTGACCTCAAGGTTTGCATTGTTGCAGAAATTTATACTTCCATGCGTAGTGTAAAAAATTTCCATTTTGTATATTTTATAATTTGAAAAAAAGAAAAATATATGTGTATATACGAAAAAGTTATTAAATTTGGAAACCCCATGGTGACTTTTGGCCCACCCTGTATATGCAACAATCGACATAAGTGTTAATTGTTCCAGAACAACCCAATGTGACGTATAGATAACGGCAGTGGTTTGAAAATATATTTTGATTAAAACATATCTTTTAAGTTTGAATGCGCCACGCAAGGGTGATCCATTTCGAGGTTCCCTACTTTTTTAAAGAAAAAAAAAAACAGAAAGTTCAAATTTAATGGGGAATGTTTATTATCATTTGAATGAACATTCTTTGGCATTTATTTTTTGAAGATTATGCCTATCAAATGTTGGCCGCGGCTACGTCTCAGTTGGTTCATCCGTTGAGTCCAATTTTCGATGACTCGTTCGAGGATTTCGACTGGTAACTCTCAATAAATCCATTGATTGATGCGCTGTGTGGGAAGTGGCGCCGTCTTGTTGAAACCAAATGTCATCGAGATCACGAGCTTCATTTCAGGCATCAAATAGTCGGTTATCATGGCACGATAACGGTCGCCATTGACGGTTACGTTCTCACCGGCATCATTTTTGAAGAAATATGGACCTATGATACCCACAAACCACAAACCACACCAAACCGTTGTTTTTCCTGGATGAAGTGACAGCTCTTGAATCTCTTCAGGTTGCTCTTCGTCCCAAATGCGGCAATTTTGCTTGCTTACATACCCATTGAGCCAGAAATGGCCCTCATCGCTGAAAAAAATTTGGCTCGAAAACGTCGGATCTTCTTGGAACTTTTCAAGAGCCCATAGAGCGAAGCGTTGCCGCTTGGGAAGGTCGGGCGGCTTTAGTTCTTGTAAAAGCTGTATTTTGTACGCTTTCAATTTAAGATCTCGACTTAAAATGCGCCAAGTCGTTCCATACGTCAGTCCGAGTTGCTGCGAACGGCGCCGAATCGCCTCTCCACGGTTTTCGTGTACACTCTCAGCTCCGGCCGCTATATTTCTTTCACTGCGTGCTGGACGTGATCTATTCGGTCGAATATTATCCAATAATGAATGCTAGGTCTCAAGATGGGTGATGGTGTTGCGAATAGTACGCTCAGTAGGCCGATTATGTTGACCATAAGTTGAGCGAAGTGCACGAAACACATTCTTCACAGAACGTGAATTTTCGTAATAATGTTGAACGATTTGTAAACGTTGTTCAGGCGTAAGTCTTTCCATGATGAAACGCCAAACAATACTAAACAAAAATAACATAACAGCATGACACGACTCACAAGTGATCTGTCAAAAAAGGCTATTGAAAAAAGTATCTCTACTTGGATCACCCGGTAGTTTAGTATTATGTTTGGAGTCATCGAAAGTAAACTATCTCAGTGAATTTGTAAACGGTGACCTACACCGTTATGTAAGTCAATACATTTATTTGAAAAGTCTCAGTCCTACCAATATTAAAGCCGAGCTAGATTCTACTCTGGGGGAGTCTTCTAATTCGTTTAAGACTATAAAATGTTGAATGGCTGAGTTTAAGCGAAGCCGTACGAGCTGCCAAGACGTACACCGTACTGGTCGAAATACCCAAAATAGTACTGAATGGGTGTTGGCTGAACGTGCGTGAGTTAGCTGAAATGATAGGCATTTCAAAAAGTGCTACACATCGCAAATTGACCGAAAATTTGGAGACGAGAAAGCTGTCGCAAGACGAGTGTAGTTTTCCTCGCAATAGAACAAAAACAGCGTTGCAAAGATGCTTCAATAGAACGTTTGGCGATGCTTCACCGCAATAAAGCTAAGTTTTTGCGTCGACTTGTACCATGGCTGAGAAATGGGTACACTACTTCACACATGAGATAAAGGAACAATCAAAACCGTGCACTGAAATGGGAGAATCGCGTCCAAAATAGGCGAACGCAGTTCCATGTGCAGGCAAAGTTATGTCTTCTGTTTTTTCTTTTGGATGCGCGTGGGATAATTTTCATTGATTATCTTCAAAAAGGAGAAAAGAATCAACGGGGAGTGCTAACTTAAAGTTTTTAAATAATGAACTTAAGGAAAAAAGGAAGCATTTGGCGAAAAAGAATGACAATGCACCAGTTCACACATCCTCTATTGCGATGGCCAAAATCGATGAATTAAATTTCAAGTTGCTTCATCACGCATTTTATTCGCCAGATTTAACTCTCTAGGATAATTTTTTATATTCCCAAACTTGAAAAATGGCTAGGTGGTAAGAGATCTGCCAACACTGAAGAGGTGAAGTATGCGGTCGATGACTATTTTAAGGAGCTAAATAGTTCTTAAGATAAACAGGGTATCGAAGCTGGGAAAATGTATTGAGCTAAAAGGAAATTACGTTGAGATATAAAGATAATTTTTCCCAAATTTTTTGCGTTTTTTTGATGGCCCCTTTGTCACCAATAGTCGATGCAAATTGATCAACTAATTCTCGTCAAAAGTCGCAGTAAAGCCCTAAACACATAACTGCGAGTTGCGAGTGCGAGAAAAAACGAGAATGAGGCAGCATGATTTTTTCTATATGTGGAAACGAGATCGATAGTAAAGCTTTTTTGTGTGGCGTTGCCAACTTATGTTGTAAAAACACTGGCAAGGGAAATAGAATTGATTCTATTTTCTGTGCGAGAAAAATCAGATGACAGGAGAATCGGCTGAGAGGCATTAAACGCGATGCATACTATAGCAATTACTTTATTTAACCCGTTAATAACTTCATTTTATTCATTTTGTTATATTTATTGTTTGTTATATGATCTGCTTTGTATACAATTGACAATTGAATTATATTTGAGAGTAGGAAAATCAGCTGATCGAATGCATTTTGATGATTTTGTAAATGCACAAAAGCACAAATTCTCGCATGCAAAAAGCTTAGTTTTTACTCGAACTCGCAACTCGCCGTTATGTGTTTAGAACTTTAATCATGTAATGAAAATTTCTACGATTCCATATTTTGGCCGATATGTCACTGTAAATAACACAGATAGCATTTAGATTATAAAACGCTCTGAAAATATATGCCATTAAATATGTCAAATTTTACAATTTTGATCTATTTGACATCAGATGTTTTGCGGTGTTGCCACACCAGATAAAAGGCAGCACACGCAGTTATGTTTGTGGGTTTGTATTTATATCGTTTGTACTTATGTAAATGGTGTCATTTTAATGTCATTGAAGGAGTGAGTAATGTTTTTGATGTCAGTATTATGTTGTTTTTTTTATACCTATGACATACGATTTTTTTATATCTATATGTATGGTTACAGAAGGTGGTTGTGGAATGTTCTACAAACAGTGGAAATTGGCATATTTTATAAATTGATTGACAAATAGTTGAATTTGTTTTGAATGTCGTATATAAGAATTGGGTAATCCCCAAAATAAAGTATTTGGCTATTTATAAATTTTCAAAACAATTTTTTTAACTTAAAACTCTTAGATCCCACTGTTTAATAGAGACTCGTGCATGGCATGAGAAATGGTAAGTGCTTGAGTTTACGACGGGCGGAACTTTTGACAAGTTTTTAAATTGGCTTAAAATTTGTCAAAGAAAGGAAATCATGAAAAATATTGCAGATAATTTCTTATATTTGTGTTCTGTTTTTCCCCCTTAACTTGATATGTTTGCAGCCGTTATAATACTTTACGCTTGCATACACAAACATTAAACGGTTTTTTTTTTTGTAATTTTTTATTGGATATAAAACGTAATGATATGTCGATAAGTGCTGTGTGGGGGGTGTGTTTGTGTGTGTGTTATACTTTCGCATGTTAAACGCATAAAACACATGTGTTGGTTTGGGACTTGTATTTAAATAACTAATTACATACGATAAAGTTTTTATTGAGCTTATTACAAATGAAATCGGATTCTGTGGCTTAAATTTTTAAACTTGTATTTTATTTTTTTTTTAATTATAAACCACTCAAACACAAACAAAATGCTGTTTCCTAACAACATAACAATCTAACATACGAGTATTTGGCTTAACGATTTTTTTTTGTAAAATTTCTAAAATCTCCATTTAGTACAAAAAGGATTTACAATTTCTATAGTAGAATTTTAGTTTTTTATTTTTGAATTTTAACTACAAAAATAAGAAAAACTAAGCTTATATTGGTTTAAAGTAAACTTGAGTATGCAATATAAAATTTATAAAATTTTTTAATGGCTTGCACAATCCATACAAATACATAAAAATATCCATATACATACATATATTACGAGTACTAGGAGTATATATACTTGCTAGAAAAAGTAGCCGTACATTTGAAGATGAAAATTTTAAATGTTAATAAAATTTTCAATAAAATAACGGGTTTGTTTTTCTAAAAACTAGCAGTTTCCAGCCCTCGAAATTCGAGCGCAAATTCTAGGAAATTTTATTTTTTCATTAAATATGTATGCTGATCAATTATAGCCAATTCACAAATCAACACAAAAACAAACTCATTTTTATTACAAACACACTAGCAAATTTAATAAACACACACATAGCATTGTATAATTTTATGTATGTGTCAGTAGCAACTTTAAATGCAATTTACTCAAAACAAAGGAAAAAATTTAAAAATCTGTAAATCTTCAAAACGGCTAAAAAGAAATACCTTTCAAATAATATACGTTTGGTCAAAATCGGGATAAAACGGTAGAACAAAACATCAGTCACAAGAAATCGCCTAGCCTATTAATATTAAAGATATTTTTATTATCAGTTTAACTGGCTTAATTGAATAGATAATTTTATGACATTAATGATTAAATATGATTAGGACCACGTGGCCACTATGGTTGGCACATTCTCCAAATGCTTTTCGCTGCATTTGCGGCTGTATTTAGCCCATAATTCTTCGAATGTTGATTTCCCTGGTGTTCAATTGGCTCTGTTTTATTGACGTAGACGAGTGACTTTATATAACCCCAAAGAAAATAATTCAATGGGTTTCAATCACACGATCTTGATGATTAATTATAAGGACCATGACGTGAAAAAATTCGTTCATCCATACTTTCTTTGGGTAAATTAATTGTAGGGGGCACATAATTAACCTTTAAATGCAATAAGCCAAAAATAAATTTAAGAAAAGCAGACACTACGAGTTAAAATAAAGGGAGTAAAAAAACTGATAAAAAGCTGAACAATTCATTAGAAATCTAAAATACTAATAGGCTAGCCGATTTCTTGTGACTGATGTTTTGTTCTACCGTTTTATCCCGATTTTGCCCAAGCGTATATTATTTGAAAGGTATTTCTTTTTAGCCGTTTTGCAGATTTACAGATTTTTAAATTATTTCGTTTATTTTGAGTAAATTGCATTTAAAGTTGCTACTGACACATACATATAATTATATATATATGTGTTTATTAAATTTGTTAATGTGTTTAATAATGAGTTTGTTATCTTCATTCACAATAATAAAAACCATAAAAATGTTGGTTTGAGGATTGGCTAAGTTGAAAAATAAAGCTGCCTAGAATTTGCACTCGAATTTCGTGCGCTGGAATCTGCTAGTAAATATAATTTAGCTTCGTTATTACTTTGGCAGTTGTAATTTTAAGTGAACGGACACTTTTTCTAGCAAGTGTATATGCATATGTTGAAGTGTGTGGTTAACTACGCATTTATGGTTATATAAAATATGAACTATACTAAGGGGATTTAAATGAAATGCACTCTTAAAGAATTACCTGATAGTATAGTCGTTCATTGGAAATATCAATCACTGCAAAATTGTTATTTTAATGCTCAATTAAATGAACAAGTGTTTACACTGAAAAAATTTTTGTATCCAAGTTAAGTTTTAGTGTATTATAGTTACTTTATAGATGGTTAAAATGGTTAAAAGCAGACTTTTCTATTTAAACTTGGCGGTTGGCAGTACTGTTTTTGCTATATGACAAATTTCATATAAATATCATCAAAAAGTGAATTTGGAGATTTTAGGAATATCTGATTACGTTGAATACAAAAGTTTCAATAAATTTGTTTGCGGAATGAAATTTCTGATGCAGGACCGTTGTCGAAGAAAAATTTTGGAACAACCAGTTCAAAGAAATCTGAGCAAACGGTAAAGACAAAGAGCATCGCAGATGAGAACAAAAAAACATCTACTGATGAACAAAAAGTTAAAGAAATTAGAGATTTGATGCTGAAAAATAGTCGATTAAAACAGGAGGTTGACACCACTGACATTCAAAAGGATCAGTCAAGAGCATTTAAAAATATTTTGCGGCTCAAGCATTTCAAATCGCAATTGCTTTGAAAAAATAAAACGATACTTTCTGATTTCCAGAATGCAATAAAATGTATCATTACGGGTGATGCATCTTGAATCTAGACCTACTACCGTTCAAAAATCAAGGTAATGTTTTCTTCGATTATATGTAGTACTGTGGTCCATTATGAATTTTTTAGCCGGGCCAAATTACTAACAAGTATTTAAAACCAATTATTTGAATGTTATGCGTTGTGTGTGTGAAGCTATTTACGAAAAGAGGCCAGCATTATGGGCAGACTTCTCTTGGTTTCTGCACCGACTCACATAATAGCGTGGTCCTTCATTATATGGCCATTTTTTAAATGGGGAATTTGGGAAGTGTCTGGATCCAGTTTCTTTATTTTCTATATAAAACTAATAAATATGAAGTTTGGGGACGATTGAGTAAAGAAATGACGCGCCGAAATTCGTTTGAAAATTTCAAATGTATTTATTTGGGGAAAATATGACTTTTTTTTTTTTCGAATTTTACGGAAATTTCATTCTATAGTTTAAGTTTTTCGATAAGTTGTTATAAGAGTCGATATCAGTACTAAATTACCTTTTCAAAAAGCCATATAACCTCAAAATAGAATAAAAACTCGCGACGAAATTACAAATGCCCCAGATCACTTTTGTGCCAAAAAACACTAGGTCATTAAATGTGGCGAAAATTTTTTCAACTTTAACAAATTGATTAAAGCCATAATTTTTTTTTGGTCTCTATACCTATAAGTACTCAGATATGAAGTACCGTTTTATTACCACGTTGCTAACCTAGTGCGCAATGAGACCGAAAATGAGAGATATTTTTGATAAAATTTTCAAAATTCCTTTTTCACGTTTTAAAAAATTTTCTTAAACAAAATTTAAGAACATAGGATCTGTCATTTTAAGGTTTTATTAAGCACATGTTAGAGATTAACTGTGTCAATTTTTATGTAAATTCCTCTGCCAGAATTTTTTTTACAAATAATTTTTTTTTTGCGGATTTAGAGAAAAAAGAAATTGTTTTGAAATATTCAGTAAATGTAATCTTTCTTAATACTTTGTACCAAAAATTAATCAGTTTTCTACTTTTAAATGTTATATTTTATCTTAATAGCCTAAGGCTTCGGAAAAAAATAATATGACCCCATTTACCCCCTTGGACATGCGGTCAGATATGATAAAAGACAATTTATCAAAAAAAATTCAAATACTTGGTAAGTGCTGTTAAAATTTTAAAACCGTAACTAACAATACATTATAACTAAGATATTATAACAATGTATTATAACTAATAATATATTATAACCAAATGTGTAGATCTTCCGTTCCTAAAATTTCGGATAAATCCGAGAACGTTAATCCATTATTACCCAAGGCCAACTTTGGATTTTAAGATATTTTTAAATAAAGATTACCGACAACGAGTTTTTAGAATTTAAGAAATTAATTAGAATTTAAGAAATCTGTGATTTTAATAACCGCGTATGTCATAAAATCAAAATGTTCAGGGGAGCCAAAAAACGTTATATTTGAAATTATGGGCTCGATATAAAGTTTCTAGAGCTTTTTATTTAACAGTCCTGTAGATATGGGCAATAAATACTTTATATAAAATTTTAAGTCAAAAATCTTCAGAGGAATAGATCCTAGAGAAGGACGAAAAAAACAATATGTAAATTACACATAAAGTGTGTGCAGATAAAACAACTTATGTTGACAAACGTCGTTTTCTTTGAAAAAGAAAACTACCAATGCAACCACCCATGTAGACATTAGTTGTTGTTGCTTGAAAAATGGATTTTTTTTGTTCGTCAACAAAAAGTTAACGGGACTTAGGATGAGAATATAACAACGTATCAAGAATAATAGTGACAAAAAATAACAGAAATAAACACACAAGTTTTTACAAGTGGTTATAAATTGAAAACTAATCCAAAATTATTTTCCATTTTTTTTTCATTAATAACAACGTATGTCGCTAAGTGTAGTTTTCTGAGAAAATGATTTGTCAGTGATCAAACATAGGTTGACATACGTCGTTAGTGCTGCAAATTAATTTAATAAACATTTAAGTTACGTCGTTATTTAAAGAAAAAACTCAGAAAAGTTCAATATTAAAAAAAAAAAAAAATTAATACATGTAAAGTGCGTTAAAAATTAATATATTTGGCATCGTTAACTCAAAACTGACAAAAATGTACATACGCGGTTATTCCAGAAAACCACGGAAATATGATGCGGTTAATTTTTTTTTTGTTTCACCCTTCAGTGCTCTTGGGATCAAAATAATCCTGTGTGATATATCTTTGGTGCAATTATCTGCTTGTTGCTCACGAATATAAATTAAAACAACTTTTTACCACTTTTTTTTATGAAATTATTTTATTTTTAAAAACTATCTGTACTTTTCTTAATAAAATAAGAACATTGTTGAACTGTAATCTAACATTCTTAAATTAAACTTGAATTTGTATGGAAAGGATATTGTTTTTTCTATGATTCTACTATCTGGAGTATAAACTGCTTTTCTTCTTCACTATTTGTTAACACTTTTTTAAATGTTTTATGAATTTAATGCCTCTTTCAGCAGTATCGTTTGCTATAAACAATTCTTTGCAGAAATTGTAGCAGTTTTCAAAATATTCATTAGATTACCATGTCGATGGAGGAAATAATAAAAATTCTGCAGGAAATCTGGGACACAAAATCGCTTAAATCATTATTTATCAAATTTTCTGCTTGAATAAATTTTCTATTTTCGATAAGTTTCACAAATATAGCAGAATAATAAGGGTTTCATCTAGTTTACTAGAACAATACATTATTTTTAGTTATTTATTTTTTTCAAATATGCCAAAATTCAAAGTTTGGCCTCGGCAAGGAATGGGTTAACGTTGTTCGATTTATTTCAAACTTTTAGCATGAAAGACTTGCACATTAAGTTAATATATTTTAAGCGTCACATCTAAAAATTCAACAGCACTTACGAAATATTTGATTTTTGTTAATAAATTGTCTTTCATTAGCTTGCGGTCATATGCGACCCCTGGTCACAAAGGGTTAAAGGGGTCATATTTTATTTCAGAAACCCTAGGCTATTAAAATAAAACATAACATTTAAAAGTAGAAAACTAATTAATTTTTGATACAAACTATTAAGAAAGAGTACATTTACTGAATATTTCAGAAAAATCTATTTTTTTTCCTCTAATTTTTCTCTAAATCCGCAAAAAAATCGTTGTAGAAAAAATTCTGGCAGAGGAATTTACTTCAAAATTCACACAGTTAATCTCTAACATGTGTTTAACAAAACCTTAAAGCGTCCGATCCATTTTTTTTTTTAATTTGTTTAAGAAAATTTTTTAAAACTTGAAAAAGGAGTTTTCAAAATTTTATCAAAAATAATTTTCATAATCGGTCTCATTGCGCAATAGGTTAGCAACATGGTATCAAAACAGTTTTTCATATCTGAGTACGTGTAGGTATAGAGACCAAAAAAAAAAAATAATGGCTTTAATCAATTTGTTAAAGTTTGAAAAAAATGTTCATCACATTTCATGATGACTTTATATTCTATTTTGAAGCTATATAGCTTTTTGAAAAGGTAATTTAGTACTGATATCAATTCATGGAACAGCTTGTCGAAAAAATGAAACTATAGAACGAAATTTTCGTAAAATCTAAAAAAAAGTCATATTTCCCCCATATAAACACACTTGAAATTTTCAATCGATTTCCGGCGCGACTTTTCTTTATCCGATTGTCCCCAATCTGCAAATTTATTAGTTTTATATGGAAAGGAAACAAACTGGACCCAGACACTTCCTAAAATCGCAATTTCATTTTCAAGGACCACTCCAATGTACATATATCGTTATAAAACCGTCGTATCCGCACCGTTTGACTTCTGGCTATCATCAAACTCAAAATTCCTCGATTGATTAAAAGCTGGCAATTGACTTCAATTCTTGTTTCAGGGTTTGAAAACTAATGAAATTGATTTGGAAGAATAAATAAAAATTTTTCGTATAATAAACCATTTCATTTGTGTACAGTTGTATATGAATGCTTCACTTGCCAAATCGATTAACTCCATTTTCTGGATTTTATATTTTAATGTCAAACACTTTCTTGGCTCCTATATGCAAAACAAATTTCCCTGATACTAAGTACTAACACTACACAATGACAACATTTTTGTTGTGTTGCACCACAACGAAAATATTTAAATCTGGTCTTCAATATTAAGAAAATGTTCGGATTAATATTATAACAAGTTATTCTCCACTAAATTCAATTTGGCATTCAAGCAACCGTTCAATGCTCATGATTCTCTGTAAATAAAAATTGAGGCTTCGGCCAGTGAGGGCATGAAAATGGCGAAATTCGAAAAGAACGATCACTTACAAAAGGCTGACTGCAGATCGATTGTCAGCATCCGAGGAAATGTTTGTATTTTCTTTCCACTTAGAAAAATCTATAGCATTTAAAAAATTAATTTCATTAACTAGAAGCGAGTTTTATATGTTTATAATTTCGTATGCCATGACTTTAATAATAACTGAAAGTTATCGCGGGTCTCAGGAAATGTCTTTGTGTCTAATAAAATAAAACTTTTTAGTAATAATAATGATATATTCATCCTATACTTTCAATATGTCGCTTTCTATACCATATACCACTATGTGGTTTGGGTATAATGACTTTGTGCTGCTGTTTGTAACAACCAAAAATATTTGACCTAGACCCATCTTTAATTATACCGATCGAATCAGAATCACTTTCTGAGTTGATTTAGCAATGTCCGTCCGTCCGTCCGTCCGTCCGTCCGTCTGTGTGTCCATGTAAACCTTGTAATCAAACTGCAGGTCGCAAATATGAATATATTTTGATGAAATTTGGTACGTAAGCTTCTATCTGCCATGGGATGAACGCTATTGAAATTGTTGAGACTCGGTCCATGTTCAGACCTAGCCCCCATACAAATTACCCCTATGAAATCGACATAAATTGCCATAAGATCCAAATTGCCATATAGATCTTACTCAAATGGGTTTGTATGCGTTCATTACATCCATTAATGAGTAGTCCAAAAATGATCCCTTTGGCCCCATATAGACCTGCTTCCCGATCTTCACTTAAATCTATTAAAAACAAAAATATTGCACTGATTCTTCTCAAATTTTGTTTGTATATATTTTTGCAAAATACAAGAGACTTTACCAAACATGATCAGGATTGGTCCATTTTTAGACCTAGTCCCCATATAGATATAGCGTCCGATATGAACTTTTTCATATCTGCAGCCAAAAAAATTAATAAAAATCCCACTCAAATTTGGTTTTTGCTTATTTTCTATGTCCAGTTAGTTGGGCCTAAGAGATAGGGTTTCTAAACGCATGGTATAGGGTGTCGTATAGTCTGTCTAGACCGACTATAATTTTCTTACTTGTTTGAATTGATAAATTATAATTCTTTTATGGAGTTAATCGATTTCGCAAGTGCAGCATTCATATAAGTATGTATGTAGAGCTCATTGTAAAAGCATTATGAGCAAAATATTTAAGAAAATAGGACTTCCATGAAATCATTCTGTAGATACTTGTAATAAGTCTTTATGAAGGATTACTATTCCATAGTTGGCCATAGTTAACCACAACATAGCCGAACTCACTATTTCAATTTAAAAAGTAAGCTTAAGAGTTTATTCCAAAAATATTATTAGAATATTTTTTCTATAAAAATTAAAAAAAAAATAAATAAAAACATGTAAGAAAATTATAGTCGGTCTAGACCGACTATACGATACCCTATACCATGCGTTTAGAAACTCTATCTCTTAGGCCCAACTAACTGGACATAGAAAATAAGCAAAAACCAAATTTGAGTGGGATTTTTATTAATTTTTTTTGGCTGCAGATGTGAAAAAGTTCATATCGGATGATATATCTATATGGGGACTAGGTCCAAAAATGGACCGATCCTGATCATGTTTGGTAAAGTCTCTTTTATTTTGCAAAAATATATACAAACAAAATTTGAGAAGAATCAGTGCAATATTTTTGTTTTTAATAGATTTAAGTGAAGATCGGGAAGCAGGTCTATATGGGGCCAAAGGGATCATTTTTGGACTACTCATTAATGGATGTAATGAACGCATACAAACCCAATTGAGTAAGATCTATATGGCAATTTGGATCTTATGGCAATTTATGTCGATTGCATAGGGGTTATTTGTATGGGGGCTAGGTCTGAACATGGACCGAGTCTCAACAATTTCAATAGCGTTCATCCCATGGCAGATAGAAGCTTACGTACCAAATTTCATCAAAATATATTCATATTTGCGACCTGCAGTTTGATTACAAGGTTTACATGGACACACAGACGGACGGACGGACGGACGGACGGACGGACATTGCTAAATCAACTCAGAAAGTGATTCTGATTCGATCGGTATAATTAAATATTTTTGGTTGTTACAAACAGCAGCACAAAGTCATTATACCCAAACCACATAGTGGTATAGGGTATGATTAAACAATATTATTAAAGTCATTATTATTGTTACTTTTTGTATCTATAATATTAATAGGCAAGGCGATTTCTTGTGACCGGTGTTTTGTTCTATCATTTTATCCCGATTGAGACCAAACGTACATTATTTGGAAGGTATTTCTTTATAGCGGTTTTGCAGTGTTACAGATTTTTTAATTTTTTCCTTTGTTTTGAGTAAATTGCATTTAAAGTTTCTACTAACACATACATAAAATTATACAATGTTATGTGTGTGTTTATTAAATTTGTTAATGTGTTTGTAATAAAAATGAGGTTGTTTTTTTGTGTTGATTTGTGAATTGGCTATAACTGATTAGCATACCGTTAGAGTCTTTATTTAATGAAAAAATAAAATATCCTAGAATTTGCACTCGAATTTCAAGGGCTGGAATCTGCTAGTATAAAAAAGAGTTTATAGGAGACTACACCACTGGAGCGATCATCTTTAAATTTTTACACCAGGTAACTGCCTATCCGGAAGGAAAAAGGAAATATTTTTTGGAGTTTTAAAGTGGGAGTGGCACCTCCCATATAAAAAGAATTTTTAACATCTAATTTTATCATATAATATCTGGAGTGCTACTATAGCAAGAGCTCTGAAACTATACACATGTACATTTAAACTGATTCGAAGAGCTTATGAAAAAATGGGCAGGATCGGACCAATGGGCGTGGCACCCATCATACAAAGTAAATGTTAAGTGTCATATATCTAGAGTACTCTAATAGAAAGCCTTGTAACTTTTTGTGATTTCATATGTTATCAATATTAGTAATCTGAAAAGAAATGACCGGGATAAAATCAGTGGGCGTGGCACCCCCATACAAAATAAATGTCTAATGCCATATATGTGGAATACTGTAATAGTGTCTTGGGACTTTGTCTGAGTTCATGTGTGATTAATGTTAGTAGTCGGAGAAAAATGGGCGGGATCGCACTAATGGGCATGTCACCCACATTCAAAATAAATATATAATATCATATAACTGGAGCACTCTAATAGAAAAAGCCTTTGGAACTTGTCTGAGTTTCATTAGTTATTAATGTGAGTAGTTGCCCAAAAAATGGGCGGGATTGGATCAATGGGCGTGGCACCTCCTATAAAAAACTATGAAATACTATGAAAATGACAGACTTGAAACTTTTGACAAGTATATTAATTACTAATGTGAGTAGTCGTGGAAAATAAGGCCGGAATCGCGAATATCACAAATCGCCAAAATCAAAAATCGCAAGAAACAGAAATCGCCAAAATTAAAAATAGCAAAAAAAAAATTGCCAAAATTAATAATCGTCGAAACCAAAAATTGCCAAAACCGAAAATCGCGAATAACAAAAATTGCAAAAAAAAAGAAATTATCAAAACCGAAAATCGAGAATAACAAAAATCACAAAAAACAAAAATCGCAAAAATAAAAATCGGTGAAGCCAAAAATCGCCAAAATCAAAAATCGCCAAAATCGAAAATCGCGAATAACAAAAATCTCCAAAATCAAAAAAAACCAAAAATTAAAAATCGCAAAAAACAATAATCGCCAAAGTAAAAAATCGCCAAAATCAAAAATCTTCAATATATAAAATCGCAAAAAACAATAACCGCCAAAGCCACAAATCGCAAAAACAAAAATCAAAATAATGCAAAATGGCCGAAATTTTCTACAAAATGTTTTCCCATTTTTTTATTTCGTTACGATAGATGTAGCGAAGCGCATGGCGTTGCAGCTAGTTAACTATAAATTTAAATGACAACCGTACCCAACATTGATCATAATATTGAGTTTAAGACACAGATGGAGGGCATCAATGATTCGGCATACCCGTTTTTTGCCTTAAGGTGCGTTCAGACTACGCAAATATTTGACCAAATAAACGTAACCCCTAAATAATGTATAATTTTCCTTGTATAATTTTCATTAAGTTATACAATATATGATATAGAATATAGTTAAATATATTAAATATTACTAATGTAATAAATATTACTAATGTAATTTTGTCTTTTATATATCATGTAAGATTGAATAAAACTTTCATAAAATTAGGGGTTACGTTTATTTGGTCAAATATTTGCGTAGTCTGAACGCACCTTTAGAGTAATGCGCGTTTTTGTAAAAATCAATAAACAATAGTCGATTCAATTTAGTATTTATCTGCATCAGAATTAATAGTTTTATGTGGAGGTGTTAATGATGAATGCGGCTTATGAGATTTTTGATTAAAAACATGGGTGTTAGTATGATTATAGTTAATAGAAATAACATCTATATATTTATACGTGAAGGTTAATTTTTAGTTCCCTTTTTAAGCAATGTGCGGGCACGTAGGAGTGTGAAAATTGGCATAGTTATAGCTTATATGGAGGAGAAGCTAAGAATGATAAAATTTATGTTTAATCTGTCTTAAAAATTTACTAAATTAAATAAAATAAAATATTTATAATAATTCGTTGCACACTGTTAATGCGAATGATTTAAATTATATATCATATTAACATATCTTTAGGCTCATTTAAATATTCATAAATTTTTTATATATATATAGACTAGAAAAACACTGGAAGACAAAAATTTAATGAAAAAATAATATATACTAGAATTTGCACTCGAACTTCGAGTGCTAGGCTATTCTAGTATAATATTAATCCATGAAATGGTATGGCTTATATGATATTTTTACATTAAGTCCTTCACATATTTTAGTTAGTTAATTTGTTTTTTATTTTAATTTCAATTTTGTATTACAATTTTTCTTTAAGGAGTATGACTAACATTAGAACATACGACTATGACTATTTGTCGTCAGTCGCAGTCCTTCACATATATTTAGAGAATAACAGCAACTGAAACTTGCTTCTATAAAAATATGATTAATAGAAATAATTTATTTTCTATTAAAAAAAATTTTTTTTTTAACAGAATTTCGAGATAAGTAAATTGTCTGCTCCAATATCTTTATATTTAGCTGCAATTGACAATACGTTTAAATAAATTTTCATAAGTGTATGCGTTTACATCCATTTGTATGTATGTATATGCCAGTTGGTTCCAATATAATATTCTATATACATATATTTTAAGTAATATAGCTATTTTCATACATGTGACAAACCTAAAAGCAATTTTATAGCACAAAAAAAAAATATTTTAAACTTTCGAAAAAGAAACAAATGTTTAATTTGGCCATCAATACACATGTACAAAGTTTCAAATGAAAAAACATAAAAAATATACACTTCAGAGTTTAAAAATATTGTGAACAAAGAACGACCATTTTAAGTTCACACTCGCATGTACACACATACACACACTCAAATATAGTAAGTGGACTTTTATAAAACGTACTTATATGTGGACATTTTAACTTATGTATAGAAATTCAGTACCGGATTTTCCTCTATGATATGTGAAAAAATGAAATATTTTTAGAGTTTTGTCTTTGCAGTTCCGTTCGTTTTTCTATCCCGCAATCCCGATTAATTTCAGCGGGTTTTCCCGGGATTCGTTACTGAACTCATTTAGACAGAAAAGAGGAGAAATATTCAGTATTATTTTAAAGGTTTTTTTTGTTCTTAATTGCTATTGTTGCAAATACTTTCAACGAAAAACATTTTTGTGTGGATACTGGGAAGATTTAAAAGATTTTCATGATGAAAAATTTTTTCATGGCTACGTCACAAATTTAAATAATTTTATAAATAATCAAAAGAAGGCTTGTAACCAAGTTGCCAAAAATTATGAAAATTCAATTGGGAAAATTTAAATCGTGTTCAAAATCTTTTTTCAGAACTCTAATAGCCCCAACCGACCAGATAAGGAAGACATAACAAATTTGGGAAAACTTTTCTTTAATATCCTTTTAGCTCAATATATTTTCCCAGCGATATTCATTAGCTTCGATATCTTTTCATCTTAAGAGCTGTCTAGCTCATTAAAATAGCCATCAACCGCATACTCCACCTCTTCAGTCTTGGTAAATCTCTTATCACCGAGCAATTTTTTCAAGTGTGGAAATACAAAAAGTAATCCGAACGAGTTGTGATTTAAATTATGGATTTTGGTCATCGCAATAGAGGAAGTGTGAACTGGTGCATTGTCTTTATTTTTCACCAAATGCTTCCTTTTTCCTTAAGTGAATTACTTAAAAGTTTATCCTTCGGATATAAAAAAATTCATATTGGCTGATATATTTAGATGAGGACTAGGTCGAAAAATGGACCGATCTTGATCCTGACGATATTTGCTAAAGTCACTTTTTTTTTCAAAAACATATACAAACCAAATTTGAGTAAAATTTGTGCAATATTTTGGCTTTTTCGATAGATTTAAGTGAAGATCGGGAAACAGCTTCATATCGGAGCTATGACTAAGAATTGTCCTATAGGGTGTATTTTTGGACTACTGATAAATGGATGTAATAAACACACAAAACCCAATTTCTAAGAGATCTACATCTATACTAATATAATAAAGAGGTAATGTGTGTTTGTTTGTTTGTTTGTTTGTTTGTAGGAGGTAATCTCCGTAACTAGGCATCTGATCTTCCTGAAATTTTCACAGAGTCTTACTGCGGATATGGGAAGTGCTATAGGCTATAATTTTTTTAATATTTTTAGTGGGCGTGGCACCTCCCTCAGAAAGTTAATTTTTAAAATCATATACATATATTGTGTACTATGACAGGGAGAGCTTTGCAAATTTGTGTGAGGTCACCTATTGTTAATATTAGTAGCCACGCCGGAAATGGGCGGGATCGGAGAAGTGGGCGTGGTACCTCCCATACAAGTAATAATTCAATGTTATATATCTCGAGTACTGTGATAGAGAGAGCTTTTAAAATTTGTCTGATGGCACCTATTATTAATGTGAACAGTCGGACAAAAAATGGGCAGTATCGGACCAATAGGCGTGGCACCTGCCATACAAATAAAATATAAAATGCCATATATCTGGAGTACTGTTATAGTGAGAGTCTTGGGACTTTGTGTGAACCCATAAATTATTCATGTGAATAGTTAGACAAAAATGGGCGTGATCGGAGCAGTGGGCGTGGCACCGCCCGTACAAAGTAAATATATGATATCATATAACTGGCGTACTAAAAGAGGGAAGCTTTGGCACTTTGCGCGACACCATCAGATATTAGTATGAGTAGTCGGACAAAAAATTGGCGGGTTCACACCACTGGGCGTGGAACACCCCATGCAAAGTAACTATTTAATGTCATATATCTGGAGTACTGTAAAAGAGAGAGCTTTGTGGTTTTACCTGAGCCCATAGGTTCTTTGTATGATTAGTCGAACAAAAAAATGCGCGTGATCGAAGCAGTGGGCGTAGCACCGCCCATGCAAAATAGATATCTAATATCATATAACTGGGAAAGACTCGACATTTTGCACGAGTCCATCAGATATTAATGTGAGTAGTCCAATAAATATTGGGCGTGATGGGACAAGTGGGCGTGGCTCCTCCTATATAAAAAATATGATGTACCACGAAAGCAACAGTCTTTTGACAAGTACATTAGTTATCAATGTGATTTGTCATGGAAAATATATCGTCAAAATCAAAAATCGCCAAACCCAAAAATCGCGAAAAATAAAAATCGTCCAAAAAACAAAAATCTTCAAAATCAAAAATGGGCAAAATCAAAAATCGCTAAAAAGAAAAATTGCCAAGTGATATTTTAAGTTCAAGGCCAATAGTTGAGTGTTGCCAGATCTAATTGGAAAATCCATGTTCTTCTCATGGGCAGCTACATGTACCTCCAGGGCAGGAACGCCGAAAAATCTGATAATTGTTGTACCGAATTAAAAAAACAAAAAACATTTTATATCAGCAAGTATCAAAATAAATGAATCTATATTAATAATCTATACTTAGCATAATAAAGAGGTAATGTGTTTGTTTGTAGGAGGTAATCTCCGTAACGACTTATCTGATCTTCCTGAAATTTTCACAGATTCTTACTGCGGATATCGGAAGTGCTACAGGCTGTATTTTTTAAATATTTTAGTGGGCGTGGCACCTCCCATACAAAGTAAATTTTTAATATCATATATATTAAGTACTATGATAGAGAGAGCTTTGAAAATTTATCTCAGGTCATCTATTATTAACGTGAGTAGTCAGACAAAAAAATGGGCGGGATTTAACAAATACGCATGGCACCCCTAACTTAATATTAAATGTGATATATCTGAATTACTGTATTAGTGAGAGCCTTGGGACTTTGCGTGAGCCCTTTCATAACGATTCGAAAAGGGGGGAGGGGGAGGGTGTAGCGAAGCACACCGGGTTACATCTAGTATATGATAATTTGAATGTTATGGCAACTTAAGTCGATCTCATAAGGGTCATTTGTATGCGGACTAGGTCCGAACATGCTCCGATTTTCACCAGTTTCAATAGCGTTTGTTCTATGGTTTAGAAGCTTAGAAGCTTATATACCAAATTTTATTAAAATATAGGTTTACATGGACACACAGACGGGCGGACAGACGGACACCGCTACTTCTACTCAGAAAGTGTAGTAGATATCTATAGATGCAGTGCCACGCCCCTCCGTCCACAGACCAAAAATCAAATATCAGAATTCACAGTGTCACCCGCCATTTTTAAAATTCCCTGAAAATTACAGCAAGATCGGCCCAGCCATTTTTAAATGTATAGTTTAGTTGGACCTATTATATACGGTTTCTAAACCATGGTATAGAGTATCGTATAGTCGGTCTGGAGCGATTATAATTTTCTTACTTATTTTTAGTTAAAATTTTTATTTCCTATGAATATTATTTTTCTGAGTATAATATATTATGACCCATCTATAGAGAAGTGGAATCCGTTACTGGCTCTCAAATATTTCCGGTTATTTCTGCCGAATGTGTTCCATCACAACACATATCTGCTCTGTTGAATATTGGTGTAAAAGCTAAAATCGCTTGATGTCTGGGCATTTGGTTTTAATATTTTTTGTAGTTTATTTTTAATTTTTTTACCAATTTGCAATTGGCTGCATAAATTTTGTTAACGACATCCTCAACTAAATCAATTTCCTTATCTTGATGTTTGTTTGTTTAATTTTTTAGTTACCAGCAAATCAAAGTGGACTAACTTTTTCAAATGAAATCTTAAAAAATTTTAATTTTGCATCTTTTTTTTGAAAAACTTTTGATTATTATTTATAAGTAGAGTGGAAGAGATGTATACGTATGAGTGATATCTTTAATATTACAGTGGACCCTCGATTAACCAACGCCCCGCATAACGAACACATTTTTTTTTGGGAAAAAATTTCTCTTAACGAACGAAGTTTCCCATAACGACCAACGAAAATTGCATGTAAAGTTTCTGTTTGTGTTTAGCAACGAAACTGGGGAAACTCCGAATACACATTATAGTGTTGTCTGTGTTTAGCTTTTGTTTCATAATTGTGCATTTTGTTTTATATTTATTTATCCTGTGTGCGTAACAAGACGCGTTGAAACATAAAAATGTTCTATTTTTAATTTTGTTTTTATAAAAATTGCAAAATAACATACGTAAATGCCTTCAAAAAAGATTCGGAGAAAGAGAGAAATAAAAGAGCCAAAATAACTATTGAAATGAAATGCAAGATTATTGAAAAACACAAACAAGGTTTGGGTGTGGCACATTTAGGACGTACGTTCAACTTATCGAAATCAACGATTTCTACTCAAGAATAAGGACAAGCTTGAGGTGGTGAATGCTTCAAAGGAAGTATCAAGAGTTTCATCGCAACGATCACAAATTCTCGATGATGTTGAAAGATTGGTTCTGATATGGATTAACGAAAAGCAAATGCAAGTTGACATAATTTCGCAGAATATAATTTGTGAGAAGGCTAAAACGATATTTACCTATCTTATTGAAAAGTCACCAGGAACATCAACAGCCAAAGGAGAAGAGTTCAAAGCAAGTAAGGGGTGGCTCGAGAAATTTAAAAAACGTACTGGTATTCATAGCGTCATGAGACATGGTGAAGCAGCAAGCTCAGAATCTAAGGCTGCAGAGAGTTTTATCGGCGAATTCAGGAAGCAGATTTTTAATTGCGACGAAACGGGTCTTTTTTTGGAAAAAGATGCCCAAGCGAACGTACATGACAGCAGAGGAGAAAGCAATGCCCGGCCATGTGCCAATGAAAGACCGCCTTACTCTGCTTTTTTGTGCCAATGCAAGCGGCGACTTGAAAATAAAACCACTTCTTGTCTATCATTCAGAGAATCCACGTGCCTTCAAAAAGCATAATGTCGACAAGAGCAAGCTAAATGTCATGTGGAAGTCCCACAGTGAAGCTTGGGTGACACGTGATCTTTTTACTGAGTGGATCAATAAAGTTTTTGGCTACTCTGTGCAGAAATATTTGATTGAGATGGATTTGCCTTTTCGTGCCTTGCTTATTACGAACAACGCTCCTTCACATCCACCAGGTTTACAAGATGATCTCATTGAAGAGTCGAAATTCATCAAAATTCACTTTTTGCCTCCTAATACAACCCCTTTGCTTCAGCCTATGGATCAGCAAGTTATTTTTAACTTCAAGGAGCTCTACACTAAAGAACTTTTCCAGCATTGCTTTGACGTGACTGAAAAAACAAATCTCACTTTAGAGGAGTTTTGGAAAGATCACTTCCACATTGCTGGCTGTCTCAGAATTATTGAAAAGGCATGGAAAGGCGTTACTAAGAGAACACTCGAATCTTCCTGGAAAAAGCTTTAGCCCGAACGCTTTGCGAGTGCACACTTGAAAGACTCGACGCAGTATCTACGGATCCAATAACCAACGAAATTATATTTTTGGCTGACCAGATTTGGCTAGAGGTGGATAGCAATGACATCGCTGAGCTTGTGGCAGAGCACAGTGAAGGTCTGACTACCGAAGAGCTTGTAGAATTGCAATGTGCTTTACAGCAAAATGTTGAAAAGCAGACTTTATCAGACAAGGAAATAACAGAAGAACAGCAACCATCTAGTGCAATCAGAGAAATGCTCAAAGCATGGGAGTCTGTGGCATCATACGTTAAAAAGCATCACACCAATCAGACAGAGGCTATACGTGCAACAGAATTATTTAACGATAATGCTGTGTCTCATTTTCAACAAATTTTGAAGCGACGTCAGAAACAAACGACTCTAGACAGATACTTGTTAAAAAAAAACTAGGTATGCATGTACCCATTATAAAAAAAATTTTATTTTCCAAACTCTTTCTCTTTTCCATTTCAAATAGTCTCCTTCCGTCCCATACATATTCAGTTCCTTAAAAAATTTTATACGTTTCATATAACTTTCTTTCAATAAAAGCTTAACTTAAAATATTTTGGTGTATTTTTTCAGTTCTTTAAAAGTTTTGATGCATTTTATGTTACTTTCTTTCAATAAAAGTTCAAATTGAAACATATTAGAGTTTTTTTACGACCTGGAACGCATTATTTTATTTTACATTGATTTATATGGGAATAATGGTTTTGCTTAACGAATGATTTGCATAACGAACAAGATGCTAGAACCAATTGTGTACGTTAACCGAGGGTCCACTGTATATCAAACATATACATATCAGTATTTTTTATTCCATTTCTATACCCTATACGACTATGTGGACAGCGTATAATGACTTTGTACTGATGTTTGTAACTACCAAAAATATTTGACCTAGACCCACCTTTTATTATACCGATCGACTCAGAATCACACTCGGAGTCGATTTAATTATGTCTGTCCGTCCGTCCGTCTGTCCGTATGTCCGTCTGTCCGTCTGTGTGTCCATGTAAACCCTGTAATCAAACTACAGGTAGCAAATGTGAACATATTTTGATGAAATTTATTTGATATGTAAGCTTCTATCAGCCATAGCATGAACGCTATTGTAATTGGCGAAAATCGGTGCATGTTCAGACATAGTCCACATATATAGCACGTGATATGAACTTTTTTATATTGAAAGGAAAAAAAAAATGAAAAACAATGCCACTCAAATTTGGTTTATGCTTATTTTCTACATCCAATTAGTTGGACCTGAGAGATAGGGTCTCTATACGTATGATATAGGATATCGTATAGCCGCTCTAGACTGGCTATAATTTTCTAACTTGTTTTTTATTATATTTCTTTACATGGATATATGAATAAAAAAATATTTATTTAAGCCTTAGCTACAATTTTGCTGAAGAATGAAATGAGAAATAATCAATAATTGTGAGTTGTAGTTGAAAAACTAAGCAAACAAATATCAAGATAAGGAAAAATATATAAATAAAAAAGGTTTGGCTTGAGAATGCCAAACCCTTTGGATGTTTTGTTATACTAGCTTAGTACTTTCAGCCTGACTGGACATTTCTCACCCCGCAGAATGGCTATTGCACTGTGTTATTGATATTTTAAATACAATTAATTATTTCTTAAATTTAAAACTTTTTCTACATTACAATAAATATGTTTTTTTAAATCTTATATGATTTTTAGTTTCACGTGTATATGGTTTTGTTCAAGTTTAACAAGTATAGTCCAATATTTTTCTAACCTTGATTGCTTCATCGTTCAATATTTTTTTTTAGTATTAGACTAATAATATGATTTTTGTAAGGGTTAAAAATAAAGCTATATCAGCAAAATTGAAATATATCGTAAATTCTTCAGGTTTCAACATATATTTTTTTGAGAATATTATATTAGAAACTCTCAAGTATATGTGAGGATAAAATTTTCAAAGGACAAAATTGTTTTCATTTTTAGAGATTATCCTCTTTTTTTTTGATATTGATTGATATAAACTGATGTACAGAAGTATTTAAAAAAATTTTTAGAAATTTTTATATCATCAAAATTTTGAAGCTAAAGACATACAACTAGGGTTGCCACATGGCCTGGAATGAGCTTGATTCTCAAGATTTTTAGGTCTTGTCAAGTGTCAAGATAAAATGTATTTCGTCAAGCTAAAACACTTGTTCACGCTTTAAAGTTTATTTTTAATTTTTAAAATTTTAAAAATGTAATATTAAAAAAATGTGTCACCAATTGTTTAACCACCAAACCCCAACACTGATTGTTATATTTTTTCCCAAAACCCATAATTCATATTAATTGTTAACTTAAAAAGTACCAACACTTGCAACTTTAGTCCATCAGTTTTGTCAAACGAAAAGTTAAAGGAATGCTTTGAGTTTGCATGCATCGAATACAAACGTCTACTTCGGCATGTTCCCACACGATGGCTTTCCCTCTTGCCCGCAATTGACCGATTAATAAATTCTTGGCCTGCAGTTAAAAGGTTTTTTGAAAAATGGAAAAAACAACTGCAGAAAAGTTATCTGGGAATTTGTATCATATGGAATTTCAGATACTGATCTAAATAATGAGGATGAAGAACGCACTACTGAAGGATTATCAGAGGCATATTTGTATTTCATTCATAATGTAATGTATGAATTCCATTCAGCTATATTATCACTTGAAAATGATTCTTGCACAATAGTGGGACTTCACAGCATAATGAGTAAACTTATGAATAATCTTCAAAGCCGAAGAAAAGATGGTTTTTATGGAAGTAAAGTTTTGGTTACTTTTAAAAAAAATTTCAAATAATGATATTCAAACTAGAAGCAAATCAATTTTTAACAGATGCTATTTCATACTTGGAGCAACGATATGATTTCGGAAATGAATCAATTTACAAACAAATATCATTTTTAAATCTTAAACAATCTCTTTTATCATGGGATACATCATCGGAGCTTCCAAAAATTTTACAGATATTCAATTTTATTGACAATGACATGTTATATACAGATTATTGCTTCGAGAAGTGTTTGATCAATTGCCAAAAGATATTCCGATTAACAAAATATGGTCTTACTTTTTCAAAAAATGTGATAAAAATAACTTAATTCATATATTTAAATTGATCTCATTTATTTTTTATGCTCCAATCAGTAACGCTTTCTGTGAAAGAACGTTTAGTATATTAAACAATTTATATTCTAAAGAAAGGAATATAATGTCATTTGACCTTATGAAAGCTGAACTATTAATAAGACAAAATTTTGATGAAAATTGTAAAAATTTTCAAAATTTTTTATTAACGCCCAAAGGAACAGAATTAGTTAAGTCTGTTGCTAAAAGTACAAAGTATGTTTGGAAAAATTAACATAAAGGATTACTATTATGTAAATTACTTGTAAGATGTTTATATTATTTGACAGAGACTGAATTGTAATTGTTACGTTTTTGTTTTTTTAAGTTTTTCTATAATTTTTATGTTTTTGTTTTTTTTTTGTTAAATAAAATTTAGTTGTTTTATACGTATGAGTAATATTGTCAAGATATTTGTTTGAAATCAAGTTCATTTGAGTTTAGTGTCAAGCTGGCAGGGTTTTGGGATGTGGCAAGCCTACATACAACGCAGTTTTACTATATATGATGTCTACTCCCATGTGTATATGGCTTTGTTCAAGTGCAATAAGTACTGTCTTACGGTGTAATATATAAAACACCAAACGGCAGTCGCTTTTTGCTGATTTGTGCTTTATATTTTGTCAGTAAATCAAAACGATGTGTTATATATTCTTATCTCTTTGTCAGTTAATTTTTGTTGCATAGAAATAAATGGCAAGTACTTTGGCTCCAACTGAAAATGTAATAGATCCGTTTTCATTAATTATTAATTGCGTACATTTCAGTTAACTTTAATGAAAAAATATTTCTGAAAATTCACAAACACAAAAATTTAATGGCATTGGTATATTATTTGTTGGCCTATAGATATGAATAGATTGATATCGTCTACTTTTTTATGGGAACTTGATCAAAAATGGACCGATCACGAATATATTTCGTAGTCACTTATTTTTCTCAATAAAATGTAGAAACCAAATTTAAGAAAAAATCTGTTTAACATCTTTATATATAGATTTACGACAAGAGCGGGAAGCAAATTTATGTGAGGATTATGACAAGGGGGACTGTGACTATGTTACAAAGTGTTATAAACTAAATTAAAACTTAGACAACTTAATTAAACTTAGACAACGATAAAAAATTTTATTATAACAAAATATTTTAAATCGAAAATTTGCTTAGTACTAGGTCGAAAAATGGACCGATTGTGACTTTATTTAGTAATGTCACTTTTTTTTGTGCAATATTTGTGTTTTTTGATAGATTTTAGTTGAAAATCTGGAATTAGCTTCATATGGGTGCTGCGACTAAGAATTGTCTTATATGATTTATTTTTGGACCATTGATAAACGGATGTAATAAACATATACATACAAACCCAATTTGACCGAGATCTTTATGGTAATATGGATATTATGTCAATTAAAGCGTCGTAGGAGTCACTTATTTTGGTACTAGGTCTGAACTTAAACCGATTTTTACCAATTTCAATATCATTCATCCTATAGCTTATGCAAAAATTTCATCAAATTATATTGATATTTGCGTCCTGTAGTTTGATAACAAGTTTTACATGGACACACAGACGGACGTTTGGACGGACATTGCTAAATCGACTCAGAAAGTGATTCAGAGTCGATCGGTATAATAAAAGATGGATAGTTACCCTTACCACATAGTTGTATAGGGTATAAAAATAGTATTTGAAGTTTTATTAAAATAAATGTTTATGCTTGTATATAAAGCGCATCACAGGAGATTATTCCAGTGGGAAGGTTATTTATACCCTATACAACTATGTGGTTTGGGTATAATGACTTTGTGCTGCTGTTTGTAACTACAAAATATATTTGACCTAGACCCATCTTTTAGTATACTGATCGAAGCAGAATCACTTTCTGAGTCGATTTAGCGATGTCCGTCCGTCCGTCTGTGTGTCCATGTAAACTTTGCAATCAAACTGCAGGTCGCAATTATTAATATATTTTGATGAAATTTGGTATATGAGCCTTTGTCAGCCATAGAATGAACGCTATTGAAATTGGTGAAATTCGGTTCATTCTCAGACCTAGTCCCCATACAAATGACCCCTATGAAATCGATATAAATTGCCATAAGATCCAAATTATCATATGGATCTCAGTCAAATTGGGGTATGTGTTTATTATATCCATTAATCGGTAGTCCAAAAATGATCCCCATAGGACAATTCTTAGTCATATCCTCCAAATAGAGCTGCTTCCCGATCTTCACTTAAATCTGTCAAAAAAAGAAAGTATTACACAGATTTTTCTCAAATTTGATTTGTATATATTTTTTTACAATATAAGTGACTTTACCAAATATGATCAGGACTGGTCGATTTTTCGATCTATTCCCCATATAAATATAGCATCCGATATGAACTTTATCATATCTGAAGCCAAAAAAATTAATAATAATGCCGCTCAAATTTGGTATATGCTTATTTTCTATATCGAATTAGTTGGACCGAAGAGATAGGGTCTCTAAGCCATGGTATAGGGTATCGTATAATCGGTCTAGACCGACTACAATTTCTTACTTGTTTTTTTTGTTGTGTTTGTGTTTGTTACATTAAGCGAAATCTAAATGGACTGAACTTCTGCACATTTTGTTGCACTCACTTTGTTGTAGTGCAAAAGTAACATTGCTTAGGATTTTTGTTGTTAAAAGAAGCACATTTAAAACCAACAATGTGGATCGTAGCCCCTTTTTATACCCTTTTTATACCCAAACCACATGTTTGGGTATAATGACTTTGTGCTGCTGTTTGTAACAACCAAAAATATTTGACCTAGACCCATCTTTAATTATACCGATCGAATCAGAATCACTTTCTGAGTTGATTTAACAATGTCCGTCCGTCCGTCCGTCCGTCCGTCTGTGTGTCCATGTAAACCTTGTAATCAAACTGCAGGTCGCAAATATGAATATATTTTGATAAAATTTGGTATATAAGCTTTTATCGGCCATGGGATGAACGCTGTTGAAATTGGTGAGAATCGGTCCATGTTCAGACCTAGCCCCCATACAAATTACCCATATGAAATCGACATAAATTGCCATAAGATCCAAATTGTCATATAGATCTTACTCAAATTGGGTTTGTATGCGTTCATTACATCCATTAATGAGTAGTCCAAAAATGATCCCTTTGACCCCATATAGAGCTGCTTCCCGATCTTCACTTAAATCTATTAAAAAACAAAAATACTGCTCTGATTCTTCTCAAATTTTGTTTGTATATATTTTTGCAAAATACAAGAGACTTTACCAAACATGATCAGGATCGGTCCATTTTTGGACCAAGCCCCTATTTTCATACCTGCAACCAAAAAAATTAATAAAAATCCCACTCAAATTTGGCTTTTGCTTATTTTCTATGTCCAGTTAGTTGGGCCTATGAGATAGGGTCTCTAAACGCATGGTATAGGGTATCGTATAGTCGGTCTAGACCGACTATAATTTTCTTACTAGTTGTTGTTAAAATAAGCACATTTAAAACCAACAATGTGGATCGTAGCGCTTTTTATCAATGTAATATTAAGAAATTAATTCTCTTATGAAAATTCGACGCAATTTATACGGACATAATTTTATTACATGCCATAAAATACAAATAATTTAGAAACTTGGCCTTCAGTACCTTCAGCGACCAGCACAATGTGAAGTAGTGGCCATCAAAGCAAACTCAAAATATAAATTTGCTTAAGTGATATAATTACCAACGTTGTTGCTCTTATTCAAGGAATTAGTTTTCCTTTTGAGCACAGATTTGTTAATAGAAAATAATACCCGCATCCTCCTGTTGGCACTAAGAATTTTTTCTTTTTTGTTTTGTATTCAGTTTTGGAGATATGAGAACATTAATTCCAATTTAACACCGGAAATGTCATAATGTTTTCCTATTCTCATTTGTTCCTATTAATTGTTGTAGTGAGTCTTTTTTTTTGGAATTGTTAAAATACGTATTTTAGTGCCAGCTACAGGTGATGAACACGTAACTTGGGATTAGAATTAAAACTGTTTTATCATGTATGATATTTTATTACAAATTTATTAAATTTATGTCTTTGAATTTTATCTATGGTTATTGCACTTGTCAAGTAGGTTACCCCGATAAATGAATATTACAATAAATAAATAAAATGTTAATTCCATTCCATCAACTACGTATTACAAAATCATACATGGGTTTTATTTTAAAATTGAATTGCTTGCCTACTTAATATGGTAACTTAGAAATCAAAGTTCAGCAATCACAACAGAATAATATGATATTACATAGGACTACCAAATTGCCACAAAGAATCCGTTCACTGTGTATTCTAATGGCACCTGAGACATTACCAAACATTCTTTAGTTTTTGCGTTATTCCGTGAAACATCAAATATTAGTTGCTCTTGGGAATTATAACACCCAAAGTTTGATTTCTATAGGAATGTTTTGAGACCTTAGAAGTAATATGATTATTCTAAAAAATTTCAAATGATGCTTGGCTAAAAATGTCTAGATATTATTATTAAAAAAAAGTAAATTTTAAAATATTTCTCAATTAGCTAATAACATGTTAATTTAAGAATGCATTTGATACAAAATATTTAAAAAATATAAATAAGTAAATAAATATAAAAACAAGCAATACTAAACAAGTAAGAAAATTATAGTCGGTCAAGACCTATGATACCCTATACAATGCGTTTAGAGACCCTATCTCTTAGGCCCAACTAACTGGACATAGAAAATAAGCAAAAACCAAATTTGAGTGGGATTTTTATTAATTTTTTTGGCTGCAGATATGAAAAAGTTCATATCGGATGCTATATCTATATAGGGACTTGGTCCAAAGATGGACCGATCCTGATCATGTTTGGTAAAGTCTCTTGTATTTTGCAAAAATATATACAAAAAAAATTTGAGAAGAATCAGTGCAATATTTTTGTTTTTTAATAGATTTAAGTGAAGATCGGGAAGTAGCTCTATATGGGGTCAAAGGGATCATTTTTGGACTACTCATTATTGGATGTACTGAACGCACACAAACCCAATTTGAGTAAGATCTATATGACAATTTGGATCTTATGGCAATGTATGTCGATTTCATATGGGTAATTTGTATGGGGGCTAGGTCTGAGCATGGACCGATTCTCACCATTTTCAATAGCGTTCATCCCATGGCCGATAAAAGCTTATATACCAAATTTCATCAAAATATATTCATATTTGCGACCTGCAGTTTGATTACAAGGTTTACATGGACACACAGACGGACGGACGGACGGACATTGTTAAATCAACTCAGAAAGTGATTCTGATTCGATCGGTATAATTAAAGATGGGTCTAGGTCAAATATTTTTGGTTGTTACAAACAGCAGCACAAAGTCATTATACCCAAACCACATAGTGGTATAGGGTATAAAAAAGGTGATTTTTTATAAAAGGGGTACTTTTAAATAAAAGGGTACTTTTTTAAAAAAAGGGTGCTTTTTAAAAAATGGTAATTAAAAAAAAATAATTTTTTTTAGAAAAGTGTACAAAAAGTGTTTACAAAAAGTGTACTTTTAAAAAAAGGCGACTTTAAAAACGGGGTATTCAAAAAATGGTATTTTTGAAGAATGGGTACATAAAAGGGATAATTTAAAAAAGGTACTTAAAAAAGGGCACTTTAAAAAAGGGTACTTTTTAAAATATTTCTGTAAAACATTACTTTTTCTAAAAAGGGGACTTTTTTTTAAAAAATTTTACTTACTAAAAAAATTTTTGAGAAAAGGACTTTTTAAATAGGTACTTTTTAGTTATTATATTTTTATTTCATATTACCTATGTTTGCATTATTATATCAGGTTATCGAAAAACGAATGTGGCAATAATTGCTTAAGCTAATGCAACACGCAGTATAACTATACACATACCCTCATGAAACAAATGCCACAACTACAACGACTACTGCAATATGAGCAACTACAAAATGTAACTTATGATAAATAACAAAACATATTGAACATTCTTATTTTTTAAGAGTTTTTTTCATATTTTCATTCATATCTCGTGACCCATTCGACCGATGTTGACGATTTTAGATAATAGTTCAACCAGGATGTTAGTAAACGCTATTATAAAAAGCGAAAAGTCTGGCTTAGTTATTGAGGGTGAGATCATGATTTCTACAGACAGACGAACATACGGTCATCGCTAAATCAACTTCTCTTCTTTTAAGGATCAAGGGGTCTCCAAAATTTATTTCGATGGGTTACAAACATATTGATAAACCTATATAAACCCTCTGTACAGTGGTGTGGAGGGTATAAAAACGAAAAAGGGTGATTTCCTTCCCCTTTTTTCACCTATATATAAGATGGGATGATAAGGAAAAAAAAAACGGTTTCTTTTAGTTTCAACCTTTCCTACCACATATCGTTTCAGCGCATTAAAGATTTTGTACAAGAGTGAAGTAGAGTAAAAAAAATTACATATATAAATTTTTTTCTTTTTAAATTTAACGTCATTATTTCAGACAGATTGCAATTAATACTATAAATAATATGCACTTTTTAAATTTGTTGTTAAAGGCGTGTGGAAGAGAAGAAGAAAACATATGAACTTTCATCAGTGATTATAGTTTAAACATTATAGTAATTTTTTAATTTAAAAAAATATTTATTTGCATCAACAAATTGATGGCATTTTATTGTAAATATCATAATTCACAAAGATATTTTATTTACTTTACTTACTAGAGCATTTATGAAGTTTCCAATTTTTTTTTTTTCAATAAACTGCCATAAATTCGAAATCCCACTCATAATAACTAATAAACCATATGTGCTAACGTTTTCATTTTTTGCAATCGACAATCACAAAAAAATTAGATTTTTACATAATTTATTTTATATTTATGATAATGTTTGATCTCGCTGTCTCTCTCTTTATTTCTTCCAATCTCTTAACGTGAATGACTGAAAGTAAATCAAAGATGCTGCCATTATTCTTAAGTATGTAAACCAGTAATGGCGAATCTTTTTAAATTCGCGTGCCATAAATAACCGATTGTGCTGATATTTGTAACTATCAAAAATACACCATTTATTATACCGATCTACTTAGAATCACTATCTGAGTCGAGTTCATGATGTCTGTCCTTCCCTCTATGTGTTCATATAAATGTGTTGCGCAAACTACAAATCGAAAATAAAGGTATTTGTATAAACATCGGTATATATTTGGAGGAAATTATTTAATGTTCAGACGAAAACCCCAAATCAAACCAAACCCCGATCAAATCAGAATCACTTTCTAAGTCGATTTAGCGATGTCCGTCCATCAGTCTGTCCGTCTTTGTGTCCATGTAAACCTTGTAATCAAACAGATTTTGCTCAAATATGGTTTCTATATGTTTTTGCAAACAACGAGTGACTTCACCAAATAAGGTCAGCATCGGTAGATTTCTTTTTCATATAAGCAGGGAACCGGTCTAAACCGACTATAATTTTTTAATTATTTTTCTATCTTTGGTTATTGTTTTC
This sequence comes from Cordilura impudica, assembly GCA_963682025.1. NCBI lineage: Eukaryota > Metazoa > Arthropoda > Insecta > Diptera > Scathophagidae > Cordilura > Cordilura impudica. The sequence continues at coordinate 68,338,141 of OY821519.1, read as the reverse complement.
TAAATGGTCAAATAATGAGTTTTTAAATGCCTAAAATTTTTTTTATAGTTTTTCCGTTGTGAAAATACTCGTGCCATAAGTTTGCCATTACTGATGTAGACGTTTGATTCTTGATACTAAAATTCAAATAACAGTTTTTATGTTGAGTTTAAATAAAAAGAATTTTTTCGACAAACCATTTAAAATTGTTACGATTTTTTTATGTAGTGAAAAATATGTGACGGAAAAAACAGCAGCATTAACCATAAAACGAATACATACATACGAATACATATGTGTAGATAAATATTTTTAAGTACAAGGTACAGTTGTATGTGTAGAACCAAATATAAGTATTTAGCTAAAAGTACATACCTAAATAGATGTCTGTTTGGGTGAATGAATGTGAAACAAATATTGTACTTCCGTTTACTTACTTTAGACATTTGTATGTAAGACTGTTCTGCTATCAAATAGCCCATAAGATTAACGAGGATGGATATGGAATTTCCGAAGAGTATTGGTTGCTTTTAAAAATTGTCTCCTTAAATCTTTTATAGCAACGATCTCAATGCAGAGTCGCTATGTGAGTTAATTTAACAATGAATGCCGTTCCGTTCTAAAATTACTTTTTCGATTTTTAGCTGTTCTTAATTTCCAAAACATCATCTGGAGATAAAAGCCGTAGTCAATATCAGTCCAACGATGACCTAAAAATAAAAATCATTTTGAAAACGAAAATGTAATTATTTGTAATATTTATAATATACATTTTATGGTATTAAAACGTATGTGACAAATAGGTAACAAAATATATAAGTATAGCACAGCACTCGAAATTCGAGTGCAAATTCTGGCAAATATTATTTTTTCATTCAACTTTTCATAAAAAATTTATGAATATTTAAATGAGCCTAAAGGTATGTTAATCAATTTTTGCAATTGATAATTCAACACAGAGCGTCTGATATATAATTTAAATCATATGCATTAACAGGGTGTAACGAATTATTATAAATATTTTATTTTATTTAATTTAATATATTTTTAAGACAGAGTAAACATAAATTTTATCATTCTCAACTTCTCCTCCCTATGAACTATAACTATTCTAATTTTCGCACTCCTCCGTGCCCGCATATTTCTTAAAAAGGGAACTAAAAATTTACCTTCACGTATTAATATATAGATAAAAGCCTCGAAATGAAGAACGATTGAAAATTGACAAACTTTTGTAGGAAGTCACTAAAATCGTATTAAAAGAATTACATTAAAATCGTGGGATCTAAAGTGAACATTTATATTTCTTACATGCTTTCATGTAGAATCTAAGAATTGACAGAAGGTACCTCAACTAAATATTCTTTATTTATAAAATACACCATTTTTAAAGGATTTTTCAAAACAATTTAGCTCACGGGCAGTTATCGCGATATATTACAATCATCATAAAATATGTCTAGGATTAAAATGAAGCAATATAATGATACTCTCAAAACTTATAATCTAAGCCGGAATGAAATTCGGTTGCACAAATTTAGGAATAAGCAAAAACAATAAATTAAGCAAAAACAATAAATTAATTTATACAAAAAAATTTGCGTTTTGCCTTGATGGAACCCATTAACTGTTGCACAAATTTTTTATCCACCTGCATCGCCTATTTATGTCAAAATTTATTTTCCATGATAATACCAATGTGCAAAGGATTTATCTACCCTCAGTGAAATATCACGATCACGCCCTCAATATGTTAATTTGCTTGCTAATTTTTACTGAAAATGATTCACTGACATCCTGAGCAGCATGTTCTTTAAAATCATCAAAATCGGTTCAGAAATAGATCTTTATCTAACTCAATTCAATGACATAATAACAAAATCAATTCACAAATCAGTTCCAAAATTTAAAAGCTATGACACAACAGAAAAATTTACAAACGTAACTATTAAAAACTAAAGGGTAATTTTTTAAGAGCTATAGGAAAGTTTTCCAAAAAAAAAACACATAAAATTCTGAAAAATCCATGAAATCTTTATTTGAGTCGATGCAAATGTTGACTGTGACTGCGCCTCAAATGGTCCATCCGCTTAGTCCAATTTTGGCATACTCTTTCCAACATTTCGGCCGGTATCTTACGAATACATGCTTCAATGTTGTCTTCCAATGTCAATTGAAGCGGGATTGTCTGTATAGACATGAGCTTTAACATAGCCCCACAAAAAATAGTCTAAAGGCGTGAAATCTCACGATCTAGGCGGCCAATTGACCGGTCCCGAACGTGAAATAAAATGTTCACCGAACTCGCCTCTCAATAAGTCCATTGTTGCGCGTGCTGTGTGGCATGTGGCACCGTCTTGTTGAATCCACATGTCATGCAAGTCAAGCTCTTGCATTTTGGGCAAAAAAAAGTTGGATATCATCTCTGGGTAGCGCTCACCATTCACAGTTACGTTACGATTCGCATCATCTTTGAAGAAGTACGGTCCAATGATGCCACCACCCATAAACCGCACCAAACTGTGACTTTTTCTGGATGCATTGGTAGCTCTTCCAATGCTTTTGGCTGATATTCACTCCAAAGTCGACAATTCTGCTTATTTACATACCCATTGAGCCAAAAATGAGCAATTTTTCGGTAAAAAAGTGGATCTTCGGCCAACTTTCCAAGAGCCTATTCACCAAAAATTCTACGTTGCGGTAGGTCATTCGGCTTCAGTTCTTGCACCAGCTGTATTTTGAAAGGCTTCACACCTAAATCCTTCCACAAAATTTTCCACGTTGTTGAGTAACAGAGGCCCAATTGCTGCGAACGGCGAGGAATCGATAATTGATGGTCATCAATAACACTGGCCGATACAGCTGCGATATTTTCTTCAGTTTGCACTCTACGTAAGCGTGTTGGTGGTTTAATGTTCAACAATGTAAATTTGGTGCGAAATTTAGTCACAATAGCCCGACTAGCCGCTTCAGTGGGTCGATTAAACTGACCATAAAATGAAAGAAGCGCGCGATGAACTTTCTTAACAGAGCACGCATTTTGATAATAAAATTCAATAACTTGCAAGCGTTGTTCGTTTGTAAAACGGTTGATGGTTAAATTATAGACCAAACTGAAGATGTTTGACAATGAAACAAAACACGAAACATGCGTCAGCTGTTTAAACCAGTGTTGCCAAAAAGATAATAGCTAAAAAAACACCATTTACAATCAGAAAAAAGCAAAATTTTAACTCAACAGATTTGAATGCTTATTAACACCAACGGAACTGAACTTTTTAAAAGGCAAACTTAAATTAATCAGGAAACTTATTGACCATAAGAATCCCTCACATACAACCATTAATATTTAATAGTATACAAATACCTCAAAATGAAGAATTTTTGAAAAGAAATTCGGGAAAGGAATGATGAAAATAATAATTTCATAATTAATGACTGAATATGAAAATAATCACTCCTCTTTTTCAATGTTTTCAGAAATTAAAAAGGCAAGTGATATAAATGATTCCATGACTGAAAATTATTTAATAACAAATGATTCATTGTTATACATATTCAAAAGCTTACGAAAAAAACTTTCTTCAGGCATAGATAATATCCCCAATATTATATTAAAAAATATTCCGAATGAATCGATTCTTGATTGATACTTTCGTAATGCATGGAAAATAGCAAAAGTTGTTATTCTACCCTAAAAAGATAAAGACACAAGAAACCCAAAAAAACTTAGTGTTATTAGTTTACTTCCAAACATTAGTAAAGTGTTTGAAGTTTGCATAAACAATAACTTAGTAAATTTTTTTGAAAGAAATCGACTATTTAATGATAAGCAATTCAGATTTAAATACAAGTATTCTACAATTCATGCAACGTATTTACTTGTTTCAAATATTCATTGGAATCTGAATAAGTCCTTATGTACAGTTGCCTGTTTAATAGATTTCGAAAAAGCTTTCGATAGCATGTGGATACGTGGCTTAATATATAAACTACTTTTATATAAAATTCCAATATATTTCATAATACTCATACATAACATGTTAAGCAACAAATCGTTTGTAGTATGCAATAGAAATAATATAAGAACGAATAAATTTAAAATTTTCAATGGTCTCCAGCAAGGGACAGATAATTCTCCTATTTGATTTAATTTATTTATATATGACCTTTTGTCAAAAATCGACAACATAATTGCATTTGTGGATGATATAATTATTTATTACGCTGATAATAAAATAGAGAAAATTAATGACAAATTGCAAACATACTTTAATATTGTTGTAAAATGTGTAACATAAACATTAAAACAAAATGGAGAGATTTTGGCATAAAATCAAATACCAATATACAGATTCCCAATAAACCAGTCGTTAAATATCTTGGAATTAACCTCGATAAGTTTTTATATTTTAACAATCACTTAAATCTGCAGATACCGAAAGCAAGAAATGCATTATTCATGTACAAAAAACTATTTTACTCCCCTTACATCAAATCAAGGGTTAAAGTTCTATTGTACCAATCATTGGTTCTACCTATTTTAACGTATGATTGCCAAATTTGGTTCAACATTTCCCCATAACATATGGAAAAAATAGGAGTTCTTGAAAAAAAATGTCTGAGAGCATGTACTTCTCTTTATAGATCTCCAGATAGCAACTATATAAAATTTGTATCAAACAAAAAAATTATACAATGCATCAAAAATAGGGAGAATTGATAATTTTATTATACATCTCATTTCGGAACTATAATTGCTATGAGAACATTTAAATTATGGCCCCTTTTTATGTCAACGAGGAATATAGAATTAAAACCTTGCAAAGTGGCTTTGTTCCACACGAAGACTTTTTGAACCTTGATCATATAGGATTTATTCAAAACGAAATAGGCATTCCTATCTTCTATCATATATATAGAAGAGCCAACGATAAAGCTATACATTGCAACCAACTTACAACTGAAAATAGTAGATTTGATAAAAACATTTACTCAGGAAATAATAACATATCTTAAATATATTTTCGCTGATCCCTGACTCACTGACTGACTGACTGACTGATACTGTAACGCTGAAATAATACACATAGCACTCCCTACAAAGCTATGCGAAATACACAAACAAAATTTAATCTTTCTCATTTTATACAAACCCACACACAATTTTCTCTCTTCTAGGTTACCGACCAGTGCTGCTAATAAAACCTTCTTAAAATCGACAATTATGGAAACTAAATCGCCAAAGTCGTCATTTTTAAAACAAGAAATTTTCAAGAAAATAAAAATAAAACTCGACATAATATTACAAAAGGAAACAATAAAATTTATTTATATCATTCATATTAAGAATATTATTACAGCATTGGTTATTTCTATATATTTATAAAAATGTATTAATGATGAAATTTCAACGAAAAAAATTTAACACAGCAATCAACTAAATAATTTTATTGACATGTATCTATAGCTGAAACATATAATATAGGTTTAAAGTATCGCCGTAATTAAAACTTAAATCTTAAATGGAGATGCTATTCAAGGTATTTCCGTTTTGAAACGACTTGACCCTGAATTAAATCTATACATATTTTGTAATTTCCATTTACATTGAACGAAAACTATCAATTTTCGATAAACAACCGATTAATTGTTAAACCTTGAAATCGTAATTTTTATCCTATTGAAAATTTTAAATCTACAATCATCATTTTTAAAAATTTAACAAATCATTTTAACAAATTGAAAAATCGTCGAAATTACAATAAGTTGTCAAAATTGGCAACACTGTTAACGACAATAGCACTACATATGCAGATTTCGTGTTACATATGGAATAAGTTGAAAGCAAAAAATGTATAAAAAAAAAAACTAATATCTATTCAAATTCTTCTTTAAATTCCCATTGTTGGTCAATGAAAAAATTCTGTAAAAAAATGAAATGAATGAAATTTTAAACATTTTTATTTTTCTCATATAACGTCGTCCGATATGCATACATACTTCTTTTATCAAACCAAACTTATCCGTTTGTCTGTTTTGTTTTTCATCTCAAAATTGTTTTGCATTGTTAAGAGTGCTTTCGGTCAGGTCTCTGATGGCCAGCACTTACCAAAGAGTATGCTTTTTTTTTGATAATTATTTGAGAAAAAAGAGATCTTCAATGTGGATTTTGTTGTTGTCCAACGTATGATTTCGTTTATAGCTCTGTATTGAAAAGCCCTTGAAAAAATAGTGCAGTATTAAGTTTAAAATTTAAATTATTATAACTTTCCATAATTAAATTACATTGGAATTTCAGAAGAGAGATGGGAAAATAATTTTTTTTCACTCATAGTATTAATTTCTACATAATTTGCTTTAAAAAAATTTAGACAAACATAAATTACGTAAATAGGTATATTTAAGATTTTAATTTGAATAATTTATTGAAATTATCATGGAAGAATTAAAGGCGATTTGGAATAATAAGTTTTTTTTTTTTTTTTGAAGTAAGACTAATACGCGCTTATTTTTTATTTTTTCTTTTTTGGATTTATAGATAACTTTGCAAAAAATGTAGTTCTCTTTTTTCAGTTAACATGTATGATGAAATATGATATATTTTTTTCTTCGTTTGTGTAGGTGTATTGGTGTTTGCATTCCTTTAAGGGGTGGTAGGTTTAAAAACCTTAATTTGCATTTCTCTTCCTGAATGCACAACATGTCGAGAGTGTTGTGTCAAAATTTTAAGTAAATCAGAGCAAAACTTAAGAAGATACAGCGTTTTCAGCGACCGGCCTCATACGGTATATATGTATATATATATTTATGTATATAAATCAGTTTTTAAAAATCTTTAAACCGATTTTCTCGCAAATAAATGTTCGAAGTCCGTGAACATCATAACTCAAAATCTACTTGACCGATTCTTTTGAAATTTGAGACACTATATCTACACATAAATCGTCAGGTAACCACGAAGGTTTTTTTTAATTCCATTTTCTTCTCTATTTTTTAACAAAAAATTCCCGAAATTGTATAGCAAAATCGTTTTTCTCTTCAAAATGCTGCAAAAAAAAAAAAACTGAAAAACTTTTCGTCATTACTTCAGGAAACAATGCACATTTTAAACGCATTTCGATTTTTATACCCTATACCACTATGTGGTTTGGGTATAATGACTTTGTGCTGCTGTTTGTAACAACCAAAAATATTTGACCTAGACCCATCTTTAATTATACCGATCGAATCAGAATCACTTTCTGAGTTGATTTAACAATGTCCGTCCGTCCGTCCGTCCGTCCGTCCGTCCGTCTGTGTGTCCATGTAAAGTTTGTAATCAAACTGCAGGTCGCAAATATAAATATATTTTGATGAAATTTGGTATATAAGCTTTTATCGGCCATGGGATGAACGCTATTGAAATTGGTGAGAATCGGTCCATGTTCAGACCTAGCCCCCATACAAATTACCCCTATGAAATCGACATAAATTGCCATAAGATCCAAATTGTCATATAGATCTTACTCAAATTGGGTTTGTATGCGTTCAATACATCCATTAATGAGTAGTCCAAAAATGATCCCTTTGGCTCCATATAGAGCTGCTTCCCGATTTTCACTTAAATCTATTAAAAAACAAAAATATTGCACTGATTCTTCTCAAATTTTGTTTGTATATATTTTCGCAAAATACAAAAGACTTTACCAACCATGGTCAGGATCGGTCCATTTTTGGACCTAGTCCCCATATAGATATATCATCCGATATGAACTTTTTCATATCTGCAGCCAAAAAAATTAATAAAAATCCCACTCAAATTTGGTTTTTGCTTATTTTCTATGTCCAGTTAGTTGGGCCTAGGAGATACGGTTTCTAAACGCATGGTATAGGGTATCGTATAGTCGGTCTAGACCGACTATAATTTTCTTACTTGTTTTATTTCACATGGTCCGGTAACGAGTTATGATGTTCACCGCAAAACAACAACGCCTCCAGATATTGGCTGTCATGGACTTATTTATTAAAATTCTTAATTGAAAATGTTTTCAAAGATTCTTCAAATGTTACGCTATAACCTGTATTCATGTCTTCAAAATAGAATTATGCAAAATACGACTTATATTAACTTTTAAAGCCTTACCCCCCTTAAGAAACTTTTAGGAACCTTGCTCTAAAACGTTTTTTTTTCTATGCTATTCTAATTTTTCTACAATAAAATAGAGTCCGGTTACAACGAACTCGGCGGGACCGGCCAAATTAGTTTGTTATAGACTAAGTTCGTTATAACCGTAGTATTTTTTGTTTTGTCGGAAAGGTTTAAAAACTTTTTTAGTGGAATAAGTTTATTTATTTTGATGCATTTTAAAAAGTTATAAAACATAAATCAAATTATTAAAAAGATACATATTAATAGTTTGTCTTAATAAGACTAAAATTGCCGAGTTTCTATCAAAATAAAATATTTTTTTTAAAATCATATAATATTAAAAACTCCTTATGTATAGAAGCAGAAAGTATAAAGCAAAGGGTTGGCTACTGGCAAACTTATGCGAAAATATACATAAAAGGACCTTTTACAAAACTTTATTTGAAAATCTAAGTTTTTGGTTTGTATTTGTTACAACTGTTTTTCGATTTTTTTTTTAAAGAAATTTTAAAAACATTAAAATTAATTTTTTTTAAATATATTAAATACTAGATGTAACCCGGTGCGCTTCGCTACACCCTCCCCCTCCCCCCCTTCCGAATTGTTACGAAAAGGCTCACGCAAGTCCCAAGGCTCTCAATAACACAGTAATTCAGATATATCACATTTAATATTAAGTTTGTATAGGGATACCATGCGCATTTGTCCAATCCCGCCCATTTTTTTGTCTTACTACTCACGTTAATAATAGATGACCTAAGATAAATTTTCAAAGCTCTCTCTATCATAGTACTTTATATATATATGATATTAAAAATTTACTTTGAATGGGAGGTGCCACGCCCACTAAAAATATTAAAAAAAAATACAGCCTGTAGCACTTCCGATATCCGCAGTAAGAATCAGTGAAAATTTCAGGAAGATCAGATAAGTCGTTACGGAGATTACCTCCTACAAACAAACAAACACATTACCTCTTTAATTCTTTTTTTTTTGATACTTACTGATATAAAAATTTTTTTGTTTGTTTTCGTGATTTTTGATTTTGACAATATATTTTCCACGACAAATCACATTGATAACTAATGTACTTGCCAAAAGACTGTTGCTTTCGTAGTACATCATATTTTTGATATAGGAGGTGCCACGCCCACTTATCCCATCCCGCCCAATTTTTATTGGACTACTCATATTAATATCTGAGGGACTCGTCGAGCAAATTGTCGAGCCTTTCCCAGTTATATGATATTAGATATCTACTTTGCATGGGCGGTGCTACGCCCACTGCTTCTATCACGCCCATTTTTTTGTTCGACTAATCACACAAAGAACCTATGGGCTCACGCAAAGCCACAAAGCTGTCTCTTTTACAGTACTCCAAATATTTGACATTTAATAGTTACTTTGCATGGGCAGCTCCACGCCCATTGGTGTGAACCCTCCAATTTTTTGTCTGACTACACATACTAAGATCTGATGGTGTCGTGCAAAGTGTCAAAGCTTCCCTCTTTTAGTACACCAGTTATATGATATCATATATTTACTTTGTACGGGCGGTGCCACGCCCACTGCTCCGATCACGCCCATTTTTTGTCTAACTAATCATATGAATAACTTATGGGTTCACACAAAGTCCCAAGACTCTCACTATAACAGTACTCCAGATATATGGCATTTTATATTTTATTTGTATGGCAGGTGCCACGCCTATTGGTCCGATAGTGCCCATTTTTTGTCCGACTGCTCACATTAATAATAGGTGCCATCAGACAAATTTTAAAAGCTCTCTCTATCATAGTACTCGAGATATATAACATTGAATTATTACTTGTATGGGAGGTACCACGCCCACTTCTCCGATCCGGCCCATTTCCGGCGCGGCTACTAATATTAACATTAGGTGACCTCACACAAATTTGCAAAGCTCTCCCTGTCATGGTACTCAATATATGTATATGATATTAAAAATTTACTTTGTGTGGGAGGTGCCACGCCCACTAAAAATATTAAAAAAATTATAGCCTATAGCACTTCCCATATCCGCAGTAAGACTCTGTGAAAATTTCAGGAAGATCAGATGGCTAGTTACGGAGATTACCCCCTACAAACAAACAAACAAACAAACAAACAAACACACATTACCTCTTTATTATATTATTATTATTATTAGTATAGATAGGAAAATTCTGAAATGGAAAAAAAAAATTTGTTTGTTAAAGTCAAAATAAACGGGCGCCTAGGCGCCACACAATCCACTAGTTTCCTAATATACATAAAAGAAAATATTGGTGGCTCACCTAAAAACTCCCCTTTTAACTTTTACTCTTGACTTAACTTTTTATTATACAAATATCAAAGTAATATTTTTTCCCAATTTTTTCATTACAAAAATTATATTGTCTGTAAATATACTTGAATATAAATATACTTAAATATACTTGAGAGCCCGAATATGGGACAGTGTATTATATTAAGATACTCTTACTATTTGTTTATTTATATTTTAATAATATGAATTTTGTCTAAATAAACGCTTAAAAAAAAGAAAAAGAAATCGGTTCAATAGGTCCCGAGAATTCAATATAAATGTAAAAAAATACCGAAAAATTTTAGCGGTATTCACTCTTGGTGTTAAATTTACAACCCTGTTATATTTACAACGATTTTATATTACAAAGCGTGAACGTCTTTTCCGTGTATATTGTATTATGTATTGTAAATTAATGAATCAGCTGATTTTTGTTTTGTTTCCCATCAATTTGAAAACTAAAAAATATCAAAAAGCATTTGAAGATTAGAAAAATGCCGAAAATGCTTAATTTACCTATCGGTCCATCTTTATTATTAATTTATTTATTATTTTCATCCATTTTTTATTATTTATTTTAATAGTGACCACAAAATGAACAATAAAATTAAACAATTGTTTTGGCAGCTCAACGATCAGCTGTTTTAGTCTTGTAAATGTTTAGTCTTGTTAATGTACTATACATTTTACCCTTGTACTTTAACCACAGCGTAGTAAATTTTCATTTCATACATTTTGTTGTTGCGGTGTTGTAAATAATAGTACTTTTACTATATCTACAACATTTACAAGGGTTACAAGAGTACTTTACTACCAAGAGTGAAAACCCTTTATGTTTTTATATAGTTCTTGTTATTGTTATTATTCTAACTATTGTAATTTGTGCGCCATAGCTGTGATTGTTGTTGTTGTTGTTGTTGTTGTTGTTGTTGTGGTTGTTGCGTGTGTAAAATTTGATAAACGAGTGTCTATCTATGCAAGCTTATACTCCATGTGTCATATCAGTTTAGGCCTGTATTGCCGCACTTATCTTTTATCCCCAAATATATACAATAAATCCTCAATATGGGTATTAGGGTCACCCTTCATTCGTTCTATAGTTTACTTCTTTAAACAAGTTGTAATATGAATCGATATCACTACTAAATTATCTTTTCAAAAAGCAATATAACTTCAAAATCGAACAAAAACTCGAAAAGAAATAACAAATGCCCCAGACAACTTTTGTACCAAAAAACTCTAGTTCATGAAAAGTGATGAACATTTCTTCAACTTTAACAAATTGATTAAAGCCATAATTTTTTTTTTGATCTCTATACCTATAAGTGCTCAGATACGAAGTATTGTTTTATTACCACTTTGCTAACCTATTGCGAAATGACACCAAAAATGGAAAATGTTTTTGATAATATTTTGAAAACAAATTTTCAAAAAATGGATCTGATACTTTAAAGCTTTGTTGAGTATATGTTAGAGATTAACTGCGTGATTCTTTAAGTAAATTCCTCTGGCAGAATTTTTTTTACAAGAAATTTTTTTTGCGGATTTCGAGAAAAATTTGTTTTTTTGTGAAATACTCGCATACAGTAAATGTACTCTTACTAAATACTTTTTATCAAAAATTTATCAGTTGTATACTTTTAAATATTATGTTTTATCTTAACAGCCTAGGGTTTCTGAAAAAAAAAATAATATGACCCAATTAACCCTTTTGGACTTGGTGTCGCATATAACCCCAAGCTAATGAAAGAAAATTTATTAAAAAAAATCAAATATTTGGTGAGTGCGATGCTTAAAATATATCCGCCCTTAAAATATAAAACCAAATATGCAAGTCTTAATATAATACTATAAAATTAAAGAAAAGCAATACTTATTGCAAGTCGTAAGTGATTACAGAAAACAATTTGAATCGCACACTAAATCATCCTTAAATACACCAAACTAAATAGAATCAATTTTATATTTCAAATTCTTTTGAATAAATTTATTATTGGGTCATTTGCGGGTCTTTTTATTTTATTTAGAAAAATAGAGATAGTTTTTATACATAAAAAATAATTTTTTAATAAAATTGGTCAAAAGTTGTTTTAATTTATATTCGCGAGCAATAAGCAGATAATTGCACCAAAGATATATCAGGAGCAATGAAGGGTTAAATAACTAAAAATTACCCGAATTACTTTTCTTACATTCTAAATAGTGGCTTCATCGAGTTTAATAGAAAAACTCGTTTTCGGTAATTTTTATTTAAAAAAAAAAATATCTTAAAATCCAAAGCTGGCCTTGGCAAATAATGGGTTAACGTTCTCGGATTTATCTCAAATTTTAGGAACGGAAGTTCTACACATTGAGTTATTATATTTTAAGCTTCGCATCTAAAACTTCAATAGCACTTACAAAATATTTGAATTTTTTGAATAAATTGTTTTTTATTAGCTTGGGGTCATATGTGACCCCGAACACAAAAGGGTTAATGGGGTCATAATATTTTTTTCCGAAACCCTAGGCTCTTAAGATAAAATATAACATTTAAAAGTAGAAAAGTAATGAATTTTTGATACAAAGTATGTAGAAATAGTACATTTACAGAATATTTTACAAAAATCTCATTTTTCTCGAAATCCGCAAAAATAAAATCTTTGCCTAAAAAATTTTGGAATAGGGATTTACCTAAAAATTCACACAGTTAATCTCTAACATGCATTTAACAAGACCATAAAGAGCTAGATCAGGGTTTTTAAATTTTGTTTAAGAACATTTTTCAAAACTTGGCAAAGGAGTTTTCAAAATTTTATCAAAAAAATTTTCCATTTTCGGTCTCAGTGCTTAATAGGTTAACAAGGCGGTGATAAAATAATACTTCATATCTGAGGACTTACAGGTATAGAGACTAGAGCAAAATATTGGCTTTAATTAATTTCTTAAAGTTGAAAAAATACCAACAAATGGCATGACTTAGTTTTTTTTTTTTTTTGGCACAAAAGTGGTCTGGGGCATTTGCTATTTCTTGGCGAGGTTTTATTCGATTTTGAAGTTTTATAGCTTCTTGGAAAGATCCCGAATTATATAACAACCTGCCGGAAAAATTAAACTATAAAACACAGTCGAAATTTTCAATCGCATTGAGCACCTCTAAATGTTTTTTGATTGGCCCAAAACTTTGTATTTCTCAGTTTTTTTTTGCTATTTCATATTTCTAGGGGCGCGACCGAGAGTTTGAACACTTTTTTTCTCCATAGTGTCCATGTATACCTTGTAATCAAATAAATATATTTTGATGAAATGTTGTATATAAGCTTCTATCGGCCATAAGACGAACGCTGGACGCATGAATAATCATGAGACTGTTCCCGATCTTCATTTAGACCTATCAGAAACGAAAATATTGCCAGATTTTTCTCAACTTTGATTTATATATGTTTTTGCAAAGAACGAGTGACTTCACCAAATATGGTCGGCGTCGGTCCATTTTTCGACCTAGGCCCCATATAAATATAGCATCTGATATGAATTTTTTCAAATTTACAGGCAAAAAAATTAATATAAATACCACTCAGACTTGGTTTAACTTATTTTTTATACAGAATTTTTTGGACCTAAAACCAATTCTCTAAACTCATTGTATAGAGTACCGCATTGTCGTTCTAGGCCGACTATAATTTTCTTACTTATTTTTTTTTTATTAAAAACTACTAATTTATAGCAATTATTTGTAATTTATAAAAACGAGTTAATAAAATATACTTTTCTTTATAATGTGTCGTATATTTTGAAAGTTATTTGAATTTATTTGCGCACTGATGTCATCGCACACAAAGTTTAACTATAGAGATCAAAAATAAGTTTCGAGATCAAAAATAAGTTATTGAAATAAAACGTTAATTTGTAAAATTATAAAATTTTTTTAAAACAATGTACTGATACAAGCATTTTATGAGATTATGCTTTATGCTTTACTTTACTCTACCATTGGTAGGAGACTGAGGTGTTTACATTTGTAATCATTATGTATTCTCTCATGATAATAATTAATATTTGAGTTAAAATTGCCATTATTTTGTTCAGATTTTTGATTCAAAATATCACTATGATTATTTTTCCACGAGTAAATTCTAAAACAGCTCTCGCAGTCGACTATATTTTAATGTACATATTTGCCTGTCTTTTCACTAACGTTCAAGTAGGAGAAACAATATTGAACGAATTATATTAGAACGATATACGAAAATGATGGTCATAATAAAGACAAGTAAAACTCCTTAAAAGAATCTATTATATATAAGTATATATATGCATGTGTGTGTGTATATATGTGTGCTTCTATTTAACTTAACTTGTGGGCTGGTTATAACTAACATACAAGGAACGGCTCCCAGGTTAAGAACTTGATTGTAGGCCAGTATTACCGCTTAGCGCTACGAAATAATTACGAATGCCAACTCGTTTTAAACATATTTTAAAGAAGGTCCAGTAACCTTTTTAACGCGCCAGAATCGAGTTTTTTGTTAAAACAGCCCTTCCCTGTGAAGTCCTTAAAGAACAACAAGAAACTTAAAAAGAAATTTCTTTTATTTATTTTTCGAAAAATTCATATTGAATGTTCATTTTATTTAGTCTGAAGGATGTTGGCTGCAAGTGTTACTATGGGAGATTGTGTATGTGCCAGTCTGTGCGTGTTTAATGTTTTGTGGTACATAATGGCAGCAGTAGGTAAAATAAATAGAATTTATTTTTTTTTTTATTGATTTTAAATATCAATTTCTATGGCCTGACACAAACAGACAACAGTGTACTTCACTTGTATGTATGTTATTTTTTGTATATAAATATGTTTACATATATATGTACATACATATATACATGTATACATATATACTTCCCAACCATCAAACAAATACTTTTGTAATCTTAAGCTTAAATAAAATGTTGATTAAACACGTGTCTTATTGATAGCACTTCAATGATGACTTGTCAGTTTGTTTCATTTAAATTAAAGTTTGCAAATGTTATTTTAATTGCATTGCTAAACTCTTACGTGTATGTAACTATATTTTGATTGCATAAAAATATTATATTTAAAAAAGGTTTTACAAGTATACATTAGTTTTGCATCGAGATAATATTATTCTGTTTATGTAATGAGATGCAATACGATTATGTTATAATATTTTATTATTTATATAAGATTATTTTAAAGCTTAAAATAAAGTGATTTTTTGATGAATTGCACTACCACAGAATGAATTACTTTTTGATTGCAAAATGTATTAAAAAGAAGATATTTTAAAAAACTTCCATAAATGTATAGAATAAATTGAAATCTTATTTCAATTATGGTAAACGTTAATTAATTTTTTTTTGTTTGATTTTCTTTTAACGTAAACATTTTTCATATCAATAAGAAACGGTGCTAGGTCATTGAGTGAATAGTGTTCAGGAAAAAAATCGTTCTAAAATAATTTTATTTTCATTGCCTTCGAACCACGATTTTTTTTTTGGGTATTTTAAACAAATTTTAAATATAAAAAAAAACATAAATGAAAAAAGAAACATTTTAAATACTAAAATACTAACACATAAATATAAGTTTCTATTATACTTTCTTTCTTTCTATACTAAATTTACTACCCTGTAATTAGATAATTGATTGACTGAGAATGAAATATGTCTATAAAAATATCTAAAAAATATCTCTTCTATAATTAAATTTTTTCAAACGGAAATTTCTTAGATAATTTTTATCGACGTCTTGAGTCGGCTTGCAAGGTTTCAGCTCGATTGGATCATGGGCAAAGGTTAAAAATCGATCCAAAGTTTTTCCGGCAGACAAACAGACAACCAGATAACATGAGTTAAAAGAGAGGAAGTAAAAGAAGAAATTATTCCTTTTTTATTAAAGCAGACAGAATAAATTTTGAGTTAATAAAACTTTTGTTAAAAAAAGAGAAAACTTAAAGTTTAACTTAAAATAAGTAAGTAATTTATAGTTGGACTAGGCCAACTATAAGATATCGAGATCCATTTATTTTTTGTGGATATAGCTGGATATAGAAAATATGCATACAAGAAATTTTAGTGGTATTGTAATTAATTAGTTGCGTGCAGATGCTATTTTTATATGGGGACTATGTCGAGTCATGGACCGATCCTGACCATATTTAGTAAATTCACGTAATTTTTATGAAAATATATACAAGCCAAATTTGAGAAAAATCTATGTAAAAGTTTTATTATACCCTATACCACTATGTGGTTTGGGTGTAATGACTTTGTGCTGATGTTTGTAACTACCAAAAATACTTGACCTAGACCCATCTTTTATTATACCGATCGACTCAGAATCACGTCCTGAGTCGACTTAGCGATGCCCGTCCGTCTGTCCGTCCGTCCTTCTGTGTGTCAATGTAAACTTTGTAATCAAACTACAAATATGAATATCTTCTGATGAAATTTGGTATATAAGCTTTTATCGGCCAAAGGATAAATGCTGTTGAAATTGGTGAAATTCGATCCATGTTCAGACCTAGTCTCCATACAAATGACCTCTATGAAATCGACATGAATTGCCATAAATTAATAAAATTAAGTTAATAAAATTACCTACTTTGGAAAGCCGTAGGACTATGCTAAAAGTAACATTTATGATCAACCTAATTAATGGTGAAATCTGTTCTGACTTTCTTGTCAACAATATAACTTTTAATGTTCCTCAACGAGTATCACGCCAATTCCAACCACTCTTTGTTAAATCTTTTCAAACCAACTATGCTCTAGCTGATCCTTTTAGAAGAATTTGTTGTGATTATAATAATCTTTATCAATTAATTGATTTTTCGTTGAACACTGATGTAATTAAGCATAATATCATTATTTCCTTAAATTCCTAACTATTTGTTTTTATTTTTAAATCATTTAATTGCTTCAATATATGTACATTAGGGTGACAGCCAAAATTTTTTTCGCGAATTTTAAAGCTTTTTCAACGGAATATTGTGCCAATAGGTCCAAAAGTTTTGTGACGAAAATTTGAGCCAAATCGGACAACGTTTTCTGGACGCGCATCCAGGTCAAAGGTCAGGTATTTTCATATTTTACAATATATACGAAATAAATTTTTTGAACTCGTTTATTTTTTTTCAATATTTAATGAAAAAATGTGGATTTATATATTTTCGTGAAAAAAATAGTAAAAAGAACTTTTTTGGTAATTAACCTTTCCTTTATGTCAGGAAATTAATAGATGCTTTTATTCAAAAACGTTAACTACAAAAACACATTTGTTTGTTTGTATTAAATCACACCTTCTACATGGCAAAAATTTTAAAATTGCTAATTTCCTAGACAACAACCATTATTTTTAACGGATTCTAATGATAAATTTCAAGGCCTACTAGATTTTTAAAATACGACTGAATTATGTATTTCCCCAAAAATTATATAAATTGCATTCAGTCGTCTGAATTACTTGTGTAAAGTGCTTTTGGTTAGAGATTTTTTGTGAATTTTGTAAAAATATATAACAATGCCCTCGTTAAGGGAAGAAATATTTTTAATAGGCTATTCAAAACACCAAATAGTTGGTTCTAAACTTCCCTCGAAGGGGGACTGCCTCAAAGTTTTTTTTCATAATATGAGGACAACGAAATTAACTGCAAAAGATAGTGCTCATCTTGTGGTAAGAGAGTGTATAATTTTTTGGGAAAAGGCCCGTATCCCTGTTCACGATTTGCACTGGTGTACAAAAAAAATGTTGCGTCTGTATGAGGAATGGAAATATTTAAAAAAAAATATATCTATCTGTCCGACATTCATAAAAACAGAAGAAAACTGTGGAGCGATAATTTAGGCGATCTCTTCGATATTGCTCGTACCGATGCACTGGAACTAATAGATTTAGAAGAAGACAAGCAATTTTTAATTAAACAAAGAATGAAAGGTCGCGAAGGTTGTATGTTGGGAGTCGACTGTAATCTAAAAAAAAAAGAGGAAAGAAAAAGAAATCGCAAAAAACAAGAAGAGTTGCGTAAAAAATTAAGTGACGAATTACCATCAACTTCATCAGGTAAAAATTTAATTAAATGTTAAATAACGTTGTTTTAAATTTTTGTTGGAAGTACTGAACTGTGACAAAATTTATTTCAGCCTGCAATATGATTGAATTTTCCGCGTCTGAAGATGCTGCAACATCAGAGGAAGAATATTCTGAATGTTCGATTGAGGCAAAACGTTTTCGCAGTACTTCTTGTACGAAAAAGCAAAGTGTCTTAACGTCAAGACTAGCTGCAGTTTTCGACAAGTTAAAAATAAGTCAGAGAGATGCTGTACACTTATTGGTTGCAGTTATTGACGCCGTCGGACTTAACACATCCGATTATATTTTAAATCGAACCTCCATAAATCGGGAAAGAGCGCAATTAAGATTAACGCAAAGTGAAAAAATTATAGAAAAGTTTACTGCAAGTGAATAACCTTTGACCATCCATTGGGACACTAAACTGTTATCGACAATAACAGGAAAATCAGAAGACCGTTTGGCTATAATTGCTACGGCTCCAGGCCTAGAGCAAATTATAGATATGCCTGATATTCCCTCTGGGACTGGAGCGGAAATTTCTTCTGCAGTTTATGATGCGTTAGAAGACAAACATATTTTGGAACGAACGGAAGCGTTTGTTTTTGATACAACATCATCCAACACTGGTAGATTGAAAGGTGCATGTGTGCTTTTGGAGAGATCAATTGGAAGAGAAATTCTATTTCTAGGCTGCAGACACCATATTTTCGAAATTGTTTTGGCAGCAGTTTTTACGGAGGCCAATGTTGGAGTGTCGTCTGTACCGCACATAACGATTTTTAAAAAATTCAAAAAACATTGGCCAGAAATAAATACAGATAGTTTTGTGCCAGGAATAGCTCATCCACGAATTATGGAAATTATAGGCGATAATGTTGGTGAACTTTTAGATTTTGCTTTAGGAAAAATGAACGATTCATTCCCGAGAAATGATTATAAAGAATTTTTGGAGTTAGTAATTATATTCCTTGGTGGCAATCCTCCTTCAGGAATAAAATTCAGAAAACCCGGTGCACTGCACTACGCAAGATGGATGGCCAAGGCTATATACTCTTTAAAGATAGTGATTTTTCGCAATCAATTTCCTGAAGTGACAGATTTTGAAATCAGTGCTTTGATAGAAGTAACAGGTTTCATTGTAAGTTGTTATTCAAATTTTTGGTTTGATTCAAATAAAGCGGATAAAGCTGCTTTAAATGATATTATGTTTTTGAGAAAATTGGAAAACTACAAAAGAGTCAATCAAAATATTGCGGCCAAAGCCATTTCAAAGGTATTAAATCATCTGTATTACTTAAGCGAAGAATGTGTGGGCTTTTCTTTGTTTGACGAAAGGATAGACAACATAACAAAAAGCAAGCTAGTAGCGAAGATGTCTGTAGATATATCTGAAAATGAGGATGAAGAGATAGCAAAGAAGCTAATAATAAAGAAGGAAAACTTTAAAAGTTTTATTTTCAGAGACAACTCTGATATTTTACAAGATTTGTTTTCAAAAAATACCAAAAAAGTTTTCAAGAGATTTGGAATTTCAATAGAGTTTTTCAGCAACGATCCACGTTCTTGGAGTGTTACAGGAGAGTACCTAAGAGCGAAACAAATTATTCAAAACTTGGCTGTTGTTAATGATTGTGCTGAAAGAGGCATTCAGTTAATTCAAGAATACCATGACAAAATAACAAAAGATGAGGGACAGAAACAACATTTAATGAAAGTAACTATCATATATTATAACTTTTTTAATTTTTTTTTCTGACATGGTTTAATATTTTACAGGTGGTTCAAAAATATAGGCAGCTGTATTCAAAACATGCTAATCTATATTCTCTGCAAAAAGATTTTGATCTGTAGATTTTAAAAGAAAAAAAACCTACCAAATCACCGATCATAATTTTTGTTTTTAAAATTAGAAAAAGTAGTAGATTGATTTATATACATTGCCAATAATGGCATACATATATTAAACATTTTTGAAATAAAATAGTTTGTGGATCACTTTGACGCAAGGGAAATTTGAGAGTTAGTTCCCAAAAAACCATTTGAGTGTCCTCTTTATTAAAAGTCTACAGAATCCAGATGTTTTTGTAAAATAAAGTAGAAAATATATGAGTTTCTCAACTTTATTTCATACTAGCTGTGAAATATGCAAATACCTGACCTTTGACCTGGATGCGCGTCCAGAAAACGTTGTCCGATTTGGCTCAAATTTTAGCACAATATGCCGTTGAAAAAACTTTTAAATTCGAACAAAAATTTTTTTACATACAAACCATTGTTATACAGGTCTGTAAGTATTTATTCCATTGACCTAATAAATAAATAAATAAGATCCAAGTTATCATATAGATCTCAGTAAAATAGGGTTTGCATGTATTTATTATATCCATTAATCAGTAGTCCCAATAGGACATTTCTTAGTCATAGGCCCCATATAGAGCTGCTTCCCAATCTTCACTTAAATCTATCAAAAAACAAAAATATTGCACAGATTTTTCTCAAATTTGGTTTGTATATATTTTTTCAAAATATAAATGACTTTGTCAAATATGGTCAGGATCGATCCATTTTCGACCCAGTCTCCATATAGATATAGCATCCGATATGAACTTTTTCATATCTGCAGCCAAAAAAATTAATAACAATGCCACTCAAATTTGGTTTATGCTTATTTTCTTTATCGAATTAGTTGGACCGAAGAGATAGGTTCTCTAAACCATGGTATAGGGTATCGTACCTTACTTGTTTGATTTGAAATTGATTTCTTATTTCACTGAGTCTACTCAAAAGATACTAGCTTTCTGTAAGATATATTTGTCATGCCAAAGGGCCTAAGAAACAGGGTTAATTATTTCAAATGCTTAATTAGGGTTAATTCAGGGTTAATTATTTCTCTAAAATGTTTGTTATATTTTTGCATTCGTTACGGCCTTTTTGTGGATATTAAATTTACCTGGTATGAAGTTTTCGCTATTAATGAGTAATTTTTCCTTATAGCCAAACCAAATTTGACCGTGATCAATATGATAATTGAGATCTTATGGAGATTTTAGTCACACAAATGAATCATATGAGAATATGTAAGTTCTTTAATTTAATTTTTTTAATATTTTATTTTAAAAATCGAATAATATTTTTATTTTAAAAATCGGAAAAAAATGTATAAAAATATATTATTATAATTCAAAAATTTCTGTGAAGTGTTTTTTGTTGGGTTTTTATAAATTTTTTAGGTGGAAAAATGTGCTCTATTTTTACTCTCTCGTTTGAAGTGTATTTTGATAAAATCGTCTTTAGTCTTAGTGTCTTTAGTGTCCTTAGTTTGTTTTTTTGCACCTTTATTTTTTTTTAGCTAACAATTTACTTTAAGAACATACTTATCCGTTCTTATAATTGTGCACGGTTAGATTAGAATTGCAATCGTGCTGTATAAAGTGGCCACATTTTAACGAAAATTAAATTATGCAAAAATTTGTTATTTTTTATTACGTAATTAGTTTTACAGTTATTTTTCTTTTTAGTGTTGTTCTTATTTTTATGTAGTTTTAAATAAAAAAAAGGAAGGTTTTTTCTAAGTGTTAAAGTTCAATTATACTTATAAGTCGGACATTTAAAATAGCACATGGTAATTTTTTTTTTATTTAAGACAGTAAGAAAATTAATTAAAACTTCAAAAAGTTGCACTTGCAAATCGCAAAGACAAGATGACGTATACGGAAATAGCCAATAAAATGAAATATTCTACAAAAAAAGTGTACAATGATATCAAACGCTATGAAAAAAGTAAAACCACAGACCGTATTATTAAAAAAAGGTGTAGAAAGATGGCGGAGAGAAGCAACCATGTCATAATTCGAATTTGCAAGGCAGATCCTTTCTGGCTGCATTCAGAATTAGGGAACAAATTGAGGAAAAATTTTACATTAATATATCCATAAGCACAATTAATTTAGGGCTACCCCAAAGTTCCGTTCTTTCTCCTTCTCTTTTCTTATCTTCCTGAACGACCTTCTTGGTCAAACTTATAATTATATATACTCCTTCGCAGATGACAGCAACATTTGTCATTCATTTTCCTTTAATTGTAGGCCAAGCCTCTTGGAGGTTGTTGTGGGGGGGGGGGGGGCAAAAGGCGGACAATAAACGATACGCTCAATCAAGACCTGTTAACAATCTCCGATTGGGGTAAAGCGAATAGGGTTGATTTTAATGCGCTGAAGAATCAATATTGTATGTTGACCTATACGGCCATGGATTCAACAATGTCATCTGTACATATGGATGGTGTAGGTATTGAGTAATCTCTTGATGTTCTAGGCATGAGAATTTAATATAATGTTCGTTGGAACGAGCATTTTTCAAGTGTCGAAAGAAGCATTAAAGTGTCTCGGTTTTCTAAAACGGTGTAAAAATTACTTCACTCCTTCTGATCTCCTTATAATCTATAACACTTACAGCTGACCAAAAATGGAATACAACT
The DNA here is from genome assembly GCA_963682025.1 of Cordilura impudica. Classification (NCBI taxonomy): domain Eukaryota; kingdom Metazoa; phylum Arthropoda; class Insecta; order Diptera; family Scathophagidae; genus Cordilura; species Cordilura impudica. The sequence goes on along the minus strand of OY821519.1, from coordinate 68,315,169 downwards.
CCCATATATGGGCAGGAGCTTCGAAGTGTATTTTGGAGCTACTGAACCGTGTACAAAGGATGGCATTGGCGCTTATCAAGGTCAGTAGGATATCCAACACTATTGACTCATTGGAACATCGTCGGAATGTGGGCTGTGTAGCACTGTTCTATAGATATTACCATGGGAAATGTTCTTCTGAGATTAGTGAACTTATTCCAAGTGCAAGAGTTTCGGTTCGCTCTACCAGTTTCTATAGTAGATCACATCCGTTTGTAGTCTATTGTCCAGTTGACAGAGAGAATTCGTTTATCAGTCGAACTAGACGTACGTGGAATAAACTCCCCTCCCAGGACCTTCCTGACAGTTATAATCTAATAAAATTTTAGTCAAATATCTACAAACACTACTCCCTCTTTCCTCTTTCAGGCAGTTATAACCTAAAAAAGTTTAACTCAAATATCCACAAACACTACTCCGTCATTTCTCCTTTCCATAAGCTATATCTGTAGGGTGCATCCCCTGAGTATTGGTCAATAATTAAAAAAAAAAAACACACACAGTGTGAAAATAATTTGTTTGGTAGCATTGCCAGAAAAAATTCACACGTGTCTAAGAAAACAGAACAAAACATTGAAAATTGGCTAAAGATTATTTAAAAAAAATATAAAAATTGATGGAATAATATTCTTTTATGGATGAACCAAAGTTCAGTCGCTTCGGATCAGAACGACAAAGGTATGTGAAAATAATTCAAACATAGAATTTGATCCCTTACACTCATTAAAAATGGTGAAACATGGTGGAGGATGTGTATTAAATCTGGGAGAGCTTCTCCTCGAATGGAGTGTGTCTAATTACGCATGCAGAGGGCACTAAGGATCAAGTAGTATACAGACGTTATGACGTTAAGGTGCCTTATGTAGTGAAAGAAATGCAAGATAACGATTCTACACACATACTGCGTAGTCTGTATAAAAATGGTTCAGTGATAAAAATATGGATTTTGTACAATGGCCCGCCCAATTTCCGGATTTTAACCAAATCGATAATATTTGGAGCGATGACCGATTGACCGTATTAAAGCTACAAATTTAAATATATCCATCCCAAAGGCATGGAATACCATACGCCTAGATAGATGTCCGAAATTAATATCGTCAATGCAGCGTCAATGCACTGCTGTTATTAAAAATAAAGGTTATCCAGCTTTTGTTTAAGGAAATAAAAGGATTTTTAAGTTAAACTAATGTGTGCTATATAATTTTTCGACCAAATGTGCAAGTCGTTTCTAAAAAATGTAAAAGCAAAAAAATTTTAAAGTCTTAGAAAATTTTAAACATTTTGGTCCCATTTAATATATAAGTCGTCGTAGTTACCAAAAATATAAAATAGTCTAAAGAGTATTGAAAAGTAACAAAAATTAAGTGTGTTCATATATCTTTTTTTATAAAATGGGATATTTAAAATATTGCCACTGTATATTATCAACATATGGGGCACCAATTAATGTTAGTCTAAATTCCTTCCAATGCACTTTCTCTAACCATGCTACTCAACTAGTCGTGTAAATATTTTATCATCAGGTTTCTAATTCAAGTGTCAAGAAGGTTTCCATCTTAATATCTGTCAGTACAGGTGAAAAACGGCGAACCAATGCGTAATCGTAAGGTTTTTTCGTATTTCAAATATCGATTGTTAGTAGTGAAAATTTCCGAAATATTATTCCTTTGCAATATTTGTATGTTCTGTAATCTCTTTATATATATCTTAAATAATTTCCTAAACGAACTCTGGGAAATAATTCAAATTAAAAAAAAGAATACCCACATATGATTTGGTAGAAATAACTTGAAATAAAACTTAAAGCAATAACTTTACTTAATACAATGTGAACATACTTCTGAAGTCTCCAAAGATGTTTAACCTTTCAAACAATCGCACACATTTATAATTAAACCATGCTAACTAAACGAGATTTATATCTGAATGTATAGAATTAAATATTAAAATTTGTAGTAAATGCATTTTCGCAATACAAAGAGTTATATGTCCTATTCTCCGTTAAGTTTTAATCAGTAGAGATGTGTGTGCCTAAATGCTTAAGGCTTTTCAATAAACATAAATGTATAAAAGTTTATCCAACTTTAAACAAAACTAAAATCCGATTAAAAACTAGTAGTACATATGTAAATATTCCCCAAAGAAGTTGTTGTTGTATAAACAAATACCTAACATACGCAATAGAAGAGTGCGTACAAAACCAATCACACAAACACAGACACACCCACACATACTAAAATTTTGGGATCATAAACTAAACATGAACATGAATATTTAGAGTTAAAGGATACAATAATCTATGGAGAATAAAGTAACATGCTCATAAGTTATGTAAATGTGACTATGTGAAAGTATGTGTGTGTTTGTATATGTCCGAGAAGATAAAATATAGATGCACTGATATACGTTTATTATTAGTATCCTTACTTGTTAGTCCTATCAGAAATGGTCGGTCTAAAATAATAACACCTACCCACACAGCTGCACATGTTGTTATTAACTGGAACAGTATAGTTGCTGTCGTATGGACTTATAGCCATAATACTTACCCAACACACGCATGCAAATATATGAGCTTAATATACGAGTACAGTACACTTTTGACATATTTGTGTATGTGTGGTTCTCTGGTTTTTTTGTATTTTGTATTTTTTTTTTGTATCTGACCAACATTATTGTGGTTGTTCTATGGATAATGCGGATATGGCACTTGGGTACACTCAATGTCAATTAATATTTCACTACAATAACCCAAGCGTATTTGGTCTATTTATAATACGGCTGAACTTATTTGTATGGCAAATGTTTTTTTTTTATTTTTTTTAACCAAATTTTTTGTAGTGAGGAACAGAATTCTTTATCAAGGAGTAGTAAATCCATAAGGCAAATTAAATACTTTTTTAAGGATTATATATAAAGAATATGCACATGTCGTCATTTTTTAGACCCTGAGACCAGAATCTACATTTAGAAAGTTCTTTGTTGAGCTTAATCGAAATCTAACTTAAGAAATTCTCAGCTATATCCGGTTTTCAGGAAATTTTAACATAAAAATGTCCAAAAATCGCTTTTTTTTAAGCCGCACATACATTTCTTTTTCAACAGAACCTGAAAATAGCCCTAGTATCTGAAAGTAGTCCTTCTCCCCTGAGTTCAGATTTGAATTCGGCGAAACAAATATACTCTGGTCCCGGGATAAAAGTTTTATTAAATTTTGTGGGCTCGTTGTAATACCGCTATTTACATTAAGAAAAGAACAACACACACACTGATGATTACATTCACACAGCTTTTTATTACAGATACATATGCACCAAATTTATGTTATCTAGTTAAAAAAAAGGGAAAACTACATTTAAAATTCTCCACGAGTTCATAATTTAAATAAGATAAGTATACAAAGTTGGTGTCAGTAGAGTCAGTCTTGGCTTCGGCTAGACATGATGAGTAAAGAATTCATAACTTTTTGGAAAGTGACGACCAATTTCGGTTGTCTCAAATATATCTAAACCAGCGGCTACGGCTGACTATTCTCACTAAACCAGCAACTTCGGCTGACTGCTATTGCTTATTCTTTTATTATCTTTTAAGAAAACACTGAGTTGCCACACATTGCCGAACTACCACCTAACCAGAATTTCTGCGACCACCGATGACATTCCGTTCTGTCATTGTTATCTACTAAGATATACTGAATCTCGTGATTACCGCTCCCTATTATTAATGATTATCGATTCTTGATATTACCGATTCCTGGTGGTGCCGACTTCTGATATCTACCGACACCTGATATTTACCGATTCTTAATGATTATCGGTTCCATATATTATCGATTATTAATACTACCGATTCCTGCTATTTACCGACTCTTGATGTTTGTCGATTCCTGATTAACCGGTCTGATTTTTCTTGTAGCCGATCACCATGAACCAAGAAGAATCTGATTAGAGAAGAAGTATTACTGCCGATTGTGCTATAATATTTTGAATTCTAAATATATTGAAAAGGTAAATAAAGGTCACCAGTTGTAATTACAACCTAATGTAGAGTAAATCAACCGTTTCATCATTACAGACGTATTGAGGGTTCTGAAGTGGATCCTGAATATATATTATCTACGGCAACCGAAGGCAAAACACCCACTACCCTTTGTTTTCTTAGAGAAAAATTCTAGAGAATTTTAAAATCTATTATGGAGGCTAATAATAAACATTAGACGTATAAATAATGATTGGAGAGTGATTTAAAGACGTCTTATATACCTGGTGTATGCATAGGTGTTTTCCGGTTTAACCAATAAACGGAATAATTTGACTCATACGTTATTTTGTTCATCTGGCATTTATCATTCAGTGATCATGCCGAGTTTTGTGGCTGAAAAGGAACATTTGCGGCTCGCATTGCGTTTCTTATTTCATCAAAAGAAAAATGCTGTTGAAAGTCATCGGTTGCTGGTACAGACACATGTTGTACACGCTCCATCGCTTAAATAATGTGACACATAATTTCGACAATTTAAAAGTGGTGATTTTACTGTGAAAGTCAATGAGTGCTCTGGTGGATCACAACAATGCAAAGACGTTACGTATGTCACAGGAAACAATTAGCAGACGTTTACGAGTAATGGAAAAGTAAACTCGGTAAACGGATCGCACAACGATTTGATTAAACGTCAAAAAGTAAATCGCAAAGTCACTTGTAAAATGCTGCAGCATTTCACAAAGAAAGAACGAAAAGAAATTGTTTTTGTATCGAACTATAACGGTTGACGAAAAGAGGATTTATTTTGAAAACTTCATTGCTTTCACCTGGCGAAGCTGGTTTTTCAACATCAAGGCCAAATGGCTTCGGCAAGCAGACCATGCTCTGTGTCTGATAGAACCGGAGCGGTATTAGGTATTATGAACTCTTTAGGCTCACTGAAAGCGTTAATAAACAACGCTATCGCCAACATATGATCAACTTATACCATCAATTAACCGAAAGACAACCGAAATGGACAATGCACTGTCTAATACAGCAAAACCAGTGAAAGACACCATGCAAATCACTTGGGCACCCTTCCGTACCCGCATTACTTCACAGACCTGGCGCCATCTTTTATTATATCGAGTTTTTATTATAGCGATTTTCGTCTGCCCGTCTGTCCGCCTGTCCTTCTGTGTCCATGTAAACATTGTAATAAAAGTACAGGTCGCAAATATGAATATATAGAGTGAAAATCAGTGCATTTTTAGACCTAGTCCACATAAAATTGAACCCTATGAGATCGACTTAAATTGCCATAAATATAAATTATCACATAGATCTCGTTCAAATTCGGATTTTGCCTGTTTATTATATCCATTTATTAGCAGCCCGAAAATAAACCCTACAAAACAATTCGTAGTCACAGCTCCAATATGAAGCTGATTCCCGATCTTCACTTAATTCAATCAAACAACAAACATATTGCGCAGTTTTTTCTCAAATTTTGATTTGTATGTGATTTTGCAAAAAATGGTCAGGATCGGTCCATATTAATATAGCTTCCGATTTGAACTTTTGCAGATTTACAAAAAACTTAATAAAAATTCTACTCAGACTTGATTTATGCTTATTTTCTATACCCAATGTTGGACCTAAGACCAATTCTTTAAACGCATGGTATAGAGTGTAGACTAGAACTCGCCTCACTTATATGGTAAATTTTTTTTTCGAATTTTGCATTTGGGGATTGGTTAAATATGCGATTTGATGTAAAAATTCATGTGGTAAAATTTGAAGTCGATCAGAGTGTGCCAACCCGTGCCACAATAAGGTCAAAGTTCAAAATATATAGAAAACAATCGTTTTTTCATCGATGACAAGTTATTTATTATAAAAAAAACATGCAATTCATATAATGTTTTCTTAGTTTGCTATTTTTTATATTCAAACATTTCATTAAAAAAAGAAGAAGAGAATTAATATTATTAAATTATTATAAGAGCGACGATTTTGTATATGATGGGAATTCCTTTCGGTAGTTCTCAACAACATGAAGCAAGTACTGCTTGTCTTCTTCGCTATGTGCTAAGGACCGGTTAAAATCTGTAATAAGTTTGACTTTTCTCTCAGCAGCATCATTAACAACATTAATATTTTTCAGAATTTGAACGCCTTTAATGTTTAAGTTTAAAAAATTGGTGTCTATTTCCAAACGTGCAAAAAAAGTTTTAGTTTTATGCGTTACATAGCAACTCAAATCTTTAGATTGAAATTCTTTTAATTCTTCAATACTAGCGCAAACTTTTTTAGGCAGTGAAATTACATTGTCTTCCTCAGTTTCGATCTCAGTTCCAAGTGCTGCAACCATTTTTCTTTTTACGTCAAAGTCCACGTTGCAATCAAAAAACGCAAGAGCAACTAACTCTTCCGATAAATACCATAGGTGGTTTCGGATTTTTGCTAATAATGGTATTGATATGTTTGGGTCAATATAACTTGCAATCTTTATAACCAGCTGAAAATCGTTATTTGGTGCTTCGACAGCATAAGTGGTTCTGAACCAGTACGGAACATACAGGCGTACCAGAAATATACAAATATTTCGCAAACCATTCAACTGGCTGGAAGACATTTGAAACTGCTTTTGTAAAGCATATATTTTTAAAACATATATGGCTTTCGACATGAATCTTGCATGGGATGTTGCCCCAAGTGCACGAAATGCGAAATTTGGGATGCTGCCACCAAGAAAAATATACGTAAGTTGTAATAACTCCTTATAATCATGTCGAATATGGTCTTTTTCTAAATGTTTAATACAAAACTCGTTGTTGAAGTTACATTCTTCGACACTTACAGCACGTTGTATTTCTTCATCCATAATACCAACTTTGAATTCTTCCAACTTAAAAGTCTTCCATTCCCGTGAAAAACGTTCAAATATAACAACTTCTGGACCACTAGATTTTCCAAAATATACCTCAAAAATAGCTCGCAGTAAGATTTCTGCAATATGATGCCTGCACGGTAACCACATCAAACTCCGTTCTAATATTTTCTCCAGCAACATTGCTGCCCCATTATGTTGACCAGTATTGGTAGCAGTAGTGTCAAAGCACACCATTTCTAATGAAGTTATCATGTTCATTTTCGTTAAATAATCAAATATTGATTGTGCGATTGCTGCTCCAGATCCAACTTCAATAATTGGAATGGCAATTAACTTTTCAATTTTTTCTGCAGTTAAAACAACAGCTAGGCGGTCAACTTTTTCTTCTCCAGCCATTGCAGGAAGTAGTTTACCATCCCAATGTAGAACGAATGTGTCGGGAATCTGAAAAATGTTAATTCTGTGAAATATTCATAACAATTTTAAAATAAATTTGACGTTGACGATATTCTTTGCGTTGTCTTCTCAAACTTGTAGAATTAAGAACCAAATCTTCAATATTGTGACCTAAAGCTTTCGCTGTCGCAGAAATAAGATGGATTGCGAGTGGAGTCGATATATTACCAGCATCCATGCATGCCAATATTCTGTCATCTATGAATTTTTTCTCTGTCGGGTTAATGTTTTTTGGTTCAACTGTCGGCGAATCTGCAGACTTTCCAGATTCACATTCACTTTCATCACTTGCATCAAATTGTACAGTCAAGACTAAAGTAGAAATTATTGAACAAAATAAGTTGAAAGAAAAATTTACTCATGCTGACTTTAATATAACATTCAGAGCTTTCAATTCTTTGATGCTTTTTTTTTGCGTCGATTTTCCTTTTCTTCTCTTTCCGCCTTACGCTTTTCTTTATTTGTTAGGTTTTGATCTATTGAAGTCATTATGCCAACACGACCTTGTTCCCTTTGTTTAATTAAGAAATCTCTATCCTCCTGAATAGAAATTATTTCTAAGGCATCAACATGTGCAATATCGAATAAATTTTTCAAATGTTCTTTGAAATCTTCTTCCATTTTTCTACGACTTGCTAATTTAGATTTAGAAACTTTTTGCACCTTTCTCCACTCATCATATAATTTGTTTAATTTTTCAACACATGTTCTTTTGTGTAACGTTGGAATACGAGCTCTTTCCCAGAAGGACAGTATTTCTTCTAACGCTAATACAGAACTCTCTTTAATTGTCTTTTTTTCACACCGCGCATAATAAAAAAAGCATTGTAACACTTGTAGTTTTGAAGGTAATTTGCATCCAACTATTCTTTTTTTCGCATTTTCCTATCAAATGCACGTATATGTCAGCAGATCTAAGATTTAGAGATTTATTTAGCGCCATAATAAAAAATCTGTACTGATTGTACTATTTTTAATTCTTTTAATGAACGTATTTTCACAACCGCACTCAATTTCACAATGGAAAAATACTAAAATCAAAATATAAAAGCTAAACGAATTTGGTGGCAAAATGTCACACCGTTAGTTTTCTTAGAATATAAGAACGTGGAATTTAACTTCGTTGTTGCTTAACTTTTTACTATAACTTTTTAAGCAGATCATGCTTCACATCACTTATAATTTACAGTTAGTTTGTTTGATCGTTTATAATAAATAACTTGTCATCAATGAAAAAACGATTGTTTTCTATATATTTTGAACTTTGACCTCATTGTGGCACGGGTTGGCACACTCTGATCGACTTCAAATTTTACCACATGAATTTTTACAATAGGTCGCATATTTAACCAATCCCCAAATGCAAAATTCGAAAAAACGATTTGAGGCGAGGTCTAGTGTAGACCGACTATAATTTTCTTTTTTGATTAACTTCTTCTGGAGTTGTTTAAAACCAAATTCAAAGATGTTTTTCGTTTAGAAGCAATGAAAATGTAATTCTTTTAGAATGACTTCACTTTTTTACATGATATTATATAAAAACTCTCTTTGTCTGCTTGTTAGTTTTTTTGATGTGAATTTTTATAATTGAAATTTCAGCAATTTTCTGACCAACTAAAGCTCTAAATCTTTCAGCTTTTACATAAAGTGAACTACAAAAAATTATTTCATCATTTTGTATATGTTTTGCGATTTACTTGAAATCGTATAAAAGCATGTCTTCAAAATTTCTTTAAATTATATTTGTTTTTTTATCCATTATATCTATTTTCAGCAAGGCCACTCACGCTAATAACCTGTGATATAACACAAAGTACCGTTACTCGGTAACAGAGGTGAGACGCCCATTTATTTTTCAGATATTTTTATATTTATTCTGCTTTTTGGGGAAAATAGAACAAAGTAAAATTCATAAACATCGATCGAGCCATTAAGTCCATACTTTCGCAAGATTCCTCTTATTTTTTCGGCGTTACGGCTTATATTGTGTCGAAGTTTCGGTGCACTTTGCCTTTATCTCGGTTTAATTGATTGTCTACCTTTCCTGACGTTCTCTTAATAGTTTTTTATTTCTTATTTTCGATTAATTTATATATGGGCTTTCATTTTTAAACCGGCGAATGATGTTTTCAAAAGGTACCGTTAATTAATGTAGCTATGCTTTGCGGAACAATTATCGCTGTGACCCACTCTACATATTTTCAATTATAATATTGTTACGGAAACTTCTTGTCATTATAGTAAGAGCTTTTCATTGCTAGTACTTGGTTCAATAATAAATGCGAAATGTAAGCAAATGCCATTGTGATTTTCATGTTTTATTACTGACAGATGAATGGAAGTGTACATCTGACAGATAGGGTAAAGACGTAAGTATTAGGTTGATGTCGGGAGCATTGGTTATATATTACAAAATTTTTTTATATTACAATATGACTATACAGAAAAACAATGGCCACCTTAATCTTTAGCAATGTATTGATTGGAATATTTAACTTTAATGATTCTTATTCAAGTACGTATGATATTTAACCCTAATAAGTATATGATAAAATAATATTCCGGAGGAAAAGTTGGGTTACTGCTATTGAAATATATATTATGTAATTGCGCCTAATCTTTGGTAATTATATATGAGAAAAATATAAAAAAGAACGGTAAATTATTTAGTTTTTTTAACTCTTTCATCCAGGAATATTAGATAAATAAACTGATTATCGGCAAGTGGTGAAACGTTGTATCATAAATAAAAAATTAAATATGAACTTGCCACAGGACGGAATTAATTTTTTATTTACGTATTTTTCTCAATTTTTATTTCAGAATTGACTTTGAAAAACTTGTGAAACTTATGATGGAATCACTCAGCACCGAGCAAAGAACCAAAGTTATTCAATTTTATTTTGAAATTCAGTATTCTATTATTATCGATCACGAATATCATAATTTCAATGATTGAAATTTCTTTAATATTCAAATGCTCTTAGCACTCCAACAATTTACTGATTGGTTCAGCATTTTCGGAAACAAGGGGTTGTTTGTGATTTTCCGCGTGCTGGAATACCTCGTGCACTTCCAAACGACGTGAATATTGATTGGCTGCAAGCAAGTGTCGAGGAATATCCTGAAACTTCCACCAGGCGATGTTCTCATAAGCAGGTGATGTATGGCGGTCCTTGCAAATAATTGTAATCTATACCACTATGTGGTTTGGATATAATGACTTTGTGCTGATGTTTGTAACTACCAAAAATATTTAACCTAGACCAATCTTATTATACCGAATTATTATATTGATCGACTCAGAATCACTTTCTAAGTAGATTAAGCGATGTCCGTCCGTCCGTCTGTGTGTTCGTGTAAACCTTTTAACCAAACTACAGAACGCCAATATGGATGTATTTTAATGAAATTTTATCTCCTATTGGCCATAAACCAAACGCTATTGAAATTGGTGAAATTCGGTTCATGTTCAGACCTAGTCCCTATTCAAATGAGATTGACTTAAATTGCTATAATATTCAAATTATCACGATCAAATTGGGTTTGTGTATGTTTATTACATCCATTTCTCAGTAGTCCCAAAAGAAACCCTATATGACAATTCTTAGTCGTAAAGCCGATCTTCACTTAAATATATTAGAAAAACAAAATATTGGAATAATTTTTCTGAAATTTGATATATGTCCATTTTTCGAACTAGTCCCCCTATAAATATAGCATCCGATATGAACGTTTTCACATCCGAAGGTATAAAATTAATAATAGTGCCATTCAAATTTGGTGTATGCTTATTTTCTGTATCTAATTAGTTGGACGTAAGAAATAGGGTCGTAGGGTCTAGATCGATTATAATCTATAATATTAATAGGCTAGGTGATTTCTTGTGACTGATGTTTTGTTCTACCGTTTTATCCCGATTTTGACTAAGCGTATATTATTTGAAAGGTATTTCTTTTTAGCCGTTTTGCAGATTTACAGATTTTTTAATTTTTTCCATTATTTTGAGTAAACTGCATTTAAAGTTCATACTAACACATGCATAAAATTATAAAATGCTATGTGTGTTTTTATTAAATTTCTTAATGTGTTTGTTATAAAAATGAGTTGGTTTTTTGTGTTGATTTGTGAATTGGCTTTAATTGATTAGCATACTTTTAGGGTCTTTATTTAATGAAAAAATAAAATTTCCTAGAATTTGCGCTCGAATTTCGAGCGCTGGAATCTGCTAGTTTTCTTAATTGTTTTACATTTGTTTCACCTTTTCCTATATACGATTTAATTGCTTCACGAGCTAAAACCAAGTGATGTACATACACGCATTCAATACAGTAGCCGATTTCAAGAATTGTGCCTAGCAAACAACGTGTTTATTCACAAACTCATAATAAACGATGAAACCCATTTGCACCTCAGTGGTCACATGAATAAAAAAATTGGAGAATATAGGGCACCCAAATAAACATCAAATGCTCCCAGTGATATGCTAAGCTCCAGAAAGAATCATTGAACCATATTTTTTCGTAAACGACAAACAAGTTGCGGTTAATGTGAATGTCATTCATTACCGGATACTGATCGAGCAGTTTTTCAGGCCGGAGGTGGGGAATAATCTAGAATTGTTGTTCTTGCCACCACGGGGCTACCTAAGTGGTAAGATGTATGCCCATTAGAGTGGTCCTTAAAAAAGGAAAATGCGATTTTGGGCATAGGCGGGGTTCAGTTTGTTACCTTTCAATATAAATTGAAAATTTCAAGGGGTTTATATGGGGAAAATATGATTTTTTTTTTTGAGATTTTACGAAGATTTCGTTCTATAGTTTAACTTTTCCGAAGAGAATCGGGATCAGTATTAAATTAGCTTTTCAAAAAGCTATAAAAATTTGAAATCAATAAAAATTCGCAAAGAAATAACAAAGTCCCCAGACCAGTTTTGTGCCAAAGAAAACTAAGTCAATAAATTTGGTGGCATTTTTTTAAACTTTGAGAAATTGATTAAAGCCATAATTTTTTTTGTCTGTAAACTTATAAGTAATCAGCTATGAAGTATTGCTTTATTACCATGTTCTTAACCTATTGCGCATTTAAACCGAAAATGGGAAATTTTTTTGATAAAATTTCGAAAAGTCCTTTTTCATGTTTTAAAAAAGTTTCTTAAACAAAATTTAAAAAAATGGATCTAACACTTAAAGGTTTTATTAAACACACATCAGAGATTAACTGTGTGAATTTTTAGGTAAATCCCTGCGCCAGAATTTATTTGACAATGATTTAATTTTTGCGGATTTCGAAAAAAATGGGATTTTTGTAAAATATTCTGTAAATGTACTCTTTCTAAATACTTTGTATCACAAATTCATCACTTTTCTACTTTTAAATGTTATATTTTATCTTAGTAGCCTAGATTTTCGGAAAAAAATAATATGACCTCATTAACCCTTTTGGAATTGGGGTCACGTATGACCCCAAACTAATAAAAGACAATTTATTCAAAAAATTCAAATATTTTGCAAGTACTGTTGCGAAATCCGAAAAAATAAAATCCTTGTCAAAAAAATTCTGGTAAAGGGCTTTACCTAAAAACTCACGCAGTTAATCTTTGACATGTTTTTAATAAAACCTTGAAGTGCCAGATCCATTTTTTAAATTTGTTTAAGAAAATTGTGTAAAACTTGAAATAGGAGTTTTCAAAATTTTATCCACAAAATTTCCCATTTTCGGTCTCAATGTGCAATAGGTTAACAACGTGGTAATAAAACAATACTTCATATCTGATTACTTATAAGTATAGAGATAAGAAAATTATGGCTTTAATCAATTTCTCAAAGTTGAAAAAATGCCATCAAATTTCATGACCTGTTTTTTTTGGCACACAAGTGGTCGGTGGCATTTGTTATTTCTTGGCGAATTTATGTTCGATTTTGAATTTTTATAGCTTTTTGTATAGATAATTTAATACTGATCCCGATTTTTATAACAACTTTTCAGAAAAATTAAGCTATAGAACGAAATTTTCGTATAATCTAAAAAAAAAGTGATATTTTCCCCATATAAACACACTTGAAGTTTTCAATCGATTTCCGGCGCGACTTTTCTTTTCGATTGTACCTAAACTTCACATTTATTAGTTTTATATCGAAAGGTAAGAAACTGGACCCCGCCTATCCCCAAAATCGCATTTTCATTTTTTAAGGACCATCCTAATGCCCATAAGCCAGAAACCATACAACTGCTTAAGAAGAAGTGAGGGCACTAGGACCAGAAATTCTAAGAAAAGTTATGGGAAATGATCTGGAAAAAACATGTCATGTCCAAGCAAACAATGGCCACCATTATAAAGACAACACAATGTGAACATGTTTCCAAACTTTAATTTAAATTTTAATAAACCAGAAAGAAGAAAGCAATTCATTAAATAAAAAACGTTTCCTAGGAGCCACCCGATACATCTAAATCTAGAAATATTGGAACGCCGATTCTTTTATGCCGTTTTCTTTTCTGACAAAAAATGTCGCCCTTTTTCTGCCCTTTTTTAGAAAAATGTAATTTTTATATATTCTGGATTAAGAGCAACCTTATATTATATATCAATCGAAAGGTCTCACAGTGCTGTGTTCATAAATGGGAAAAAATTGTATTATTATCCTCTTGGAAGTCATAGGGTGAAAATATTCAAAAAAGGGGAACAATGGGGAAATATTCTCACACTATGACCTGAAAGAAGTCAATGGCTGGAATTTTTTCTGATTTACGAGGGCTCGACTTTGAGACCTTTCGATTGATGTATAAGATAAGCTTGTTCTTAATTCAGAATATATAAAAAAATACACTATTCGAAAAAAGGGCAAAAAATGGGCGACATTTTTTGTCAGAAAAGAAAACGGCATAAGAACAAGAAAATTGCCATGATGCTGTTAACTCTATGGTTCATCATATATGTGATTCAAAATAAATTTTTATATATAACGATAATTATATATTGCGGGTAATATAGGCCAGTATAGTACTTCCTATAAAACATTTGGAGTTTTCAGGCGAACTATTTACATTTTTTAAATATCTTGTTAAATGTTTGCTTAGTTTATAACTCAAGAACTATTGATGATTTCTCATTTCATTCTTCAGCAAATAGATTCAGCAAATCAAGTTGATCTAATTTTATTGAAATCTTCAAAAATTAAATTTTTTTCCTTTTTTAATAAATTTTTTGGATAACAACAAATATGTGCGTATGATTATTATTTAGTGGAATGAAGATATGTATCCGTATAGTGATATTTTTAATATTGAACAAGATTCAGAAAATACACACATGAAACACATAATGTTCTGTTCTAAAGCAGAAAACTTATATTTTTATTTTCATATCAGTTATGTGTGTTTCTACATTTTGTACGGTACCCAACACAGTCACGACTGAACGGTACCTAACACAGTCACGACTGAACGGTAGCCAACACAGTCACGTTTTAATATTTCGTTATCTACACGAACATTTTTCTATCACGTATTTTTTGTTTCGAACACACATAAACCCCACAGATTCGAGTGTAGCTTTATTTTTAGTTCGTGCAAGAGTATACTACGAAAAAACGGAACATGTTCTTCAACGCGTACATCTAAAAATTAAAACACTACCCACTCGCGATCGGGAAAAAAAGAAATTAAGTCATAAACAGCATATAAAATTTCTCTCTTTTCTATTTTATTACTACATTTTTAGTTTTATTTTTTTTATTTTTATTATTATCTTTTTTTTTTATAACTGCTAATGAATTATTTTAGATTTTTTTTAAATTTGGCTGAAATGTATAATGCTTTAATTTTTAGATGTACGCGTTGAAGAACATGTTTTGTTGTTTTTTTTAGCAGTACACGTGCAAGAAAACGAACTTGAAATAAAGCTACACTGGAATCTGTGTGGTTTATGTGTATTCTAAACAAAAAATACATGATAGAAAAATGTTCGTGTAGATAACGAAATATTAAAACGAAACACAGTCATGATTGTGTTGGGCACCGTACAAAATGTAGAAACACACATAACTGATATGGAAATAAAAATTTGTGTTTGTTGGTCTGAGCTACGTTTGTTTACATATATGTACGAGTTTTTTATTCAGTGTGTGTTTTTTCCTGAACTGGTTCAGTTTTTTGTATTTTACTTATTTCTCACATGGATATATTTATAAAAAAAATTTTTTGAAGATTTACCAACTATTTTCATGAAGAATGAATGGTTCTTGAGTTATAGCCGAAAAACTAATCAAGGAAACATAAGGAGAGGAAAAATTATGAAAGATTATATAAAATGTTAGGCCTGAAAGCGCAAAACCTTTTGTAGTTTTGACTATACTGGCCTAGTACTTGCACCCAGACTTGGAATTCGTTACCCCCCGATAATGTACCCGAAAATGGTCCACAGTGTAATATAAACAACAACAGTTTTTAAATCAAAAGAGTTGATCAACAATTTGTTACCATGCAAAGTTTTAATTTATTTAAAATTTATTCGAATAATTTCAAAATGATGAAACTATTAATATTTGTTTCTAAGCACTTCGTATTTAAATTATTATTAATTTTAATCGAAGAAAAACAGGCAAATCAATTGGACGCTGAATTAATTCATTTGCAATATACCGTGGATTCGCATGGCTCTTTTATTGTCATACCTAAAGAGATACAAAGTTACATTTAAAGGTTAAAGTAAAGATTTTACGGTTATGAGCAGAAAATGTTGCAGTACCTGCAACCAATACCACTGACTATACAATTTTCATCTGTTTTAAAAGTTTGTTGTTTGTCGATTTTGCTACGGATACCTATCACATGTTTGGAAAAGATTATATGAACATGAGGATGGAGCGACTTGGCAATTGTTGGAACTTCAGGGTCTATACAAATAGATGATAGACACTAAATTTTCACTATAGAGAGGGCGAAAAGGAGCCATGTATTTCAACAATATCTAAATTGCAATAATGAAAAATTTAAAAACAAAATTCCAAAATATAAATATTTTTTTAAAATAAAATTTTTCGGCATCTGATCATTACGAAATAAAACAATACAAATTTTGATTTGAAATAATCAACACTCGAACGACACGACGTAATTATTTAAAGACAAATTTTACGTGAAAATGACTGATAAAGTTGGTCGAAATATCAAAAATAAAATATTAAAAATATAAAAGTCGTTTTACAATTTTGTGATTTTTCATTTCGTAATCACCTCATGCTAAAAAGTTAAATAATAAGTAAATTAAGAGGTCAACATTCATAATTTTTGAATCTATATTTTTAAAATTAATTGATAAGCTATAGTTCAGAGATTGTAATGAAAAAAATTTATATAACCGATTTTTAAGCAATTTGGAGCCATGTCTTATGTATACGTTTTTTCTTAGCATTTACATACATATTTCTTTTAATTGGACTTTTATCTTTTTTTTTTTTTCAATTTTATTTGTCAACATTTGCAATTATGTCAAATTTGATATTTAACAAAGTATTTAACAAAGACGACGAAATGAGATTCTAGCAAATATTTATTTCATATATATATAACTGCAACGAAAGAGAATGCAATCAGTTGAAATAAGAATATATTTAATTAAATTTGACAATATTATGAATTATATATAATTTAATTTTT
Organism: Cordilura impudica; assembly: GCA_963682025.1. NCBI lineage: Eukaryota > Metazoa > Arthropoda > Insecta > Diptera > Scathophagidae > Cordilura > Cordilura impudica. The sequence goes on along the minus strand of OY821519.1, from coordinate 68,298,152 downwards.
TAATTTCAGAGCTGAAGTTAAATTCGAAATAAAATTAAATCTCATACATTGTCACTCCACCCTGCCGTACATACATACATAGTCGAAATCAACCATTCATCGCTACAAACAAAGCCATGCTATTTGCAAATCTGCATACACACATTTTGATTTGGTTTCCAAAAAAAAAAAAAAAAAACAAACAAAAAAATCCAACAAAACATGGATTATTATCAAGAAGAAATGTTCAATTTTCAATCTTAGTGTTATTGGCTTTATAGTCAACTTTTTTTTTTGGCAGGTAATAATTGGACATACATATGATTGTATATATACATCTGCTAAAAACATTATTCGTATACTTTGAGATGAAAATTTTAAATTTCAATATAATATTTTGAATTACGAACATTTCATCATTGACAAATTGGGAATTTTACTTGTATCAAAGAATCCGGTCGCCTCTCCAAACTAACTCAGACCTAAAAGTGAACTGTATTGGCGTCAGCAGAACAGAATCCCAGAATTACTGATTCCCAAGTTAGTTCTAAAATCAAAGAATCCTTCGGCAAAGATATTTATGATAAAACCGTTCGCGAAATATTGGAAAAGAATCTGACTATCATGGTCGGGTGGCACATAGAAAGGCACTCATTTTCAATATCAATAGAAAAAAAATAATTTGGACTTTACAAATGACTATGTAAATAAGGATCTAGTATTTTGGGAACAAGTTTTATTTTCAGATAAATGAAAACTGCATTAAACTGGAACTGCATTAAATAAGGAAAATCTTTTTACGACGGTTGAGCACGGTGGAGGTAGTATTACACTGTGGAACTAATTCAGGTTAGTAAAAGTTAGGTCGATTCTGAGAGTGAGGGGTGAAAATAGTACCTAAATTAGAAGACCCTTATCGCGGCGTTTGTTTATGTTAATTCGAATTTTTTTTAATCGACCTTCGAACTTTGCAGTCAAGTGCGGATTTTCAGCATATATTTTATATGGTTTTTTGGCTATAACTTGTCGTTAATTGATGTTTTTCAATCTGTAAAAGCCAAAATATTGCTAGAGACCTGTGCAACAATTAAATTTTTTTAGAAAATTGATTTAGAAAATTTTTGTGGTGCTTATGAAGCAAAATTTTGGAAAAATTATTTTTTTCATGCTTTTTGAAAATATTTTCCACAAAACTAAGTCTTTTTTGCTTTCTGTTTAATCTATAATATGCTTCTCAGTTTCTTCAAAAAATTTCATTTGAAAAGAAAATAATCATAATACAAAACTTGCGCTTTCCAGCTTAATATTAATTTACTTCTCACTTTTTATGTACCAATTTTGTTCAGTGTTGGTTTTGAAGAAACATTGAAAAAGAAATTATTAAAATATGGAAAAAAATATATTTTTGATATGTTAGTTATGAAAAGTTTTAAGTACAAAAATTAAATAATTAAATTAATGATTTGGCCAGTTGCCGTTTAGCAGGCGGCTGTGGATCAACATCACTGCTCTCTCTAATATCTTGGTCATCGTCATCATCATCACATCAGAAAGGTCGATAATTTCGTCCAACAGATATTCTGCAATTTCATCTTTGTCTTCCCCTTCTTCCTCTTTTTCCTCGTCTTCCACTTCTTCAAAGGTGTTTTTATACCACCAACAAATTTCAGCGAGTATTGCATCTGGAGATTTCTTTCCTCTGTACCTGAAACAAAAATAGTTTTTAATCGTTAACATGTTTAAATTGTGCACTCTGACAAAGATATTAGAAAAATCTAGGAATTCAAAATATGCACACTCTATAGTTACCTTATTTCAAATGGAAGCGCAGTTTGGTGATAACGTTTACCTTGCTCATCAGATTCAGTTGGCAACTGTTGAGCAAGTTGATCAAGATGCTGATGCAAGAGATGAATTTTGTACGACATATTAACCCCAATTTCATCGAAAGCTGCCAACATGTTTGCAACAGATTGCCTGTAGTTGTCTTTGCGTTCTTTACCCAAAAGTCCTTTAATGACTGCTTTCAATGCGAGCCATGCATTTATTCCTCGGTCTGTCAGAACTTGGTCAAAATCTTGACGACTTATTAGTTTCCGTATGTCGGGACCATTAACAACCCCTTCCTGAATTTTGGCGTTATTTATTCTTGGGAAAATGTCTTTTAAGCGGTTGAATACTGCTGGTCTTTTTGCGATACATTTCAAAAAATTTTTAGCAATGCCAAGTTTAATGTGGAGCAACGGCAACAAAATTTTCATTTCAGAAACAAGACTTTCGTGTAGCCTATTGTCTTTAAGCCATTTCCGTCCAATGCGACTATTCCAGTTATCCTGTTTGTACTGGCATCTTCCTTTAATACCTTCTCCGTATCGTGAATCCCAATCGCACAAAACACACGGATATTTTGGAGGGCCAGATGCTGTTAAGCCTGTAATCAATGAAACTTTTTTATGGTCGCAGCAAATGCGCCTCTGGTGTTCGTTATATTTGGCTACTTCCAGAATGTGTTTCAAATTATCGAAATTTTCACTAGTGTCAGTGCTATACGCAATCGGAACAGAAGGCATTCTATTTGTCTTGTGCAAAAGCACAACTTTTAAGCTGATTAGTGAACTATCGATGAATAAACGCCAATCATCTTTTTTATAGGTTAACCCTATCGTATCCATTAACTTTTCAATATCGTTGCAATAAACGAAATTTTTTGCATCATTCATATTGAAGAACTTTTCTAACTCTTTTTGGCGTTTTCGATATGCTGTTACTTTGGTACCTTTCGCCAGGAAATTATTTCCTTTCAAAAATGAAGCCAGTAGTTCTGATTTTTTCTGAGTCAAACACAAATTTGCAACAATTCCATCCAATTGGTTTTGTGTGACTAGGATTGGGTCCTTTGATGTTTCATAGGATGTACCTTCCATGGATGTAGCAGCGGCGGTTGTAGTACTGATATCTGTTTGAAGATCAATACTTCGGTATTTTGGTACTGGAACGAATTCTGAGTGCGGTAATGGTAATTGGAAACTTGGCACTGCTATATAAGTTTTATTCTTTGCTATCCTTCTACTCAAAGTTTTATGGTAGTTGATACATCCATAGCAATTTTCTTCTTGATGCGGGCTGTTGTCTAACCACATCATTGGTATACCAAAAGGCATAGCCTTCTTCTTTTCACTTTTCCATTGCATAAGAGTTGAATAGCAATTAAAAAGCAAACTTTTTTAGAGGCATAATTTACGTCAGTGATAAACTCTTGCGAGAAATATTGTTTATAGGCTTCCAAAAAATATCACTCGCATTGCCACATTTTTCATCGCTTGCTATGAAACGTCCACAAACATTACAAAAATGGTCTATTTTACATTTTGGTTCCGACATTTTTAATATAATATATATTATACAATGATTTATACCCTATACCACTATGTGATTTGGGTATAATGACTTTGTGGTGCTGTTTGTAACTACCAAATATATTTGACCTAGACCCATCTTTACTTATACCGATCGAATCAGAATCACTACCTGATTCGATTTAACGATGTCCGTCCGTCCGTCTGTGTGCCCATGTAAAGCTTTTAATCAAACTGCAGGTCGCAAATATGAATATATTTTGATGAAATTTTGTATGTAAGCTTTTATTGGCCATAGGATGAACGCTATTGAAATATGTGAGAATCGGTCCATGTTCAGACCTAGCCCCCATACAAATGATCCCTATGAAAGCGACTTTAATTGCATTAAGATCCAAATTATCATATAAATCTTAGTCAAATTGGGTTTGTATGTGTTTATTACAACCATTAATCTGTAGACCAAAAATGATCCCTATGGGACAACTCTTAGTCACAGGCCCCATGTAGAGCTCCTTCCCGATCTTCACTTAAATCTATCAAAAAACAAAAATATTGCACTGATTCTTCTCAAATTTTGTTTGTATATATTTTTGCAAAATACAAGAGACTTTTCCAAACATGATCAGGATCGGTCCATTTTTGGCCCTAGTCCCCATATAGATATAGCATCCGATATGAACTTTTTCATATATGCAGCCAAAAAAAATTAATAAAAATCCCACTCAAATTTGGTTTTTGCTTATTTTCTATATCCAGTTAGTTGGGCCTAAGAGATAGGGTTTCTAAACGCATGTTATAGGGTATCGTATAGTCGGTCCAGACCGACTATAATTTTCTTACTTGTTTTCTTACTTGTTTTTTGTTATTTTTATGAAACCAATGCACTTAACTTAAATCACTCACAAAATGAAATAAGTTCCAAAAAAATTAATAGCGAATTTTATCACGACCGAGCGAAAATTAAAAAAACATCAGCTTCAGCTGAGTTTCGAGTCTTAACTGAATCTTCATTTTTGAAATTAGTTCGCTTGTACGAAATAAAAAAAAATCGGTACCTGTGCGGTGGTTGAAAACAAAAAAGTTGTTTTACTAATTCCTAATTCTTGGAACTTCGCTTTTTAATTACTTTTTAACGTAAATTATCGACTAATACCATCTTCTTTTCAAATGAAATTTATTGAAGAAACTGAGAAGCATATTGTAGATCAAACAGAAAGCAAAAAAGACTTAGTTTTGTGGAAAATATTTTCAAAAAGCAAAAAAAAAAATTTTTCCAACATTTTGCTTCATAAGCACCACAAACATTTTTTAAATCAATTTTTTAAAAAATTTCAATTGTTGCACAGGTCTCTAGCAATAATTTGGCTTTTACAGATTGAAAAAATATCAATTAGTCGACGAGGTATAGCCAAAAAAAACCATATAAACAATATGCTGAAAATCGGCATTTGACTGCAAAGTTCGAAGGTCGATTAAAAAATAATTCGAACTAACATAAACAAACGCCGCGATACAGGTCTTCTAATTTAGCCTCTATTTTCACCCCTCACTCTCAGAATCGACCTAACTTTTGCTAACCTGAATTTGTTCCACAGTGTAATTGGTTTCAATTTCTTCTTGTCTCTGATATTTTTCTGACGATCGATTTTTATCAACGACATCTCAAACCTTCTTTTATACGTATTACAGAACATAACAACTCGGATTTGATTCTGTTCAAAGTTTGCTTTTAACTAAAGCCATTAAACTAAACAAACGTTCAACTTCGGCTTTTGAGAAAGACAAAACTAATAAAGACAATACAAATATTGATAACTCTTTAAATGGATTTTCGCCAATAGAATATTTGTTAACTTCAATCCATAAAGAGGTTGTATTCAGTGTTGTATCCAATATTGTTCTGTAATATAACTTCATTGGATTTGAAGTTTTTCTGTTTCATATGATCTAAATTTAAACTTTACTAATATATTGGTTATCGGTTCTTTTACCCGGTTTAATGTGTTTTGTATTGAAAATTTTTGCATTTTTTTAAAACAATAATATTTTTTGGCAATCGACTTTTTATTTCATTAAAAACTGTTGTGGATGTTTACATTCTTTTATTTCAAAATGTTTTGTTATATATGTTGAAAGAAACGAGCAGAGTGGTAAAAAGAATAGTACACAAAATTCTCGTATTACACTTTCGAGAAATTAAAACATATCAATGCCGTTAAAATTAAAATTGCATATTCAAAAATAATAAAAAAATCAAAAAAAGATGCTGAAAGCAACTTTTTATTAATAAAAGATGCTAAGTTAGCATCTGGCATCTTTTCTAAATTTTGGATGCTAAACGACAAAATAGTTGCTAAATCTAGCAAACTAAAATGCTAAAATGGCAACACTGTAAAAATGTATTCTTCGGTATAAAAAATTTTTGTTGTGGTTGTAAATTTCAATTGCTTTGCATAAAGAGCGTTTTAAAATTTATATAGTGTTGGCCGCGGTGATGATATGAAAGGGAGTTTTATTTTCTTTTTCTACTTCTTGTTTGATAATATTAGTACTCCATTTATTTTCGGATGAATATTAAATTTGTACCTAAATATACTATTTTTTTGCGACACAAATAATTCCTACCCGAATTAATTGACCATTTTAAAATTTCTCAATAAAACTGAAAATTTATAGTTTAGATTCCATATTTTTATAAAATCAGATATAAGTAATTTTTCCATTAACTTCAATGGGTTCAATAAATTTATAAACTATCATGAATTGCTAATTAAAATAATTTGTGTTTCCTTGATGATATTGATGATGAGACCGTAGTAAGGTAATGTAAACAAGTAAGAAAATTATAATCGGTCTAGACCGACTATATGATACCCAATACCTTGCGTTTAGAGACCCTATCTCATAGGCCCAACTAACTGGACATAGAAAATAAGCATAAACCAAATTTGGGTGAAATTTTTATTAATTTTTTTTGGCTGCAGATATGAAAAAGCTCATATCGGATGCTACATCTTTATGGGGACTAGGCACAAAAATGGACCGATCCTGATTATGTTTGGTAAAGTCTCTTGTATTTTGCAAAAATATATACAAACAAAATTTGAAAAGAATCAGTGCAATATTTTTGGACTACTCATTAATAGATGTAATAAACGCACACAAACCCAATTTGAGTAAGATCTATACGACAATTTGGATCTTATGGCAATTTATGTCGATTTCATAGGGGTCATTTGTATGGGGGTTAGGTCTGAATATAGACCGATTCTCACCAGTTTCAATAGCGTTCATCCTATGACCAATAAGAGCTTATATACCAAATTTCGTCAAAATATGTTCATATTTGCGACCTGCAGTTTGATTACAAGGTTTACATGGACACACAGACGGACGGACGGACGGACGTCGTTAAATCGAATCAGTTAGTGATTCTAATTCGATCGGTATAATAAAAGATGGGTCTAGGTCAAATATTTTTGGTAGTTACAAACAGCAGCACAAAGTCATTATACCCAAACCACATATTGGTATAGGGTATGAAAATTATGATAGGGATTCAAAAAACTTTTATTATGCCGATCGAATCAAAATCACCGTTTGTCCGTCTGTCCATCTGTGTCGATTAAAATCTAGCAATCAAACTACGGGTCACCATTTTGAAAATATTTTGATGAAATTTGGTGTGTAAGCTTCTATTGCCCATACAGCGAACGTTGTTCAAATTGTTGAAAATGTTGCATGTTCAGACCCCCATATAAATGACCGCTATAAGATCGATTTAAATTGCCATAAGATCCAAATTATCACATAGATCTCAGTCAAATTGGGTTTATGTGTGTTTATTACATCCTTTATTCAGCAGTCCAAAAATAAATCCTATAGGACTATTCTTAGTCATAGCCCCCATATAAAGCTGCTTCTTGATCTTCACTAAACGCATGGTATAGGGTATCGCATAGTCGGTCTATTAACTTGTTTTTTCTTAATTTTTCATAGTATGACGAGTTTTAATTTTGTACGGATATTTTTTCTAGCAAGTGTATATACGTAAGCAGTAACACAAAAATACAGTCGAATATCAACAACTAAAATATAAACATGAAGATTCATTTGAATACGTGTAGTATTGGCTGGATTTTCTAGTTATTACGTCCGCATTGGATTACAACTGCTAACTAACTAAATGTTAGTGTTCTACAATTAAAGTGCGGAGTAAAACTTTAGCAAAATAGCAATTAATATGAAAAAAAAGCTGATAATGACCAGATTCAGGTTTAGCTTAATTAAATCTTCTTCAAATGGTGAAAGGGGGCCATCGAGTTGAACGTTCGATCTAGGTTAACTATAAGAATCAGGTTATGTCACTTATAACTTCTGAACACAATTGACAGTTTTAAGTTAAAATCGGAAGAGGATTATCTATTACGACTGTTAACTGGATGCAATTTGTTTTTGAATCATATTTTCAATATTTTTGTTTTTGTTTAGCACAGTACTGTATACATGTTTTGCGCAACAAATCATAAAAACAATACTATTACTAATTACGAATAACTGCATTGTTCTCCATTCACTAACACAAGCACACATATTTCTTAAAATTTATGTACAATTATTAAAGGTCTTCACATGTTTTAAAAACTAATGAACATGAATAACTTCTTAATAAATTCAGGCATTCCAACGTGCTTTGAGTGTTAAATATCTATATTAATTGAGGCGATAATTTCTAAGGACTACGTATATGTAACATAAAAAATTGCCAATTACCAACTAGGAGAATAGACATATTATATCCAAAGAATATAACATCAAAAACTCTACAGAATTAAAAAATCATTTTAAAAATGTAAAAATCATATCATTTGATGTAGTTTCAACAAAAATATTATGAAAAAGTGGCCCATAATTAAAAATTTTACTAATACATATTCTCAATTCCAAGTTCCTGCGGATTTTAAAATTTTGCCTAACAGATAAAAACAATTTTGTTTATGAGTATGGTATTCCAATGGGTAAGCCAATCTCACCCACAATAGCCGACGTTGTTCTTGACAATTTACTTGATGACGCTATAATGGAACTAAAGGACAAAACCATCACCATAAAACACATATCTCAATATGTATGTAGATGACACTTTAGTTATCAACATAGACGACCAGGATGAAATTATGAAAACATTTCATAATCATCATCCTAAGATTAAATTTACTATTGAAGTGGAGGAAAATAATGAAATAACATACCTAAGACTTAAAATTACAGAGATCATCAGGAGGTGTCGTTTTTGATTGGCATTCAGTAGAAACTGCTTTAGGGAGTCTTATGAATTACAATGCAACCCAACCAAAAAGAACAGATAATAAACATGGCAGTTCCACATAAAAAAGAGACACAAAATATACGAGATACTAATAGAGAACAGTAAAACGGCGGTTAAAAACAATAACCAATGTGGTAACACCGAAGAAAAGAAATATTGCATATAAATGTTATAGTATACAGTAGAGTGGTCCTTAAAAAATGAAAATGTAATTTTGGGGATAGGCGGCGTCCAGTTTTTTACCTTTCCATATAAAACTAATAAATATGAAGTTTGGGGACAATCGGATAAAGAAAAGTTGCGCCGGAATTCGATTGAAAATTTCAAGTGTGTTTATATGGGGAAAATATGATTTTTTTTTAATTTTACGAAAATTTCGTTCTATAACTTAATTTTTCAGACAGGTTGTTGCAAAAGTCGGGATCAGTATTAAATTATCTATTGTAAAAGCTATAATAATTCAAAATCGAATAAAAATTCGCCAAGAAATAGCAAATGCCCCAGACCACTTTTGTGCAAAAAAAAAAAAAAAATAGGTCATGATAATTGATAGCATATTTTTCAACTTTGAGAAATTGATTAAAGCAATAATTTTTTTTTATTTCTATACTAATAAGTAATCAGATATGAGGTACTGTTTTATTACCACCTTGTTAACCTATTAAGCATTGAGACCGAAAATGGGAAACTTTTCGATAAAATTTTTAAAATTCCTTTTCCAAATTTAAAAAAATTTTCTAAAACAAAATTTTAAAAATGGATCTGGAACTTTAAGGTTTTATTAAGTACATGTCAGAGATTAACTATGTGAATTTTTAGTGAAATCTCTGTGCCAGAATTTATTTGACAAGTATTTTATTTTTGCGGATTTCGAGAAAAATTGGATTTTCGTAAAATATTCTGTAAATGTACTCTTTCTAAATACTTTGTATCAGAAATTCATCACTTTTCTACTTTTAAATATTATATTTTATTTCAATAGCCTAGAATTTCGGAAAAAAATAATATGAACCCATTAACCCTTTTGGAATTGGGGTCACATATGACCCCAAGCTAATAAAAGGCAATTTATTCAAAAAATTCAAATATATTCAAAAATTTTGCAAATACTGTTGAATTTTAAAAGTGTCACTTAAAATATTATTAAAGTTAATAAATTTATTCAAAAGAATATGAAATATAAAATTAATTCTATTTAAGATATATCACAATGGATTTTTTTAATCCCGGGAGCACTGAAGGGTTAAATAAATAAAAATTAATCGAATTATTTTTCTTAAATTCTAAATAGTAGTTTCATCGAATTTAATAAAAAAAAATCGTTTTCGGTAATTATTGTTAAAAAATATCTTAAAAGCCCAAGCTGGCCTTAGCAAATAATGGGTTAGCGTTCTCGGATTTATCCCAAATTTTGGGAATAGAAGTTCTACACATTTGGTTATTATATTTGGAGCGTCGCATTTAAAAATTCAACAGCACTTAGAAAATATTTGAATTTTTTGAATAAATTGTCTTTTATTAGCTTGGGGTCATATGTGACCCCAATTTCAGAAGCGTTAATGGGATCATATTATTTTTTCCGAAATCTTAGGCCATTAGAATAAAATATAATATTTAAAATTAGAAAAGTGATGAATTTCTGATACAAAGTATTTACAAAGAGTACATTTACAGAATATTTTACGAAAATCCCATTTTTCTCGAAATCCGCAAAAATAAAATCCTTGTCAAAAAAATTCTGACGTAGGGATTTACCTAAAAGTTCTCACAGTTAATCCTCGAGATGCACTTAATACAACTTTAAAGTGCCAGATGCATTTTTTAAAATTTTGTTTAAGAAAATTTTATCAAAAAAATTTCCTATTTTCGCAATAGGTTAACAGCACGGTAATAAGACAGTACTTCTCATTTGATTATTTGTAGGTATAGAGACAAAAAAAAATATGGCTTTAAGCAATTTCTCAAAGTTGAAAAAAATGCTATTAAATTCCATGACCTGTTTTTTTTTTTTTTGGCACAAAAGTGGTGAGCATGATTTGCTATTTCGGCGAATTTTTGTTTGAATTTGAATTTTTATAGCTTTTAAAATTAAGCTTTAGAACGAAATATTCGTAAAATCTCAAAAAAAGTCATATTTTCCCCATATAAACACACTTGAAATTTTCAATCGATTTCCGGCGCGACTTTTCTTTATCCGATTGTCCCCAAACTTCACATTTATTAGTTTTATTTAGAAAGATAACAAACTGGACTCCGCCTATCCCCAAAATCGCATTTTCATTTTTTAAGGACCACTGTAGTATACAGTATATCGGGTATAGCTGGTCCAACAAACAAATTTACACAGAAACCCAACCGAACGCTAAGTGCAATATTTACAAACGTCAATATTTACAAATGTCCTATGAAATAGGATGTAAGGGACAAACAAACAGAGATGTATTCTTATATATACAGGAACAACAAAGAGAGCTCTAGCTACATGAATGGGAGAACATCGATTGGATATCGCCAAAAGAAAAGAGACAACGGAATTAGCACATCACGTAGTAAAAACCGGACACACAGCTGATTTCGAAAAAATCATGATACTAAACAAGGAACAAATTGAAAGAAAAAGGTACACTAATGAGTTCTTATACATTGAGCAGAATATTAAAGGAACCATTAACTTGAAAGAGGACATCAACAATATAAATACGAACTACAGAGTTGCCATTAATTAATCTGTGACATGTTAATATGTGTTTAAAATTTAAATTTATGTTTAAATTATTTTATGATTTATTGTAGCAACTACATTTTAAATGTAAAAACATATTGTAAGGGCTAATTCCATAGTGACCGACATGAAATGATGTTTCTAATCCAATATTACATAATAAAAGTTATTCATTGTTCATAAAAATATACAAAACTATGCAGACGGAGCTGAACAACATATTTACCATTAAGACCAGTTTACACTATCACAATTTTTAATACGACTTGTCAAAAAGTCCAGTATTATGAAAAAGTCGTATCATGTAAAAAGCTTATGTTATGAAATTGACAGTCTGTAGGATTCTATTTCCGAAGTCCGATGGTTCTAGAAACATTTCTAAAAACTTGCATTTTCATCGGACTAGAGTTATTTTTTTTTTGGTAATATTAAAAAAAGGTAAACAAAAACAAAGAAAGTGGAAATAATATATAAATTTCAAAATGAATTTGGATGTTATTCTATACAGCTGTTTTCATAAGACTTGAGAGTGATGGTGTAAATGGCCTAAGTATGCAGAAATAATGTCGGTACGACTTTATGACAGTTTTTATTTCGAAAAATCATACGACTGAGTGGTATCGTGTAAATGGGCCATTAGCAAAAGTGAGACAGTCTTGTCTGTTCTTGAAATCACTATCACAAAAATAAAAACACGTAAATGAAAATATTCTTAAATTTACGAGTTTTATGCTGTTCTATGATTTCAATAAGAATATTTTTTCTTGTTTTAATTCACATAGAAAAGGTTTTGTGAAATCAAAACAAATACCCTTTTATTCTAAACATGACTTAAAAGATAAAGAAACAATTGATATTTAAACTTTAACATGTTTTTTTATTGATCCTTGTCATTATTTAAAAAATTAGACATTGGTTTTACGAAAAAAAAAACGATTTTAAAAAACGTCTACATTTTCCGCTGATTTAAAAAAAAAAAAAACTCGTAATCACTGGTCGATATTAATGAAACACACTTTTAGAGATGATGATGTTCTATAACTGTAATAAAAACTTTTTATTTGCAGAATATATTTTTCATTATAATTTTTTTCAATTATAACATGGATTCTTTATGCACTAATTATCTATACTAAAATTATAAAGAGGTAATGTGTGTTTGTTTGTTTGTTTGTTTGTAGGAGGTAATCTCCGTCACTACCCATCTGATATTTCTGAAATTTTCACAGAGTCTTACTGCCGATATGGGAGGTGCTATAGCCTATAATTTCTTAAATGTTTTTAGTGGGCGTGGCACCACCCACACAAAGTAAATTTTTAATATCATATACATATATTGAGTATTATGATGGGGAGAGCTTTGCAATTTGTGTGAGGTCACCTATTGTTAATATTAGTAGCTACGCCGGAAAGGGGCGGGATCGGACAAGTGGGCGTGGTACCTCCCATACAAGTAATAATTCAATATTATATATATCGAGTACTGTGATAGAGAGAGCTTTTCAAGTGTGTCTGATGTCACCTATTATTAATGTGAGTAGTCGGACAAAAAAGGGAAGTATCGGACTAATAGGCGTGGCACCTGCCATACAAATTAGATATAAAATGTCATATATATATGGAGTACTCTTACAGTGAGAGTCTTGGGACTTTGTGTGAGCCCATAAGTTATTCATGTGATTAGTTAGACAAAAAATGGGCGTGATCGGAGCAGTGGGCGAGGCACCGCCCGTACAAAGTAAATATATGTTATCATATAACCGGTGTACTAAAAAAGGGAAGCTTTGACACTTTGCACGACACCATCAGATCTTAGTAAGAGTAGTCGGACAAAAAATTGGAGGGGTTCAAATCAACGGGCGTGGCACTCCCCATGCAAAGCAACTATTTAATGTCATATATCTGGAGTGCTGTAAACGAGAGGGCTTTGTGAGCCGATAGGTTCTTTGTATGATTAGTCGAACAAAAAAATGGGTGTGATCGTAGCAGTGGACGTAGCACAGCCCATGCAATGTAGATATCTAATATCATATAACTGGTGTTCTATAAAAGGGAAAGACTCGACATTCTGCACGAGTCCATCAGATATTAATGTGAGTAGTCCAATGAAAATTGGGCGGGAGGGATTAGTGGGCGTGACACCTCCTATATAAATAATATGAAGTACTACGAAAGCAACAGTCTTTCGTTAAGTACATTAGTTATCAATGTGATTTGTTGTGGAAAATATATCGCCAAAATCAAAAATTTGCCAAAACCGAAAATTGCTGAAAATAAAAATCGCCCAAAAAAATCTTCAAAATCAAAAATGGGCAAAATCAAAAATCGCTAAAAAGAAAAATTGCCAATTGACATTCTAAGTTCAGGGCCAATAGTTAAGTGTTGCCAGATCTAATTTCGATAATACATCTTCTTCTCATGGACAGCTACTTGTACCTTGCTCCAGGGTAGGAACGCCGAAAAATCTGATAATTGTTGTACCGAATGAAAAAACAAAAAAACATTGCATATCAGCTGGTATTCAAATAAAAAAAAACTATGCTAATAATCTATACTAACATAATAAAGAGGTAATATGTGTTTGTTTGTTTGTAGGAGGTAACCTCCGTAACTACACATCTGACCTTCCTAAAATTTTCATAGAGTCTTACTGCGGATATGGGAGTGCTACAGGCTGTAATTTTTTTTAAATATTTTTAGCGGGCGTGGCACCTCCCATACAAAGTAAATTTTAAATATCATATATATTAATATGATAGAGAAAGCTTTGCAAATTTATCTCAGGTCATCTATTATTAACGTGAGTAGTCAGACAAAAAAATGGGCGGGATTGGACAAATGTACGTGGCAACCCTACACAAACTTAATATTAAATGTGATATATCTGAATTACTGTCTTAATGAGAGCCTTGGGACTTTGCGTGAGTCCTTTCATAACAATTCGGAAGGGGGGGGGGGGGGGAAGGAGGAGGGTGTAGCGAAGCGCACCGGGTTATATCTAGTTACAAATAAAGGAATTTAAAATAATATTTCACTCAAATCGTATATTTTTATTTTTTTTTTGCATATGAATGCCACAACTTTGTTTATGTTCGAAACACCAGTGATGCCAGTCAAGTTAAACATCGACATTATAGTGGTAAGATTTGAGTCATCGAAAAGATTGTTATTAATATGTTGTTTTCAAGATTAGAAGTCTAATTATAGAATACTACTTCGAGCGTAAATTCTAGGAAATTTTATTTTTTCATTAAATAAAGACCCTAAAAGTATGCTAATCAATTATAGCCAATTCACGAATCAACACAAAAAACAAACTCATTTTTATTACAAACACATTAACAAATTTAATAGTCACACACATAGCATTGTATAATTTTATGTATGTGCTAGTAGCAATTTTAAATGCAATTTACTCAAAACAAAGGAAAAAATTTAAAAATCTGTAAATCTGTAAATCGGCCAAAAAGAAATACCTTTCAAATAATATACGTCTAGTCAAAATCGGGATAAAACGATAGAATAAAACATCAGTCAAAAGAAATCGCCTAGCCTATTAATATTATAGATTCTCACAGGAAAATAGAAATATAATCATGTTTGCAGTAAGCTTATTTTCGTAAGATTTTTGTATGCTTATGAAGACAATTAAATAGTAAGTTTTTTTAAAATAATTTTTATTTAATAATAATTTTGTTATTGTTTTATATATCAACTAGTATACCCTGTCGCGTTTCGATATGACCTACCGAGGCTTAGTAATTTTTTATTTCATAACCAATTTTTCCTACGAAGTGTGTATTGAGCAATTAAAATATTTTGTTGCATTTGTTTTATATTTTTTTTTTGTGCTGCTGTTTGTAACTACCAAAAATATTTGACCTAGACCCATCTTTTATTATACCGATCGACTCAGCATCACTTTCAGAATTGATTTAGCGATGTCCGTCCGTCTGTGTGTCCATGTAAACCTTGTAATCAAACTACAGGTCGCAAATATGAATATATTTTTATGAAATTTGGTACATAAGCCTTTATCGTCTATAGGATGAACGCTATTGAAATTGGTGAAAAGCGGTCCATGTTCAGACCTAGTCCCCATACAAATGACCCTTATGAAATCAACATAAATTGCCATAAGATCCAAACTGTTACATGGCTCTTAGTAAAATTGAGTTTGAATGTGTTTATTGTATCCATTAATCAGTAGTCCAAAAAATTCCTATAGGACAATTCTTAGTCATAGGCCCCATATAGAGCTGCTTCCCGATCTTCACTTAAATCTATCAAAAAACAAAAATATTGCACAGATTTTTTTCAAATTTGGTTTGTATATATTTTTTCAAAAAATAAGTGACTTTACCAAGTATGGTCAGGATCGGTCCATTTTTCGACCTAGTCCCCATATAAATATAGTTTTCGATATGAACTTTTTCATATCTGCAGCCAAAAAAATTAATAACAATGCCACTCAAATTTGGTTTATGCTTATTTTCTATATCCAATTAGTTGGACCGAAGAGATAGGGTCTCTAAACCATGGCATAGGTTATCGTATAGTCGGTCTAGACCGACTATAATTTCTTACTTGTTTTTATTCGAAATGCTTGCTGATATACAATATTTTTTGTTTTTTCATTAGGTGCAACAATTATCAAATTTTTCGGCGTGAGAAGAACATGGAGTTTTCAAATTAAATCTGGCATCACTTAGCTATAGGCCTTGAATTTAGAATATTATTTGGTAGTTTTTCATTTTAGCTATTTTTGATTTTGACGATTTTTGATTTTAGCGATTTTTGATTTTGGCCATTTTTGATTTTGAAGATTTTTGTTTTTGGTTATTTTATTTTTCGCCACTTTCGGTTTTGGCGATTCAACTCACATGTACTTGCTAAAAGTTTCAAGACTGTCGCTTTCGTAGTAATTCATATTATTTTGCATAGGAGGTGTCACGCCCACTAATCCCATCCTGTCCATTTTTTATCGGACTACTAACATTAATATCTGATGCACTCATGCAAAGTGTCGAGGCTTTCCCTTTTATAGTATACCAGTTACATGATATTATACATTTACTTTGTATGGGCCGTGCGACAACCACTGCTCCGATTACACCAATTTTTTGTTCGACTAATCAATAAACAACTTCGGGCTTACGAAAAGTCACAAGGCTCTCACTTTTGCAGTACTCCAGATATATGACATATAATAATTACGTTATGTGGGGACTGCCACGCCCATAGGTGCGATCCTGACAATTTTTTGTGCGACTAATCATATTAATATCTGATGGGCTCGTTGAAAGTGTTAAGGCTTTCCCTCTTATAGTGCAATAGTTATGTGATATTATATATTTACTTTGTATGATACCGCTCATTTTTTGTCAGACTACTCACATTGATCTCAGATAAATTTACAAAGCTGTCTCTTTGATAGTACTTGAGATATGTGATATTGAATTACAACTTTGTATAGGAGGTGGCACGCCCACTTATCCGATTCCACCCATTTTCAACATGGCTACTAATATAAATAATAGGTGTCATCATACAGATTTGCAAGGGTCTCTCTGTCATAGTACTAAATATATATGTTATTAAAAGTTCACTTTATATGGGAGGTGCAAGGCCTACTTAACACATATAAAAAAATTTATAGACTATGTCCATCCTTAAGGACCATTCTAAATATTGGAAACAAAATTTTTAAAATCAGATTAGTTGTAACTACTAGGAGATTACCTCCTACAAACATACCAACACACATTACCTCTTTATTATATTATTATAGATTGATTAATTATTTTATGTACTCAGCCTCGACTAATCCAATAGAAATTGCAACGTCTAATAAATTTAAAAAAAGATTAATGAGTCAATGAAATATATATGATAGTGAGTAGAATTATATATTTTATCAAGCTACAATAAAGCAACAGCTGAGCATCTTTTCCGCCAGTTCGTCAATTTCAATCATATGATCAGGTCAAACCATTTGGTCAGAGAAAAAAAGTATAACACAAATTCAATTTTACCGAGATATATCTGATAATTTGGATCTTAAGCCAATTTAATTCGTTTTCAAAGTGCTCATTTATATAGGGACTATGTCTGAAAATGCACCAGTTTTCACCAATTTGTAGAGCGTTTTGTCGTATGGGTGATAAAAGTTCATATATCAAATTTTATCAAAATATATTATTATTTGCGACCTGTAGTTTGATTACAAGGTTTATGAGGACAGACTGACCGAAAGACAGATGGACAGACACTCGCACAAAGGGACGGACGGACATCGCTAAATCGACTCAAAAAGTGATTCTATATCAAATATTCTTGATAGTTCCAAACATCAGCATAAAGTCATTTCATATTGACCACATAGTGGTATGTTGTTGTAGTAGTAACCATTGTTGTAGTAGTAAAATTGTTGTAGTAGTAACCGAATTCCAACCAATTCTTTTTCTGTGTATAAAACTGCATTTTATTTTTAAATTCTTTCTTTTAACTCATACTCTCTGTCTGTCTGTGTGTCTGTCTGTCGTGGGTCAACTCCATTCCCCCTTATCCAATTGATCTGAACCTTGGCTCATTGTCTTGTTGTGAAAAAGATTAATTTTGGGATAGTCACGCACAGTTACGGAGTGATCGAAATGTCATTTCCCCTCACCCAATCCATCTGAAACTTGATCCATACATTTGTTGTGAAAAAAGTTTAACTTTGACTTAGTCACGCACAGTCACGCATGGTCAGGCACAGTCAGGCATGGTCACGAACAGTCACGGAGAGACTCAAAGCGGATTTCGCCTCATCCAGTCATTCTGAAACTTAGTCGGTATACTTGCTGTAAAGAAATATTAACTTCGACATAGTCACGCACAGTCACGCATAGCCACGCTCAGTCACGGAGTGATTTAAAAGCCATTTCCCCTTATCCGATCGATGTGAAACTTGGTCTTGCTGTAGTCACGCACAGTCACGTTGCGATTGAAACCCCATTTCCCCTCATATGAACGATTTGAAGCTTTGCCCATAGACTTATTGTGTCCAAAGATTAATTTTAAACAAGTAAGAAAATTATATTCGGTCTAGACCGACTATACGATACCCTATACCATGCGTTTAGAAACCCTATCTCATAGGCCCAACTAACTGGACATAGAAAATAAGCAAAACCCAAATTTGAGTGGGATTTTTATTAATTTTTTTGGCTGCAGATATGAAAAAGTTCATATCGGATGCTATATCTATATGGGGACTAGGTCAAAAAATTGACCAATCCTGATCATGTTTGGTAAAGTCTCTTGTATTTTGCAAAAATATATACAAACAAAGTTTGAGAAGAATCAGTGCATTATATTTGTTTTTAATAGATTTAAGTGAAGATCGGGAAGCAGTCTATATGGGGCCAAAGGGATCATTTTTGGACTACTCATCAATGGATGTAATGAACGCATACAAACCCAATTTGAGTAAGATCTATATGACAATTTGGATCTTATGGCAATTTATGTCGATTTCATAGGGGTAATTTGAATGGGGGCTAGGTCTGAACATGGATCGATGCTCACCAATTTCAATACCGTTCATCCCATGGCCGATAAAAGCTTATATACCAAATTTCATCAAAATATATTCATATTTGCGACCTGCAGTTTGATTACAAAGTTTACATGGACACACAGACGGACGGACGGACGGACGGACGGACATTGTTAAATCAACTCAAAAAGTGATTCTGATTCGATCGGTTTAATTAAAGATGAGTCTAGGTCAAATATTTTTGGTTGTTACAAACAGCAGCACAAAGTCATTATACCCAAACCACATAGTGGTATAGGGTATAAATAGTCAAATAGTCGTAGTAAAATAGGAAAGAAAGAGTTTTAATAAAAACTTTGTTTTTATGATCTTTAATATTTATTTTAAACGGGTTCAATAAAGTTGAAGAAACAAGGCTACACATGTTCAAGAAATCTTGTCGTTTTCTCCAAGATAGCAATAATTTAAATTGTTTAATTTCAATTTAGTTTACACCCATACATTGACGAATCACACACAAAGAACATTTTGCCAAGTTGAAGATATTCATACTTATGTGTGTGTTATGTGCCAACCAATATAAATTAATACAATTTATCATGTCTTCTTTCTTATTGAAATAAAGTATTAAGCTCGTATGTACGGGAATAATTTAGGAAAATAAAGTTCATTTGATTTATTCAATTATATGCTAACAAACCTATCATATAAGATTACTTAAGGACGTCCTTGTGAATACACATACATATAATGTATATTTACGTAAGAGCTGAACATTAACACATACATACAGGGGTGTATATTACAGTAATACATATTTATTTTTAGCGAGATTTAAATAAAGCCACCACATTTTTTTTTTAAACACAAATTAAAAAATTTTATCACCTTTTTTTTTAACTGGTTTCAATATATAAATTGTGAATGTCAACTAATATTTAACAATCTCTCGGTTTGCTATTCAACTCGTAAACTCTTTGATAATTAGCTATAGATTGTTATGATTTCAACTTTTAGTTTGAATGTAGCTTATATTATAACTAGAATCAAATATTATAACTAAACCAACCCAAATATTTATTTGTAAGCTCTTTATAAAAGCTTTCAAAAACATTAAAATAAGCAGTTTAAATGCTTGAAAATCATATTAAATGAAATTATAATTTCAGTTTATTCGTTTAGAACAATGAATTAAAATATTTTGAAAAAAATAATGGGCACAATATATCCGTCTGTCCTTATGTCCGTCTGTCCTTATGTCCATCTGTGTGTCCATGTAAACTTTATAATCAAACTACAGGTCGCAAATATGAATATATTTTGATGAAATTTCGTACATAAGCTTGTATTGGCCATAAGACGAACGCTGTTGAAAGCGATGGAAATCGGTTGATGTTCAGACCTAGTCCCCATACAAATGACTCCTATGAGATCGACGTAAATTGTCATAAAATCCATTAATCAGTAGTCTAAAAATAAACCCCATAGGACAATTCCACTGGTCTACAAATTAAAAAAAATAAATAAATTAACTGCAGAAACGAAGCATGTTTTTTTAACTAATCTGGGTGTGCTGATTTCGAATCTGGCATATATAAAATTGGGCATGTCAGGGAGATCGTGTGTTACTTATTCAAGCGATTTTTGCTTTGTGTGTGGTGAATATTTGGTTGGAGAAAAAGGATATGCAATATCAGAATCATTTAGATATGCATATTTACATTATTTTGGTTTTTCTGTCACAAACTTGTACGAACAGTGGAGACCGACAATGTCTTACAATAATTGCGGAACTGTTTATACAAGTGGAGAGAGCCAAGTAACTACCAAAGCGATTGTTATTTTTGTTTAACAAAAGTTGCTGGATTCAATATGAAAAATCGAAAAATTTAACTTACGCGAATGTCCCATCGGTTTCCAAATCAGTTCAACGTCCACCAAATGATCCATTACTAGTCATTCCCAGTGCTACGAGCAGTGAGTCCGAAACATCTTTCACCAGCAGTGGTAGTTTATATGAGGCTGATGATGAACGCTAATTTAGTGACTGAAGCTGAGCTGAATGATCTCGTTCGGGATTTATATTTAACGAAGCAAGACACAAAATTACTAGCGTCACGCATGCAGCAGCGGAAACAACTTGCAGTTGGGACAAAAGTAACAATATATAGATATGTATATATATATATATATATCTATTTATTTTGGTGTATTTTAGGATGATGTAGTGTGTGAATCAAGTTGTTTTCTGTAATCGCTTACGACTTGCAATAAGTATTGCTTTTCTTTAATTTTATATTATTATATTAATTTTATTTTTCATATTCTTTTGAACAAAATGTCTTTTATTAGCTTTGGGTCATTTGTGGATTTATTTTATATAAAAAAATATAGATAGTTTTTATACACAAAACAATTTTATAACATAATTGGTTAAGTTGTTTTAATTTATATTCGCGAACAGTAAGCAGATAATTGCACCAAAGATATATCACAATGGATTATTTTGATCCCAGGAGCACTGAAGCCTTAAATAAATAAAAAATAACCGAATTATTTTTCTTAAATTCGAAATAGTCGTTTCACCGAGTTTAATAGAAAAACTCGTTTTCCGTAATTTTTATTTAAAAATATCTTAAAATCCAAAGCTGACCTTGGTAAATAATGGGTTAACTTTCTCGGATTTATCCAAAATTTTAGGAACGGAAATTCTACACATTTTGTTAATATACTTTAAGTGTTGCATCTAAAAATTCAAAAGCACTTACAAACTATTTGAATTTTTTGAATAAATTGTCTTTTATTAGCTTGGGGACATATGTGACCCCAATTCCAAATGGGTTAGTGGGTTCATATTATTTTTTTCCGAAACCCTAGGCTATTAGGATAAAATATAACATTTAAAATAAGACAAGTGATGAATTTTTGATTCAAAGTATTTAGAAATAGTACATTTACAAAAATATTTTACAAAAATCACATTTTTCTCGAAATCCGCAAAAATAAATTCATTGGCAAAAAAATTCTGGTACAGGACTTTACCTAAAAATTCACACAGTTAATCGCTAACATGCGTTTAACAAGACCTTTAGAACCGAGATCAATTTTTTTAAATTTTGTTTAAGAAAATTTTTCCAAACTTGAAAAGGGAGTTTTCAATATTTTATCAAAAATTTTTTTATTTTCGGTCTCAATGCTTAATAGGTTAACAAGGTGGTAATAAAACAATACTTTGCATCTGAGTACTTATGGGTTAGAGACTAAAACCAAATGTTGGCTTTAAATAATTTATTAAAGTTGAAGAAAATGCCATCAAATTTCATGATCTAGTTTTTTTTTGGCACAAAAGTGGTCTGGGGAATTTGCTATTTCTTGGCGAGTTTTAGTTCGATTTTGAAGTTTTGTAGCTTTTTTGAAAGATATTTTAATACTTATTCCGAATTATATAACAATTTGTCAGAACAATTAAACTATAGAACGGAATTTTCGTAAAATCTGAAAGAAAGTCATATTTTCCCCATATAAACACACTTGAAATTTTCAATCGCGTTGAGCCACCTCTAAATGTTTTTTGATTGGCCCAAAAATTTGTATTTCTCAGTTTTTTTGGCGTACTTCTAGGGGGTGCGACCGAGAGTTTGAACACTTTTTTTTTCCTCCATATAATGAAGCGTCTGGGGAAAATTTCCCGAAAACAATATCCCGAAAACAATTTCCCAAATACAATTGCCCGAAAAACAATTCCCCGAAAAAACAACTCCCTGAAAACAATTTCCCGAAATTACAATTTCCCGAAAACAATTTCCCGAAAACAATTTCCCGAAATTAAAATTTCCCTTAATTACAATTTCCCGAAATTACGATTTCCCAAAAAAAATTTCCCGAAATTACAATTTCCCTATTTTTAGTTTACAACTTCCCATATATTCTTGATTTCCCCCATAAAAAAAACTTGCTGCATACGGTTTCTTGAAAAAACAATTTCCCGAGTATACGACTTCTCGAAAAAACAATTTCCCCGCACCGCGCCCTTCCTCTTCCACCCTCCCTCGTCATCCGGACCTATTTATTGGAGTGTCATACGCTTATTTTTTCATTGTGACTTTGAACACTTCGGTATTCAGGCTTCCCGACGGATAACGCTCACTCCATCACATCATGCCCATGCAGTAGCTGCTACGGAATCGTTACCATCTTGCATAGCGAAGTTTTTTAGTTATTTGGGTTGTAATACTCAGTTACTATGCCACTCGAATTCCTGGATAGCGAAAAAGTTAAACCGAGGTTGCTTTTGAATGGTTTCTTGTATCATGACGACGGTCAGTCCGTTGATAGCGTTTATTGGCGTTGTATCCTTTATCGAGGAAAACATTGTACCGGTAGGGTCATAACTACATCAAGTGGTCATGAACTGATTGCTCGCGCTTCGGCCGGAATTTATGATGATATTGTTTCGGAAATGCCATCAACAAGCTCTTTGAAGAAATAGTAATTTCGGGAAATTGTAGTTTCGGGAAATTGTGTTCGGGAAATTTATTTCGGGAAATTGTAATTTAGGGAAATTGTAATTTCGGGAAATTGTGTTCGGAAAATTGTAATTTCGGGAAATTGTCATTGCAGGAAATTGTGTTCGGGAAATTGTAATTTCGGGAAATTGTTTTCGGGAAATTCTTTTCGGGAAATTGTTTTCGGGAAATTGTTTTCGGGAGATTTTCCGCAAATCATAATGAAGGGCCACCCTAATATATATATACTAGCACATTCCAGCCCTCGAAATTCGAGTGCAAATTCTAAGAAATTTTATTTTTTCATTAAATAAAGACCCTAAAGGTATGCTAATCAATTATAGCCTATTCACAAATCAACACAAAAAACAAACTCATTTTTATTACAAACACATTAACAAATTTAATAAAGCACACATAGCATATGTGTAATTTTATGTATGTGTTAGTAGCAACTTTAAATGCAAGTTACTCAAAATAAAGGAAACAATTTGAAAATCTGTAAATCTGCAAAATGGCTAAATAGAAATACCTTTCAAATAATATACGGTTGGTCAAAATCGGGATAAAACGGTAGAACAAAACTTCGGCAACAAGAAATCGCCTAGTCTATTAATATTATAGATATATTTGTTCCTTTTACTCCTGCAAGGAGCATAGGGTCGTCAAAAAATGGCTGCATATTTTGCAAATACACACTTTATTCTATACTTTACTGATGTTTATGGTTTTTTTTTCCAAAGAATGAACCAGCCATATGACGAAACTGAATGCAGGTTATTTATTGATGGCTCTACGTACAGGTTAAACGCTCTTCTTTTGCATAATGGGGATGAAAAGCCATCCTTACCAACTGCTCATGCCATTAATACGAAGGAAAAATACGACTGAAATTTTGACATTACTCAAATACAACGATCATATATGGAAGATCTCTGGTGACCTTAAGAGGTGTGATTTAATCATCGTAAATAACTGTAAATATATCTGTTGCAGGTCATTGGTTTGTTGACTGGTACGAAAGGAGGTTTCACAAAATATTGTTGTTTCCTTTATCTATGGGATAATCGCACTATATGTCATCATTACGTCAGAACAGAGTGGCCAAAAAGAACTGAGTATTCATCAGGAAAACAAGACATTTCCAACGAACCATTAATTGATCCGAATGGCGTTCTTCTTCCACCGCTGCACATAAAATTGGGCCTTTTTAGGAACTTTGTCAAGGTTCAGGATGGTGCAGCATTTAAATATTTGTTAGCTGTTTTTCCTAAAATTGCATATGCTCAGTCAAAGAAGGCATATTTGTTGGCCCTCAGATCAGAACTCTATTGAACGATGACAATTTTTCACAATGTTTATTGAAGAAAGAATATGCAGCCTGGAAATCTTTCAAGAGCATCGTGCGCAGTTTTCTTTGAAGCAATAAAAGTGAAAATTACAGAAAAATTGTTGCTGAATAATTGAAAAATTATAACGAAGTAGGTGCACGAGTGTTATTCAAAATGTATTTTCTTCAATCGCATTTAGATTTTATTTCCGCAAATCCTCGCTGCGGTGAGCGACGAACAACGGGAGCGTGCCCACCAAGATTTAAAGAAAATTTAAAGAAATTATCAAGAATTTTGGGTCAAAAGCATGCTGGGAGACTATTGCTGGACTCTAATTCGTAAAACTGGACCAACAAATTTCAAACCACGTTAAAATAACTCCATTAACTTTTTAAAATTCATTGAATTTTATATAAACTAATGATTTTTTGTGTAAAAATCGATTAAAACATCTTTTTTCTGTCTCGAAAACCTGACGTGATAGAGAAAAATCAATTACAGATTTGAATTCAGCCCACCAAATTACCATACCAAAACCATGTTGGCTAGTGTTCTTAGTCATCGCCCCCACATGAATAAAAAACAAGATTATTGCACAGATTTTTCTCATTTTTAGTTTGTATGTGATTTTGCAAAAAGTCAATGATGTTACCAAATATGGTCAGGGTCGGTCGACCTAGTCCCCGTGTAAATTTAGTATCCAATTTGAACTTTTGCATATCCGAAGGCAAAAATATTAACAACAATGACACTCAAAATTTGATTTATGCTCATTTTCTATATGAAGTTAGTTAGACCTAAGAGATGGGGTCTCTAAATGCATGGTATAGGGTGTCGTATAGTCGGTATTCACCGACTATAATTTTCTTACTTAATTTTTTTTTTGAGCCAACAATCTCATGAAAAACATGACAAATTTGTTCACCGTTATATAACGCTGTGTGACAGAAAAAATACCTCGGATGCGATGTTTGTTTTCTGGTTGGTCTTGCCGAGTACGACAAGACCCTATCCTTGAAATTTGCGAAACACCTTCAAAATCTTGAGTTACCGGTAAAAACCCGGGCTTTCGGAACCTTTGCACATATAAGCCAATAACTTTGTTGAATATCGACCGATTTTAAATTTCTCAGTTTATTTGGAAACAAGAAAATGAGGCCTTTCCAACACATGAACACGATGTTAAAGCGATATTGAGACATCTGTGCGCATTCCTCCAACAAACTAATTTTGTTTAATTTTGTTAAATTTTGGAGATGTTTTTACACATCTTTTTTATTTAGGAACCGTATAATTTATGAACTTATTATAAAGGAATGTTTATTTATAAGTAAAATGCAGCTTTGGATTGAAAGATCTGGCAAAAATTAACTAAGTTATTAATCTTTTTTTATAAAAAAAAATTGAAAATTGCACAAACAAATTTTTTTTTTTTGCAAAAATAACATTTCCTTTTATTTAACTCAAAAATGTTTGCATAGTTTAAGAACTCAGATAATTCTTACCAGATTTTTTAATCTAAAGCGGTACTTTACTGACAAATATACAATACCCATATAATAAGTCCATAAATTATACGATTCCTAAATAAAAACATGTGCAAAAACATCTCCAAAGTTGAAAAATAGAGAATATTAAAAAAAAAAAACAAGTTTGCTGAAGGAATACGAACAGATGTCTCAATATTACTTAAATATCGTGTTCATATCTTCGAAAGGCCTTAGTTTCCTCTTTCTAAAGCCGCTGAGAAAACCAAAATCGATTGCTATTCAACTAAGTTACTGGCTTGCACTTGCACATAGCAACAGGGCCGATAAACTGGTTTTTTACCCGTAACTCAAGATTTTGGAGGTGCTTCGTAAATTTCAAGGACAGGGTCTTGCTGTACGCAACAAGACCTATCAGAAAAAAATTATCGCATCCCAGGCATTTCTGTTTTATTCTTTTTGATAATGTGTAATTCAATACTTTAATTTGAAAGGTCTTAATGCAACCAATATTAAAGCCGACCTAGATTCTACTCTGGGGCAGTCTACTCCTTCGTATATAACTATACAATACTGGTTAGCACAGTTTGCACGAGTGGCCACACCAGAAACGGTTAGAAAAATCCACAAAGTGGTATTGTATGATAGTGGGCTGAAGGTGAGTGAGCTATCCGAAATGATAGCCATTTCAAAAAGTGCTATACATCGCATATTGACCGAAAATTTGGAGATGAAAAAGTTGTCCGCAAGATGGGTGCTGCAATCGAACAAAAACAGCGTCGTGAAGATGTTTCAATAGAGTGTTGCGCAATGTTTCACCACGTAACCACGGATAAGTAGCAGGTTCACCACTTAACATCTGAGACAAAGGAATGGCCAAAAAAGTGGACCGAAATGTAAAAATCATATTCAAAGAAGGCGAAGATTCCATCTGCAGGCAAGGTTATGGCGTCTGTTTTTTGGGATGCATGTGGGATAATTTTTATTGATTATCTTCTAAAAGGAGAAAACAATCCTTGGCGATTATTATGCTTACTTTTTGCAGCGTTATATAGTGATGAAATTGAGTAAAAAAGGCCTCTTTGGGCAAAAATAAAGCGTTGTTTCATCAAGACAATGGACCAGTTCACACATCAGATGCTGCGATGTCCACTATGCACGAACTAAAGTTCGAATTGTTTCATCATTGCCTACAATGAAGACATGGAATCTACGTTCGCTGACTGTTTTAAAGAACTAGAACAGGCCTGGGCAAACTTTTATGGTCAAGGGCCACGGTTATATAAATTGGAATAATGGGCAGCTAATTAAAATGCATATCATATAAAATAAAAAAAAAATTGTATTTTATTAATAAATGCTAGTATGAAAAATATAGAATTAACAAATAAGTAATTATTTTAATAAGATGAATGTAACTGCTTTGGTTGAAGTTTTGTAGTAGAAATCCTTAAAACTGCTTTCAAATATGCATCTGTATTAGATGATCGTACAGAGTTTTTATTGACGTTCATAATGGAAAATGTTTGTTCACATATATAAGTCGAAGCAAAAATAACTAGCATTTTACTGGCAAAATCTCGAATTTTTGCATATTTGTTTGAATCGAGAGAACTATAAAAAATACAAATCTCGTTCTGACGATGTAATTCTTTAAGATCAGGATTACATTGCAAATATATTATTTCTAGTTGAATTTCACTCGGAACTTTATCAATTTGAATACAAAATGGATCCCTAACTATTGACAAACTATTTTCAAATTTTCAAAAGTCACCAAATCTGCGCGTAAATTCTTCATTTAAAATTGTTACAGTGCAATTATATTCTTTAAATTTCTCTTTAGGTATATTGGTAACTGTTTTCAAAGCTGGAAAGTCATCCAAATTTTTATTTGGTAAATGCTGCGAAAATAGTCGTAACTTTAACTGAAATGAATTTAGGTTAACTATCATTTCATGAGCCTACAAATTTTTTCTATGATTGTCTATGATTAAGACCCCTAGATCGGATAAAATTATCGATTTTAGATTTAAAAAGAGGGGTTACCTTACGGGCTATTTTGGTCAATAATCTGTTTTTATGTGTAAATAAAAATCAATTAGATATCATGTTTCTGCTCGACGTTTCGTTTGCTTTATTCAAACTTCCTCAGGAGCGTAAATTTATTATAAAATCTGGCGACATATACAAATTAACATTATTAATAATTTCTAATTAAATATCTTAAATACTACATCACAGTTTAACTTACGATTCTTTGTTACATCGTCAGGGAATATAATTTGTAAAATTTATTTGTAAATAAAAAACTGGACATTACTACACAGAATTTTAAAAAATATAAATAAATTTAATAAATATTGACAACACAGTACACGCAAAATCACAGGTCTAACTTAATATAGTATCACAGAACTTTAACTAATTTCTAAAATATTGCAACGGAGTATTGGAGCTTTGTGTTATCCTTATCTTCTCTCGTGTTTTTATTTTTTAATTACGGTAATAGTGACGTTTTCCACTTTTAGCACTTTCTTGCACAATACCTGTTTGTGAATAATACAGTGTATTGGTATAATGTTGTGATTTGGACAATTTTCTTTTATTTTGTCCTGAATTCTCTTCAATAATCCAAGGTTTGGACCTGTTAAGCTTGGCACTCCATAAGTCGTAACACTTATAATTTTACTCCAGGGCAAGTATATTTCACTAAACAATTTTCAACTTTTTCGAATATATCAGCTCCAGTTGTTTGTCCTTTCAGCGATTCCATTGACAATAGTTCTTCAACAATTAAAAAAAAAAAATTAGCGTTACATGTACGTATGTAAATTTCTAATTGTGCAGTATCTTTTTGATTAGTACTCTCATCAAGAGCAATCGAATACCATATTGATGATTGCAGTACTGATAATAGTTGCTGATTTAAATTATCATCAATACATTCTATACGTCGCGTAATAGTTCATCGTGATAAACTTACACTTTCGAATTTATTTCTCATGTCAGGGCATATAAAACTACTTGCTGCAAGCATGCATTCCTTAATAAATTGTCCATCCGAAAATAGTTTATTGTTTTTGGTTATTTTCAAAGCAATAATAAAACTAGCTTTTGTAGCAGCTTTTTGTTCAGCATTTTGGCGCACAAAAAAATTTCGTTGCAGAGATAAATTTGCGGCTAACTTGTCAGCAGTTGTTTTTCTGACTAATGGAGTTAAGTCGCATCCATATTCTGAGTGTTTAGTAGTAAAATGTCTCCTAATATTATACTCTTTAAAAACTGCGAGACTTTCCTGACAAATGAGACCGATGGCCTTATTTTTCAATGCAGTAAAAAAATATTTACTTTTCCACACTTCCTTAAAAACGCGGCACTCTTGATCAATTATTCTCTTTTTATTAATTTTTATGGTATATCTATTATCTTAATATATAAAAACGTTGGTGCGTATGTTGGTACTCTAATAACTGTTGAACCACTAATGTTAGCGGCTTCGTATTCATACCATATGTTCCTTTGGTTCTCCGATTTGCATAACTTTTTTTTTGTACCTGATAGGTGGCGCTGGGGTCGAGATTTTCCCAAAAAATTTATTTACGGTCCAATTTAGCTCAAATTCGCAACATATATTATGTACATAAAACTAAAGTTGCTGACAAAGTTTTTCACCTGTAGGTGGCGTTGGTGTTAAAATATTCAAGAAAACGTATATTTTTTTTCAGTCATATTCATAATATTATTAAATCGTGCTTTACTTTTGCCCGACACTCGGTATTAAAATTTAGATGCAATATAAAATCCAGATGTTTTTTTCTTCGGGCCAGCAACGCGGACCGGACTCAGCTAGTTATTTTATAAGTACACTAAATTTAAAATAATATTTTTAAACTCAAATTACAAAATTTTTGTTAAATTAGTGTCGTTATTTAATTATTGACACAAATTTAACAACAAATTTAATCTCAGTGTGCCATGCTAATAAAATATTTCACGGAATAAAAGAATTGTAAAAAAAATTCAAATATAATCTCAGTATGCCATGCTAGAAATATATTTCGAGGAATACAAAAAAAGAATTGCGAGAAAAAAATTCAAATATAATCTCAGAATGCCCCGAACATTATTATATTGATTCAATTATTGCTTTAAAATAAAATTGCTATAGCAAATAATGAAAGTGTGATAAAATTCTAAAAAAGTGGAAACACAAATAATGTTTGTCATTATACCCTATACCACTATGTGGTTTGGGTATAATGACTTTGTGCTGCTGTTTGTAACTACCAAAAATATTTTACCTAGACCCATCTTTTATTATACCGATCGAATCAGAATCACTTTTTGAGTTGATTTAACAATGTCCGTCCGTCCGTCTGTGTGTCCATGTAAAGCTTGTAATCAAACTGCAGGTCGCAAATATGAACATATTTTTATGAAATTTGGTATATAAGCTTTTATCGGCCATAGAATGAACACTATAGAAATTGGTGAGAATCTGTCCATGTTCAGACCTAGTCCCCATACAAATGACCCATAAGATCCAAATTATCATATAAATCTTAGTCAAATTGGGTTTGTATGTGTTTATTACATCCATTAATCAGTAGTCCAAAAATGATCCCTATTGGACAACTCTTAGTCATAGGCCCCATATAGAGCTGCTTCCGGATCTTCACTTAAGTCTATCAAAAAACAAAAATATTGCACTGATTCTTCTCAAATTTTGTTTGCATATATTTTTGCAAAATACAAGAGACCTTATCAAACATGGTCAGGATCGTTCCATTTTTGGGCCTAGTCCCCATATAGATATAGCATCCGATATGAACTTTTTCATGTCTGCAGCCAAAAAAAATAATAATAATCCCACTCAAATTTGGTTTATGCTTATTTTCTATATCCAGTTAGTTGGGCCTGAGAGTTAGGGTCTTTAACCGCATGGTATAGGGTATCGAATAGTCGGTCTAGACCGACTGTAATTTTCTTACTTGTTTTTAATGATTTAGGTAATAAAAAAATATACATATATATTTTTCCGTTTTGAAATATTTTCCTTTTACGATATTCATATAAAATTTTGAAACTTAACTTCTTTTGTGAAGGCATTAGTAGGCTGCTCAAACCCAGCTAACAGGCCGAACTTGGCCCAGGCCTGAACTAAAACTTATTATAAACAGGGTATCGACTCTATTTAATATCGCTGGGAAACTGTATTGAGCTAAGTTGAGTTTATATTGAGAAATAAAGAAATTTTTTTCCCAAAATTTTTGTTTTCTTTATCAGTTTATTCTGGACCACCATATTAATTATTTTTGAAAATACCCATCCCATTTACCTGAAATAATGGCAATTTTTGCAATATAATTTTAATCCCTTGCAACAAGTCATATATGACTCAAAAGAGGATTTCATTTGCGAGTATATTTTCAAACCAAAGCTAACTAATTTATGAAAATTCAAATTGAGGTGGCTTCAGTTAAATTTCTCTGAGTGTATAATACATGAACATTATACCACCAAAAGCTTCAAGTAAAGTAAAGTAAATAATAAATACTTCGTATACATATTTTGATTAAAAAAAAAAGATAAGTAAAAAAAAAACTCTTTGCAAAATGAGAAATACTTTTTTGTTTCGCTTTTATAACTTTTTTTCTTCTCCGAATTTTAATGCATGTGATGTGTAACGGAAATGTTAAAGACATTTCCGGTTCGTTACATCACATCTTTGTAGGTGTAAGTACGTAAATGTTCGTATATACGATTGATATGGGAGTTTAGGAGTTTATGCATTTACTTAGTTTTTAAATTAAGTGGGTGGATTGTATTGGAAAAATCTGAATAAGAACAATGACATATAATCAAATAAAGATATAAATTTTATTCATCTCATTCTTAAGTTGAACACGTTTTCTCACCATGTTTCATTCATTCGTTTTTTCTCCTTTATTCTTAACGTTGTCATTGGCTTATTTGATGTTTCTATGTTAACACTCAATGTTGTTAAATTTATTTCATTTCCTCGGTGTTTTACCACTTGACTTACATTAAGTTTGACATTTTCTAAAATTGTTTCGTATTAAAATGACAAATGATAAAATATTAGGAATACAACAATAGCAATACTTATCTTAACAAAACAAATAAATAAGAAAAACTTATGGACGAACCAATCAACCATTACTTAAAACAATAACAAAAAAAAAAAAAAAAACTAGGCCTCATAATTGGAATGTGCTGTGACATTTATGTACTTACGGGGGCATACTCTTAGAGGGCAAGCACTCAAATTGGACATGTTGTAGAAGAAAAAACACTATAATGGACCTGTGTTTTGCTTCTCGGCCCAATCTCATATTTATGTTTATAAAGTGGAGATATCAAATCACACGTTTTTCGTCTTTTTCAATTTTTTTTTTATATTTGCTTATATTTAATTGTATATGAGACATGTACAGAAATGATTTTGTTTTTATCTTATTCCCTGGTGTGTGTAAAAGCTTTGATGCCAAAATAACATATTTTAATCTCTTTACATACATTTTATATTTTTTTAATATTCCAACAAGTTTAGGTTTTAGTCGAGATTTTCCAAAGTAATTCTAACTCTGTGTTTGCATGTTGGTCAGTTTGATACGAAATTACACTATGCAGCAAAATAAAAAATATTTAATGACACCTGATATAACCACTATATTTTTTTGATGGGTTATGGTCCATCCAGTTGAATTTTATCATAACTTGCGAACAGACTAATCAATTTTGTTATAGAAGGCAGCAATGAGTTTAAATTTAAAAATTACCTTTAAGTTGTGCTAATATTATTTTTATATATGTATAAGCAACAATTTCGAAGTTATTCAGAACGATATTATTAACATTATGAACAGCCAAATGCTAACTTGAAGAATGTATTAGTATTTCAAATAATAACCTCAGCGTAGTTGGATCTACGACCTTCTCTGGAAATTGATGGCATAAGGTATTGCATTTATTGCTTACCTTTAGTTATATTTTTGTTTCAAACCTGTTTTATTAAGTAGTTTACATAAACCTTTTTCTGTATTTAATTAAAAATCGAAACTAGTTCCCTAAATTACCTTAAAAATTATGAATAAATCATTCACCTTTATTTTTTTTTTTTACAAATATGCTAATATATCTTTAACACATTTCTGACCATATACCCCTGTTAATAAAAAATGTTTCATATAAAAAATAAATTATCTTAACCCAAGGCAATAAGGATTATATCCTTATAATCCTTTTATTAGTGTATATTGTCGATATGTAACTAAAATTATAATTTTCTTTAGATTAATAAGGTTTAAAAAAACAAAATTATTGTGATATAGAAAAAGTTTTAAATTAAGGAAATTATTAATTTTAATAACATATCAATAATACAGCACAACTGCCATTCTGGGGTTTGAGAAATTCCAGGTCAGAGTGAAAGTATTAGGTCAGGATAGTAAAACCTCTTAAATAAGTTTGGCATTCTCAGGCCAAAGTTTTTCTATATGATCTTTTATATTTTTCCTTATCTTGATATTTGTTTGCTGAGTTTTTCAGCTATAACTCAAGAACCATTGATGATATTAATTAATTAAACTTGTATAATTTCTAAACGGCAAGTCAAGAACATGCAGTCTTTTAAGTCTCCTACTTTGTTTCGTCTAGTAGACATATTGCTAGAACATTAGGGTGATAGTTTAATCTGTCTAGGTACCTTTGAGCATAACGCCGTGTTTCTTCTTTAACAGTAGGAATCTTTATGTCGTTGTGGATTGTGTCATTGGCAACGTACCAGGGAGCATCAAGTATCATTCGTAGTGTTTTTGATTGGAACCTCTGGAGAATTTCTATATTCGAATTGCTTGCTCCTCCCCATAGATGAATTCCATAAACCCATATAGGTTTGAGGATGGCTTTGTAGATCCTTATTTTATTTCCAATACTAAGTTTTGATTTAGGTCTTACCAACCAGAATAAACGTCTGAGTTTCATGTTTAGTTGTTCTCTTTTGGCTTTGATGTGTTGTTTCCAAGTCAATCTTCTATCCATGTGGATGCCAAGGTATTTAATACAAGTTCTATCAGGAATAACATCCCCATTTATATTGACTGGTGGACAATTTCCTTGCCTCATAGAGAGCGTCATATGGTTTGATTTGCTTGTATTAATATTAATTTTCCATTTTTTATATCAGAACTCAAAATTTAGAAGTTGATTTTGGGTGGCAGTTGATGCGTCGTTCTTATCGGTATTAGCCGATAAAATTGCTGTGACATCAGCAAAAGTAGCCAATAGTACATTATCAGCAATAGGTTATAAAGAAAAGGTCCTAATACACTACCTTGGGGTACTCCAGCAGATATCTCATGTATGTCAGAATATGCATCATTGTGTTTTACATAAAAACAACGATTGGCTAGGTATGATTTGAACAATAAAAAATATGGTGTTGGCAATAATCTCTTAATTTTGTATAATAATCCTTAGTGCCATACGCGATCAAAAGCTCGGTGAACATCAAGGAAAACTGCAGAACAGTATTTATTATTCTCTAGCGAATCAGTTATGTAATTTACTATCCGATGGCATTGTTCTCGTGTCCCGTGTTTGTGTCGGAATCCAAATTGATATTCTGGAATAATGTCAAATTGTTCAGCTAATGGTAAGACTCTTCTAAGAAGTATTTTCTCAAATATTTTAGAAAAAATTGTCAATAAACTAATTG
Source organism: Cordilura impudica (assembly GCA_963682025.1). NCBI lineage: Eukaryota > Metazoa > Arthropoda > Insecta > Diptera > Scathophagidae > Cordilura > Cordilura impudica. Next base: position 68,263,154 of record OY821519.1, on the reverse strand, counting down.
GCCGTTAGGATGTTGTTTCTTTTTCCGATTTATTGGGTTTGGGAATCATTACTATCTCAGCGCATTTCCATTGCATGGGATAGTAGCTTAGTCTTAAGATAGCGTTGAATATATATGTCAGTAATACTACACTCTTTTCTGGTAAATATTTGATCATTTTAGCTTTTATTTTATCTAAACCAGGCGATTTGGTTAAAGAAAGTTCATTAATTTCACTCATTATTTCCGAAGATGTGACAATTCTAATGGGGAAATCCATGGGGCAAGTTGCAGTTAAGAATTCGTTAATTGATTTTCGTGATGTATGCCAGAATTGATATTAAAAGTTTTAAAAGTGCTTTTTAAATGTCCTGCAAATGACATCGATTTTTCATGATTAGTTTTGCACCACACACCATTTGTATCTTTAAATATTGGGTCCCTTTTCTGAGGTCTTTTAAGGTATTTGAGTGCCTTCCATAAGGAGTAATCATCATTTCCTGTTGGATTTAAATTCTCAAGAAATTCTCCTAGTGATTTGTCTTTGAACTCTTGCAGGTATTTTTGAAGATCTTTGGTAGCTTTGTTCAAATTCCTTTTGTCTTGTGGAGCAGGACTCCTTTGCCATATTTTTCGCAAACGTCTTTTTCTTCTAATCTGATCTCTTATTTCTGTTGATATGAAAATTTGATTTGTGTTGAGATTAGTAGGCTCCGGTGTAGATAAAAAAGGCGATTTGGTTAAAGAAAGTTCATTAATTTCACTCATTATTTCCGAAGATGTGACAATTCTAATGTGGAAATGCATTGGGCAAGTTGCAGTTAAGAATTCGTTAATATGATTTTCGTGATGTATGCCAGAATTGATATTAAAAGTTTTAAAAGTGCTTTTTAAATGTCCTGCAAATGACATCGATTTTTCATGATTAGTTTTGCACCACACACCATTTGTATCTTTAAATATTGGGTCCCTTTTCTGAGGTCTTTTAAGGTATTTGAGTGCCTTCCATAAGGAGTAATCATCATTTCCTGTTGGATTTAAATTCTCAAGAAATTCTCCTAGTGATTTGTCTTTGAACTCTTGCAGGTATTTTTGAAGATCTTTGGTAGCTTTGTTCAAATTCCTTTTGTCTTGTGGAGCAGGACTCCTTTGCCATATTTTTCGCAAACGTCTCTTTCTTCTAATCTGATCTCTTATTTCTGTTGATATGAAAATTTGATTTGTGTTGAGATTAGTAGGCTCCGGTGTAGATAAAAAAGCGGATTCTACAACTATATGTGAAAAATATTGTACTGCGTTTCAATTTCCTCATTAGATTTTAAAGATACATTTAGGTTGGTATTTTTTTCTAGCCAGTAAGCAAATGATTTAACATCGGTTTTTTTTAATAAATAGTGGTTCATTTCGAGGAAGACATAATATTGTGCTTTAAGAAATTATCAATGGAGAGTGGTCACAACTAAGTTCGGAACAATCGTTTATATCGAGGTGATGACGAAGTATTCCATTAAATACCGCAAAATCGAGAAGATCTGGTAGTCTTCTTGGGTCAGATGGCCAGTATGTGGCTTCACGGTTGACAGTACTGATAACTTTTCATCTTGAATACATTTAAACAGTTCTTTTCCTTTAGGATTTGATATTCTTGACCCCCACTAGGGGTGTTTGGAGTTAAAATCACCTCCAACTATAAATTTCGAGCCTATTTTTATCGAAAAAGGTTTTAAAGTCTTGGTGTTTCAAATTGTACCGAGGCGGAAAGTATACGTAACCAAAAATAACAGGAGAATTGCTACAAATAACTTTTATATATATGGATTGTAAATACCATGTTTTGGTTTTATCAACGACGTCAAATTTGATATTTGATTTAATTAAAATAGCAGAACAGTATTATTGGGGTCATTCGAGTTCAATAATGTATAACTTTTTATCTGGAAAAAATGTTCTACTAGTGAAACGAGTTTCGCATATTAAAAGCATGTCTATTTTATGAATGTTTAAGAAAATTTCTATTTCTTGCCTATGGTTACACAAGCCGTTGGCATTCCATATTGCAAGTCGGGTATCTAATTGCATAACTTATTAACTAAAAGATTTATTAAGTTAAAACGTTTTTCAGTGAGATCTAATTGTCGTTTTACTAAATTTTCAATTTTTTGAAATGAATCATTGGAATTTATACCTCTTACGATTTCAGAATAACTTTTGTTGTTAGAGTTGGAATAAAAATGCTGTTGCTGCGAATGTTGTTGCTGTGAATGTTGTTGCTGATAACGTGGTTGCTGTTGGCGATATTATTGCTGATGTCCTTGATAATTTTGGTGACGAATTAATTTTTGGTAGACTTGGCAGCCACGATAATTCGCTGGATGGCTTTGGTTACAAAGAGCACAACAAGCAGGGGAATCTCTATCCTTAGTACACTCTGCAGTAGGATGGCCTTGTCCACATTTGACACAGTTGAAAGGCTGGAAACAATAAGCCTTGGTGTGACCATATTGTCGGCATCTGTGACACTGTACTACATCATTAACTTTCCGTGGCGCTTCTACTTTTATTAATGCATAATTAATATGTTTCAATTCATAAATTTCTTTATTGTTTGAACTTGGTTCAAGGTCGGCATAAAAATACGGAAGTGGGTTCTTGTCAATTCGACTTTTTACATTAATTATTTGTCTTACTCTGTGTCTTTTAATATAATTGATGGGCGTAGAGAAATGTAAGTTTTTAATCACAACTCTAAACGATCTTTCAGTTTTAATTTGATATGTATGGAAGATACATTTTTTTTTGCTTGCATAAGTTAACTATAGATCTATACGCATCAATTTTAATTTGGCTTCCCCTAAGAGCTTTGAACGAAAATTCATTGGCTTTTGTTACTCTTAAGAAAGATTCAATCATTGCTGATATATTTGTTAGATTTAGTATAAAAATAGGTGGCGGCTTTGATACCAAAATGTTTTCTGTTTGTTCATGTCTGTTCATTTTTTTCTTTTTCCGTAACATCGTTATTAACATCACTCAAAGCAGCAAATCTGTTAGTATTGTTGACATTAGTATTGATTGAATTATTATTATTTGTCTCCCTTCCAATTTTAGAAGCATTTCCAATAGGAGAAAGAGTTGAGTTTTTTCGTTTGTTTGGTCGCGATCGAAATTCTTGCCAGCTCAAATCACTCTCTTCGCTGCTAAAATCACTTAATTTAGTCAGAAATGCATATGATTATTAGTAGTTGATGGTGTCCGCTATATTCTTGTATTGTTATTGTATTGTTATATGACGAAAAAAAAACCAAGAACGTAAGTTTTTATTTTTGGTAAATTCTTGATTTTATAGTAATGGTTGTTGTTTATTCATTTTTGCGCTATCGACTATATTCACGGCAGTTCAATACAAACTGGATCATAGATATGAATATATTTTGATGAAATTTAGTATATTAGTATATGAGCTGCTATTGGCCATAGGATGAACACCATTGAAATTGGTGAAAATATTTTGATGTTGAGACCTTGTCCACATGCAAATAACCAGTATGAGATCGATTTAAATTGCCGTAATATCCAAATTATTATATACATAGGTCTCGGTCAAATTGGGTTTTTGTATCTTTATTACATCCGTTTATCAGTAGTCCAAACATAAAACCTATAGTTCAATTCTTAGTCATAGCCCCCATATGAAGCTGATTCCCGTCTTCACTTAAATCTGTCCAAAATAAAAATATTGCACAGATTTTTCTCAATTTTGGTTTGTATATATTTTTTGCAAAAAATTAAGGGACCTTACCAAATATAGACAGGATCGATCCATTTTTCGACCTTGACCGAAGGCAAAAATATTAAAATCAGTGACACTCAAATTTGGTTTATGTTTATTTTCTATATCTAATTAGTTGGACCTAAGGGCTAGGGTCTCTAAGCGCATGGTATAGGGTATCGCTTAGTCGGTCTAAACCGAATGTAAATTTTTTTCACATTTTCTGTAAACTCCCCTGTATTATTTAATTTGTTCATACATGATCTCTTAAATAAAATTGATAACATCATAGGATTTGCTGATGACATCATTATCTATCATTCTGATAACAAAATCCAAAAATTAACGAAAACTTACAAAATTATTTTAATTTAGTACAGAAATATGCCCTTGATTGGCAAATGAAAATTAATTTTAATAAATGCGAAACTATATTGTTCCGTCCTCCAGTAGGAAAGTGCAATTATAATATAAAAAAAAATTGGAAAGAGTTTGGAATAGTGTCTAATAACAATATACATATCCCAAACAAAGATGAGGTTAAATATCTTGGAATTTATTTAGATAAATTTTTATACTTCAATAGTCATACTAATTTACAGCTAATAAAAGCAAGAAATGCATTTTTTATGTACAAAAAACTATTCTTTTCTAAATATATTAAACACAATGTAAAAATTTTGTTATATCAATCATTAATCAGACGTATTTTAACATACGGTTGCCAAATATATGGAGAAAATGCGAGTTTTTGAACGAAAATGTTTGAGAGCATGCACATCACTACATAGGACTTCTAATAGTGACTATACAAAATTTGTATCAAATAAAATACTATATAAGGTAGCAAAAATAAGTAGAATCGATAATTTTATAATTCATTTAATTAGAAACCACATTATTAAATGCTTCGAATGTAAAGAAAATAACTTAATAATTGCTCCTTATTATGCCAACGAGGAATACTTGTATAGCACATTACATAATGGTTATATACCACCTGAAGCTTTCTTATATCTAGATAGTAAAGGATTTATCCAAAATGAATTTGGCGTTCCTATATTTTATCACATATATAGACGAGCCAATATAAAATCTATCAGTTGCAGGCAAATGACTTTTGAAAATCGTAGATTTGACACTAGCGTTTACTTAAGGGATAAAAATATGATCCCAAACTTAAATGTTGAAAAATTTTGGTGGCTCACTGAATGAGTTCCACTTCCTCTTTTTTATCCCTTGACTTAGTTTTTATCTTTCCAAATATGAAAGTAATGTTTTTTTTTTTGATATTTTTCTTTACATTTATTTACATACATATATAAAATACTAATAAATATTGTATAAATTATTGTAATTATTTTTAAAAAAATGTTATTAATATTATATATACTATACTAGAGAACTCGAATATGGGACTGTGTATTTTAAATTATTGTTCATACTATTTGTTTATTTATAGTTTAAGTTTATAAAATTGAATTAAATAAACGATTAAAAAAAAAAAAAAAAAAAAAAACATTTTCTTAAGAAAGCACATTTTTTTTTTATAAAAAACAATGAAGGTTTTTTTATACTAGAAAGAAGTAACTTTCATTTGAAAAATTGCATTATTTTATATTATTGTAGCAGGAAAATTATTAAGATCGATTCATAAGAGACCAAAGAGAAACAGTTTTTGATGTGTAAACATCTGTACGCGCAGGGGGGTAAAAACCAATTTCACAATACAATCACAAAAACAGTATAACATGTAAGACGTAAGACAAAATCGGTGTGACACACGATTGTATTTGTGAAGAAGTTATGATATATAATAACCTTTTTGAAAATAAAAAATGAAAAATTAAAAAAAAAAAATTAAAAATAAAAATTAAAAAATCAAAATGAAAAATAAAAAATTAAAAATGAAAAATGAAAACAAAAATATGAAAAATTAAAAATGAAATATGAAAAATAAAAATGAAAAATTAAAAATTAAATTGAAAAATGAGAAATAAAAAATAAAAGATGAAAAATGAAGAATGAAAAATAATATATCAAAAATGAAAAACGAAAAATTACAAATGAAAAATAAAAATTGAAAAATAAAAAATAAAAAATTAAAAATAAAAAATTAAAAATTAAAAATTAAAAATAAAAATTAAAAATTAAAAATTAAAAATTAAAAATTAAAAATTAAAAATTAAAAATTAAAAATTAAAAATTAAAAATTAAAAATTAAAAATTAAAAGTTAAAAATTAAAAATTAAAAATTAAAAATTAAAAATTAAAAATTAAAAAATAAAAATTAAAAATTTAAAAATTAAAAATTAAATATTAAAAATTAAAAATTAAAAATTAAAAATTAAAAATTAAAAATTAAAAATTAAAAATTAAAAATTAAAAATTAAAAATTAAAAATTAAAAATTAAAAATAAAAAATTAAAAATTAAAAATTAAAAATTAAAAATTAAAAATTAAAAATTAAAAATTAAAAATTAAAAATTAAAAATTAAAAATTAAAAATTAAAAATTAAAAATTAAAAATTAAAAATTAAAAATTAAAAATTAAAAAATTAAAATTAAAATAAAAATTAAAAATTAAAAATTAAAAATTAAAAATTAAAAATTAAAAATTAAAAATTAAAAATTAAAAATTAAAAATTAAAAATTTAAAAATTAAAAATTAAAAATTAAAAATTAAAAATTAAAAATTAAAAATTAAAAATTAAAAATTAAAAATTAAAAATTAAAAATTAAAAATTAAAAATTAAAAATTAAAAATTAAAAATTAAAAATTAAAATTAAAAATTAAAAATTAATAATTAATAATTAAAAATTAAAAATTAAAAATTAAAAATTAAAAATTAAAAATTAAAAATTAAAAATTAAAAATTAAAAATTAAAAATTAAAAATTAAAAATTAAAAATTAAAAATTAAAAATTAAAAATTAAAAATTAAAAATTAAAAATTAAAAATTAAAAATTAAAAATTAAAAATTAAAAATTAAAAATTAAAAATTAAAAATTAAAAATTAAAAATTAAAAATTAAAAATTAAAAATTAAAAATTAAAATTAAAAATTAAAAATTAAAAATTAAAAATTAAAAATTAAAAATTAAAAATTAAAAATTAAAAATTAAAAATTAAAAATTAAAAATTAAAAATTAAAAATTAAAAATTAAAAATTAAAAATTAAAAATTAAAAATTAAAAATCAAAAATCAAAAATTAAAAATTAAAAATGAAAAATAAAAAATGAAAAATTAAAAATGAAAATTAAAAACTGAAAAATAAACAAGTAAGAAAATTATAGTCGGTCTAGACCGACTATACGATACCCTATACCATGCGTTTAGAAACCCTATCTCTTAGGCCCAACTAACTGGACATTGAAAATAAGCAAAAACCAAATTTGAGTGGGATTTTTATTAATTTTTTTGGCTGCAGATATGAAAAAGTTCATATCGGATGCTATATCTATAAAGAGACTAGGTCCGAAAATGGACCGATTCTGATCATGTTTGGTAAAGTCTCTTGTATTTTGCAAAAATATATATAAACAAAATTTGAGAAGAATCAGTGCAATATTTTTGTTTTTTAATAGATTTAAGTGAAGATCGGGAAGCAGCTCTATATGAGGTCAAATGGATCATTTTTGGACTACTCATTAGTGGATGTAATGAACGCATACAAACCCAATTTGAGTAAGATATATATGACAATTTGGATCTTATGGCAATTTATGTCGATTTCATATGGGTAATTTGTATGGGGGCTAGGTCTGAACATGGACCGATTCTCACCAATTTCAATAGCGTTCATCCCATGGCTGGTGAAAGCTTATATACCAAATTTCATCAAAATATATTCATATTTGCGACCTGCAGTTTGATTACAAGCTTTACATGGACACACAGACGGACGGACGGACGGACATTGTTAAATCAACTCAGAAAGTGATTCTGATTCGATCGGTATAATTAAAGATGGGTCTAGGTCAAATATTTTTGGTTGTTACAAACAGCAGCACAAAGTCATTATACCCAAACCACATAGTGGTATAGGGTATAAAAATGATAAATTAAAAATAAACAAGTAAGAAAATTATAGTCGGTCTAGACCGACTATACGATACCCTATACCATGCGTTTAGAAACCCTATCTCTTAGGCCCAACTAACTGGACATTGAAAATAAGCAAAAACCAAATTTGAGTGGGATTTTTATTAATTTTTTTGGCTGCAGATATGAAAAAGTTCATATCGGATGCTATATCTATAAAGAGACTAGGTCCAAAAATGGACCGATTCTGATCATGTTTGGTAAAGTCTCTTGTATTTTGCAAAAATATATATAAACAAAATTTGAGAAGAATCAGTGCAATATTTTTGTTTTTTAATAGATTTAAGTGAAGAGCGGGAAGCAGCTCTATATGGGGTCAAAGGGATCATTTTTGGACTACTCATTAGTGGATGTAATGAACGCATACAGACCCAATTTGAGTAAGATCTATATGACAATTTGGATCTTATGGCAATTTATGTCGATTTCATATGGGTAATTTGTATGGGGGCTAGGTCTGAACATGGACCGATTCTCACCAGTTTCAACAGCTTTCATCCATTGGTCGATAAAAGCTTATATGCCAAATATCATCAAAATATATTCATATTTGCGACCTGCAGTTTGATTACAAGCTTTACATGGACACACAGACGGACGGACGGACGGACATTGTTAAATCAACTCAGAAAGTGATTCTGATTCGATCGGTATAATTAAAGATGGGTCTAGGTCAAATATTTTTGGTTGTTACAAACAGCAGCACAAAGTCATTATACCCAAACCACATAGTGGTATAGGGTATAAAAATGAACAATGAAAAATGAAAAATTAAAAATGAATAATGAAAAATGAAAATTAAAAAATGAAAAATTAAAAATTATTCAGCTGAAATAATAAATTAAAATAATTTGTTTTATATTAGCAGAGCCCTTGCAGTTGATTGCTATAAATGAAACATAGATGACGCTTTCTGATTGATTTTAAAAAAGTTCCCTAACAAATTTTTAATTACTAGATGTGTACACATCTCCCTTGTGATCGGACTCTTATGATTTTTTTTTAATACCAAAAGTCGTTGTAAGAAATAAAACTGAGCAAATTTTGCTTAGAACTTTTAATTAATTAATTTAGTTTTGCCTTATGTTAGTTAAATGTTTAATATTTCTATCTGAATTAGCTTGTAATATATTATTTTAAATGACAGATTGAAAAAAAATGCATTAATAAACTATAAAGTAAAAAGTGTTTATCAGAAATATATATCAATGTATATAACATCGAAACAATCCACTATCTAAAAAATTGTTATATCAATTTATTGTTATTTCCAGGCTTTATAAGGTTCATCTTTCTTCTAAATTGCTTAAAATTTCTATTCTGATAGTTTTTGTATAAAAAATTTTAAATTAGAAAATTGAAGATGTTTTCAAATAAAACAAGTAAGAAAATTTTGTCGCTCTGGACCGAATATACAATACACAATACAGTACATTTAGAGAGGTGGTCTTAGGTACAACTTATTGGATATAGAAAATAGGCGTTAACCAAATTTGTTATTGTTATTAATTATTTTTTTTGCCTGTAAATATGAAAAACTTCATATCGGATGCTATATTTGCATGAGGCCTAGGTCAAAGAATGGACCGATCCTGACCATATTTGGTGAAGTCACTAATTTTTGAAAAACATATAAAAAACATATATGAGAAAATTTTGTGCAATAATTTTTTTTCTTGAAGAATTAAGGTGAAAACCCGAAGCCGCTTTATAAGGAGGCTAAGAATTGTCGAATAGGGTTTATTTTTTCGCTACTGATTAATTAGTGTAATATAAACGCGCAAGCACAATTTGCAGTGATCTATATGATAATTTGGATATTATGGCAATTTAAGTTGATCTCATAAGGGTCATTTGGTTTATGCTTATTTTCACATCTAATTAGTTGTTAGTATTTATTTCGGGATAATGCTAAATAAAGTATGACAATACCAGTCTAAACAAATATGACGGTTGGAGCTTAATCATACATAAACAGTCGTGAAGCAAATGCTACAATAACAACGACCACAACAGCAACAACAATTAAGATTAATAACATTAACAAGAGCCACATAGAAAAATCATATCTTCTCAAGAGTTTCACTTTCGTTGAAATCTCAGGACCTATTGAATCGATTTCGATAATTTTAATTTAAAAATGAGCTACTAGGCTGACCTCTTGATGGCATGATTGTAATTTTCACAGACGGGCAGACGGACATCAAGATATTAACTCCACTTTTTATAAGGACCAAGAATGGGGTTCAGATTTTTCTTTCCAACTATTGCAAACGTAATGACAAATTTATGTATACAGGTGTGGAAGTTATAAAAAAATACCTTTGGTCAAGGTACAATGTTCCTATTTTGCGCATTGGTGCTCTTGTTTCAAATTGTTTACTAACAATTTTTGAAATATTGCTAGAAATGGTGGTTTCGCTTTATCGTTTCTTTGTAGACTAGACTGAAAATAAAAATAGATGTATTTAAGTGCTAAGTAAGATCTACTTATCTGATACCCAATTATTCATTTGTAGCTATGTAGTCATCAAATATATTATTTTTAAAAAAAATTTCACTATGTATCATTCTTTAATTCGATTTATAGCTACTTTGTAAATTTATTCTCCTTTCGAAATGCAATCGCAGTAATAAAACATTATTTGCTCTGAAATACATTATTGCTGTACTTGATTTTAATTATGCTATCAATATTTTACGAATACCAACACAAGACCGGCACGAAAGTCTTTAAAAGCACAAATAAATTTGTTAATTACATGCAGAATGAAGCGAGTATCTTTGTTGTGTGTATTTATTGACGTAGGCATGTGTGTATGCATCCATCGATGCTTATTAAGTAGAAACCCCCAAAAAAATCCAATAAAGTTCAATATTAAAAGCAATATTTTTTTTTGAGTAGGATGTTTCTGTGGAATAACCGCAAGCCTTGTGAATTTGTAGACAGCTATCAGTGAAGGCTATTCGCATTTTGTTTATATGAACGTAATAATGTTTTACACGTAGAGCCATTAAATCATAATGGGTTGGTTAGGTGCATCTTCCTCTCAGCCTTCCAAAGTTCAGCACAATTTGTAAGGACTACTTAGTAAATATTTCTTGTATCACCCACTTTAATTTGGTTTATGCTTATTTAATATGTCTATTAATGACCAGATCAAGTACGGTTGGGATCTGCTCATTCCGGATGTTTATGGTGTAGTATCTATAGTCGCCAGCGATGCCAACGAAACGTAAAGCTCTAAAAAGTGTCAATTTTTTGCTTGAAAATATGTGCTATTTAAAAAAATTATATGTTATCGCAAAAGTGTTAGATGGAATTATTGCCAATAGACTGTGGTGATTTATCTAATCACAAAAATTACTTAACTACAATCAAATGGGCTTCTGTACATTGAACATTTAGCTGTCAGTACTTTAGCCATAAAAAATCACCTTACAATAGTTTCGCTTGATTTTGAAAAAGCATATGATAAAATAGAAATCCACACAATGATTGAGCATCTTATTCCATGGATATTAGGACCTAATAAAAATAACTTTATGTCAAATAGAAAATTTTTAGTAAACTTGGGAAAAAGTTACTCATGTACATTAGGGCGACCCTCAATAAAAAAAAGTGTTCAAACTCTCGGTCGCACACCCTAGAAATATGCCAATAGCAAAAAAACTGGGAAATACAAAGTTTTGGGCCAATCAAAAAACATTTAGAGGTGGCTCAACACGATTGAAAATTTCAAGTGTGTTTATATGGGGAAAATATGACTTTTTTTTCAGATTTTACAAAAATTTCGTTCTATAGTTTAATTTTTCCCAAAGATTGTTATATAATTCGGGATCAGCATTAAATTATCTTTCCAAAAAGCTATAAAACTTTAAAATCGAATAAAAACTCGCCAAGATATAGCAAATGCCCCAGACCACTTTTGTGCCAAAAGAAAACTAGATCATGAAATTTGATGGCATTTTTTCAACTTTAAGAAATTAATTAAAGCCAGCATTTTGTTTTAGTCTCTAAATTAAATTCCTCGAAGGATTTTCATTTAAAAAAATTAATTGTTGTGCGCTGATGGCGACACAACAACCGTCTTTATTCGTAATTCAAAATTAAAAGCAATGATACTCTTAAAACTACCCTAACTTATAACAACGGGTATTTTAAATGTATTTTGTGTTAAATCCTCCCTCTTTAAATGCAATCGTCCCGATTGCTTAAAATGTATGGATGTCGAAAATGGTTGAATTCTTCTTCCTAATTTTTTCCTCTGTAGATTTTGCAACAATTGGACGTTCTGGTTGGGCTTCTTTCGTTTCTATTATTTCATCTTCTTTTTTGTTTTCTTCTCTTAGAAATTCAAGCGATAATAACACAAACGGATACAATGATGACGACGCTTGATGTTAGTAGAAAGTTATTTTTGTTTTCCAGTGTTTCCAATCTTTTGATATTCAATTTTTGGAGTCTTTGCAGTGAGAGGATTTCATCGGTTTTGCTATTCCATGCTCTTGGTTGTAGTGAAGCTGGAAGAGGTTTGTTGCCACTTATTTATTTTGAATCAATGTTGACTGTTGTATTGAAATATTTGACCAAATAAGTTCCATTTAATGCTATTTCTTCTTCGTTCACTTTAATTTTCCCAATGTACTGATTCAGCAGTAGTAAGTCGTTTCCGATTTCTTCTATTGCTGGGACGTGCTCGTTGTTAACCTGTGTGCAGCTACCTATTTTGTTTCTAAATAAACTATACAAAATTTATCATTTAATTCTACAAGCTTATCTCTATTACATATTGTTAAATCATTGCAGCCTTTGCAGCTTCCTTTAATGGCGAATAATTTATTATTACAATCTAAAATTTTGCCATATTCAATTTTATCAATAATATTTCCAATTTTTACTGGCTTTGCTAAGAAAATTTTACAGATATCATTTTGGGCAATGGGAATACTTAAAATATATAAAATTTCTTTGTTATTTGTCACAATCTTCAGCTTCCAAATGATAACAAATCATCTACCTTAAAAATGGGAATATTATAATTCCTTAAAACATAATTTAAATTTTCAATTCCGGTTTTTGACAAAATTAATGAGTTTACAATATTTACCTTAGCCCATTGGATTGGATATTCAATATTTTGTAATTCTTTTTCAATTAATGTTAATTTGTGTTCTAATGTATTTGCCAGTTCATCATTCCAATCTTCCCGCTTTACTTTTAATATTTGATTTGTAATGTTTGAAATATCTTGTAATCTGCTAGTTGTAAGTTCGTTTATAATCATTTGTCTGTTGTTATTTTCTAATACATTTTTAATTTTCCGATTTAAAATTTCAAAATTATGGCTGTCTGGAGTCCCAGCAACCCATTTCCATGCGCTACCAATAAAATCGATAGACCTTCTCCTTACGTGTGGACTTAACCGATTGCGACTTGTTGTTTTAAAAACGAACGGAGCGGGTTACTATATGTAATACTAGCAGATTCCAGCCCTCGAAATTCGAGCGCAAATTCTAAGAAATTTTATTTTTTTCATTAAATAAAGACCCTAAAAGTATGCTAATCAATTATAGCCAATTCACAAATCAACACAAAAACAAACTCAATTTTATTACAAACACATTAACAAATTTTCTAAATACACACATAACATTGCATAATTTTATTTATGTGTTAGTAGCAACTTTAAATGCAATTTACTCAAAAAAAGGAAAAAATTTAAAAATCTGTAAATCTGCGAAACTGCTAAAAATAAATACCTTTCAAACAATATATGTTTGGTCAAATTCTGTATAAAACGGTAGAACAAAACATCAGTCACAAGAAATCGCCTAGCCTGTTAATATTATAGATAAATGTTCAATGGAATTTTGGAATTTTATAAATTTTACTCTGTTTTTTAATGAAACAACAATAAAAAAGTACATTATATTTTTATCCTCTTACTAGATGCAACCCGGTGTGCTTCGCTACACCCTCCCCCTCCCCCCCTCCCGAATCTTTATTAAAGGGCGCTCTCATTAATACAGTAATTCAGATATATCACATTCAATATTAAGTTTGTGCAGGGGTACCACGCGCATTTGTCTAAACCCGCCCAATTTTTTTGTTTGACTACTCACGTTAATAATAGATGACCTGAGACAAATTTGCAAAGCTTTCTCTAGCATAGGACTTAATATATATGATATTAAAAATGCACTTTGTATGGGAGGTGCCACGCCCACAAAAAATATTTAGAAAACCTAAAGCCTGTAGCACTCCCATATCCGCAGTAAGACTATGTGAAAATTTCAGGAAGATCAGAAAAGTAGTTACGGGGAGTACCTCCTACAAATAAACAAACAAACAAATATTACCTCTTTATTATGTTAGTATAGACTATTAGTATAGATTTTTTATTTCAATGCTTGCTGATGCTGATATATAATGTTTTTTGTTTTTTCATTCGGTACAACAACAATTATCAGATTTTTCGGCATTCCTACCTTGGTACATGTACAAGGTACATGTAGAAGAAGATGGATTATCCATATTAGATCTGGCAACACTTACTGTTGGCCTTGAACTTAGAATATCATTTGGCATTTTTTCATTTTAGCGATTTTTGATTTTGCCCATTTTTGATTTTGAAGATTTTTGTTTTTGGGCAATTTTTATTTTCGCGATTTTTGGGTTTGGCGATTCTTGATTTTGGCGATATATTTTCCACGACAAATCACATTGATAACTAATGACTTGTCAAAAGACTGTCGCTTTCGTAGTGCTTCATATTTTTTACATAGGAGGTGCCACGCCCACTAATCCCATCTCGCCCAATTTTTATTGGACAACTCACATTAATATCTGATGGACTCATGTAAAATATGGAGTCTTTCCCTTTTATAGAACACCAGTCATATGATATTAGATATCTACTTTGCATGGGCGGTGCTACACCCACTGATTCGATCACGCCCATTTTTTTGTTCGACTAATCATACAAAGAATCTAAGGGCTCACGCAAAACCACAAATCTCTCTCTGTTACAGTATTTCAGATATATGACATTAAATAATTACTTTGCATGGGGAGTGCCACGCCCATTGGTGTGAACCCGCAAATTTTTTGTCCAACTACACATACTAAGATCTGATGGTTTCGTGCAAAGTGTGAAGCCTCTCTTTTTTAGTACACCAGTTATATGATATCATATATTTACTTTGTACGGGCGGTGCCACGCCCACCGCTCTTATCACGCCCATTATTTGTCCAACTAATCGCATGCATAACTTATTGGCTCACACAAAGTTCCAAGACTCTCACTACAACAGTACTTCAGATATATGGCATTTTATATTTAATTTGTATGGTAGGTGCCACGCCTATTGGTCCGACACTGCCCATTTTTTGTTGGACTACTCACACTAATAATAGGTGACGTCAGTCAAATTTGAAAAGCTCTCTCTGTCACAGTACTCGAGATATATAATATTAAATTATTACTTGTATGGGAGCTACCATGCCCACTTATCCGATCCCGCCCATTTTCGGCGTAGTTACACACAAATTTGCAAAGCTCTCCCTATCATAGTACTCAATATATGTATATGATATTAAAAATATACTTTGTGTGGGAGGTGCCACGCCCACTAAAAATGAGCAGTTACGGAGATTACCCTCTACAAACAAACAAACAAACAAACACACATTACCTCTTTATAATATTAGTATAGATTAGTGTTCAATGTAGATTCAATGTCCTGTGATAAAATTCTATATTTTTCTAAGTCGATAGAATGTATAACTTAGAGTAGTCAAGTATATGAAAATCCGTACCAATTAGTAATATTAATAACAGCACTCGTACTTCGATGATTACAGGAGCTTAATCTGGTAGTGTTCAGCTTTATCGTACTTCGATAATTACACGAACTTAATTAGTTGATGAATTTTCCGTAGTGTTCAGCTTTATTTTAATAGTTTTTTTTTCTAGTCTTTACTTAACAAAAAAAAAAATTTTGTTTTAATTTCGTATCTTTACGTTTGAAAAAAAATTTGTTTTGTTTAAATTATAAACTATTTTTATTGTTCGCTTATATAAAAAAATTATTTTAGTGCTTTGTTTCGATTAATGTATAAGATAAGGTTGTTCTTAATTTAGAATATATATAGAAAAAAATACACTTTTCGAAAAAAGTGCAAATAAAATGCGACATTTTTTGTCAGAAAAGAAAGCGGCATTAGTTTACTATTTTTTCACCTTTTCTATAGTCTAGTTTACACAATATTTTTGTTTTTATTTATTAAATGTTTTAAAAAAAAAAAGTTTTCTCTTTTAAAAAAATTCTTATCTATTTTTAGTTTTCTATTTAGTACAGTCAATGTTTTCAATTAAGTTTTTATATATTTTTTCTTATCCTTTTTATTTATTTTGTTTTAAGTATTTATTTAATTTTCACTTTTCAAATTTTCTTTAATTAAAAATTTTACTGTCACTATTATTTTTAAATTTTTTATTTGAAAATATTTATTTCACTGTTAGAATTTTAGTTACTAATTTTTTTTTTATATTTTTACTGTTCATATAGAAATTTTTTTTTTTTGATATTATTTCCTATTTTGCAAACTTATTACTTTATTATTCACTACGCGAATTTCACAACGCGTGCTTACCGAGCTGCGACTTCATGTACGCTCCCTTTTGTCCTTTTGAAATACTAGGGCACTTGGTAAGGCTTGACTTTTTTTCGAATGTACCAGAGGACCTTTAGCCCGCAGGTCCCTGCTCGGGCGCCAATTAAATTCCTCGAAGGATTTTCATTTAAAACAATAAATTGTTGTGCGCTGAAGGCGACACAACAACCGTCTTTATTCGTAATTCAAAATTAAAAGCAATGATACTCTTAAAACTACCTTAATTTATAACAACAGGTTTGCTGATCACGCCATTCAGGTATTTTGTTGTCATTCTGCCGCTCGTGCAACGCTGTTCAATGTTGTTGGTGTGAATTTACTACCTTGCAGAATTTCTGTATTTTGGTAATCGCGCCGGATGTTGACCGTTGTCGCGTGCAATGGTATTATTGTAAAATGAGCTGCTGTTGGCATGTCCAATGCCGTTCAATATTTTTGGTGGGAAAATACTACCTTGCAGAAATACTGTATTTTGCTAATCGCGCCGGATGGCGCGTGCAACGGTATTGTTGTGAAATAACTGTTTTGTTGGTTTTACAGAAGACGTAACGTCAGCTTGTGAACTTATTTTGGTATTTTTAATGTGTGTTGTTGTATGAAGTATTGTTTTATTACCACCTTGGCAACCTATTAAGCATTTAGACCGAAAATGAGAAATTTTTTGATAAAATTTTGAAAATTTTCTTAAACAAAATTTAAAAGAATTGATCTAGCTCTTTAAAGTCTTGTTAAATGCATGTTATTGATTAACTGTGTGAATTTTAAGCTAAATCCCTATGCCAGAATTTCGGATTACGAGAAAAATTGAATTTTTGTAAAATATTCTGTATATGTATTATTTCTAAATACTTTGTATCAAAAACTCATCACTTTTCTACTTTCAAATGTTATATTTTATCTTAATGGAATAGGGTTTCGGAAAAAAATAATATGACCCCATTAACCCTTTTTGGAATTGGGGTCACATATGACCCCAAGCTAATAAAAGACAATTTATTAAAAAAATTCAAATATTTTGTAAGTGCTGTTGAATTTTTTGATGTGTAGAATGTGTAGAACTTTTATTTATAAAATTTGAGATAAATCCGAGAAAGTTAAAAATTACCGAAAACGAGTTTTTCTATTAAACTCGATGAAACCACTATTTAGAATTTTGGAAAAATAGTTCTGTTAATTTTTATTTATTTAACCCTTCAGTGCTCCTGGGATCAAAATAATCCATTGTGATATATCTTTGGTGCAATTATCTGCTTATTGCTCGCGAATATAAATTAAAACAACTTTTAACCAATTCTGTTATAAAATTATTTCATGTATAAAAACTATCTATATTTTTCTGAAATTATTTTATATTCATAACTTTTTAAGTTTTCTCACTTTTTATCAGATGTCAGATTAATTGATTTGCGTATCTATATTGTTTGATCATAAAAGTCATATTTATTGATCAAAACAGTACCTTATAAGGGTGAGGGGGTGGGAGGGGGAACAAACAAAAAAGCTCAATTAAATTATTAGATGTACATGTATTAAAATAAAAAGTAAATTGGGAGTTTAATATAATAACACAAATTCAGGTTAGCAAAAGTTAGGTCGATTCTGAGACTGAGGGGTGAAAATAGAGGCTAAATTAGTAGACCCGTATCGCGGCGTTTGTTTATGTTAGTTCGAATTTTTTTTTTAATCGACCTTCGAACTTTGCAGTCAAATGCCGATTTTCAGCATATTGCTTATATGGTTTTTTGGCAATAACTTGTCGACTAACTGATATTTTTTCAATCTGTAAAAGCCAAATTATTGCTAGAGACCTGTGCAATAATTAAAATTTGTTAAAAAATTGATTTGGAAAATTTTTGTGCTGCTTATGAAGCAAAATGTTGGAAATTTTTTTTTTTTACATGCTTTTTGAAAATATTTTCCACAAAACTAAGTCTTTTTGGCTTTCTGTTTGATCTATAATATGCTTCTCAGTTTCTTCAATAAATTTCATTTGAAAAGAAAATTGTCTTAGTCGATAATTTGCGTTAAAAATCGCTTATTGCAACGATTTTAATAGAGACGATAGGGTTAACCTATAAAAAATATGATTGGCGTTTATTCATCGATAGTTTACTAATCAGCTTAAAAGTTGTGCTTTTGCACAAGACAAATAGAATGCCTTCTGTTCCGATTGCGTATAGCACTGACAGTGAAAATTTCGATAATTTGAAACACATTCTGGAAGAAGTCAAACATAATGAACACCAGTGGCGCATTTGCTGCGACCTCAAAATAGTTTCATTGATTACAGGCTTAACAGCATCTGGCCGTCCAAAATATCCCTGTTTTTTGTGCGATTGGGATTCACGATACGGAGAAGGTATTAAAGGAAGAAACCAGTACAAACAGCATAACTGGAATAGTCGCATTGGACGGAAATGGCCTAAACACAATAGGCTAATCGAAAGTCTTGTTCCTGAAATGAAAATTTTGTTGCCGTTGCTCCACATTAAACTTGGCATTGCTAAAAAATTTTTGGAATGTATCGCAAAAAGACCAGCAGTATTCAAAAGCTTAAAAGACATTTTCCCAAGACTGAGTAACGCCAAAATTCAGGAAGGGGTTGATAATGGTCCCGACATACGGAAACTAATGAGTCGTCAAGATTTTGACCAAGTTCTGACAGACCGAGAATTAAAAGCATGGCTCGCATTGAAAGCAGTCATTAGAGGACTTTTGGGTAAAGAATTCAAAAACAACTACAGGCAATCTGTTGCAAACATGTTGGCAGCTTTCAATGAAATTGTGGTTAATATGTCGTACAAAATTCATCTTTTGCATCAGCATCTTAATCAACTCGCTCAACCGTTGCCAATTGAATCTGATGAGCAAGGCGAACGTTATCACCAAACTGCGCTTCCATTTGAAATAAGGTAACTATAGAGTGTGCATATTGTGAAATCATAGATTTTTCTAATATCTTTGTCAGAGTGCACAATTTAAACATGTTAACGATTGAAAACTATTTTCGTTTCAGGTACAGAGGAAAGAAATCACCAGATGCAACACTCGCTGAAATTTGTTGGTAGTATAAAAACACCTTTGAAGAAAACTAACTCGAGGAAAAACAGGAAGAAGTTGAAGACAAAGATGAAATTCTAGAATATCTGTTGAACGAAATTATCGACCTTTCTGATGATGATGACGATGACCAAGATATTAGAGAGAGCAGTGATGTTGATCCACAGCCGCCTGCTAAACGGCAACTGCCCAAATCATTAATTTAATTTATTTAATTTTTTTACTTAAAACTTTTCTTAACTAACATTTCAAAAATATATTTTTTTCTATATTTTTATAATTTCATTTTCAATGTTGCTTCAAAACCAACACTGAATAAAATTGGTACATAAAATATGAGAAGTAAATTAATTTTAAGCTGGAAAACGCAAGTTTTGTGTTATGATTGTTTTCTTTTCAAATGAAATTTATTGAAGAGACTGAGAAGCATAAAATAGATCAAACAGAAAGCAAAAAAGACTTAGTTTTGTGGAAAATATTTTCAAAAAGCATGAAAAAAAATAATTTTTCCAACATTTTGATTTATAAGCACCACAAAAATTTTCTAAATCAATTTTTTTAAAAATTTTAGTTGTCGCACAGGTCCCTTGCAATACAGATTGAAAAAATATCAATTAGTCGACGAGTTATAGCCAAAAAAACCATATAAACAATATGCTGAAAATCGGCATTTGACTGCAAAGTTCGAAGGTCGATTAAAAAAAAATTCGAACTAACATAAACAAACGCCGCGATACGGGTCTTCTAATTTAGCCTCTATCTCAGAATTGACCTAACTTTTGCTAACCTGAATTTGTTCCACAGTGTAATTCATCAGGCGGCTCTTGCATCAAAGTTGATAAGCGATTATCCCGCTATGAAGACTGCAGAACGAATAATTAATAAAATACGAGGGATATCAGTCACTCACCCACAGAAAATATGTTAGCTTTTTAAAAAAGAAAAACGCCGCCCACAATGATTTTAAAATGTATACTGAAGTTCGGTGGCTAAGCCACGGTGCTTGTCTTAAGAGATTATTTGACTTACGGGAAGAAGTGTTACAGTTCCTAGAAACGGAGAATATAGAACAATGTTTAACACAGACTTTAAAAGATAATGAATTTATTTTAGATTTAGCCTTTTTCGCAGATACAACCACCTTTTTAAATGCACTTAATTTAAAATTGCAAGGAAAAAACAAGAATATACTATATATGATTTGTCAAAAATTCTTTTCGATTTTAAAACTAAAATATTTTTACTGCTTTCAGAAGTTAAGTCCGGTGATTTTTAAAATTTTCCAAAAACTTCACTCATTTATGGCAGACAAAATAATATTAAAAGATATGAATATATAAAAATATTTGAAACACTTCTTTATAACTTTCAAGATAGATTTAAAGATTTTGAAATTATACAACCACTGCTTGATCTTTTCGAAAACCCTTTTAGTTGCGATGTAACCAACTACGAGTTTCATACAATCAGAACTAATAATACTTCGAAGCGAATTAAATGGTCCAAACAAAATTAATATATTAGAGTTTTGGAAAAATTTGGATAATGTTATCTATCCCAAACTTAAAAAAAATTCTTTAAAGTGTCTTTTGTTTTTCCCTCTACTTACCTCTGCGAACAAGTTTTTGCGGATTCGATTTTCATTTGTTCAAAGCAACGCAATAGTAAGACTACAGCACATTTAAAAAATATTTTATTAATACGAAACTGCCATAAAAATATTAATATACAAGACTTTATTTCAGACCTATAAAAATATGTTGCAGAAAATTTCATTAATTTTGCATAAAAATACGGATTCTGGTCTATGAGCAAATGACATATTTTTTAATTCTCTCAATTTTTCTTCCGATGTACTTCTCTCTCATGCTCACTAACACAACCGCAAATCAATTTTGGACAGCTATGATTGAGACCTTCCTCCCAGGGCGCCACAAATGTTCGGGCCTGAGCTGATTACATCCATTTATCAGTAGCCCAAAAATAAACCCTATAGAACAATTCTTAGTCACAACCCCCATATGAAGCTGATTCCCGATCTTCACTTAAATCTCTGAAAAAAAAACAAAAAGACGAAGGTATAAAATAGAAACTTCTAAACTAATATCAGCATCGCGTAAAGCATAATCTATATATATAAAATTCATTTTCTGTTTGTTTGTTTGTTTGTTTGACCGATATACAAATTTGTATTTTTCAACGGATTTCTCTGAAATTTGGTACGGGAATAACTTTACGATGAACAAATGCCCCAAATTTTAAAAAAGGTCCCCAAAAGATATAAACAAATTCCCCAATATTTTTTAAAGTGAAACGTTTGTTTAAGTAAAAATTTGCATACTGATCTCAATATCTCTCCTGCAATATACGCATTTAAAATCTGTATTCTTTTCAATAGCATCATTTCGACGCGCTCGCGGAACGCAGCACAGTAAGCTTTGTTAAGAGAAGCGGAATCTTCTCAAGTACGTCTAGAAATCCAGCGGCTAAGACAAGCTGAATCCAGGGAATATGAAACTTCTTAAACG
Organism: Cordilura impudica; assembly: GCA_963682025.1. Lineage (NCBI taxonomy): Eukaryota > Metazoa > Arthropoda > Insecta > Diptera > Scathophagidae > Cordilura > Cordilura impudica. Next base: position 68,241,033 of record OY821519.1, on the reverse strand, counting down.
ACTGTTTTTCTCATAGACAATTTTATGTCGCCTGCTCTAGAGTATAATATTTTCGTATATGCACAGAAGGAAAAACCAGAAATGCTGTATATCACAAAGCTTTAGAATTACTAAAATTCGTAACTTTTAGACATCATACACTAAAAATACTCCATGCATAAACATAGTTAGTTGTAATCGTAAGCAGGAGCCGGGTACTTAGTCCACAATGAATAAATTCCCAAAAAAAATTAACTTATTCCCCAAAAAATTTGGGAATAACTTCATGAGGAACACATTCCCCAAACTTAAAAAATGTCCCTGAAAGCAATGAACCAATTCTCCATGCTGCTCTCAATATCTGTCCTACAATAAATTTATTTAATATCTGTATTCCTTTCAATAGCATCATTTCGGTGCGCGGAATCGTGGCGCGGACACGACGCGGCGCGCTCGCAGAACACAGCTTAGCTAAGATATCGGAATAATCTGAAAAATATATTTTGGCAATTAAAATAAGTTGACAACAATTGCGCGGCAGCACGGGTGTGGCCGACAAACGCGCGGACGCGGTCGCGACTCGCTCGCGGAACACAGCTGAGTGAAAAGTTTTATGACAAATTTTATCTACGTATGTATGTGCAATAATAACCTGTTGATCAAAATAGGCCAAACATATAATATAAGCAGTTGCTTAAAGCAACCTTGCGGCACAATTTTAAACGTCGCATTCATTTTCCATTTTTGAAACTTTTATTTATTTGACGTCTCTGCTCAATTTTGATCATTTGTTGAATGAAGTAATTCAATATTGAAAACTACTGATTCCTTTAATTTGCAAACGATTCCGTTGATTTGATGTTTAAGAAAAAACTTCAAGTGGTTTCGGTTTATTTTTGAAGTATTTTTGCAGTAGCGTCTTTAAAAAAAACTTCTAAATTAAAGAATCAAAAAATTTAAAATTGAAAAAAAAAAAAAAAAATGAATTAACTCCCCAAAAATCATAAAGAGTGGGGAATTTTTTCATCATGAATAAATTCGCCAATCCCATACAAATTTTTGGGCAGAAAGTTAATTTTTTTGAGGAATTTTTTCATTGGGCGCTAAGCACTCAGCCTGGTAAGCCTGGTAAGCATAGTGAACCATTTTTCATGTCAAAGGCCTTTGGATCCCGGGCAAGACCGGGTAATAACAGCTAGTAATTAAAAATAAAAATAATCTAACCCATAAAACAAAGTTTTTATTAAAACTCTTTCTTTCCTTATACATATGAGTTTTGAATCTCTCCATGACTGTGCGTGACTTTCCGTGACTATTTTAAAATTAATCTTTGGCCACAACAAGTCCATGGACAAAGTTTCAGATCGATCGGATGAGGGTAAGTGAGGTTTTAATCTCTCCGTGACTGTGCGTGACTGCGCGTGACTATGTCAAAGTTAATCTTTTTTCACAGCAAGTCTATCGGTCAAGTTTCAGATTGATTGGATGAGGGGAAATCCCTTTTAAATCCCTCCGTGACTGAGCGTGACCATGCGTGACTGTGCGTGACTAAGTCAAAGTTAATCTTTTTTTCACAGCAAGTGTATGGACCAATTTTCAGATCGATCGGATGATGGGAAATGACATTTAGATCACTCCGTGGCTGTGCGTGACTGTGCATGACTACCCCAAAATTAATCTGTAGTAACAACAAGACTATGAACCAAGTTTCAGATCAATTGGATAAGGGGGAATGGGGTTGCCCCACGACAGACAGACAGACAGAGAGTATGAGTTAAAAGAAAGAGTTTAATAAAATTTCACCAAACATATTTCGTTCTTCCAGCACATTAGTTTCATTGGGATTCGGTGCTAGCCCTTTTATGTTAACGAGGTTTGCTACGATCATAGAATTAGTTTTTTATGTATTTAAAATACATAGTATTAACACGACTTACACAATGGACATGTAAACTAAGTCTCTCCAGCATTATACATATTAACGAATAGCAACGACTAACTTTATCCTTAATGATGATTAATAACTAGAAATAGAAAAATTGGTCTCCAAATTTCTCATCACAGGTACTGGCTTACCTGACAATGAACATTATTTACCAATCAAATAGTGATGTTGAAATATTCAGTGCATTTAGTGCAAATAGCAAATTTTGCCCAGTAACTTTTGTAAATGAATTTGAAAAAAAACGTTCAGTTGTAACGTTGTTGAGTTTAACAATTGCAGACAGTATTTGTACATACAAACAAATGAAATGTAGTAAAACCAAACCAAACCAAACCAAATCAAACTAAATCAGACCACATTACAACACTCATTTGTACAATGTTTCAACATATTGAATAATACACAAAATTCTACCACTTTACTTACACTCTTGGTTTCCAACAAACACACACTCAGATATATTCGTACATGCAGCATATAACCAGATTTATTTACCACTTCAGTCATCATCATCGTAGTCTGCATCATCATCAGGTGGAACATCAACTGATAAACTTCTAAGTATATCACATGTAATATGTGTTAGTATGTGTGCATCTACCACCAATATTCTATTTAATGGCAACAAACTTACCTTAAATTGGTTGCTTTATACACTGTGCCGGAAAGTATTGGCAAAAAAGAAAAAAAAAAAAAACAAAAAATACCAGCCTTAGACAACGTGTAAATATTCCAATTTCATATATTCCATTTAAAATTTTTATTCTGTTTTACATGAGTGGTATTGAAAGTATAAAATCGAACAGATATCATGTTGCTTGACTTACTGCATATTTGCAAACCATGAAATGCTGCCTTAAGTTAATTTGCTAGGAATAAATGCACTAACAATATCTTAAGTTTGCGAATACTTTTTCAACATGATATTCATAGATGAATATGCCATTTGGAAGTAGAACATTTTTTGTGCTCTTTGTTACTCAACGCATTAATATTTTATGGCAAATTCGTGTGTTTACCTTCAATTGGATTTTGTGCTTTGAATTTCTAATGCGAACAGCTTGGATATATTTTTGTGCTTAACCTACCTGCTACACTGTAATATGGGACTTCTGCGGATGTTTGTAACAACAAACCAGAAAAAACGGATGTTTACAAGAAAATCACCTTTAATTATATATCTTAGATAAAAAGAAGAGAACTTAGGCACCAGATTCTAGATGCTATGTCAATGGATGCCGATCGACATTATCAGGAGTATTGGAAATGGAAAAGATTTGGTAGGGCCTATAACACAAAAATATTATTTGATTGTCATAAGAATTAAGTAATTCATGTTTACCTTTAGATGCAATCACAGCAATTGAAAATAATTGAATCACTTTGAACTGATAGTTTCACCAAACTAATTCTGTTGTATGTGGCATGCAATTGCTTTGGGCAATCTTCAATTTGCACGGTCTATAGGCCAATTATGACAAAAGGAAGCATTTGACAAGCCAAACAAATTTTTATTTTTAGAGTTAATGGTCCCATCATAAATTATATTACAATTATATTGTAACTATTGGATTGTATGGCGCCTAGGCGCCCGTTTATTTTAACTTTAACAAACAAATTTTTTTTTCCATTTCAGAATTTTTCTATCTATATATATAAAAATGAATCGTGGTTTGTTCGTCCGCTTAAAACTTGAAAACTGCAGGACCAAAAGAGATACTTTCTTTCGCGAGTTTGTTTGTAACTGCCACTCGAAGGTTTAGGAAAAAAGAAAAGTACAAAAAGTCTCAACAGGTGGCGCTATATGCGATTATTCCATTTTAACATCATATTGAGTACTATGAGAGTGCGGGCTTTCTAAATTCGTGTGAGTCCATCTATTATTAATTTGGATAGCCATACCGAAAATGGTCGGTTTCGGATAAGTGGGCGTGGTACCTCCCATACAAAATTAATTTTTGACATCAAGATATACCTGAGTACTGTTTAAGGGAGAGCTTTGCGATTTTGTATGAGGTCATATATTATTGCTGTGAGTAGCCGTTGTAAAAATTACCGTTATCGGAATAGTGGGCGTGGCACATACAAAAAAATGAATCACTCAATATCAGACTCAATATCATGATAGGGAGAGCTTTGATACTTTATGCGACGCCATTTGTTATTAGTGTAAGTACACCTGACGAAAAAAGGCTGGATCGGATAAGTAGGCGGGGTACATCCCCTATAAAGTACTGATTATATATTATGTACATATACCGAGTATAATGGTAGGAAGAGCTTTGCAAGTTTGTGTGAGTTCATCTATTGTTTCTGTGATTAGCCCTGCGAAAATGGGCGGGGCAAGTAGGCGTGTTACATACCGTATAAAATAAGTTTTTAAAATAATAAAAGTATCTTGAATAATATAAAAAGGAAAGTGAACATAATTTGTGTGGGTTAATAGTGTGAGTTATTAGAGTGAGTGTGAAAATGGGCGGAATCGGATTAATGGGTGGGGTTACTTCCACAAAAGTAATTGATGAACTTTAATATATTGGATCGTTTTGAAGGAAAATGTTTAAGAGAAATGGCAATTTCAGCAGCATAACAAAAATTGAAATTTCCGCAATTTTATTGAAGTTAATTGCTACTGCGGTAGTATAAGATGAAGGAGTGAATTTATCAAAAGACTTTCTAATTAACTTCATTTGCCAGGTCTTCCATCACATAATTTAATAATAAAGTTAGATTTTAAAATAATACACTTAAATTTGAGCTTAAATAAGCGCTTTAATTTCAAAATTTGGTCTATTATTGAATAACTGTTGCTTTTTGACTTGCGGATAATTTTATTACAATAACAAGAAGTGGTCATGATATCATTGGCCGGCGTTCTCAGGATGCAACGCAGCACCGAAATGTCGCAACACGTTGAACGGAAGAGTAACGTGCTATTGACCAGAATGGTTGGAAATCGTGCGCGAAAGTTAGAAGGGATCAACGAAGCACACAATGAGCAACAATGATTGAGAAGAAGAGAAGTTCGTGCTCGTCAAAGTGATGAAGCCAGATCAAAATGTACGATTTTTGAACGTCAACGTAGGTTACAACAAATTATTCAGGTGAACATTGAGCATGCACCCTTTCGATATGAGCCCAACATTCAATACATCTCGCACACATCGGTTCGATTCGGCCAGATGTCTGTCGTTTGTTAGCATTGCAATGCTGTTAAATTTAAGAAAGAACCGCCTGGATTGTGTTGCGTGGGCGGAAAGGTAAAATTCCCAAATTGCTTCCACCACCAGAGCCATTATGCACGCTGCTTTACGGTGAATCTCCTCATTTGAATTAAAGTTGGATCTGTCATCCTTATGCGCCGAAACTATGCAATGGAACCCGACTGATTGTGATGAAATTAATGAGTACAGTCGCAAGGCTTTTGAAAGGGCGGTCCAAGGGAGATGCTTAATTCTGCGAATTCCCTTCACTTCAACCGATTTGACGTTCCAAAGGTGTTCAGTTCCCAGTGAAACTTGACAATAAACAAGTCACAAGGACAGTCCCTGTAAGTGTGCGGCATAAATCTGAAAATGTCATGCTTTTCACAGGGCCATCTATATGTTGGATGTTCCCAAGTTGGGAACCATCCTCACTATTTATTTACGCTCCGGAGCAGAAAACAAAAAATTTTGTATATCGTGCAGCTTTAAATTGATTACAATCATTGTTCTATTTTTTTTAATTAATACTTGATTTCATTCTATTTTCGGCAAATGTTGGACGTGACGAAGAGCTTCGGATCAGCTATCCGTATAATTATAAGATACTAGCTGAGTCCGGTCCGCGTTGCTGGCCCGAAGAAAACATCTGGATTTTATATTGCATCTAAATTTTAATACCGAGTGTCGGGCAAAAGTAAAGCACGAACTCCCTCGAAAATTTTAGCAAATATCTAGGTACAATACTAAAATAAAAATATACGTTTTCTTGAATATTTTAACACCAGCGCCACCTACACGTGAAAAACTTTGTCAGCAACTTTAGTTTTATGTACATAATATATGTTGCGAATTTGAGCTAAATTGGACCGTAAATAAATTTTTTGGGAAAATCTCGACCCCAGCGCCACCTATCAGGTACAAGAAAAAGTTATGCAAATCGGAGAACCAAAGGAACATATGGTATGAATACGAAGTCGCTAGCATTAGTGGTTCAACAGTTATTAGAGTACCAACATACGCACCAACGTTTTTATATATTAAGATTGAATTCAACCGAATTCGAAAAGTGTTGCATTCAAATTATATTATTGCGTCATCTGTTAACCGCCGATAATTTTCGATAAAAAAAATTTCGAAATTATTTCAATCAAAAATCTCTTTTGGACAAGGCGAAGTTTGTCGGGTCAGCTAATATTTTATATATTTAAAAAAAATTCATTTTAATGTTTTTAAAATTTCTTAAAAAATAAAAACAAAAAATCGAAAAACAGTTGTAAAAAATACAAACCAAAAACTTCGATTTTCAAATTAAGTTTTGTAAAAGGTCCTTTTATGTATATTTTCGCATAAGTTTGCCAGTAAAACCAACCTTTCCTTTATACTTTCTGCTTCTATACATAAGGAGTTTTTAATATTATATGATTTTAAAAAAATATTTTATTTTGATAGAAACTCGGTAATTTTAGTTTTATTAAGACAAACTATTAATATGTATCTTTTTAAAAATTTTATTTATGTTGAAAACAATTTGGTGTGAGTAGTCCCAATTGCCTTTCTTCAGCACTGTTGATTATGAAGGGTTATATTTAGTTGGAGATGGAATGTGCTCCTTGATATCTATGGGAAAGAAATCGGGATTTTTTTGGGGTTTTTCTATGAAAGGATTTAGTGTAATTTGTCACGAGTTGACAAATTACATGAATCTCAAGAAAGGTTTAGGGGTTAGGAATAAAAAGAGTTATGAAATAAAAAGAGTTAGTTTCAAGTTTTAGTTATAGCGCATTTATTGTGATGCTCACCCTTGTTATGTAGAAATCCAAGTGAAGTTTTTATTCGTTTTTTTTTAACAGTAACTATGTACATAGCTTCGGGTTGCAATCATTTTCGTTTTTGTGTACTAAATTTCTTAAGTTCTACTTAATTGTACAAAAAGGTATTAACTTTGAACAAAGTTATCGATACTTATTATTAATTCAAAAAATTTATTAATTCAAAAAAAAAAATAAGAATTATATTTTATTGTCTAAAATAGTGATTTTAGACAATGTTTTATAACTTTTTGAAATGCATCAAAATAAATAAACTTATTCAACTAAAAAAAGTTTTTAAACTTTTCCGACAAAACAAAAAAATACTACGGTTATAACGAACTTAATCTATAACGAACTAATTTGGCCGGTCCCGCCGAGTTCGTTGTAACCGGACTCCACTTTATTGTAGAAAAAATAGAATAGCATAAAAAAAAAAAAAACGTCTTAAGGGGGGTAAGGTTTTAAAAGTTAATAAAAGTCGTATTTTGCATAATTCTTTTTTGAAGACATGAATACACGTTATATCATAACATTTGCAGAATCTTTGAAAAAATTTTCAACTAAATATCTTAATAAATAAGTCCATGACAGCCAATATCCGGAGGCGTTGTTGTTTTGCGGTGAACATCATAACTCGTTACCGGACCATGTGAAATAAAAAAATCGAAATGCGTTTAAAAGGTGACATGTTTCCTGAAGTAGTGACGAAGAGTTTTTAAATTTTTTTAATTTCTAATTTCTAATTTCTAATTTCTAATTTCTAATTTCTAATTTCTAATTTCTAATTTCTAATTTCTAATTTCTAATATCTAATTTCTAATTTCTAATTTCTAATTTCTAATTTCTAATTTCTAATTTCTAATTTCTAATTTCTAATTTCTAATTTCTAATTTCTAATTTCTAATTTCTAATTTCTAATTTCTAATTTCTAATTTCTAATTTCTAATTTCTAATTTCTAATTTCTAATTTCTAATTTCTAATTTCTAATTTCTAATTTCTAATTTCTAATTTCTAATTTCTAATTTCTAATTTCTAATTTCTAATTTCTAATTTCTAATTTCTAATTTCTAATTTCTAATTTCTAATTTCTAATTTCTAATTTCTAATTTCTAATTTCTAATTTCTAATTTCTAATTTCTAATTTCTAATTTCTAATTTCTAATTTCTAATTTCTAATTTCTAATTTCTAATTTCTAATTTCTAATTTCTAATTTCTAATTTCTAATTTCTAATTTCTAATTTCTAATTTCTAATTTCTAATTTCTAATTTCTAATTTCTAATTTCTAATTTCTAATTTCTAATTTCTAATTTCTAATTTCTAATTTCTAATTTTCAATTTCTGATTTCTAATTTCTAATTTCTAATTTCTAATTTCTAATTTCTAATTTCTAATTTCTAATTTCTAATTTCTAATTTCTAATTTCTAATTTCAAATTTCTAATTTATAATTTCTAATTTCTAATTTCTAATTTCTAATTTCTAATTTCTAATTTCTAATTTCTAATTTCTAATTTCTAATTTTTAATTTCTAATTTCTAATTTCTAATTTCTAATTTCTAATTTCTAATTTCTAATTACAAAATTCTAGTGTCTCATAACATTAAATGGAGTTAGAACTTAGAGATTAATAATCCGCAACTATATTAAAGAGGTAACCGTACCCAACAGTGGTTGAAATCAATTTTAAATTGACTATAAGAAAAAGATGGAGGGTATCAAAGATTCCCCTCAGCCCAATGTAACACTCTTCCTTGTTTTTTTTTAATAAATTTTATTTAAAGATTTATATTTTTAAATTATTATTCTTTTTCTGGTAAAACTTTTAATAATATTAATATATTTTGAGACTTTTTGCGGTGTTTTTTTTGTTTATTTTGGGGTTGTTTTCCAGAAATATAATAAATATGTAAATAACCCCCAGATTAATTTTAGAAAGGCAGAAATAAGACGAAGTTGTAATATAAATGATTTAAGAAAAAAAAAATATTTAGAAAAACAATTTAAGCTTAAAAAAGAAAATTTTTAAAACATTTATTTGGAGAAAATTAATATTTAAATATTTTAAAGTTTATAATTTGTGTACCAATAAAAAAAAATTTGACGTAGTAGAGTAAAGGAAAAACGCAACAAAAAATTATGATAATCAGATCACATTCGATAACATTCAATAAACATCGGACGTATATTTAATATCAACAGTACATACAGTATTAATCATACGCAATACGCGATAAAATCTTTGAAACATTATCCTAGAACAAATTATTCGATTGATATAATATAAATGAATGATTGAAAAATGAGATAAATCGTAACGAAAGTCTTTAAAACCAAAAACCTAGAAACATTTAATTAATTGGAATAGAAAAATTCCTGGTTTCCAAAAAAATCAATTAGGTTTCATCTCTTTCAAAATCTCGCTATTTCGTTTCTTGTAAGTCGCATTTTTGGCCCAACTTTTTTTATGTTATAGAAAAAAATAATAGAAGAGGTGTGTCAAAAAAGTAAAAAAAGTCTTCGCAAAAAAATCACTCAAATGGCCATATTCCAAATGTTCCCTTAGCGGTATTTTTTTCAAAGCGGTGATAAAGTGCTATCAAACCCTATATTCAGCTTGTCAATTCCACCCAGGTGTGGCCATCGATGGGTGCTAAATAAATACAAACAAGAGCCAAAATCAAGTGACGGCTAGTTGTAGGCTGACCACCGAAGAACTACCCTCTTTCTATGCCTTATTTCCACAATTTTATATTCATATATTATTAGTGATATATCCAAATTGCAGTGCAATCGGTAAGTACTCTTGCGACACCTCCATGTTAGCTGATCTAATTTAAAAGTATAAAAAAGTAAAATGTAAATTCAATTGATTCAAGTGTTAAGAACTTGATCTTGAATGTTGAGTTTTCCCTTAAGCTAAATGAATTTAAAGCAAGTTAATGGAAAAGTGTTGTTTGTTATATTCGTACATAATTGCCAAAGTATTTTGTATGTAACAGGTGACACGTGAAGAATAACAATTTGAATGCTATTGTCGACCAGACATAATTGGAAAAAGAAAGCAGCCCATAAATGCACTTAACGATTTTATTAAGATTAGTTTCACTTAATGAAAAATTTAATAAATGAAAGCATAAAAATAAAGCCTTTAAAATTTTTTTTTTTTTCTAAAAATTGTCAAATAATGTGAAAATGTTATTTGCAAGTAAAACAGCAAATAACAGGCAGTAACGGAAAATTTGTTAAAGTGTACTTATATAATGGTTTTGTGCTTCCTTGCACGGATACCAGGTACCCAAGTGAATATAACATGAGTATCTGCAGTAGTTGTTAATGTTCACCTTTTCTTTTTCTTCTTATTTACGCTTTACAATTTCAAAAGTTCCCATTATTGCTTTAAAAAAATCTTAATTGTGTGACACTTGCAGAATAATTGCTTTGAGACTTGTTATGAATAATTTTTAAAAGAATAGGCCTGTGTAATAAAAATGTAACTTTGTTATTTATGACATCCTTAAAGTAAGAATAAAATGTTTATTATCATCATTTTTTAATAAACTTCACTTATGTGGAAATAATTAAAAGCTATTAAAAAAAACTAGGCATGGAAAAATTAACATTTATTAAGCGATATTCTAAGTTCTTGTGCAGTATAATATCAGGATTTTCGAAGCTATAAACGAAAGATAAAATACTTAGAACTAATTAGTCTGCAGATGGCGGGACTAGTACCAGTTTTTGTTTGTAATGCCTATCTCAAAATTCATAACTTTTGGTTTATTAGAAAATGATATTCCATTATAAACATGAAGCTGCATTAGAAGATTAGGGATCTATTGTTTTCAAGCTACCTTGTGTATTAATAGAAAAAATACTGTGTATGCCAAGGAAATACTTAAAGATCAGCATGAGGAATTTTTGGTTTTGTAATCAATGATTAAAAAGTGGTATTATAACGTTCTGTTCGTCCATATAAGGCAATTACTGAACAAACCATAAAAGTGAGTGTAATTTCTGACATCTTCAAGATATGGCTTATATTAAATAAGCGTTATAAGTACGAATTACGGCCCTATGCTCCTTGCAGCATTAAAAGGAACAATTATATATATATGGGGCATTAAATGCCAAGTGATCCAACATTTAAAACCGATTTTTTCCGATCGGGATGAAATTTGTTAGTCCTAGGTTAGTCCTACTGGATAGTAGCTTAGACACAATTTCTTAACAAGATCGGTTCAGAACTCTCTGAGTTAGAGGGATCAAAATTTGACATATTGACCCAACAGGTGTTTTGTCTCATCAATGTAACTTTTAAACTATTGTTCTTAGCAAAATTTGTTCCAAATAGTTTAGATAGCTATTTCTAAAGTCTTTTGGAAAAAAAATTTTAAAAAATAAAAAAAATTTATTGACTTTTTTTGCAAAATCAAAAATTTTTTTGGCTTTTTTTCAAAAAAGAATTTTTTTTGCTCAAAAGAAAGCTTAGGTTTTTCCTTTAAGAGCATTTTGGTCGCTTAGTGGGATGCGAGTGGGATATCTATATATTTATATTTATTTATTTGATAATTTCCTGTACAACAAGATTAAATCTTATAACTACAGTACAGGAAAGCATTAGTGTTAGATGTGCAATAGTGTGACCGCAAGTTATATCGACAATTTTTTTTTGTATATTCACTTGGAAAACCCCTTAGATTGATTCCAAATTAGAAAAAAAAATATATAAAAAATTTTAGATCGCTTGCATAATTATTAGGCGTGCTTTGAGCCCAAAAAATTTGCTAAAAATGCTATTCATCTCACTATGGCTCGCTTTAATTGTTCATAACTTCAGTAATATTTATTTTAGAGAAAAACCTTATTCACAAATATTCTAGTGCTATATCTGGTGAACAATATTGCTCTATATTAGTTTTCTTTAACATTAACATTTAATCCAGTAAAAACCAAATTAAAAACAAGTAAGAAAATTATAGTCGGTCTAGACCGACTATACGATACCCTATACCATGCGTTTAGAGACCCTATCTCTCAGGCCCAACTAACTGGACATAGAAAATAAACATAAACCAAATTTGTGTCGGATTTTTATTAATTTTTTCGGCTGCAGATATGAAAAAGTTCATATCGGATGCTATATCTATATGGGGACTAGGCCCAAAAATGGACCGATCCTGACCATGTTTGGTAAAGTCTCCTGTATTTTGCAAAAATATATACAAACAAAATTTGAGAAGAATCAGTGCAATGTTTTTGTTTTTTGATAGATTTAAGTGAAGATCGGGAAGCAATTCTATATGGGGCCTATGACTAAGAGTTGTCCAATAGGGATCATTTTTGGACTACTGATTAATGGATGTAATATATACATACAAACCCAATTTGACTAGGATTTATATGATAATTAGGATCTTATGGCAATATATGTTGATTTTATAGGGGTCATTTGTATGGGGGCTAGGTCTGAACATGGACCGATTCTCACCAATTTCAAAAAGCTGTACAAACTGGTTATTGAAGTCCTAAGCTGGCAAATCTTGAACCTGGAAAAATTGCTCACTCGAGATGGCTTAGCTCTGCTAATCGTCTACTCAGAGTTTACGTAAGTATCCCTTATCCGTCAGAAAGTTTGCAACTGCTTGTCAAATACGTTGTTAAAGTATACGCTCCGATTTGGTTCCTAATCAAACAAAAAACGTCTTTTAAAGAAAGAGCCAAACATATTTTTCGTCTCGTTTTTTACCCGAAAATATGAGATCAGTTGTGGATTCTGTTATCGAAAGAAATGCTTTTTTTGCTCACCTGGAAAATCTACTTATCAGTATGCTGTTGGATGATAGAGACCAAATTCGGGAGCTGGCATTCCAACAAATAATCCAAGCTAGAGAAGCTGGAAGTACCGCTAAACACAGAATATTTAAACCACCAAAATTTAACTTCTCTGCTGGAGATAACACCGAAATTATTAAGTTTAAGTCATTTATTATATGTAAGTTTTATTTTCTTGTACATTAATTGCAAGTATAAAATATTAAATATTAACAATATAAAATATTAACAGAATAAAGTTGTATCTCGTTTTTTTTTTTTTTATTATTTTAAGCATACGGTTTAGGTTTGTAAAAATGTTTTCAAAAGTAGAGCCCTTAAGATGGCACGTAATTCGATTTTTATTACTTTTACCGTAATCTGTGTAAAATTACGCAAATTTTGATACCCCTTGCGAAAGTGCAGCTCAAAAAAAAAATATTCAAGGGCGGGACAGGCCACATTATTTAAATTTCTATATTAGTCATTAAGTACTTAGAATTAATTCACTTGTTATTGTATTTTATATTTAAATTTGGTATTCATATTTAATATTGTATTCAGCTCTCATCGAAATGTAAAATAAACATCAATCTGAAAATAATCATATATATATATATATATATAAGTTTAGATATGCCTTACCATCCATTAACATAAACAAGTTCTTTAGTTACACGCGCAAACGATTTCACACGCGCCGAATACAATAAAAACTTTCATATAATTCGTGGAATACAAGAAATGTTCTTTAAAACTTTCGCACAGATTTCAGGATACCTATTTCCACTTTCGTACAAGAATTGTAAGAATGTCATTCCCACATATTTCACCATATCCGCTATCGCACAGATTTCAAAATGCCCCAATACAAAGTTCGTTTTTGTAGACGATTTCCATGGAACTCAGGAAATCGTTGCACACGCTAAATAGTCGATACTGACGTTAACACATTTATTAAACTAAATAAAATTCTCGATAAAATTGATTCCAACAATAATTATTACTCTTTATTTTTATAAAATTATTTTTCTTCGTACTTACTTTACTCTTAATTTTTAAACTAGATGTAACCCGGTGTGCTTCACTACACTCTCCCCCCTCCCCCCCCACGAATCGTAATGAGTGGGCTCACGCAAAGTCCCAAGGCTCTCACTAATACAGTAATTCAGATATATCACATTTAATATTAAGTTTGTGTAGGGGTGCCACGCGCATTTGTCCAATCCCGCCCATTTTTTTGTCTGACTACTCACGTTAATAATAGATGACCTGAGACAAATTTGCAAAGCATTCTCTATCATATTAATATAAATGATATTTAAAATCTACTTTGTATGGGAGGTGCCACGCCCGCTAAAAATGTTTAGAAAAATTACAGCCTGTAGCATTCCCATATCCCCAGTAAGACTCTGTGAAAATTTCAGGAAGGTCAGATGAGTAGTTACGGAGATTACCTCCTACAAACAAACAAACAAACACATATTACCTCTTTATTATGGTAGTATAGATTATCAGCATAGATTTTTTATTTGAATACTTGCTGATATACAATGTTTTTTGTTTTTGCATTCGGTACAACAATTATCAGATTTTTCGGCGTTCCTACCCTGGAGCAAGGTACATGTAGCTGCCCATGAGAAGAAGATGAATTATCAAAATTAGATCTGGCAACACTTAACTATTGGCCTTGAAATTAGAATATCATTTGGCAATTTTTCTTTTCAGCGATTTTTGAATTTGCCCATTTTTAATTTTGAAGATTTTTTTTTTTTTGGTGATTTTTATTATTCGCGATTTCCGGTTTTGGCGATTTTTGATTTTGGCGATATATTTTCCACGACAATCGTAACTAATTTACTTAACAAAAGACTGTTGCTTTCGTAGAACTTCACATTATTTATATAGGAGGTGTCACGCCCACTAATCCCATTCCGCCCAATTTTTATTGGACTACTCACATTAATATCTGATGGACTCGTGCAAAATGTCGAGTCTTTCCCTTTTATAGAACAGCAGTTATATGATATTAGATATCTACTTTGAATGGGTGGTGTTACGCCCACTGCTACGATCACGCCCATTTTTTTGTTCGGCTAATCACAAAATGAACCCGGGTGCTCACGCAAAGCCACAAAGCCCTCTCGTTTACAGTATTCCAGATATATGACATTAAATAGTTACTTTGTATGGGGAGTGCCACGCCCATTGGTGTGAGCCCGCCAATTTTTTTCCCGACTACTCATACCAAGATCTGATGGTGTCGTGCAAAGTATCAAAGCTTCCCTTTTTAGTACACCAGTTATATGATATCATATATTTACTTTGTACGGGCGGTGCCACGCCCACTGCTCTGATCACGCCAATTTTTTGTCTAACTAATCACATGAATAACTTATGGGCTCACACAAAGTCCCAAGACTTTCATTATAACAGTACTCCAGATATATGGCATTTCATATTTGCTTTGTATGGCAGGTGCCACGCCTATTGGTCCGATACTGCCCATTTTTTGTCCGACTACTCACATTAATAACAGGTGACATCAGACAAATTTGAAAAGCTCTCTCCATCACAGTACTCGAGACATATAATATTGAATAATTACTTGTGTGGGATGTACCACGCCCACTTATCCAAATGGGCGGGCATTTCCGGCGTAGCTACTAATATTAACAATAGGTGACCTCACACAAATTTGCAAAGCTCTCTCTATCATAGTACTCAATATATGTATATGATATTAAAAATTTACTTTGTGTGGGAGCTGTCACGCCCACTAAAAATATTTCAAAAATGATAGCCTATAGCACTTCCCATATCCGCAGTAAGACTCTGTGAAAATTTCAGGAAGATCAGATGGGTAGTTACGGAGATTACCTCCTACAAACAAACAAACTAACAAACACACATTACCTCTTTATAATATTAGTATAGATCAGTTCCATCTTTAAATATTGTCACAAAGTATTTTAAGTTAATTTTTTTTTAAACATATATATATATATATATATAGAACAATAAATAAAGAGTGTTTTATTTAAAAAAAAAAATATTTTTTTTTATTTAAAAAACAAACGATATAATTAATTTGTGACACGATAGACTTTAAATAAATAAATACAATAAATACATAGAAAACTTAGAACAGTGGTCATTATTGGCCACTGACAACTTAAAACCAACATGTAGAAAACTTTTCTACTCAAATATTCCTTACGGTTTTATAAATTTAAATGAATTTTTTAAGAAATTTTCAATTTCTTAAATGTTCTGTTGTTCTTCTAATCGGATTTTAGCTTTTGTTTGATTCAATAACTTATTTACTAAACTTTGTCTTCCTTTTCGTACTCCCATTTTTCACTTCCTTTACAAAGTAAAGGAAGGAAATCAACAAAAATATTTACTCCCCTTTGGGCTAAATTTATTTCATTTTTTTTTACTGTAGTTTTTATTTTTTATTAAAACACCCATATTTAATGCTATAATTCTTATGCTTATTTGAATGGAACCAGCACAAGAAAAATCTATGTGTATTTATTATATTATTGTGAATTTGATTTCAATTTTATTTTGCTTTATTGTTCATTTCTTTATTGCAATTTAAGCGAAGAAGTTGTAGGGGCAAAAAAAAAATTCAAATTTATTCTTTTCCATATGGGAATTATTATGAACTAAAAAAGGAAAAGCAAAGAAGATGTATGTGTGTAAAATTCGTTTGTTCATGGATGTGTGTAGTTACGTACATATGGTGTTATAAATAAAACACCGTTAACATAAAGATCATAACGAAAGGTAAAAAGTGTGAAAAAATACAACTTTAAAAAGTACGAAAAGTAAAGTTGGTATTGGTTGACTATGGGATACGGTTAGAGGTTCACAAATAGTTAAGGTGCCAAAAATAATTCATAATAAACGATGGTTTAACTACATCAGGTCTAAGCCCGAAAAATAGCTCTATCATAACTATATTCTCGGAGTATACATATGTATATATATATTATTATGAAAATATTTTACTCGTATATGTATGACTTCAGACAGATTTATATAAGTATTGGCGGAGGCTTTGTATGGAGACCAATCTATATTCTCACTGTGCTCAGAAAGTAATATTCTGTCAATCGGTATAATAAAAAGGATTAGGTCAAGACTTTGAATGTTTTTATATATATCAGCTACATAATAAAATTCTTTAAATAAAATGTATTACAAAAATTGCAGTGAACTTGAAATGCATGACAGAGGTGTAGGGTATAACAAAATAAAAAATAAAATCATATTTCATATGTTTATGTTTGATTCAACGCCTCTGGCTGATGTATATCGTTTTATGCATATTTCCCTTTTTTTATCAGATTTAAAATGGTAATATGCAGACACACACATACACATAATACATATGTAAATATGTTAACCATATGCACATTAGTCTGGAACTTATCTTTCCATTTGAAATATTCGCAGGTTAATAGTGTTAAAAGAACCATTCTTAGACAATTAACAGGAAAGAATTTAAAAGGATTTGACAGTAGGACGACTCAAATTGTCAACCCAGACTACAGTGTACAGATTCTATCATTGGTGCATAAGTTTGAAATTAAAAACTTTTAATATTTCTATTTTAAGTCCGTACCAGGTAATCTAAAAGAATAGTTTGTTTGTGCATCCTGTATCTCTATCTCACCAGGGATCTCTAGCTGTCGGAGGAGCAGATGGTCGTTATTGAATTAGGTAAGGCAATAATCAAAGAACCTATTTTGAAAATATGGCAGATATAAAAAATTACACATTTTTTATTTTCCATCAAAGTCGAAAAATAGTGAAAAAATTGACAGCGATTTACCTGGAGAAACACAAAGCAAACAGAAAAATTTGTTTCTATAATACATTGAATAAATACATAAATTAATGGAAACAAAAAATTACCTAGTTTTTTTTATATTGTACCTGAAACTGGACAAATTACCTAAAAATAGTGTGTTTTTTGAAAACTGAAAATCGGTTAACTTTAAAGGGTTATATCTTCTAACTAAAAATTTGATTTTATTAATGGTAGCAGATTTGTAATCTTTGAACAATTTCCTATATGAGTTTATTCAAAATATCGTAGACACATGTAACCGCATTTCTTCTAAGGGTGACACTGTGTGCTACGGCTGCGAAAACTTTATATATTCCATCTAAACCCGTTTTTATCAACAGCACAAAACCCGGTTTTGCGTTTATTTATAATTATTTATTTATAATTACTAGCAGATTCCAGTCCTCGAAATTCGAGTGCATATACTAGGAATTTTTTTGTTTTTATTAATTAAAGACCCTAAAGATACGCTAATCAATTATAGCTAATTCACAAATCAACACAAAAAACAAGATCATTTTTATTACAAACACATTAACAAATTTAATAAATACACATATAGCATTGTATAATTTTATGTATGTGTTAGTAGCAACTTTAAATGCAATTTACTTAAAATAAAGGAAAAAATTAAAAAATCTGTAAATCTGCAAAACGGCTAAAGAGAAATACCTTTCAAATAATATATGTCTGTTCAAAATCCGGATAAAACGGTCACAAAAATCGCCTAGCCTTTTAATATTATAGATATATAATATGTATACCATATATAAACAAATTGTTAATATAAATTAATTAATGTACACTGTCCCATAACGAGTGCTCTAATAATAAGAATAATAAAGTTCATTATTTTTAAATATGGATATTAGGGGTATAACCAAATTTTGGCCCTATCCCTATGTGATGACCAGTACTGTACTGATACCGAAACCACTTTACTTGGGGCATTTCGAAACAGAAACCTTCCGCATAAACCTCTTTTTCTAAAACAATAAAAAAAAAAAAAAAAAAAAAAACATTTAAATAAATTTTGTTTATACATTTTATTAAAATTTATAATCTCGATATATATAGATCATACATGTAAAATTTTATTAAATTTGGTCCATTTTATTAAATTTGTATGTTTGTTGCATTAAAACTAAAGAACCAATACACCAAATTTAATAAAATTTTACATGTATGATCTATGGATGATGAGAATGGTTTTTAAAAAAACAAATTTTTAAAAGTAAAAAAACAATTTTTTTTAAATGTCTAATGCTTATCATATTTTAGCGCCACATACTGTACTAAATTTTTATACTCTTCACACCTCAGAGGTAGAGGGTATATATAGATTTGTCATTCCGTTTGTAACGCATCGAAATAAATTCTTGAGACCCCCAAAGAAATATATTCTCTTGATCCTTAAAACAAGGGAAGTTGATTTACTGATGATCGTCTGTCCGTCTGTCTGTGGAAATCACGAACACGCCGTCAATATGTAAGCTAGACCGTTCGTTTTTATATAAAATCATTTATTAACATCCCAAAGGAGTTGCTATTTAAAACCGTCAAAATCTGTCGAAAGGTTCACGAGCTATGAGTGAAACTTTGAAAAAAACTCTTGAAAAAATAAAATTTTTCAGTGTGTTTGTTGTTTTTCTTGAGATATGTTGTATATGTTGTAATTCTTCGTATTATTGAAGTCGTTACAGTTGTGTGTATATTAATACTGCACATGTCACATTGGCCTAAGCAAGTTTTACCACATATTTTTTTTTTTTTCATTAAAATTAAATATTAAAAACTAAAAATTAATAAAAATGGAAAATGAAGAATGAAAAATGAAAATTTAAAAATGGAAAATGGGAAATGAAAAATGAAAATTTAAAATTGAAATATGGAAAATGAAAAATTGGAAATCAAAAATGGAAAATGGAAAATGAAAAATGAAAAATGATAAATGGAAAATGAAAAATGAAAAATGCAAAATAAAAAATTAAAAATGAAAAATGCAAATGAAAAATGGAAAATGGAATACGGAAAATGAAAAATGATAAATGAAAAATGAAAAGTGAAAAATGAAAAATGAAAATTGAAAAATTAAAAATGTATAATGAGAATTGGAAAATGGAACCTGAAAAATGAAAATTGAAAAATGGAAAATGGAAAATGAAAAATGAAAAATGAAAAGTGGAAAATGAAAAATGAAAACTGAAGAGTGGAAAATGAAAATGAAAAATGAGAAATTAAAAATGGAAAATGAAAAATTAAAAATTAAAAATGTATAATGAGAATTGGAAAATGGAACCTGAAAAATGAAAATTTAAAAATGGAAAATGAAAAATGAAAAATAGAAAATGAAAAATGAAAAATGAAAAATGCAAAATGAAAAATTAACAAGTAAGAAAATTATAGTCGGTCTAGACGATACGATACGATATCCTATACCATGCGTTTAGAGACCCTATCTCTCAGGCCCAACTAACTGGATATAGAAAATAATCATAAACCAAATTTGAGTGGGATTTTTATTAATTTTTTCGGCTGCAGATATGAAAAAGTTCATATCGGATGCAATATCTATATGGGGACTAGGCCCAAAAATGGACCGATCCTGACCATGTTTGGTAAAGTCTCTTGTATTTTGCAAAAATACATACAAACAAAATTTGAGAAGAATCAGTGCAATATTTTTGTTTTTTGATAGATTTAAGTGAAGATCGGGAAGCAGCTCTATATGGGGCCTATGACTAAGAGTTGTCCAATAGGGATCATTTTTGGACTACTGATTAACGGATGTAATGTATACATACAAACCCAATTTGACTAAGATTTGTATGATAATTTGGATCTTATGGCAAAATATGTTGATTTCATAGGGGTCATTTGTATGGGGACTAGGTCTGAACATGGACTGATTCTCACCAATTTCAATAGCGTTCATCCCATGACTGATAAAAGACCAAACACTAAATTTCGTTAAAATATATTCATATTTGCGACCTGCAGTTTGATTACAAGCTTTACTTGGACACACAGACGGGCGGACGGACGGACATCGTTAAATCGAATCAGATAGTGATTCTGATTCGATCGGTATAATTAAAGATGGGTGTAGGTCAAATATTTTTGGTTTTTACAAACAGCAGCACAAAGTCATTATACCCAAACCACATAATGGTATAGGGTATAAAAATGAAAAATGCAAATGAAAAATGGAATATGGAAAATGAAAAATGAAAAATGAAAAATGAAAAATGAAAATTGAGAAATGGAAAATGGAAAATGAAAATTGAAAAATGGAAAATGAAAAATTAAAATTGAAAATGAAAAATGAAAAATGAAAAATTAAAAATGAAAAATGGAAAATGAAAAATGAAAAATGGAAAACGGAAATCGGAAAACGAAAAATTAAAAATGGAAAATGGAAAATTGAAAATGAAAAATGAAAATTGAAAAATGGAAAATGAAAAATGGAAAGTCAAAAATGGAAAATGGAAAATGGAAAATGGAAAATGAAAAATGAAAAATGAAAAATGGAAAATGGAAAGTGAAAAATTGAAAATGAAAAATGAAAAATGGCAAATGAAAATTATAAATTTTAAATTAAAAATGGCAAATGGAAAATGAAAAATTAAAAATAAAAATTTAAAAATGGAAAGTGGAATATGGGAAATTAAAAATGGAAAATGAAAAATGAATATATAAAAATGAAAAATGAAAAATGGAAAATGGCATATGAAAAATGGAAAATGAAAAATGGAAAATGGAAAGAAAAATGAAAAATGAAAAATGAAAAATGAAAAATGAAAAATGGAAAATGAAAAATCGAAAATGGAAAATGAAAAATGAAAAATGAAAAGTGGAAAATGGAAAATGAACTATGGAAAATGATGAGAAATTAAAAATTGAAAACTAAAAATGAAAAACAAAAGATTAAAATTGAAAAGTGAAAAATGGAAAATGGTAAATTAAAAATGAAAATTGAATAAAGAAGGTGAAGGGTATCAAAGATTCGGCCCAGCTGAATTTAGCACTCTGGTTCTTATTACAATGTATTTATTGCGCTAAAAAGTATTATTAAAAATTTTAAAATTTCAAAAAATTATTTGAATTTAACATACATATGACAGATTTGTAAATTCGATTTTTTATTATCAATACGGGACAATAAAATTTAAAAAATATGTATATAAACATCACAGTCACGTGCAAATGATTATGAACAACTTGAATTAGGAAATCAATATTATTCGATTAAGAAATAGGCAAGCAAGAACAGGCATCTCAAATACAACCAGATTAATATTTAAGCGCCTCGCTTTTCGTTATGATCATACAATTAATAATATCTTAAATCCAATTGTTGCCAAAAGCAGAATGAATAATATTTGTGTACATTAAAAAGAATTAGAATGGGATTTAGTTCACATAATATTTTCACAGCATTTTTATTACTTTTCACTTTTAGTGTTATATTTTCATATCTATTCATATTTTGACTCCAAATTTCTGAGTTTTTTCGGATGCATGTTTCACTTTTTTTAAAAGACATTGATACCCTATACTATACGATACCCTATACCATGCGTTTAGAAACCCTATCTCTTAGGCACAACTAACTGGATATAGAAAATAAGCAAAAACCAAATTTGAGTGGGATTTTTATTAATTTTTTTGGCTGCAGATATAAAAAAGTTCATATCGGATGCTATATCTATAAAGGGGCTAGGTCCAAAAATGGACCCACAGACGGACGGACGGACGGACGGACGGACATTGTTAAATCAACTCAGAAAGTGATTCTGATTCGATCGGTATAATTAAAGATGGGTCTAGGTCAAATATTTCTGGTTGTTACAAACAGCAGCACAAATTCATTATACCCAAACCACATAGTGGTACACGTGATCTCCGTACAGCGAAGGCCGGATTATATATCATTCTGGCTACGCCTACCTTTACTCCCACTTTTTTATAAAACTCATTTTCTGTTTTTTGGTACGTAATGATAAACAAATTCCCCAAATTTAAAAAAAGGTCCCCAAAAGAAATGAAAATATACCCCATTTTTTTTAACGAAATAAAAAATGAACTTACTCCCCAAATTCGTTCTAAAACTTTTACATGTTTTTATTTAATGAATTTTGTTAAATATTTATTTAAGTGAAAATTTACATACTGATCTCAATATCTATCCTGCAATAAACAAATTTAAATTCTGTATTCTTTTCAAATTCCCCCAAAAATTGGGGAATAACTTCCTGATAAACAAATTCCCAAAAGAAAAGGTCCCCAAAAAGGAATGAGCAAATACCCTATACTGCTCTCGATATCTGTCCTGCAATAAACGTATTAAAAATATTAAAGTATTCTTTTCAATAGCATCATTTCGATGCGCGGAGGCAGACGCGACACTCCGCGCTTGCGGATCACAGCTTGGCTAAAATGTCAGAATGATCTGAAAAATATAATTTGGCAATTAAAATAAGTTGACGACAACTGTGCGGCATCACTGGTGTGGCTGACAAACGCGCTGGGGTGGTGCGCGGATGCGGACGAGACGCGCTCGCGAACACAGCTGAGTTAAAACATCGCAATGATGTGAAAAATGTATTTTGGCGGAACACAGCTCAGCTAAAATATCGCAATAATCTGAAAAATATATTTCGGCGATTAAAGTAACTTGAGGACAACTGCGTGGCAACACGAGTGTGCTGCTAAAGCGCGTGGATGCGGTCGCGACTCTCTCGAGGAACACAGCTCAGTGAAAAGTCTTATTATAAATTTTATCTATGTGTGTGCAATAATTGCTATACCTACACTATAAGCAGTTGCTTAAAGCAACCTTGCGGCACAATTTTAAACGTCGCATTCCTTTTCCATTTCTGAAACTTCTATAAATTTGAAGTCTCTGCTCAATGATGATCACTTATTGATTGAGGTATGAAATAACAAAATTCACAATTGAAAAAACAATTGAAGGGAACAATTTTATTTGAAATCAAAATGAATGAATATATAAACTATGAACAATTGAATGTTTTTGAACAATTTTTCAAAATGAATGTTGGAATAAAATATTTTCAGAAATTAAGAAGTATTTTTATAAACAAGTTACAACATTCCCCCAGACTTAATAAGGATCAAATCTCTTTGGTTTTCTTTTATTACGTTGAGATCGACGTAAAATATTTTCAGATGAAACGAAGTCAGTTGCTTGCCGATTTAACGTCGTATCCATAATTTCTACTGGTGTTGTTTGTATTTGTAAATCTGGTAAACTGTTTGCTTCTGAATGTGACATTAGCGGTAAAATGGTTGTTCCAAAATTTGAGTTTTCTGGTAATTGGTTATTCGAATTAAGTGGTAAATAAATATTGACGTCAATGTTATCTTCTGTTTGTTGTTTGTTCTTAGATGAAACAATTCGATATTTCAGTTGATTTTGATGTCTTCTAATATTTCCAAATTTGGTTTTTATGTCATACATAAACTTTCCATTGACATTAATTACAATTCCTTCCATCCACTTTTTTTCCCCACAAAAATTTTTAGCATAAACTAAATCGTTAATATTGAATTTCGTTTGGTTTTCGACTTTTGAATGTTTTGAAGGAAACAATGCCGATAAAATAATACGGGGCTGATGACCATGAAGAAGTTCTGATGGAGATTTACCAGTTAAACTGAGTGGAGTAGATCTATATGTAGTCAAGAATTTAAAAACAGCTCTTTTTTTGTCAAGCTTGTCAGCCATAATTTTCTTAAAAGATTCTTTAAACGTTCGAACTGTTCGCTCGGTCAATCCATTTGAAGAGGGATGGAATGGTGCACTGGTTAAATGTTCAATTGAGTTAAGCTGACAAAAATCTTTAAACTCTTTAGAAGAAAATTGACTACCATTGTCACTTACAATTGTTATTGGTAGTCCTTCAACCGAAAAGATATCTTGAAGTGCATGAATTGTTGTTGATGATGTTGCTGTTGACATTTCAATTACGTACGGAAATCTTGAAAAAGAATCTACTACAATTAACCACATTTGAGAAAAGAACGGACCTGCAAAATCGATATGAATTTTTTCCCATGGTTGAGTTGCTTCCGGCCAAGATGAAAATTCTTGTTTTGGATTACTGCTTGATTCTTGACAAGTTGAACAACTATTCGATACACTTTCAATAGCATCATCAATTTTAGGGAACCAAACATATCGACGAGCTATTTGTTTCATTCTAGTTTTGCCCCAATGTCCATCGTGAATCATTTCTATTATTTGTTGACGTAATGATGAGTGAATAACTACTCCAATATACTTAGTATGAATTAGAACTATTCCATTTTGTAGCGATAAAGATAATTTTCTAGAGAAGAATGGTAATAAATTTTTTTGAGTTTTAGGAATATGGTCCGGCCATCCTTCTGTAATATATCGACTAACAAGATTTAATATTGGGTCTTTTTTGGTTTGTTCAGCAAGAATAGCTGCATCAATAGGAAAACTTGTTACTGTTGATTCATAAATATTTTCGATATCGAGCATATTTTTTTCTTGATTATCAAATTCAATGTCTTCACCCATAGGAAGTCTTGAAAGAGCATCTGCATTCGCATGATGACTTGTATTTTTATAACGTATATTATAGTCATATGATTGAAGAATTATAGCCCATCGTTGAAGACGATGCAAAGTCATAACCGGAAGTTTCTTATGTGGGTGAAATAAAGTAGTTAGAGCTTGATGATCTGTACTTAACTCAAAATGACGACCGTAAATGTACTGGTGAAAACGAGTTACACCAAAAATTATAGCGAGTGCCTCTTTTTCAATTTGCGAATATCTACACTGACTGCTATTTAGTGTTTTAGATGCAAATGAAATTGGTTTTTCTGTACCATCGGGATACCGATGTGACAATACTGCTCCAATACCACTCTTTGATGCATCAGTCGCTAAAATAATTGGTAACTTTTCATCATAATGAACTAAAATAGAAATTTGAATGATAGCTTCTTTAAGTGCTTGAAATGCGTTCTCCTGATTTGAACCCCAAACAAATTTGACGTTATTTTTTCTTAGTTCATTTAAGGGAGCAGCTTTTGTTGAAAAGTTGGAAATGAATTTATTATAATAGTTCAACTTACCAATGAATGCCTCCACCTCTTTAACATTTTTAGGTTGTGGCATAAGCCGAATTGCATCTAAGCGCTATTCTGAAGACATAATTCCATTAGAATCTATTATATGTCCAACATATTCTATCTTGCTTTGAGCAAAAATACATTTTTCTTTTTCACATCGCAAACCATGATATTCTAATCGCTCAAAAATTGCATTTAAATTTTTAATGTGATCTTCATTACTACGACCAGTAACAATAATGTCATCTAAATAGACTGCACACCCAGGAATGCCTGAAATTGCTTCTTCCATAAACCTTTGAAATATGCATGGAGCACTTGAAATTCCGAAAGGCATTCTTTGGTATTCAAATAATCCAAATGGTGTATTAATAACCATTAATTTTTTCGAAGATTCTGTTAATTCAATTTGAAGATAGGCTTCACTTAAATCAACTTTACTAAAAAGTTGCCCACCTTGAAGTTTGTGGAAAAGTTCCTCAATTCTAGGAATTGGATATCTTTCGATTTCAATTTGTGAATTTAATGTTACCTTAAAGTCTGCACAAATTCTTAATCGGCAATCAGGCTTCTTAACAACTACAATAGGAGCAGCCCATTCACTCGATTTAATAGGTTTGAGAACCCCTATTGATACAAGACGATCCAATTCAACACGAACAGCTTCATGTTGACCAAAAGGAATATTATATGGTTTGAAAAATTTTGCTTGAGCATTACATTTGAGCTTGATTTCAGCTTTGAATGTTGTACACTGACCAAGAGTTGGTGAAAACAAAATATTATGAGCATTCGTAATGCTGTTCAAAGACTCAGAGAGTTTTTTCTTAATTAAATTGAGATTTGACATATCACACTGGTTTACAAAAAGATTATCTGATGATATTTTAAGTTCAAAGTTTAACTTACGGAACCAATCCAAGCCAAGTATGTTCGTTGCTTTTTCATTGTTGACTACATATAGAAGTAATTTTTGAGAGAAATTTTTCCAACAAACCTGAACATATATAATTCCTTTGAGTGGGAGAAAATTACCACCATAAGTCCTTAACTTTTTATTAGTTGGAAAACATTTTGGTTGACCTAATAGCTGATATGTGCATAAACCGATTAATGAACAGGTCGCCCCTGTATCAACTTGAAAAGAACAATTTGTACCGTTGACATTAATAATTACGGTGATTTTATCATTACTTGATATTTCTGAATTATTTATATCTACATATGACGGCTCAAAAATTTCAGCTAAACTTATTGATTCAAACGATTCGTTGTTGTCTAATACTGAGTTGACATTTAATTGACTTTGGAGTTTGTTCGTGCGTTGATTTGAAGAATTATTAGATAGACAAACACTTGAAATATGACCTTGTTTTGAGCAAATATTGCAAACTGATTTCTTTTTGTAATGAAAACAATCTTTTCTTTCGTGGAATTTTCCACAGCCTGGACACGATTTAAGCTTACCATCAATAAAATTTCTGCTTTGATTTTTATTTTTATTACGCGAATTATTTTGATGTTTGATTGCAAAAACCTCAGAGCTTTCCTCGCCTTTAATTTCTAAACAAGTATTTACCGTTGATTCATCGATGCTAGCGATTTGTAGAACTTCATCTAAAGATGGATTTGTTTTTTGAAGAGCTGCTGCACGAACTTTATCATGTGGAGTATGTATTACTACCATATCGCGAATTTTATTATCTATATAAGAGTGATTGCAATCATGTCTTTCACACTGGAATAAGCATCCCTTTGCAGCACCTCTGAGATCAGCCACCCAATCAGCATATGTTTGGTTTGGTTTCGTTGTTGTTCTATAAAATTTGAACCTGGCGGCCAGAATATGTTGTTTCTTGATGAAGTGTTCATTTAATTTTGAAATTATATCTTTATAACTTTGGTTTTGTACATTACCACCAAAAATATTCTGCAAAAGTTCAAGCGCCTCACTTCCAATCCAACTAAGCAAACAAGCACGTTTAATTTCATCCTTCTTGACACCATTTGCTAAAAAATGTTGTTCTAGTTGAAGAAAGTATGTAGACCAATTATCTGCTGATTTGGAAAAACTTCGAAAAGAAGTGAAGACGATGTTTGCGATGTATCTGCTTGTAGAAACCTGGACATTCGTTGTTGATTTTCTTCCAATATTTGGTTAAGGAAATGTTGATTTGATATTTGTAGTTGCTGCAGGAATTGTGACAGGGCTTGAGCATTCATTATGCGTGGATTTCGTTCAACTTCCTCGTCGCCAAATGAAATAACAAAATTCACAATTGAAAAAACAATTGAAGGGAACAATTTTATTTGAAATCAAAAAGTTGAATGAATATATAAACTATGAACAATTGAATGTTTTTGAACAATTTTTCAAAATGAATGTTGGATTAAAATATTTTCAGAAATTAAGAAGTATTTTTATAAACAAGTTACAACAAGGTAGTTCAATTTTTAAAAGTTCTGGTTCCTTTAATATGCAAGCAATTCCGTTATATTTTATGTTTACAAAATGCAAAACAAATTAACTTAAGCGGTTTCGCATCTTATTTTTGAAGCATTTTTACTGTAGTCTTATAAAAAAATTCTTAACTAAAAAATTAAAAAATTTTAAATTGAAATAAAAAATGAATTTACTCCCCAAAAATGTGAACATTGGGGAATTTTTTCATCATGAACAAATTCCCCAATCCCACACAAATTTTTGGGGAGAAAGTTCATTTTTTTGGGGAACTTGTTCATTATAGTGAACCATTAGGGTAAAACTTTGAGAAACGTTTTGACAATATTGCTACAAAATTTCCTAAAATTTAAACTTTGATAGCAAAGATATTTTGATTTTATTAAAATTTTCTCCACAACTTTTTTACCATCACAAAATTTTTGTTCCACATAACCCAATGCCACCCTAATGAATACTGAAACATTCTTCTCATATCATATTTGATATGAATATTGATTTCATCAAGATCCTGTAGGAATTTTAAACGAAAAGAAATAACCATTTTTTGTTGAAAAATTCACCAAAATTTACTTGG
This sequence comes from Cordilura impudica, assembly GCA_963682025.1. NCBI lineage: Eukaryota > Metazoa > Arthropoda > Insecta > Diptera > Scathophagidae > Cordilura > Cordilura impudica. The sequence continues at coordinate 68,212,244 of OY821519.1, read as the reverse complement.
CCTGTCAAAAGAAATCAAATTTATACCCACAACAATTGTTTTTTTTTGTCTCATAAGCAAATAAAAAGATAAAAACTAGTACAAAATAAGAAAAAAAAAAAAAAACAATGTTAAGGTCTGTTATTTGTTATATAGAATTTTATACTTGCTGTGAAATATAATATGGATTTAGGAAAAAAGAGAAAAAAAAAAATACAAATACAAATCAGTGGGTACTGACAGCTTCCTCTTTGAGCAGTGAAGCTAAAAACTCAATTTACATATTTGCATTTAAGTTTTCTTTTCTACCCTGCCTCTTAGAATAGGGTGTAGTTTTATTATCTTTATGTTTGCAAAGCTTCACATAAGTAGAATACAACTAGATCTGTTGGTCCTTCACACAAATGTCTGTCCTTGCTTAAACGATAGAGCTAAAATAAAAAAAAGTGTAAAAAAAGTCAGAACTGCATAGAGATGTACATAATTACATATGTTATTACACAAATTTATAACATTTGCAATTTGGTTTTTCTTTTTAGTGTAGTAAAATTTATTTTGGTTAAAAGTGATTTTTGTTAATTGTGGCATGCTAATTTAAGATCGAGAAAATCAACTCTAGTTGTCGAGCTATTTTATGCTTTGCTATCGCTGACAGAAAATTTTAAAATTATCATAGAAAATAATAAATTATTATCAGTTAATGTAATATACATACATACAAATAATTAAAGAAATAAAAAAAATAATCTATAATATTAATAGGGTAGGCGATTTCTTGTGACTGATGTTTTGTTCTACCGTTTTATCGCGATTTTGACCAAACGTATATTATTTGAAAGGTATTTCTTTCAAGCCAATTTGCAGATTTACAGATTTTTAATTTTTTTCCTTTATTTTGAGTAAATTGCACTTAAAGTTGTTACTAACACATACATAAAATTATACAATGCTTTGTGTGTGTTTATTAAATTTGTTAATGTGTTTGTTATAAAAATGATTTTGTTTTTTGTGTTGATTTGTGAATCGGCTATAACTGATTAGCATACCTTCAGGGTCTTTCTTAATGAAAAAATAAAATTTCCTTGAATTTGGATTTGAATTTCGAGGGCTGTAATCTGCTAGTATAAATTAAATCGCTTGTAAATTGCTGGGTATTTTTATACCCTATGCCACTACGTGGTCAGGGCATTTTTTTCTGATGCTATGTAGATGCAGAATCACTTAATGAGTCGATTTAGCGATGTCAGTCCATCTGTATGTCGATTCTAACATCCATCTAGCAGTGTCCAAACATAAACCCTATAGGACAATTCTTAAAAATAGCCCCCTTATGAATGAAGCTGATTCCCGATATTGATTTAAAACTATCAAAAAAAAAAAAAAAAAAATATTGCACAATTTTTTCTCAAATTTGCGTTGTATATGTTTTTGCAAAATATAAGTCACCTTACCAAAACTGTTCACGATCGGTCCATTTTTCGACGCAGTCCCCATATAAATATAGCATCTCATATTGCAAATATAAACTGTTTAGGACCATTTCCGACTTTCATTTTTCTCAAATTTAGTTTATATATTTTTTAGAGAAAAATTGGTGACTTTGCTAAATATGGCCTTGATCGATACCTTATTCGACCTAATCCAAGGACCATATATAATGAGGATGTACAAACTGAATATTCGGTGCATGGAAACTGATAATGCAAGAGAGGACAACAAGCGTATATACATGCACCTGAAAATTGAAAAGGAGGAGCGTGTTGCTGGAACAAAATCTTGTTCCATAAATGCGGTCATTTTTTCTTGTTCCCAAAGTTACGACCAAAAATTTACGATATTTGAAATGTATGTTATGCCCACACAACACACGCATTGAAACTCATTCATACTCATAATTGCCTTCACTCACTGCTTGCTTGTAGAATAAAGCTGATTAATAAATAAATGAAAAATAAAAATTTTAAAACAAATGGAGTAAGAAAAAAATTCTTTTTTAATTTATTTGGTGGCCCTGAAAAACGCCTTTTGAATTTGATTTAATAACTTTAACACAGTAGTTGACATTAAAAAATTATGTCATTGTCGTTAAAAAATAAACTAATAAAAACAAGCAAGAGAATTATTGTCGGTCTAGACCGACTATATGATACCCTACACCATGCGTTTAGAAACCCTATCTCTTAGGTCCAACTAACTGGACATAGAAAATAAGCATAAACGAAATTTGAGTGGGATTTTTATTAATTTTTTGGCTGCAGATATGGAAAAGTTTATATCCGATGCTATATCTATATGGGGACTAGGCCCAAAAATGGACCGATCCTGACCATGTTTAGTAAAGTCTCTTGTATTTCGCAAAAATATATACAAACAAAATTTGAGAAGAATCAGTGCAATATTTGTGTTTTTGATAGATTTAAGTGAAAATCGGGAAACAGCTCTATATGGGGCCAAAGGCATGATTTTTGGACTACTCATTAATGGATGTAATGAACGCATACAAACATAATTTGAGTAAGATCTATATGATAATTTGGATCTTATGGCAATTTATGTCGATTTCATAGGGGTCATTTGTATGGGGGCTAGGTCTCAACACGCACCGATTCTCACCAATTTCAATAGGGTTCATCCTATGGGCGATGAAAGCTTATATACCAAATTTCATCAAAATATATTTATATTTGCGACCTGCAGTTTGATTACAAGGTTTACATGGACACACAGACGGACGGACATCGTTAAATCGAATCAGATAGTGATTCTGGTTCGATCGGTATAATAAAAGATGGGCCTAGGTCAAATATTTTTGGTAGTTACAAATAGCAGCACAAAGTCATTATACCCAAACCACATAGTAGTATAGGGTATAAATATAAATATTAATAAATATTAATTAAAAAATAACAAGTAAGAAAATTATAGTCGGTCTAGACCGACTATAGGATACCCTTTACCATGTGTTTAGAGACCCTACCCCATAGGCCCAACTAACTGGACATAGAAAATAAGTATAATCCAAATTTGAGTGGGATTTTTATAAATTTTTTTGTCTGCAGATATGAAAAAGTTCATATCGGATGCTATATCTATATGGGGACTAGGCCCAAAAATGGACCGAACCTGACCATGTTTGGACTTCTGATTAATGGATGTAATAAACACATACAGACCCAATTTGACTAAGATTTATATGATAATTTGGATCTTATGGCAATTTAAGTCGATTTCATAGGGATCATTTGTATGGGGGCTAGGTCTGAACATGGACCGATTCCAACCAATTTCAATAGCGTTCATCCCACGGCCGGTAGAAGCTTATATACCATATATTCGTATTTGCGACCTGCAGTTTGATTACAAACTTTACATGGACACACAGACGGACGGACATGGTTAAATCGAATCAGATAGTGATTCTGATTCGATCGGTATAATTAAAGATGGGTCTAGGTCAAATATTTTTGGTAGTTACAAACAGCAGCACAAAGTCATTATACCCAAACCACATAGTGGTATAAGGTATAAAAATATTAATAGTAAGCTGTTAGTACATAATTAAAAAAAAGAAATTGTTAATATAAAAAAGATATGTGTTATTGGCGTTAAGTTACACTTTTTCTATTATTAAATTTAACTTATTTTAGGTTGTTAATTTTTTCAATTCCCTATTTTGCACCAACCGTTGTCTACTTTTTATACCCTATACCACCATGTGGTTTGGGTATAATGACTTTGTGCTGCTGTTTGTAACTACCAAAAATATTTGACCTAGACCCATCTTTTATTATACCGATCGGTTGAGAATCACTTTCTGAGTCATTTTAGCGATGTCCGTCCGTCCGTCTGTGTGTCCACGTAAACCTTGTAATCAAACTACAGGTGGCAAATATGAATATATAATGATAAAATTTGGTATATAAGCTTTTATCGGCCATAATGAATGCTATTCAAATTGTTGAAAACCGGTCCATGTTCAGACCTCGTCCTGTAGTTGCCTTTGCGTTCTTTACCCAAAAGTCCTTTAATGACTGCTTTCAATGCGAGCCATGCATTTAATCTCGGTCTGTCAGAACTTGGTCAAAATCTTGACGACTCATTGGTTTCCATATGTCGGGGCCATTAACAACCCCTTCCTGAATTTTGGCGTTAATTATTCTTGGGAAAATGTCATTTAATACTGCTGATCTTTTTACGATACATTTCAGTTTTAGCAATGCCAAGTTTAATGTGGAGCAACGGCAACAAAATTTTCATTTCAATGCGACTATTCCAGTTATGCTGTTTGTACTGGTTTCTTCCTTTAATACCTTCTCCGTATCGTGAATCCCAATCGCACAAAAAACACGGATATTTTGGACGGCCAGATGCTGTTAAGCCTGTAATCAATGAAACTATTTTGAGGTCACAGCAAAGGCGCCACTGGTGTTCGTTATATTTGACTACTTCCAGAATGTGTTTCAAATTATCGAAATTTTTACTAGTGTCAGTGCTATAAGCAATCGGAACAGAAGGCATTCTATTTGTCTTGTGCAAAAGCACAAATTTTAAGCTGATTAGTGAACTATCGATGAATAAACGCCAATAATCTTTTTTGTAGGCTAACCCTATCGTCTCCATTAACTTTTCAATATCGTTGCAATAAGCGAAATTTTTTGCATCATTCACATTGAAGAACTTTTCTAACTCTTTTTGGCGTTTTCGATATGCTGTTACTTTGGTACCTTTCGCCAGCAAATTATTTCCTTTCAAAAATGAAGCCAGTAGTTTTGATATTTTCTGAGTCAAACACAAATTTGCAACAATTCTGATACTGATATCTGTTTGGAGATCAATACTTCGGCATGTTGGTACTGGAACGAATTCTGAGTGCGGTAATGGTAATTGGACACTTGGCACTGCTACGTAAGTTTTATTCTTTGCTTTCCTTCTATTCAAAGTTTTAAGGTAGTTGTTACATCCGTAGCAATTTTCTTCTTGATGCGGGCTGTTGTCTAACCACATTACCAATTCCTAATTCTTGGAACTTCCCCTTTTAATTACTTCTACCTAAATCGCTATTTATTTAATGGTTTTGGGATTTTCAACGCAAATTATCGACTAAGATCATTTTCTTTTCAAATGAAATTTATTGAAGAAACTGAGAAGCATATTATAGATCAAACAGACAGCAAAAAAGACTTAGTTTTGAGGAAAATATTTTCAAAAAGCCTTCAGACCTACAAAAGACTCCTGATTTAATCGATTTTGCAGTCATTAAGAACATCAGGCGAGATCAGCTTTCGACAATCTCTTTGTTCGACCTGTCTTCTGACCACTCTCCCACTATTTTAACAATGCTGATTGGTCAAACCATCGCAAAACCTTTCTGTTTTCCTAATAGACATACTAACTGGCTCAAATACAGAAAGTATATAAGCTCCCACTTACCTCACAATATTTCACTTATATCCGATGATGAAATACAAGATACTGTAAACGTATTCTCTGAAATAATATCAACGACAGCAAAAGTAGCTACTCCGCTTAAAAGCTACATCGACATTAAAAATAATAAATATTCAACAATCATCGAAAATCTTATAAAAGAAAAGAGAAATCTTAGAAGACAAAGGCAACTATACCGCTCTCCTACCTTGAAAAGACAACTTAACCGCTGTCAAAGGACCCTTCATAGTGCTCTTTTGGAAAACAAACAGTCAGCTCTAAAGTCATATCTAGAAGATCTAGATCCAACAAAACCCACGGACTATAGTCTTTGGAAAGCCACAAAAAAACTTAAAAACCCAACTAGCTACGAATCTGCTATTCGTTATAGCGATGGTAATTGGGCTAGGTCCCATAAAGATAAAGCCGAAGTTTTTGCCGATCACCTAGAAAGAGTGTTCACACCTAATATTTCCAGTTCTGACATAACTTTACCAACTATTGAAGACCTGGTTGTTTCACCAATGAAAATTCGATTCTCGTCCTTAACTTCAGCAATTAAAAAACTGAAAACAAATAAATCCCCGGGCATGGACAAAATTTCAGGAAAAATGATTTGTGAGCTGCCAACATCTGCCCTTAAACTAGTTTTATTCATTTTCAATTCCATCTTGCGAACTGGATTCTACCCTAAATCATGGAAAATATCAGAAATAATTATGATACCTAAGCCAGGAAAGGACGCTAGCCAAGTCTCATCCTATCGCCCGATAAGCTTACTCTCAATTTTATCCAAGCTTTTTGAGAAAGTATTTTTGAATGCTCTGACCCCACATTTAAACGATTGCCACATCATTCCAATGCATCAGTTTGGATTTCGAAAGGATCACGGTACTATAGAACAGGTCCATCGCATAGTTACTCTTATCAGAAAGGCTTTCGAAGACAAACTCTATTGCTCCTCACTCTTCATAGACATTTCCCAAGCCTTTGACAAGGTCTGGCATGATGGGCTATTATATAAAATAAGCTCCCTGTTACCCCAAAACACCCACAAGTTACTGCGAAACTACCTCCTAGACCGGTCATTTGCAGTAAAGTACAAAGATCACATCTTAGACTCACGAAAAATTACAGCTGGAGTTCCCCAAGGCAGTATACTAGGTCCTCTCATGTATATACTTTATACTTCGGATATGCCCACAAATAACCTGATTCACACGTCAACTTTTGCAGACGTTACAGCGTTTATAAGCGTACATAAAAATCCAGCAATTGCTTCAAGTTATTTACAGGCTCATATTAAAGAACTCGAAAAATGGCTCAACAAATGGAAAATAAAAGTAAATCCATCAAAGTGCGCACATGTTACCTTCACCTTGAGAATGGGTAACTGTCCCAAACTGAAGATAAATAACATAGATATACCCGAACAAAATAATATAAAATATCTTGGTATACACCTCGATCGTCGCCTTACCTGGTCAAAACACATAGAATCCAAATGCACACAACTTAAACTTAAAACATCACGGTTACAGTGGCTCCTTTGCCCTCACTCCGATCTCAATCTAAGCTACAAGGTTCTACTCTACAAAGCTATTATTAAGCCAATATGGACGTATGGAATCCAACTATGGGGAAAATCTTCGGCATCCAATATACAGAAATTACAAAGAAGACAAAGTAAAATATTGCGACTTATTACTGGTGACCCGTGGTATATTCGTAACGGAAATATTCATAAGGACCTTAATATTCCATTTATTCGCGATGAAATAAATACATCCTGCTCCAACTACATACGAAAACTACAATCACATCCAAATCCTCTTGCACAGGACCTGCTATCTTATAGTGGCCACATTCGCCTCAAGAGGGTCGACACATTGGCCCTTGTGGAATTACATGATAGATAAACCTTTACGAAAAGAAAAATGGATCTTCTATTGCAATGGCAGTAGATCCAGAAATTATTAGTTAATTTAAGATTTTAATACTTATTGTTATTTTCTGAAAAAAGAAAGATCCAATAAATAAATAGAAGTTTAAAAAAAAAAAAAAAGAAAAAAAGCATGAAAAAAATAATTTTTCCAACATTTTGCTTCATAAGCACCACAAAAATTTTCTAAATCAATTTTTTAAAAAATTTTGATTGTTGCACAGGTCTCTAGCAATAATTTGGCTTTCACAGATTGAAAAAATATGAATTAGTCGACGAGTTATAGCCAAAAAACCCATATAAACAGTATGCTGAAAATCGGCATTTGACTGCAAAGTTCGAAGGTCGATTAAAAGAAAAAAATTCGAACTAACATAAACAAACATCGCGATACGGGTCTTCTAATTTAGCCTCTATTTTCACCCCTCACTCTCAGAATCGACCTAACTTTTGCTAACTTCAATTTGTTCCACGGTGTTATCATAGAATGAAATGATTCGGCCGGATCCATGGAACACCGTTTATCAACATTATTTTTTGTTGCTGAACTATCACATTTTGTATATACGCTTGTTGTCCTCTCTTGCTAAGCAGTTACATTTTCAGTTGCCACATGCTCATTATGTATGGTCCTGGCCTGGTCCGATACGAACTTTGTCATATCTGCAGGCAGCAAATTTATAACAATGCCACTCATATTTGGTTAAAGCTTGTTTTATCTGAAATCATGTTATAGGGTGTCGTTTAGCCGGCCTAGACCATTTATAATTTTCTTACTTGTTTCCTTTGCATGTGGTTGATAAAAGTTGAGCAGTAAGCTATTACTCTGGCTCTTCTTCGACATCTGTTTTATTTTGATTTCATTTTGTTTGTTTTTGTGTTTTCGCATTCCAAGTTTCCGTACAATGTTTTGGGGTTTTTTCTTGTAGGTAGATATTCTGGATGTCCGAAGAATGTTAGGAGAAATTATATTATATACAGGTGTTTGTTTTAGAAACACAAGTGTTTACATTGAAATTATTTTTACAATGTTTGCAAAAATGTTACAGTTGATGTTTGTGTGGGAAGGTCGACAATGTCAAACATTTTCTCAAATGCGATTTGTTCAAAATTAAAACATATGGAAGAATTTTTTAGCTTAAAACAAAAATTGTAATTGATTTAGCTTTGTCTTATGAAACCATAAGTAACTGGCAATGAAGTAATATCTAATATTAACTAGTGTGCCGCATGCTGGACACACGATATGTAAGTGATGTATCTGAAGATTGTCTTTGTTGTAACAAAGAATTTCATGGTTAGTTTGTTTAGCTATTGTTGACGTTGTAAGTTTATAACTGAAAGACATTTCATTTTATTTGGTTCTTATTACTGGAATTTCCTTTAGCTAAACGGATGTCGAATTTGTGCGCATTTAAGCATAAAATATTAAAAATTCATTGCTCTAAATCTATTTTTTTTTTGGTTTAAAAAATTGAAGCTGCAAGTTGTTTGTACAAAAATATGTATATTTTCAATGTGAAGGGTTATAAGTGTTAACTTAATGTTATTTAAAATTGTTAGTTAACCCAACTCAAAATTTTGACTTATTATGATGAAGTTTGTAATTTATCTTTTTTGGGGATGTTCATTCTCTAAACTTAAGGCTATTAACTCTTGTGTTAATACCCAACTTTATCCACTTTAGCACCCGAGGCACCCGGGCAACCATATACTAGAATGTATTAATAATCAATATATTAATAAAATTAAATTTTGTAACTTTTTAAATTTGATTTTTTAACTTTGAATTGCATAACGGCCAAAATTTTAAATTTTTTATACAGGAGAGTATTTTCTAGTATCACATTTTTGGTCATATGTAAATGCGACTTCCCCGTATTGTAATACTAAAGCTCTGGAAACTAAACTAAAGTAATTTTATGGTACAGAATTTAGTTTACTGAATTTTTTGAGCAGTTCAAACGTGTTTGCGTTATCCCATAAAGTGAAAACCGAAAATAAAACAAGTGAGTGTTAAATTTGAGTATTGGTAATAAATGTAAACAAAATATTGGAAAAAGTAAACAATTTGTTAAACTAATACCAAATTATTTCAGAAAATTCTTTGGGTTGGTTTTCGTCTTTTCTATTATTTCGGATTTATTTCGGTGTTTGCTTTTTGCTCATCGTGGTTGCTGATACCCATGCATTTAAGTTATATACCTATATGCATGCGTTTCCGGTTATATGACATAACTTCTCGTTTAATTTAGTTTTTGCTAATTAAATAGCTCGCCCTAACCTCCATTGCAAAGGTAATGGTTTTGTAGGGTGGCTATATGCATTAAATCGTGCTAATTGGAGATGGCTGTATAGTTTTTTTTAACTGGCCAAATATTTCTTCATTGTGGCCATGTAGGTCAGATGTAGTAACAATATAATAACCAAAAAAGCTCTCTCAACTTTTTTATTAAAATATTGCCATGTTTTGAAAACATAGAGAATAAATTTATAATAATAAATAATCAAATTAAGGATGCCAAACGCAAAAACCAAAAGTCCCAAACATTTTAAATAAAATAATTTGTTATCGTTATTTTCTGAAAAACTTAAAATTTTCATCCAAAAAAAATTGTGAAAATTTATTTATAAAAAATAACATTCTCATCAAATTGCGTTTATTTATGTAACAATTTTTATGTTCGCTATTATTAAATATCATTTGAAGTTTTCTAAAATTCATTGAATTTAAATTAATGTTTTCTGTAGTGCGATTCTGTAAATTTCAACGATCCGACAATCGCAAAATATATCGACAGCTATTGTTGTTTGCACTAAGGATTAAGTGATTCACTAGGTACATACATTTTAACGACAGCCGACAAATCTATTTTCCTATTTATTTTAATTGTAAACGAGTGGCATCTCTGTCAAAATAAGCGAAAACCCCAAAGAAGAATAGAAAAAACAAATTACTTCGTGTTTGACAGGATGATTTTATGTTTATGTTTAATATCTTTATTTTTTTTTTTACTAATATTTCTGTTTATTTATTTGAGAATAATGAATTGAATATGCTATTTAATTTTTTTATTTATATAAAAAAGTTTTTTAATAAAAGCAAAATATTTTCACTATTTTATGACTTTTATTTATGTATGACGACATTTCAACCTAAAAATTTAAGTTTTTATCGATTGAATAAACAACACAAAAATTATTGTCGTTTAGCTGATTTTAGCAATAGCGAATATCGTTTAAAAATTTTACTGATAATTTTGCTACTTTCTTAACGAATAATGTGTTTAACGAATAAAATTTTCTAATTTATAATTGGAAATTTTAGTTCCAGTTTTTAGAATTGATATTTTCTAAAATTTGAATGGAAAATTTAAAAAGTGCAATTTTGTATTCATGTGAATAATAATGCCTTAGTAATTATAAACACTTTTTAAAAATTAGATGTAATCGCAATCAGATATTTTGTAGGTAAAGCAGAATAATAGTTCTATATAACTATGTAGAACTGTTTTGAAAGCAGAAACTCATTGATGAACTCGGTAACTCTATTTTATAAAGACAACAAAAAGTTAACATGCCAAACTCATGTTCATATTTGTAGAAGAATAATGAAAAACGTATGAAATAAAAGACCAGCCCTGTGTATTAATATGTTGACATTCATGTTAAAATAGAAATAACTATAGCAAAGCTAATTTGAACAAAAATTGTGGCGCCATCTACTGTGGCATAGTCACGCTGAGCAAAATGAAGTGACTGTTAACGAAAAAGAAATATATTTTCCCCACAACAAAATATTGCAGAATTTTATGTAAATAAAATAATATACCGATTTATTTCTAACATGCAGTTACTATGTATATACATACATACATACATATATAGAATATATGTATGTATATTATTTGTATTATTTAATATGTGTATGTATGTATATGTAAATATTACACACAAAAAATACAACATGAAACGTTATTTTTTTGTTTTTCTCTTTAAATAAATTAATACATAATTTTTTTTTTTTGCTAAATTTACATTGTTTTTTTTTATTAACAACTAGGTATTTTAGCATTATTTGCTTTAGATGTTGGCGAATTATTACTCCCTTTATATTAACTCGTAGTGTCTGCTTGTCGAACAAATTTTGGATCGATTTTAACCACTTTCCCGTGACCCAATCGATCTGAAATTTTGCAGGCAGGCTCGGGGCGATGACTGAAATGATCTGTCTAATTTTTTTAGTGATGCCAAAACAATGGAAACTTTTAAATTTTTCTACCAGAGTTGATAAAAAAAATGTACAAAGGGTTGTTTTTATTACATTATTACCACATAGACCACAAAAACAACAAGTCCAGCTATGACAACAATGCAACATTTAGAATAACAACAAGAACGATATATGTTTTTCATTTTTTTTTTACTTTTTTAGAGATTTCCCTGGACCTGTTCCACCGATTTTAATGATTTTTAAAATAGAAATCTTCCCATGAATTTGGTGAATCGTTCCCACTAAAAATGATCACCCTAGCTGTCCTATTGAGGGCGCGATCGTGACAAGAACAACATAGAATATTATATTTTCAAGACTTTTTTTAGTTCTTTGAACGATTTTAAATAGCAAACATCTCAGGATGTTATTGAATCATTTTTTATATCAGCAAGCACCGTTGCTCCCCGATTGATGCCGTCATCGTGATTTCCACAGACGGACAGACGGACATCGCTATATCAACTCCGGTTGTTATAAGGATCACAAATATGTATATTAGGGCGGGTCGATTTATTTTTCGACAATTTCTATATGATTTCCGTATTCTATGGGTTATTCCATGAAAATTTGCCAAAGGAACCATACCTCTATCGTTAAAATCGAGTCCCCTACTTTTTGTTGCTAAGTTTTTTCCCAAATTGACGTTCGTATGAAATATTACCTACACGTTCACATTCAAAACTCAAAAACTGGGTTTAATCGCCAGTAGGCGCGTTGGAAAGGTGAGCTCATTTTGATCGACTTTGATTTTGATCAAATCGACCCGCCCTAATGTATATATTATGGGGTCCAAATTATTTTTCTAATTATTACAAACGGAATGACAAACTTATATATACCCTCTGCACACTGGAGTGGAGGGTGTAAAAATAAAAATATGGAACAAGTTTCAAAGTATGTAAAAGGTAACATTTAGGACGACTTCACCAGATATAGAGGCTTATTGGAAAGAAATGTCTGATGGTGGCAGTGATTCAGATTTAAACGAAGTATTTGATTGTGAAGACGAGGAGTGGGTCCCGAAGTCTATTTCTAAATTTACAACTTCAGTTTATGAGGAATATGAAAATTCTGATTATGAAGGTGAGGTACAACAGCGAGATGCTGAGTTCGATAGTAGTGACAGTGAAAACAACAGTGAAATAGAAAATGCGGAGCCAGAAGTTTGTACAACTTTTTTTGTTATCTATGATAAAAGTAAAAAAATAATATCGTGCGTGGCTATATTTTATATTGAATGTATATTTGAATAACTTTTTATAGTATTTGGCAATTATATTGCAAAAGACAGTACTGTACGGAAGGAAAAGCCACCAAATGAATATCAAGTTGCCGTTCATAATATCTTACACCAGCTAAGTGAACCACATCATAGCACAGAAACGTTTTCAGTAAGTGAAACTTTTAAAATTAACTTCAACGAAAATATGGTAGATATTATCGTTCGACACACAAATAAAAAAACATTGGCCCCAGGGGCCAATTCAACGCATTCGTTATCGAAATTTTTCGATCGAAACTATTTTTTTATTTTCCAAAATAAAATACTAAGAATTCTTTTACTCTGTCACAGTTAACGAATTGTGTCACCTAGTTAAGAGTAAAAGTGAAACGTGGGCTGATGTTTTTCCGTTTTCTCTATATAATAAAATAAACTATAAAATTTCGATTGATTTTACTCGATATCGAATGCGATGATTGGGCCCCAGATTATAACGTTGATCATCCAAATTCTCAGTGTCAATAGAAGCCTTTAACTATAACGGAAATTTATTCGTTTTTATTCTTGATTTGTGCTAGTGCTAATAATTTCAATGCGGACCATACTTTAGATATGTGGCATTCAAATTTATATCCACTTTACCGCGCGATAATGGGAATCAAGAGATTCCAGAACATAATGCGCTTTTTAAAATTTGATAACAACGATACACGCAGTCAACGTAAAAAAGATGATAAGGCAGCTCCAATTCGTGACTCATGGACAATGTTGAACGAAAACTTATCCCAAATGTATAAACCGAGTGCAAATTTAACAATTGGTGAACAACTTTATCCTTATCGAGGTCCTACAGGGTTTACTCAATACATAATTTTAAAAGCTAGCCAAGTATGATACTAAATTCTGGTGGATTTTCGACGCTGAAAACGCCTATCCTTTGCAGAGTATAATTTACACTGGCAAAAATAAAGATACCACTGAAAAAATCAGGGGAAAAGGGTTGTTAAAAAATTAGCGTCTGCATGCCATAGAAGTGGAAGAAATATCTGCATGGATATTTTTTTTACTACTCTGCCAATAGCGAAGCACTTGTTGTCATGGAATTTTAACATTGTTGGCATACTAAAAAAAATAAACCTTATATTCCAAATGTCATGGTCGCAAATAAATCAAGGGAACTATATTCGACCATTTTTGGTTTCCATGAAAAATTAAAATTAAAATTATATAAAAAAAAAAAAAATAATGCTGCACTGAGTATGGACGGCCAGTTTGTGCTGAACTCCCTGACGACATTGTTAAATGTAGAGAATGTAATATAAAAAAATAATTTTGTAAATAAATAACATTTTAATTATTCATATAATTTTTTTAATACTTTTTGATTCATATTTCCCATACAAATTGTATTGGGTACCGGGGTACCCGGGTGCACATGTTGCGATGTTTAAAGTTTTAGCAAAATTTTTTGAGTATAAGCGGAGAAAAAAATAAATTCAGAATCTTAATTCGCTTTCTATTAAGTTAAATAACGACTATCCAGAAGCGTGTTTAAAAATTTTAATTGTTAATACATGTTTTTTCATGTAAATATACCTAGGTGGGTACCCCGGTACCCGGGTATTAACACAAGTGTTAAACTTGATTCATGTATTAAAATTTATCCAGAGAAATGCCTTGAGACATCCTGCGAATCTCAAAAATGTGTTGGATATTTTTTTACGCACCTAATACTCTTTTCTGACACTTTTGATAAAGGCTCTCATATAGTCAGCTTAAACCGATTAAAAATATCCTACTTCTTTATATGGAAGATAATAATGTCAAATTGGAGCTTAATGCCCCCGGGCCACACTGATACAAATTGAAGGAAACAAATTATTGGGAGCTATTGAATAGTTGGAAATAATCTTTAATAATTTAAAAAACAGTTCATAACTGAAATAAGTAAAATAGGAAAATCCTTAAAATGTTAGAAAATAAAAAACTATAATTTAATATAAGAAAAAGGAAAAACTTAAGGATTTACTAATCTTTTTATAATTTCATCGTTAGCGTTAATGTCCTTTTTGTAATATCTTGAACACCTTATCAATCTCTCTTCATCTTCCAATATCCCATAGACGTCTTGGATGGGCAATGTTATTTCCACTTCAGTGGGTGTCAGCAGTTTGCGGGCATCTTTACGAAAACTTTCTATAGTTTTTTTCATATTCTCGTGTGCCAATATGAAACTTTTCAAGGCAATAATATCGCTCGGCTTACCATTACGCAAATACTTTGCCTCGATTTTATCAATGTCGTTGATTAAACGCAAAAGTAGAAAATCCGCATAACGTTTCTTCACTTCCAACTGGGTCAATTCATCGTACCATTGCAGTGACCGTGTATTCATCATGATGACAACAGCCACAAATATCACCTTAATCAATACCACAAACATTATTAATATCAGTGTAAGCTGTCCCAGCTCATTGAAACAGTAGTCTAGAAGATTTGTCCAATATAATAAATCCTTATTGTTTTGTTTCAGTTCAAAATGTAGAAATCCAATAGAGGTAACCGTAAAAACGGACACAAACCAAATGTATGGATAATGATCTTGAAAGTATTGATGTAATTTTTGCAAAATGTTTCGAAATAGTGGCATATTTAAAATAATTATAAAGTTTTATAATAATTAATTATTTTTTGGCCGAATATTTGTTATTATGTTTTTGTTTTGGTTTTGAAGGGATAATTTTGAAATGATAGAATTTGTCGACAAAAAATTATAGAAGCAAATTTTTTTGAAACAATCTTGAAAATGAAACAAATATATGAAAGAGTGTTTGAAAAATTATTATTTATATTACTTACTATGGAAAAAGCCATTTTCTAGTCCCATCAGCTTTGTAGTCTTACATCTCAGAATTATTTACATGAAATGGAAAGTAAGTGATCCACAGCAACACTTCCTCTGTAGCTTTATCCATGCAAATTATTTATTTGGTTACTAAAATTTTTTAAACCGTTATTACATAAAAAGCTTAGATTTTTACAGTACACCTCGTATTAAAGGTGAAGACTCATGGTCGACATAGGTGCCAACTATAACTCGAGTATAAAAAATCTTCTTGAGGATTTGGGAACACTATTAATTTTCAAAATTTGATTCAATCTGTTCCCAAGAACTGAAATTCGATTGCTCAAAATTAAGATAAATGCGAATGTAAAATGCGATGGAGATCGATCTACTCTAATGTATGCTGAATGTTCAAATCGATTAAAATGTGGTGTATTTCAATCGTTTTCATATTCAAGCTTTTTTTCATTTTGTATTATTTTCTTTGAAAAGTATAAAAATATCAACAGTCTATGCAAATTCTAGTAGTTCTATGTAATTCCTTACACTAGAATATTGGAAGCGGACAGCCGGAATGGTCTTAAGTTACAAGAAAAATAAGAATAAATAATATTTGAGTGAGATTTATATATATTTCTTGCCTGTAGGTAAGTTAAAGATAATTTTTGATTTCTATAAAGATTGAAAGTTGTTCTGATTCGATTGACATAATCGAAGGTGTTTTAGATCAAGTATTTTTTGAACTTCTTATGAAAAAAAATACTTTTTGAAAAAGTACATTTCAGAATATATATTAAGGTATCAAATCGATTTACCATTACTCGACTAACCTATTAATTTTGGTTGATTTTTTGTTACTGCTATAAAAATTATTGTTACCAACCGATTTTGGCCAAAAGTAACTCATTTGAAATGTATTTCTTTTCAGCTGTTCACCAGATTTACAGGTTTGCACCGTCTGGAGCATTTTTTTTGGGAGTAATAGTCATTTAAAGTTGTTACTAACACACACATGAAACACATACTCTGTGTGTGTTTATTACAAATATCAAAAGCCCTGTGTTGAGTTGGCTTAAATTGATTAGCATACCTTTAGGCTCATACAGAATTATTTATTAACAAACGTGGTAAGTATAATTTAAAAATACTGACTTTCAAATAAGAAATATATCGGTCAATTTGTCTAGATTTATCAAAATATCCATTGTACCTTCTATAGAAAAGTATAATTTATAACATAGTTCCTTTTAAAATAAATATCTTTTATAAAAAAATAACTTTAATTAAATAACTTTTATAAAAAGTACCTTTTATAAAATAGTATCTTTTATAAAATAGTACCTTCTACAAAAAGTATATTTTATAAAAAGTAACTAATTAAATTAAAACTATCTATTATAAAAAGTACGTTTTATCAAAAGTACCTTTTACTTTTACATATTTTTTTATGTGTATATTTCCTTTTTTAAATTTAAATACAAAAATGTTTAAATTTCAAACACACAGAAAAATGAAAAAATAAATTTTGATGACAAAAGTGGCTTTTATCTAAAATAATGTTTAAAAAAATGTTCCTGTTGAAAAATTCTCTTTTATAAAAAACTTCCTCTTTTTTAAATACCTTTTAGAGAAAATAGCTTATTTTAAATAAGTTCGCTTTCTTTTAACGAAAAGTGTACCTTATAAATAAAGTTATTTTTTATGAAAAAAGTACCTTTTATGAAAAATATACCTTTTATGAAAAAGGCACCTTCTATAAAGAAGTATAATTTATAAAATAGTTCCATTAAAAAAAATGTCTTTTATAAAAAAATAACTTTTATAATGAACTACCTTCTATATAAAATACCTGTTATAAATAAATATCTCTAATAAAAAGTACCTTTTATAAAATAGTATCTTTTATAAAATAGTACCTTCTACAAAAAGTACATTTTATAAAAAGTAACTAATTAAATTAAAACCATCTATTATAAAAAGTACGTTTTATCAAAAGTACCTTTTATAAGAAAGTAGTTTCTTCAAAACGTATTTCTTTTTAAATAGTACCTTTTATAAAATATTACCTTTAATAAAAAAGAACCTTTCTCGAAAAGAGTACCTTCTACCAAAAAGTACTTTTAATGAAAATAGTAAAAAAAAAAAAGTGCCTTTTATAAAAAATACATTTTATTAAAAAATACCTTTTATAAAGAAGTTAATTTTCTAAAAAGTATCTTTTTTAAGAATTCGCCTTTTGTAAAAAATCATCTCTTTTTTCAAAAAGTACGTTTTATAAAAAAAAATTAACTTTTATCATTTTACAAAAAGCATAATTTATTAAGAATTTTCGTTTTGTTAAAAATTATCTTTTTTAAAAAAGTAGCTATTATGAAGAGTTCCTTTTATGAAAAAAGGTATCCTTTGTCGAAAAAGACCTTCTATAAAATAGTACCTTTTATAAAAAGTACGCTTCTTAAATAGTAATCTTTATCAAAAGGAGCTTTTAGAAGAACCTTTTATTAAAAGTACATTTTTTTTAAAGTATCATTTATTAAGAAATTACCTTTCGTAAAGATAACCTTTTATAAAAAGCTATTTTTTTTGGAAAAAAAATATCTATAATAAAAAGTGCTTTTTTGAAAAGTAACTTTATGAAAAATTGTTTTCATAAAAGAGTACTTAATATAAAAATTTTATTATATAAAAAGCACCTTTTATAAAAATTTATCTTTTATAAAGAAATACCTTTTATGAAATGTATGCTGTATGCAAAAAGTACTGTTTCTGAAAAAGAACCTTTAACAGAAAAAGCACTATTAATGTAAAAAGTATATTTTATAATATTTCATTAGATTAAACGTTAACCGATTAATAACTGTTCGAATAATTTAAAATTGACGATAATAAAATGTGAGATAATTCGTTTAATTTACATTTTATATAAAAATAATAAAAAATATATTCCACTTATTCGTGCTAATATGCAATTTAATGCAAGTACCTTTTGTAAATACCAAAAATATTTGACCCATCTTCTATTATATAGATCAGAATCACTTTCTGAGTCGATTTAGCGATGTCCACCTGTCCGTCTGTCCGTCCGCCTATGTGTCCATGTAAGCCTTGTAATCAAACTACAAGTCGCAAATATGAACATATTTTGATAAAATTTGGTATACTTATAAACGACGAATGCTGTTGAAATCCGTGAAAATCGGTACATGTTCAGACCAAATCCGCATTCAAATAACCACTAGGAGCCAAATTATCATATAGATATCGATCAAATTGGTTTTGTGGTGCTTATTACATCCATTAATAAGTAGTCCAAAAATAAACCTTATAGGACAATCCTCTTTCATAGCCCCCATATAGGGATGCTTCCCCATCTTCAGCTTTTTTTCAATTTTGGTTTGTATATGTTTCTGCGAAAAATAAGTGACTTTACCAATAAGGTCAGGTTCGGCACATTTTTCTACCGATTCATAATATAAATAAAGCATGCAGCCAAAAAAAAAAAAATAATAATAAAAATTACAATCAGATTTGGCTTATGCCTATTTTCTATACCAAATTAGTTGGACCTAAGACCAATTCTCTAACGCATGGTATAGGGTATCGCATAGTTGGACTAATCCCACTTTAATTTGCTTTCTTGCTTACTATTGAACAGCTGAATGGGTGAAAGTGAAAAATTTTTACATATTGTTTTGTTTATAACCTAAAAAATTTATAATACTCTAATACAGGGTTCAGAAAAAAACACACACTGAATAAAAAACTCGTACATATATGTAAACAAACATAACTTAGACCAACACACACATATTTTTATTTTCATATCAATTATGTTTGTTTTTAAATTTTCTTCGGTGCCCAACACAACCATGACTGTGTTCGTTTTAATATTTCGTTATTTACACGAACATTTTTGTATCACGTACTCTTTGTTTCAATCACACATAAAGCACACATTTTTGAGTGTTGCTTTATTTGAAGTTCATGTTCTGGTACGTGTACTGAAAAAAAAAAAAAAACAGAACATGTACAATAAACAGGTTCGAGTTCAGTTATATTTTAAGTCGTGTTGTGGCTCGTGTAGTAAGAAAACACAGAACATGTACAATAAACAGGTTCGAGTTCAGTTATATTTTAAGTCGTGTTTAAGTCGTGTTTAAAATATAACTGAACTCGAACCTGTTTATTGTACATGTTCTGTTTTTTCTTACTACACGAGCCACAACACGACTTAAAATATAACTGAACTCGAACCTGTTTATTTTACATGTTCTGTTTTTTTTTTCAGTACACGTACCAGAACATGAACTTCAAATAAAGCAACACTCAAATATGTGTGCTTTATGTGTGATTGAAACAAAAAGTACGTGATACAAAAATGTTCGTGTAAATAACGAAATATTAAAACGAACACAGTCATTGTTGTGTTGGGCACCGTAGAAAATTTAGAAACGCACATAATTGACATGAAAATAAAAATATGTGTTGGCTGCTTTTGAACAGAACATTGTGTGTTTCATGTGTGTATTTTCTGAACCTTGCTCTAATATACATATATGTAGTAATACCACAAATTTTCGAATTTGGGTTCCTAAACCTATGATTAGATTTTGGACACTGTTTATTTAAATTTTTTTTACAGAATTTTCGAAAATTTTGGTGGATTTGTTTAACTATAGCCAAAAATTTATACATCAACCGCAACTCTATACGAGAACCTTATTATTATTATTACTCAAATTTAATTATAATTATTTCGACCCATTCTAGTGATGGTCTATAGTAATGGCCCATTACCAAATCTGTCCGGAAATTTGTTGATTATTGCGGTTCTTGTACAAGTGCAATATTTTTTATTAGAGATATTCTTTAATGAAGTTATCTTGGTTTAAATTGCCTCTGATCGAAAAATCGGCCTAGGCCGACGATCAGGTTATAAAAAGTTTGTGGTGAACTTTGCCACTATCGACGAAGAATCCGATCGACTCGTCATGACGACTGACGCGCGTCAGTCTGTTAGTCTGTGTAATCAAGCTATATATCGCAAATACGAAATTGCGTCTCTATATTAATGACCATATCACTGTGGAACAAATTCAGGTTAGCAAAAGTTAGGTCGATTCTGAGAGTGAGGGGTGAAAATAGAGGCTAAATTAGAAGACCCGTATAGCGGCGTTTGTTTATGTTAGTTCGAATTTTTTTTTTAATCGACCTTCGAACTTTGCAGTCAAATGCCGATTTTCAACATATTGTTTATATGGTTTTTTTTGGCTATAACTCGTCGACTAATTGATATTTTTTCAATCTGTAAAAGCTAAATTATTGCTAGAGACCTGTGCAATAATTAAAATTTTTTAAAAAATTGATTTAGAAAACTTTTGTGGTGCTTATGAAGCAAAATGTTAGAAAAATTATTTTTTTTCATGCTTTTTGAAAATATTTTCCACAAAACTAAATCTTTTTTGCTTTCTGATGATCAAGATGCTGATGCAAGAGATGAATTTTGTACGACATATTAACCCCAATTTCATCGAAAGCTGCCAACATGTTTGCAACAGATTGACTGTAGTTGTCTTTGCGTTCTTTACCCAAAAGTCCTTTAATGACTGCTTTCAATGCGAGCCATGCATTTAATTCTCGGTCTGTCAGAACTTGTTCATAATCTTGACAACTCATTAGTTTCCTTAAAGTTGTTTTACTAATTCCTAATTTTTGGAACTTCCTTTTTTAATTACTTAAATTACCTAAATCGCTATTTATTTAATGGTTTTGGGATTTTTAACGCAAATTATCGACCATTTTCTTTTCAAATGAAATTTATTGAAGAAACTGAGAAGCATATTATAGATCAAACAGATGATGATGATGACCAAGATATTAGAGAGAGCAGTGATGTTGATCCACACCCGCCTGCTAAACGGCAACTGGCCAAATCATTAATTTAATTTATTTAATTTTTATACCCTATACCACTATGTGGTTTGGGTATAATGACTTTGTGCTGCTTTTTGTAACAACCAAAAATATTTGACCTAGACCCATCTTTAATTATACCGATCGAATCAGAATCACTTTCTGAGTTGATTTAACAATGTCCGTCCGTCCGTCCGTCCGTCTGTGTGTCCATGTAAACCTTGTAATCAAACTGCAGGTCGCAAATATGAATATATTTTGACGAAATTTGGTATATAAGCTTTTATCGGCCATGTGATGAAAGCTATTGAAATTGGTGAGAATCGGTCCATGTTCAAACCTAGCCCCCATACAAATTACCCATATGAAATCGACATAAATTCCCATAAGATCCAAATTGTCATATAGATCTTACTCAAATTGGGTTTGTATGCGTTCATTACATCCATTAATGAGTAGTCCAAAAATGATCCCTTTGACCCCATATAGAGCTGCTTCCCGATCTTCACTAAAATCTATCAAAAAACAAAAATATTGCACTGATTCTTCTCAAATTTTGTTTGTATTTATTTTTGCAAAATACAAGAGACTTTACCAAACATGGTCAGGATCGGTCAATTTTTGGGCCTAGTCCCCATATAGATATAGGATCCGATATGAACTATTTCATATCTGCAGCCGAAAAAATTAATAAAAATCCCACTCAAATTTGGTTTATGCTTATTTTCTATATCCAGTTAGTTGGGCCTGAGAGATAGGATCTCTAAACGCATGGTATAGGGTATCGTATAGTCGGTCTAGACCGACTACAATTTTCTTACTTGTTTTTAATTAAATCTTTTCATAACTAACATTTCAAAAATATGTTTTTTCCATATTTTTATAATATCTTTTTCAATGTTTCTTCAAAACCAACACTGAACAAAATTGGTACATAAAAAATGAGAAGTAAATTAATATTAAGCTGGAAAACGCAAGTTTTGTATTATGATTGTTTTCTTTTCAAATGAAATTTATTGAAGAAACTGAGAAGCATATTATAGATCAAACAGAAAGCAAAAAAGACTTAGTTTTGTGGAAAATATTTTCAAAAAGCATGAAAAAAAAATAATTTTTCCAACATTTTGCATCACAAAAATTTTCTAAATCAATTTTTAAAAAAATTTTGTTTGTTGCACAGGTCTCTAGCAATAATTTGGCTTTTACAGATTGAAAAAATATCAATTAGTCGACAAGTTATTGCCAAAAAACCATATAAACAATATGCTGAAAATCGGCATTTGACTGCAAAGTTCGAAGGTCGATTAAAAACAAAAAAATTCGAACTAACATAAACAAACGCCGCGAGACGGGTCTTCTAATTTAGCCTCTATTTTCACACCTCACTCTCAGAATCGACCTAACTTTTGCTAACCTGAATTTGTTCCAGAGTGTTATGGAAACCCTCAGTTTTACTTTGAAACCATCCCCAATGTAAATATAGCCAGTTGGATATTTAAAGTAAGATGTGATTTTATTGAACTAAATGCAACCAGATTCCAGCAACAGAGTTCCCAAATATGTTCATTATGTAACCTCAAAGAGGAAGAAACCCTTATACACTTTTTAGCCTACTGCCCTATTCTGCGCCACATTCGATTACACTGTTTGGGAAAAATATCATTAACTGAAAATGAAGTAATTAATATATTAAATAATGTACAATTAAATTGGAATCATTTGTTTCGTTACATTGTAGCTGCACTTGAGTACAGAAAGGAGTTAATCATTGAATTCAATTATTAATATATGTGACATTCTCCGAGAAAAGGGACCTAGTGTGTCAAAAAACGGTTGTGTCAAAAACGGTGGATTCTGGTACCTAAAAGGGTGTAGAAACTTTAAATGCGTTTTTTTTTTCTCAAAACTTAATTCTCACACACTAGATCCCTTTTCTCGGAGAAGGTCACATAAATGTTAAAAAAATTATCTTTTTATATGAATTATAATTTTAAATACTTATAACCGACTGACGACAGTATGTCAAAGTCGTAATTCTTATTTTATTCATATTTTTCTCTTTTATCTAAAAATTATTAAAATCTGGAAATATTATATTTTATATTTAGTTTTATATTTTTATAAAGCACTTATTTTGAAAAAATGAAGAACAATTAACCAGCTACTTAAAATTATTTTTAATTAATCCAATAAGTCCAGTGTGCGTCGGGAAAGTGTTTGGGAGGGAATTTGAATTTTCGGATGTTAAGGCTTTCCCAAATACTAAATCTTATAATCAGGAATTGGTTTTGTGCAATCGTTATAATTGAAGGTGGTTTAATATTTTGTTACTAAAAAAACAGAGGCTTACTATTTATATTCAAAACAAATTTATCTAATAATAAACATTAACACCACTTTATTATTAGAGACTTTCGTTCTGAATATAAATTGTCATAATAGTTAATCGATTTGGAAAGTGAGGCATGCAATTAATACATACCTCTATCTTAAATTGCCATAGTTTTAATATATCTTTATTAATATGTACATAGTTATAAATAATTAATTCACTTTAATTTAATTAATATTCATTTGTGAAACTACTTTAGTATACAGACATTAATTTTTGCCTCCATCTTTCCACCTTTCAAAGGAATCCCTTTGTAATTTATGTCGCACATGCGGCAATATTGGATTAAAACGTTTTGAATGCTGATGATGATTGGGTTGTGGATTACGATGAGAATCTTTTGATTTAGGTGGCGGTGCTGCCATCGGTCGCTGTTCATAATAATGTTTGTGAATTGTAATCGGACGACGACTGTGGCGTAGACGTTCTTTCATTTGATGCTGTAACAATTTTTGGCGACTGATTGAATTTACGGTACGCTTAACACCAAACAACAAATGTAGAGCTGGTTTGATGAGAAAACTTAAGCCCATAAAGCCAATTAGGCCAAAAACTACTGGCGATATGAGGGAAAATAGAAATACGGCCAATGTAAAAGGGTTCAGGATTGTAAAGAATGCTATGAATTTAACAAAGGGATACAAGACATGCTTTAAGTGATTAAAATATTCCTTTTTCTTTTTCTTTAGTATGCTATTTTTACGTAGAATGTATTTGATGTTCTTAACGGGTCCAACATTGTGTTCGTATGGTTTTTTCGTTGTCAACGGGTTGGCACTGGCAAATAGAATATGTGCTGGTTGGGCCACCAAAGAAGTATGTGCAGGTTTTTTTTTCTGTTTACGTTTTTTATTTTTCGAAGGTTTCTTTATATTTTTCCTCTTCTTCTTTTTCTTCTTTTTAGTAGCCTTAGCTAAGTTTTGGGTATTTAAGGTTTCTAATATGTGTTGCATATTTTGCATTTGTTGTAATCGTAGTAGTTTCTGTTGTTGTTGCTGCTGTTCTTGCTTTTGAGCTTGTTGATGTTTTTCCTGTAAAGCTTCCATTTCATCTAATTTCAATTGCTCAAATATACTAAACTCTTTACGGTCAGCTCTGTTATCCCCAACTTCTGGCTGTTGTTTTGGCTGTTTTGGCTGTTTTGGCTGTTGCTGTTGAACATCTTTTTGGTAAACACGTTGTGACCTTTCAAATGTTTGTGGCAAAATTTCTGCTTGTGGCATTGTTGTCGTCATTGTGGTTATGAAAAAACTTTTAGTTTTTCTACAATTCGATTTTTGTATTTGTTCTACAATATTTTTGAACATATTTAGTAGTTCAAAAGCATGCTGCTCTTCAGTGGTTGGCCTTAATGAATCTGTTGTTTGGTCATTATTATTATCATCATCATCGTTATTATCATCATAGCAGAGTTTTGGAAAATATTTAATATCTCTATTTTCAACTCTCTTCACCGCTGGATACCTTAATACAGAAAATATATTTTCTTTTGTCTTCATTTCACCCTGCGTTTTGATTATTTTTATAACATGCCACATAAACCATATTTGCAGCAACCATTTTAAACGCCTCATTTTGCAACTTTTATTTTTTGGTTTTATTTTTTATTTTTGTGCAAGTCTTTTTAAAATTAATTAAAATTGTTTTTTTTTTTATATTTATTTGCAGAATGCTTTAAATAATTTTCATTAAATTTTAGTTCTGTCGTTGGCAAAGTTTAGCGCTAAACTGTGGTATCAAAAGTTATATTGGTTTAGTGGTTGGTTAGTTATTTTTGTAATTTTTATTATTTTTTTTTTTTTTTTTGACAATTTTCTCGTTCTTGTGGCATGTTTTGAATAACAAGCAACGTTTAAAAATTTCAAGTAATTAAAGCATGTGTGTTTTTGTGTTTTTGTAAATCAGTTGTTTTTTTTTTTTAAATTTTATGTTTTCTCTTTAATTCTCATGTCTATGTACCCTATAGTTAACTTTTGGGTATAGTAAATTTTTGTGGTGCTTGGAATCGAAAAAGTTTAGAAAATGATAAGATAAGCAATACGAATCTATTTGGGAATTCGAAAATTATGAATCTATTTCAAAACTTTTGAACTGTAAGTAATCAACTTAGAAGGAAAGTCCAATGGGGCGTGAAACTCGAAAAATTAAGAAACCAATATTTATTTTCAGCTGCTAAATCTTACATTTCGGGGATAAAAGAGTATTAAAAACAATTTTTCATATTTAAAATTTTTCACATTCGCTTCAAGATACCATATACCAAGTGGGCCTCATGTGAAAGGTATTTGGAATACCTATCGAGAAGCTTATATGACATGCACATGCATATGACGGTAATTTTAATTAAAACACACTTTTGGATGCCTCTCTTATATTCACATAAATTTAGCATAATTGGGAAAGTTAATATTAAATTTTGGAATGCGATGTAAGCGTGAAGACTGGTTTGAATAATCCAGAAATATTTCGGTTTATGTTTTATGTGGTTTAATAGAATTAGGTTGCGTTTAGTCAGTTTGAATCTAATTCTCTTTACGAACGGTCGTGTAAATAATTAAAGCGCTTAGAGTACAACTATTTAAAATTAACAACAAGTGTATATTTTTGTTTTTGCAATTGCCTATTCTTGATCTCATTTAAACTCACGTGGTAGACAATCCAGCTTATAACAGGAATAAAAATTTAGCGATGGCCCGAGGGGCCAAATCTTCATCAAAAACAAAGCTTGTGAACAAGAAGATGAGAAAACTTCCTCCGGGTTTTGTTAACCCGAACATCGCGTCAACTTCCAGCAACAGATTTAGCCTGCTTGCTGGCCTCAATGATATGGACGTAACTCTTGCATCAAATATTAATGATATTAAACAACACAAACCTCCACCTATAGTTGTAGAAGCCAACGCCTCATTTGCAGAAATACGAAAACTACTTGATAAAGATTGTATTTTCAAACGTACTTCAATTGGTACCAAAATTTTTGCTCCAACTAAAGAATTGTACGAATGCTATAAGAAAATTCTTAAAGAGAGTAAAATGGAGTTTCATTCATATGGCTCCAAAGATAATAGGTTATACACAACCTTTCTACACGGTTTACCCCGCATAAACTCTGAGGACATCACCGAAGAGTTAAAAAACTACAACCTATTCCCTTCTTCAGTTCGAACAATAATGCTGTTTACAAAGTTCAATTTGTTCGTAAAAATTTTAACCCAACTGCCTTAAAAAATGTAAGGACAATTTCCAATATTATAATTTCTTGGAAAAAATACAAATCTAGATCTAGAAATAAACCAACTCAATGCTGGAACTGCTTAATGTATGGCCATGGCGGTGAACATTGCCATCGAAGTGCTGCATGTATGATATGTGCAGAACAACATCATACAAGTGTGTGTCCGTTTAACACAAATGAAAAAAGACCAGCTGTTTTTACATGCTTTAATTGCAAAAAACATGGAAAAGAGAGAACTGATCACTCTGCAAACGACATCAACTGTCCGTTACGTTCTCTCTATTTGGAAACTAGAACAAGAGTAACTTCCAAAAGTCATAACAACAGCAGGCAACAACAAAATATTTCATTTCAATCAAAGGTTGATTTCCCAAATTTAAGTAACAACAACACAAATTGTAACAATAACATCAGTGATAACAGCAAAGCTACATATGCTAACCGGCTGAAAACAAACAAAGATTTATTTAGCATTGATGAGCTTTTTGATATTTTCACTACAGCTATGGATGATTTGCATAGGTGCACTTCAAAAGTACAACAAATCAAAGTTGTAAAATACGCCCATGGATTATACTAATAGTTTAAACGAATTCAAAATGCTTCACTTGAATGCTAATGGCATTTCAAACTTTTCTAAATTAAAACAATTTGAGATACTAATTGAACGAGAAAATATTAAAATAGCGTCTTTGAATGAAACATTTTTTTCAGAAAATCATAGACCCTATTTTAAAAATTATTATTTATATAGAAGTGACAGAACAGATGCAAGAGGAGGGGGAGTAGCTCTGTTAATTCATAAATCTGTCGCTCATAAAAACCTCTTTATATCAAACACCTCAACAATCGAAAACATCTCAATTGAAGTTATTATAAATAATAGACCTATTGTTGTATCTTCGTTATATTCACCAAGATATAATCATAACTTCTGTGCTGATATCTTGAACCTAACACCTTCCACCAAAGAATATATAGTTTTTGGTGACCTAAACGCCAAACATTGTTCATGGAATTGTCGTTCAAATAATACTGCAGGAATCGCACTCAACAACCTACAGCAATCAAGCAATTTTTTTATTCACTATCCTAATAGTCCAACCCTATTCCCCCATCAACACAATCGCGAAGCATCCACAGTCGATATTATTTTAAGCAACTCCGCTTTAAATATAGACGTAAAAACAATGGATTACGAAATACCATCAGACCATCGCCCCATTATATGTACACTTAAAAGGTCAATGGCCTTGCAGGTTGACTCAATTGTTATGATTATAGTGCAACCAACTGGAACATTTATATGAATTTTTTAGACAATAAATCACGTTATATTCCGATATATACAATACCAAGGCAGTAATTGATCTAGAAATCCAAAAATTTTTAAATGTAGTTTCGAAGCAAGGGATGCGTCTACACCTAAAATAACTCAACAAAATAATTACACATTACCAGAAAGTACTGTGAAATATATAAAACTAAGAAGAAGCTTTAAAAGAAAAAGCCAACGATCTTCAAATATAGCCGAGCAAACTTTTTATAATCAATGTACTAAGTTTCTAAGTAACATGATTGATAAAAGTATTAATTCGGAGCGCAATAAGAAATGGTCTCAATTATTATCCAATTTAAAACCACGTGATAAATCATTTTGGAAAATAAGCAGGAACTTATGAGGAAAAGGAAAAAAATCAAATCGCTCACTTCAAAGTTGGAAATACAAAAATAACATCTGATAAGGACAAGGCTGAAGTCCTGGCATATACATTTGTCCAAGAAAATAACCTCACTTCGAACTATAACCACTCGGCAGATATACTAATAAATACAACAGTAAATAATATTAACAAGGAAAATCCCAGCTCTGAATCTGCAATTTATACATCTCTTGAAGAAGTAATGAATATTATCTCATCAATAAAACCCTCAAAATCCCCTGGTTTTGACAATGTTCCCAACCTGCTCTTAAAGAAACTACCACTCAAAGTTCTAAAATTACTGGTTATAATATTTAACAGCTGCATCAAACTCAACTATTTCCCAAACGACTTCAAAAATGCTAAGGTTATAGCTATTAACAAACCTAGCAAGCCAAAAACTAACCCAAACAGCTACAGACCTATCAGTCTATTAAGTAACTTTGGTAAAATATTTGAAAAAATTCTACATTCTCGTCTTAGTGAATTTGTAACGACCAATTCTATTCTTGCTAAAGAACAATTTGGATTTAAAAAAGGACATAGCACTACTCACCAAATAAACAGAATTAAAAATCAAATAATCACCAATAAAAACTATAAACGTTCAACGGGTGTAATATTGTTAGATATTGAAAAAGCGTTTGACACCGTTTGGCATAATGGCCTAGTATTTAAACTTCTTGATGCAAATATACCAAAATATCTATGTAAACTTATTTTAGATTTTATTCACGACAGAAGCTTTAAAGTTGCGACTAATAATGAAACATCAACTCCAAAAACCATTACCTTAGGGTTACCTCAAGGATAAGTCTTGTCGCCATTGCTTTACTCGATATATACATCCGATTTTAAAGTCCCGAAATATATGAAAATTGCTTATTACGCAGATGATACTGCGTTTATTTCTTCAAACAAACTTACAAGTGCACTCCTGAAGAAAATGGAAAAGGGGCTTGTAAATTGCAGTAAATATTTTCACAAATGGAAAATCAAAATTAATCCAAACAATAATTTTTCCTATTTTGATATGTTCCTAATGACCAGTGATTGTAATTATTTATTGTGATATTAAACTTCCTATGGTCGTCCTAAGCAGGAATAATTAAAACAATATGCTGTAATTTTATTTTTTTTTATCTGCGACGTTTCGACACTATGGCTGGTGTCCTCATCAGGCGTCTTAATAGTATTATTACACACTTAATCTAAATTTTACATTTTAATTTTATTTATTAAGTACTAAATTGTACGTGTTACTAACGTGATCACAGTAAACATTAAAGAAGACAGTGATCACGTTAGTAACACGTACAATTTAGTACTTAATAAATAAAATTAAAATGTAAAATTTAGATTAAGTGTGTAATAATACTATTAAGACGCCTGATGAGGACACCAACCATAGTGTCGAAACGTCGCAGATAAAAAAAATAAAATTACAGCATATTGTTTTAATTATTCCTGCTTAGGACGACCATAGGAAGCTTAATATCACAATCAATAATTTTTCCATTCAACAAATCTCCCAAAAGACTGCCAAGACGTCATCTTCTTATTGGAAATAATACCAGAAATGTACTTAACAACATATTATGGCTACGTGCCAAAAAGCTATAAAATCATTTAAAGCATTATGGCCACTACTAAATAGAAGGTCATTTCTAAACCACCAAAACAAAAATCTACTCTTCAAAAGTTTTATAAGGCCGATATTAACATACGCGTGTCCTATTTGGAGTGACGCTGCCAACTGCCACCTAAAACGCTTACAAATTATACAAAATAAATGTCTTAAAATGATATATAAAAAGCCCTGGAGGTATCCTACAAATCTTCTTCATGAAGAAACCGGTTATGAAAAAATTATCGATTTCATATCAAGGATTAATAACAATTACTTTGCCAAAATTGAAAATTAATCTTACCCACTGCTAAGAGAATGTATAGAAATAACGTAAAATTAAAAAAGAAATCACCAAATTGAAAATTATATGCTTATAGAGGTCTATTATTACTAATAAACCTCCTATAATCATATAAACATTTTCAGATAGTATTTGAATATATTAAATGATATAAAGTTTTTTCCTCCCATTTTCCTTTAAAAATCATTAAAAAATAAAATAAAAAGTATTTAATATCTTTAGATCCTATATATTATTTGTTGCAATATCTATATGAAAAGATAAGATCTCATATGTAAATATCAAATTTGTTAAAATATGTAAATAAAGGAAGAATATATAATTGAATTGAATTGAAGATTGCGTTTAGTTTCCTAAAAAAATTTATTAAAACACTTTTGTGCGATTTCTGTGTTTATAGTTCCTCTATAAAGTATTATATATCGTTGAAAGAGATTTAAGAACGCTTTTACATGGTATACAAAAATTTATATTGGTTTCTATTATACAAAAAAAAATGTATATATATATATATATATTATAGTATATATGTAATATAATATATATATTTTCATCGGAGTATGTCTCCATACCAGTGCGCAGAGGATATATAAAAGTTTTTCATTCCTTTTGTTATAATTGGAAAACAATATGTATAAACTCGTATCCTTGATCTTTATAACAAGTATAGTTGTCCGTCTGTCTTGTTATGAAACTCTAAGGGATAGCTGGCTTGCTCATTTTTAGTGAAATTAATTCATTGGCTTCTTGAGCAGGTTCCTATTAAAAATAATCAAAATCAGTAAAATAGGTCCCGAGATTTTCAATGAAAATTTACAAAAAAAAAACTTACGTTTATATCATTTGCTAAATGAGTGTGCCTGTGTCGTTATACTCCATGTGTCATATTAGTTTAGTTGATATGGAACAATTTCTTTAACGTTATCCTGAATATATATATATAAATAAACTAGCAGTAACCAGATACGCGTCGCTACACCCATCGTAATCGATTTTCATTTATAGATTTTTGTTTTACGATTTTAGATTTTGGAGATTTTTGATTTTGACGGTTTTTTACCCTGGTAATTATTGTTTTTCGCGATTTTCGGTTTTGGGCAATTTTTGATTTTGGCGTTTTTTTTGTTGCTATTTTTGATTTTGTTGTTATTTTAGTTGTTATTTTAGATTTTGGCGATTTTTGTTTTTTGCCATATTTCATTTCGGCGATTTTTAATTAAGCAATTTTTAAATTTTATCGATTTTTGGCTTTAGCGTTTTTTGTTTTCTTTGATTTTTGATTTTGATGATTTTTTATTTTGGTGACTTTTGTATTCGCGATTTTCGATTTTTGGCAATTTTTGCGATTTTGGTTATTTGCGTTTTTGGCTTTGGCGATTTTTGACTTTATGCTGTGTTCACACGCACAACAAGATCCGCAGTTCGGTCTGTCATTCACGGTTCGCACCCGAATCATGATTAAATCTACATGATTCGCCATACAAAATTTTGAAAGCGAAAGTACTTGTTTCAAAATGAACCTAGTTGTGAACATAGAAAAATTAAGTGTCATCTCCAAGTTTGATAAGAAATTATCGCTAATTTATCGGAACTAGCTGTCGAAAATATATAAACAAAAAAAAAAAAAAAACAAAAAATTAATTTGTGCAATAAAATAAATAGAAACATTTAACAAATTAAGGGCCATTATTACAACTTACCTTTAAAGTAAATGTTAGTTAAAGGTAACTTTAGCTAAAGTGAGCAATAAAGTTACCTCTAACTTCTTTTCGTTATTACAACTTCCCAGTAAAATAAAATTAATATTTTTGATATTGTGGCAACACCAAAGGAAACACCGATTACTTTTGACCAAATGAATTGCGTTATAAAATACGTAGTGGCAACGTTCCTTTATTTGTTCGCAAGCAAACAATAGAATAAAAACTAAAAACCTTTATTATAAGTTGTTGCATAATTGTTGTAAATGTTTAATAAAACTTTTTAAAACATGTACAAGCATATATTTAAGTATATGCAAATAAATTTATTTCCAAAATTAAATTGGTGTGAATTTCTTCTTCATAGATCAGAAAATGTGGCAACATTAAATACATAAACCTCACGTTAAAAGTTAAAGTCAACAATATCTTCCCTTTAGCTTATCGGTCACTTTTAGCTTAAATTATAGTTGTGATAACGAAAAACTAATAATCTGCCCGATAACATCCTAACTTTAGCTATTGGCAAGTTGTAATAATGGCCCTAAGAGTACTCTACAGTACTCTTTACACATATATATGCAAATAAAAATGGAAAAAATTAAATAGTGAAACGTAAAGTGTTGAAAGATGTCTTCAAATACTTGCACAAAAAATATAAACGTCAAAATGAAAGAAGAACACTCGTCTGAACAAGCATGATTTAGAGAGCGAATCATGAGGTTCATTTTGCCGTCTGAACGTGCTATTAACGATTTTCTTATTTGTGCATTTCTGATTTTGGAGATTTTTGGTATTCGTGATTTTCAGTTTTGGCGATTTTTTGGCAATCGAGGTACTTGTCAAGAATTTTAAGTTTTATTTTCATAGTACTTCATATTTTTATGTGTAGGAAGTGGCACGCCAATGGTCCGATCCCGCCCATTTTTTATCCGACTACTCACATTAATAACTCATGAACTCAGACAAAGTTCCAAGGTTTTATCTATTATAGTACAGTTCCATTTTTTATCTGATAATTCTGGAGCGGTTTAAGGATATAACGACCAATAATATCTTCGTGGACGGTCTTGCTGCTCTCAAAGCTCTGAAATCGGAGACCGCTGGATCGAAGTGTGTGAGGGAATGTATCAGGTCCCTCGACCAAATCCGCCCACACCGTGAGGCTGATATGGGTTCCAGGACATAGAGGGGTGAAAGGAAACGGGCTGACTGACGAGTGTGCGCAGAAAGGCACATAATCTTTGAGCAGAATGATGGACACCGATATTAAAATCCCTCTATTCGCGCTGTCGAATCTAATAGGAGACGAAGCTGTCCTTAAATTAAGGACAATATGGACAGAACTGACTTCTGTAGGAGCTGTGTGAATCTCTAGGACTGGAGGTGCGGCGCTTAGATATCTTGGGGCAAATATTATTCGACACCCTGGGCTGCATAGTAGATTTTCCGCCCGGCAACTATGCGGACTTCTTGAGGGAATCTGGCCGTCTCAAGAGCGATGCATAGTGGGCAAAAAAGCTCATTTTCTGTATCTTTTATTTTCTATACTCCTTACATATGCCGTTTTCTTTTCTGACAAAAAATGTTGCCCTTATTTTGCCCTTTTTTGGAAAAGTGTATTTTTTTATACATTCTGAATTAAGAGCAACCTTATATTACATATTAATCGAAAGGTCTCAAAGTGCTGTGTTCATAAATGCAAAAAAATTTTGATTATTATCCTCTTGGAAGTCATAGGGTGAAAATATTCAAAAAAGGGGAACAGTGGGAAAATATTCTCACACTATGACCTGAAAGAAGTCAATGGCTGGAATTTTTTTTGATTTACGATTGATGTATAAGATAAGGTTGCTTCTAATTCAGAATATATATAGAAATACACTTTTCGAAAAAAGGGCAAAAAAGGGCGACATTTTTTGTCAGAAATGAAAACGGCAATAATCTCTTTACCTATTTTTTAAAATCTCTTTACCTATATCTACCTTCCGAAACTTTCACAATGGGCCGAGTGTACTTGCCTTCGGGAGGGCAACTTATCTAACCTATCTTATCTGACTACTACATTAATATCTGGTGGACTCGTAAAAAGTGTAAAGGCTTTTCCTTTTATAGTAGTTTGTTTATACGATATTATATATTTATTTTGTATAGGCGTTGCCACGCCCACTGCTTCGATCACGCGCATTTTGTCCAATTAATCACATGAATAACTTATGGGCTCACGAAGAGTCTCAAGGCTCTCAATATTACAGTACTTCAATTATATGACATTTAATGTTTTTTTTTTGGTTTTGGGGGTGCCACGCCCATTGGTCCGATTTTGCCCATTTTTTATCATATGCCACGGTGCTTCCATGCCCACTTATACTGCCCATTTTCGGCATGGCCACTAAAATTAATAATAGGTGATCTCTCACAAAGCTCTCCCTGTCGTATTACTCAATAAGTATGATATTAAAAGTTCACTTTGTATGGGAAGTGCAAGGTCTACTAAAAATATCAAAAAAATTTGTAGCTTATAGTTTTTTGTATCTGTTACAAATAATGCAATAAGTCCAGATATTAATGTAAACGTAAAGCCGATGTGAAGGATACTGAAGATTCGGCACAGCCGAATTTAACGCTCTTTCTTTATATACCCTATATCACCTATGTGTTCAGGGTATAATGAGATCTTGCAGATGTTTGTAACTGCCGAAAATATTTAATAATAATAAAGATAATAAAAAAAAAAAAAAATAATAAAAATAAAAATTAATAAAATATTAAAAAAAACGATATAAAGTCATAAACAACATATAAAATTTCTCTGTTAACTATCTTTTTATTTTTTTTATATTTTTATTATTTTTATAAATTTGGTTGAAACAATTGTTGTCGTTTTTTTCCGATCGCGAGTGGATAATGTTTTAAAATTTAGATGTACGCGTTCGAGAACATGTTCTGTTTTTTTTTTTAGCAGTACACGTGCAAGAACACGAACGTAAAATAAAGCTACACTCGGACCTGTTTGGTTTATGTGTGCTCGAAACAAAAAATACGTGATAGAAACATGTTCGTGTACATAACGAAATATTAAGATGAAACACAGTCATGATTGTGTTCGGCACCATACATAATTTAGAAATACACATAACTGATATGATGTGTGTCTTTTCTGAACCTTGCTTTTTAATATACAAAATGTTCTTGACAACATTTTTCAATACTTTGTTAAATGGAAAATTAAAATAAAGGCTGGCAAATCATAAGCTATATTTTTTTTAGAAAAATTAATCTCCCCAGTTCAAATTTATCTTTAAATGGTATAGGTATTCCCTGGTCTAACAATGTTAAATATTTATTTTTCTTCACCGACGTTTAACATATATACGATACCCTATACCATAATTTAGAGACCCTATCTTTTGGGTCCAACTAATTGGATATAGAAAAGAAGGATAAACCAAATTTGAATTGCATTGTTATTAATTTTTTTCCTTTGAATATGAAAAAGTTCATATTGGATGCTGTATTTATGTGGGGACTAGGTCGAAAAATGGACCGATCCTGACCATATTTGGTAAGGTCACTTATTTTTTGCAAAAACATATACAAACCAAATTTGAGAAAAATCTGTGCAATATTTTTGTTTGTTGATAAAAATAAGTGAAGATCGGGAAGCAGCTCTATATGGGGCATACGACTAAGAATTGTCCAATAGATGTTATTTTTGAACTGCTGTTTAATGGATATAATAAATGCATGCAAACCCAATTTGGCTGAGATCTATATGATAGTTTGGATCTTATGGCAATTTATGTCGATTTCATAGGAGTCATTTGTATGAACATGGACCGAATTTCACAAATTTCAATTTCGTTCATCCTATGGCCAATAAAAGCTTATATACCAAATTTCATCAAAATATATTCATATTTGCGACATGTAGTTTGATTACAAAATTTACATGGACGCACAGACGGGCGGACGGACGGGCATCGCTAAATCGACTCAGAAAGTGATTCTGAGTCGATCCGTATATCAAATAATTTTGGTATTTACAAACAGCAGCACAAAGTCATTATACCCAAACCACATAGTGGTTTTATTATACCCTATACCACTATGTGGTTTGGGTATAATGACTTTGTGCTGCTGTTTGTAACAACCAAAAATATTTGACCTAGACCCATCTTTAATTATACCGATCGAATCAGAATCACTTTCTGAGTTGATTTAACAATGTCCGTCCGTCCGTCCGTCCGTCCGTCCATCTGTGTGTCCATGTAAACCTTGTAATCAAACTGCAGGTCGCAAATATGAATATATTTTGATGAAATTTGGTATATAAGCTTTGATCGGCCATGGGATGAACGCTATTGAAATTGGTGAGAATCGGTTTATGTTCAGACCTAGCTCCCATACAAATTACCCATATGAAATCGACATAAATTGCCATAAGATCCAAATTGTCATATAGATCTTACTCAAATTGGGTTTGTATGCGTTCATTACATCCATTAATGAGTAGTCCAAAAATGATCCCTTTGACCCCATATAGAGCTGCTTCCCGATCTTCAGTTAAATCTATTAAAAAACAAAAATATTGCACTGATTCTTCTCAAATTTTGTTTGTATATATTTTTGCAAAATACAGGAGACTTTACCAAACATGATCAGGATCGGTCCATTTTTGGACCTAGTCCCTATATAGATATAGCATTCGGTATGAACTTTTTCATATCTGCAACCAAAAAAATGAATAAAAATCCCACTCAAATTTGGTTTTTGCTTATTTTCTATGTCCAGTTAGTTGGGCCTAAGAGATAGGGTATCGTATAGTCGGTCTAGACCGACTATAATTTTCTTACTCGTTTTTTTATTGTTCCTACGATCTGCCATTAATATACATTCTTCCTTTAATATTCTATTGGAGATTTTAAAATTAATATTTTCCTTCTCCGATTTAATTCATTATTGACTATATGCTTATTCATAAATTAAAAACTTATGTTATATATGTAAGATAAATTAACCATCTCTCTTTAGTATTTTGTTTATTTATTTATTTACATATTATACTTATAACTAAATTATTAGTACAATAAATTTAGGAAACAGCTATGACAACGTTGGTCTTAAGCTCAATGTATTATGAAAAATTATGAAAAATTTAAATGAAATTGTAAAGGTTACATTCTTTTAGGTAATTGATTATTTTTTATACCCTATACCACTATGTGGTTTGGGTATAATGACTTTGTGCTGCTGTTTGTAACAACCAAAAATATTTGACCTAGACCCATCTTTAATTATACCGATCGAATCAGAATCACTTTCTGAGTTGATTTAACAATGTCCGTCCGTCCGTCCGTCCGTCCGTCCGTCCGTCCGTCCGTCCGTCCGTCCGTCCGTCCGTCCGTCTGTGTGTCCATGTAAAGTTTGTAATCAAACTGCAGGTCGCAAATATGAATATATTTTGATGAAATTTTGTATATAAGCTTTTATCGGCCATGGGATGAACGCTATTGAAATTGGTGAGAATCGGTCCATGTTCAGACCTAGCCCCCATACAAGTTACCCATATGAAATCGACATAAATTGCCATAAGATCCAAATTGTCATATAGATCTTACTCAAATTGGGTTTGTATGCGTTCATTACATCCACTAATGAGTAGTCCAAAAATGATCCCTTTGACCCCATATAGAGCTGCTTCCCGATCTTCACTTAAATCTATTAAAAAACAAAAATATTGCACTGATTCTTCTCAAATTTTGCTTGTACATATTTTTGCAAAATACAAGAGACTTTACCAAACATGATCAGGATCGGTCCAATTTTGGACCTAGTCCCTTTATAGATATAGCATCCGATATGAACTTTTTCATATCTGCAGCCAAAAAAATTAATAAAAATCCCACTCAAATTTGGTTTTTGCTTATTTTCTATGTCCAGTTAGTTGGGCCTAAGAGATAGGGTCTCTAAACGCATGGTATAGGGTATCGTATAGTCGGTCTAGACCGACTATAATTTTCTTACTTGTTTAATATTGTCGTTGGTCATTGGAATATCGATTAATTGGAAAAAGTTTTTATTCTTTAATATTGGGTTTTTGAATTTTATCTATGTGGACAATTAAAAAATAGGTGATCGATTTTAGTTGGGTTGAATCCACAAAAGGGACATAATTTTGTTAAGTTTTTATTCATAATATGTGAGTGGGAGATTTGGGTGTGACCAAGTCTCGAACGTATTATATTAATTTGAACTTTTCTTGGCATGATATTATTATTGATATTTTTAAAAATATTGTTGGCATTGATTTTTTGAATTAATTTCCTTGTACCAATCAGTGGTTTGTGTCCAATTGTGATACTTACTCTTTAGTATTATATTTTATGTTTTATAAGAAATGATATTTTGAAAATAAATATAAAATAATTTATTGTTTGTTAAAAAAAGAACAGCATAAGAGCCAGACTATCAACTATTTATCGATAAAATTTGGTGTATGTATGTGTACTATATCCACTAAGCAGTAGTCGAAAAATTGACCATGGCGGACCATTTTCGGTCGGTCTACATCGACTATTATTTTCTTACTACTTTGGTCAGCTAAAAAAAAAATTCGGGTCGCTTTTATTCGTGTTCATGCTGTCATTCATAACATGTCCAAATTTCATTGCAATCTGTGACTGCCTTTCAAAGAGACATTTATTGTAAATATAATTTTTGCTTTTTTCCACTTTTAAATAACATGCATCGCACAGAACTGGTAATGCTGGTTGTAATTGTCATTACTGACCTAAACGTTTGATAACCTGAGACGTAGAAACACATTTAAACACAAAAAAGTGAAATTGTTCTTGTTCTTAAAAGTTTTTTTTACGACCTATGACCTTGTTTCAAAAAAAAAAAAAAAAAAAACAAGCAAGTAAAATTAAAAAGCGATGAACACAAAAATTGTAATTGTTTTTATGCTACCTGTGATACTTGTTCATGCTCAAATATTTAAGTTAAGAATTTACACACAACATTTAAGCCAGTCTGACGATTTTAATAGTTGAAGTTGAGAATAAAAATCGAATTAAATTGAGTGAGTTGAAAACAAGTCAGACAATTATAGTCGGTCATATAGGAACCTATATATGTGTAAAGGAATTCGCATGACTTTGGATACCATTTCTCGAAATTGACTTATCGCCAAATTTTGATTTCAATATGTCGTTGGTTGCATTCGCCATATGGCACGTAGCGCCATCCTGGTTCAAACTCTTCTCGCCCAGATCAATATCATCCATATTTTCAAACAAAAAATGATTGATCGTGATGCCGTAATAATCTCTATTGACCGCAGTGCGAGCTCCAGCTCAATTTTTGAAGAAATACGGTTGGATGATGCCACCAGCTTATAAACCGCACCAAGCGGAGCATTTGTCTGGATATGATGGAGTTTGTGGGGTCTATTGCGGATAAGCCTCAAACCATAAGTGGTAATTTTTTTATTAATAAACCTGTTCAGCCCAAAATGAGCCACATCAGAGAACAAAATTAAACATTGGATCATTTTTTAACTACTCTGGAGCCCAATTAGCGAAAGAACGAAGCATATAATGGTCTCGTGGCTTTTATTCCTAAAATCTTTGCACAAAATTGTCCACATAGTGGGCAGATAGAGTCCCAGTTCCTGCGACCGGCGACTTAACGATAACTTTAGATCTTCTTGTACACTTTCGTTTACAGCGACGATATTCTCTTCAGTACGTACTTTCCTGCGACGTGGTTGTTTTATTGCATCATTTAGACAGTATGTGGTACGAAATCTATCCACAGTTCGAAGGATGAATAATTATATGCGCCATAACAATCACGAAGACATCTTATAAGTTGACTGATTTTCAAAGTATATTTGGATAAAGCGATAGCGTTGTTCTATTCGTGATGACTTGCCAGAGTATGCTGATCATAAATGTCAAAAACTGAGCGCAACATGACAGTTCGTTTGATAGCTAACCTTGTCATAAGTTCTATCTAAGGAAGTAAACTTCATCTATTAATACTACTACGACTCAATTTTAATATTAAAAGCAATTTTTTTTCTGCTTTATTTTTTAACCTTTCTTTTGAATAAGAGAAAAACCCATGTCTTTGTTTGCTTTTTGGACATAAGATATACCCTGGAGTTTTAGTTACGTACATCTACCATTTTAATTTAGAATACAAAAAAAAAAAATATTAATTAAATTCTAAAACTGAGAGAGAAAATACATACTAAAACAAGCAAAAAATTATAGTCGGTCTAGACCGACTATACGATACCCTATACCATGGTTTAGAGACCCTAAATCTTCGGTCCAACTAATTCGATATAGAAAATAAGTATAAACCAATTTTGAGTGGCAATGTTATTAATTTGTTTGGCTGCAGATGAAAAAGTTCATATCTGATGTTATTTATATGGGGACTAGGTCGAAATACGGACCGATCCTGACAATATTTGATAAAGTCACTTATATTTTGAAAAAAGAAATACAAACAAAATTTAACAAAAATCTGTGCAATATTTTTGTTTTTGGATAGATTTAAGTAAAGATCGGGAAGCAGCTCTCTGAGGGGCCTATGACTAAGAATTGTCTTATAAGGATGTTTTTGGACTACTGATTAAGAGATATAATAAACTCATACAAACCCCAATTGACTGAGATCTATATGATAATTTGGATCTTTTGACAATTTTAGTCGATTTCATAGGGGTCGTTTGTTGGTCTGCACATGGACCGAATTTCACCGATTTCAATAGCGTAATAATATAAACTTTACTTTTTATATAAATAAACTTTTTTATAGCCTATACCACTATGTGGTTTGGGTATAATGATTTTGTGCTGCTGTTTGTAACTACCAAAAATATTTGACCTAGACCCATCTTTTATTATACCGATCGAATCAGAATCACTTTCTGATTCGATTTAACGATGTCCGTCCGTCCGTTCGTCCGTCCGTCTGTGTGTCCATGTAAAGCTTGTAATCAAACTGCAGGTCGCAAATATGAATATATTTTGATAAAATTTGGTATTTGATCTTTTATCGGTCATGGGATGAACGCAATTGAAATTGGTGAGAATCTGTCCATTTTCAGACCTAGCCCCCATACAAATGACCCCTATAAAATCAACATATATTGCCATAAGATCCAAATTATCATACAAATCTTAGTCAAATTGGGTTTGTATGTATATATTACATCCATTAATCAGTAGTCCAAAAATGATCCCTATTGGACAACTCTTAGTCATAGGCCCCATATAGAGCAGCTTCCCGATCTTCACTTAAATCTATCCAAAAAGAAAAATATTGATATTGCACTGATTCTCCTCAAATTTTGTTTGTATATATTTCTGCAAAATACATGAGACTTTACCAAATATGGTCAGGATCGGTCCATTTTTGGGCCTAGTCCCAATATAGATATATCATCCGATATGAACTTTTTCATATCTGCAGCCGAAAAAATTAATAAAAATCCCACTCAAATTTGGTTTATGCTTATTTTCTATATCCAGTTAGTTCGGCCTGAGAGATAGGGTCTCTAAACGCATGGTATAGGGTATCGTATAGTCGGTCTAGACCGACTATAATTTTCTTACTTGTTAGACATGGAAAAAGCCTTTGACTCCATATGGCATAATGGTCTGATCTATAAACTAAATATGTTTGGCTACCCAATTTATCTTCAAAAATTAATAGTCTTTTACACGAAAGAGCATTTGTAGTAAACATTGACAACGATTGCTCTACTGAACACAGACTGCTGGCTGGTGTACCACAGTGATCAGTTTTATATTCTAGATATACATCTGACTTCAAAAATTTAAAAGACCAATCTGCAGCTTTGTACGCAGATGATACTGCCATAATAACCAGAGGAAAAGTCTCTAATGCTATTATTAAAAGAATGAAAGGAGCAGTTATTCACGCTCATAAATTAATGAAACAAAAACACAAGCAATTATTTTCCCTTATAATAAATCGCCAAAGAGAATGCCCAATATCGCACTTTCCCTTCAAGGATCAGAAATACATCTCCTTGACTCAGTAAAATATTTGGGAATCGTACTAGATAAGAAATTGACTTTTAAACATCACATTATTCAAACGCGTGATAAAGCGATAAGATGTGGAAGAGCTATATTTCCTCTACTGAATCGTAAATCAACTCTTAACTGTAAAAATAAGATTTTGCTTTACAAAATGTGTATAGACCAATAATGACTTATGGGTGCCAAGTTTGGTCTACAAGATGTGCCACAACTCATACCAAATCACTACAGATAATTCAAAACAAAAATTTGAAAATTATATATAACTTACCGAGGCGATACTCAATAAATTTGCTACAAAGAAACTACAAAGAAGATATCGCAGCTGTACCTATAAAGTGAGTCAACTCAACATTTACAAATTTTCAGTAGAGGCAAAAAACGTTTTTTTCTGTATTTAGTATAAAATTTAAAAACAGTTGTTTCATTGTAATTAATTGCGAATAATAAGTATACAACAGTAGTTGTTTTTGTGATTTTTTCAGTGATCATCAAAAATAACAATTTTTTTGGGTGCAACTCAAAATATATCTTTTTAGTGCATTCTGAAGAGTATACTCTCATAACACAAAGAGAGTTACAACTGTATTTTTTTTTTGTGAAAGACTAGAAAAATCGATGTAAGATTTTTACAGTGGATAGATATGACCACTGTGTATCGTTTTCTTGCAAAAAATGAAAATTGAAAAATTTTGAGTTGACTCACTTTAGAGGTACAGGTGCGATATGTTTGTAAAAGTAACTAGAAAATTAACACAAAGATTCGAAGACCGAAACAGATCTTCAAGTTATGATTTAATAAGAAATTTGTAGAGTTAATGTTTCTATAAACTTCAGTATGAAGCTATTAGTGTAATTAATTTAAAACAAATTTATTATACATTTTCAATTGGTTTTTCCTATATTTTTCCCTTAAACTGTAAATTTCTTTTCCTTATATTATAATTAGTTTATATTTGCTGCAATACTATTTAGTTATATCTCATACAATGTATATACAAACTTATTTATATATTTTTAACTGTTAACGATGATAGTTTAAATAAATTAAACAATAAAATATATTTTTTTCAAAATATAAGAGACTTTTCCAAATATGCTCAGGATCGGTCCATTTTTGACTTAGTCCCCATATAAATGTAGCATCCGATATGAACTTTAACATATCTGCAGCCAAAAAAATAATAACAATGCCACTCAAATTTGGTTTATGCTTATTTTCTATATCGAATTAGTTGGACCGAAGAGATAGAGTCTCTAAACCATGGTATAGGGTATCGTATGGTTGGTCTAGAAAGACTATAATTTTCTTACTTGTTTTATTTTTAAATTATTTATGCTGATAAAATTATATGTATTTGTTTTTTCTTTTTCATAAAAACGCATTCACTTGGGACTGATATGTTATAATACAACATACAACATTTACTAAACATAGCAAATGGAGTTGTATCAGATTTATCAGTGAAAATTACCAACCTCAATTTTGCACTAGTGTAAAGTAATACATGATACAACAGATACATCGATACTATACCCATTGTGAATTGCCCAATTATTGTTATCCAATGATTTTTTTTTTCAAAATTAATGTTGAAAAATAATATTTTTCAGTGCAATATAAAATGTTAATTCGTCCATACGCATTGGTATTTTGACTATTGTCACTCGCTTTTTATATCCTGCAGATGCCAACCGGAGGTTGGCGAAATATTGAAAATAAAATAAATAAATATAATTTTATATATTAAAATACAGACCTCGAGCTTGAAATAATAAATTTTTTTTAAATTTTTCAAAATTATCTAACCGGACCATTGAAATGTGTGAAAATGTGAGGCGGTTACTAAAGAGTTTCGTTTACGTGAATTTTGAATAAAAAAAAAATTTTTAGAAAAAAATTATGTCGCATTTCTCTTAATTAAACAATTCTCTACAAAACTGAATCATTACATTTTTGATATTTTACACTCGAGACGCTGACTTTTTGTCAGCAAAATCCCACAGTGCTTTCTACAGAGGGACTAGTTCCTAATTTTCCATGCCCCTCTTGCTCTAGCAAAGCGAATATTCGCAATCGGCCTTTGTTGTGATCTTTCTCGT
Source organism: Cordilura impudica (assembly GCA_963682025.1). Lineage (NCBI taxonomy): Eukaryota > Metazoa > Arthropoda > Insecta > Diptera > Scathophagidae > Cordilura > Cordilura impudica. The sequence goes on along the minus strand of OY821519.1, from coordinate 68,167,488 downwards.
GGCTTTTAACATCCAAGGAAGCTGTTACATTGAAAGCAATGAAAAAAATAATTCTTCTAGAATAATTACACTTTTTGATATGTAAACATCTATACGCGCAGGGGGGGGGGGGGTAAATTTCAAAAACAGCGTAACATGTAAACGTAACATGTGAGCGTAAGATGTGAGATATGAGCCGTAAGACAAAATGTGATTGTATTGGTGAAAGAATTATGATATTATGATAACCTGTTTGAAAATTAAAAATGAAGAATAAAAAATGAAAAAAAAATTAAAAATAAAAAAATGATAGATGAAAAATTAATAATGAAAAATAAAAAATTAAAAATGAAAAATGAAAAATAAAAAAAGAAAAATAAAAAATGAAAAATAAAAAATTAAAACTGAAAAATAAAAAATGAGAATAAAAAATGAAAGATGAAATATGAAAGATGAAAAATTAAAAATAAAAAATTACAAATGAAAAATGAATAATAAACAATGAAAAACGAAAAATGAAATATAAAAAATGAAAAATGAAAAATGAAAAATGAAAAACGAAAAATGAAAAATGAAAAATAAAAAATGAAAAATGAAAAAACATTAAAAATGAAAAGCAAAAAATTAAGAATAAAAATTAAAAATAAAAAATTAAAAATGAAAAATAAAAAATGAAAAATAAAAAATGAAAAATAAAAAATGAAAAATAAAAAATTTAAAAAAAAAAATAAAAAGGAAAAATTAAAAAAAAAAAAATAAAAAATTAATAATAAAAAATTAGAACTAAAAAATAAAAATAAAAAATGAAACATTAAAAATAAGTAATGAAAAATTAAAACTAAAATTAAAAATGAGTAATGAAAAATAAAAAATGAAAAATGAAAAATAAAAAATAAAAAATGATATATAAAAAATTAGATATAAAAAATGAAAAAAAAAAAAAATGAAAATTGAAAAATAAAAAATGAAAAATGAAAAATTAAAAATGAAAAATAAAAATAAAAGATTAAAAATGAAAAATTAAAAATGAAAAATGAAAACTAAAAAAAATTAAAAACGAAAAATTAAAAATGAATAATAAAAATAAAAAATTAAAAATGAAAAATTAAAAATGAAAAATAAAAAATTAAAAACGAAAAATAAAAATGAAAAATGAAAAAAAAACATTAAAAATAAAAAGCAAAAAATTAAGAATAAAAATGAAAAATTAAAAATAAAAAATTTAAAAAAAAAATAAAAAGAAAAAAATTAAAAAAGAAATAAAAAAAATTAATATTAAAAAATTAAAACTAAAAAATAAAAATAAAAAATGAAACATGAAAAATAAGGAATGAAAAATGAAAACTAAAATTAAAAATGAGTAATGAAAAATAAAAAATGACAAATAAAAAATGAAGAATAAAAAATAAGAAACTAAATATAAAAAATTAAAAAAAAAAATGAAAAATAAAAATGAAAGTTGAAAAATAAAAAAATGAAAAATAAAACATGAAAAATGAAAAATAAAAATTGGAAAATGAAAAATGAAAAATGAAAAAAAAAAAAATAAAAAATGATATATAAAAAATTAAAAATTAAAATTAAAATTAAAAAATTAAAAATTAAAAATTAAAAATTAAAAATAAAAAATTAAAAATTAAAAAAAAAAAATTAAAAATTAAAAATTAAAAATGAAAAACGAAAAATGAAAAACGAATAATTGAAAATAAAAAATAAAAAATAAAAAATTGTAATGGTGCGGCGTTGATCGAAGATCCGCTTCCGTTTCCCTGAGCCTTTGCTGGTCGCACGTGCTGGCGTAGGGGCCTAGCTCGCCGGATGGGTGGTGTCTTGCTCAGGCCCAGGGAAACCGCACTACAGATTTTCACGTGCGATTTAAAAAAACTGTCAAAAAAAAGCGGATACTAAATGGGACGGATGGGCATACTTACCTTGGGATTGGGGCTAGGTGTTCTGCCCCTTTTGCCCTCCCAACCATGTTACCTCGACTCCATCTTAATTGGAGGTAACCCACTTCAATAAAAAGATTAGGTTTGGTTAGGTTTCTACATTGGTTTTAACAAAAATTTATTTAACCTCCATTTTTTTAAGGTTATAATTTTAAATTCTTTTTCGTAACATTTAATTATTATTTTTTTTTTTTTTTAGCCAATTTTTATTTTTAGCAAAATTTTACGCTTAGCAAAATCTTAATTTTAGGGAAATTTTACTTTTAGGGAAATTTTTAAATTTAGGAAAATTTTTAATAGTAGAAAAATTTTAATTTTAGCACAGTTTAAATTTACCATAATTTTTAATTTTTAACAATATTTAATTATTAGAAAAAAAAATTTTTATAAAATTTAAGCCAAATTTTAATTTTAGGAAAAGTATATAATTTTAGGTTTGATTTAACGAAATTTTAATTGTTTAGGAAATTTTATAATTATCCTTAGGAAATTTAAATTTCTATTTAGTAATATTTATAATTATCTTAGAACAATTTTATTTTCTATCTATAACAATTTCTAATAATCTTTAGAAAATTCTAATTAATTTCTATTTAGAAAATAAATTTTATTTAATTTTATATTTAGAAGACTTTTTAATTTAGCAAAATTTTATAATTCAAAAAAAAAAGAATAATACGTAGTTACCGCCTCTTGCTGCTGACTCCTTAGGTAGCCGTTGTATTTTTTTTTCTGGTTGACTTTTGTTGTTGCGGTGTCCGCTGCAGGCCTGCTGTTGCATCAAATGAGGATCGCAAAATTTCGGAGAGTTGCCTCGTAGTTAAAGAAGAGGAAGCAAGATATGATGAGGGTCTTCCCTGCCCCTGTTAAGATTGTTGTCTTATTTGGAGTAATTGTTGTCTCCAAATATTAAATGTCAAATTTTAATATAAAAACACTTTTTTTTTTAATACACACGAAATATATCAACGTAAATAGAATGTATGTATATTATTATGTATAGATTTATTATTAAACGTTTTATTATAATTTTAGGAAATTATTCTTTGTGAATTTTTTTTTTCTATTATAAGTACAGCCAATACAATATTTCCTAGTTCGACCGATATCACTTAAAATGAAACTGTTGCCTTTTAAGATTTTTTTTTTTTTTTAGTATTTATAACACTCACACTCATATATGACTATGAGAGCAAGTGAGATCAATACAAGAAAATAGTGGTTTGACCAGCATGATTGCATATGAATGTGTTCATGATTTCATACAACCAATGAAGAGAAAAAAACACATAAATCAGTTTGCCAAAAAAAATACCATATAAGGTGTTGTTTAAATGTACATACTTGAACTTGAAAATAATTTCAAGATCAAGGTTATTATTTTTTCTTCTTTCTTATTCTGCCTGTACCAGAAATTCTTCTGCTACAGTGCAGAGCAAAAAAGATCACCGTCACAAAATTAAAAATTAACCGGTTAAAATAATAAATAATAATTGCTATAAGTGATACGCTTTCTGTTTGATTTTAAGAAAGTGCTATAAAAAGTCTTTAATTACTAGATGTTTACACATCTCCCCTGCGATCGGACTCACATGATTTTTATTTATTTTTTTTAACAAATAACTTTAAATGGATATTACTGAATTACAATTGGAAATTATTGAATTTTAATTGATATGCATTATTTGAATTTGAATTGATATTTTTTAATTTTAAATTTACAAAGTACTAAATCCATCTATTTAAAGATTTTTTCAATTCACTTCTAAACATAAGCAGAATTCGGTCCAACCAATTTTGCTGCCTTTCAGATTTAGTATTTTTGTAAATGTGAATGGCACTCTTATCACATAATCATGCTGTAGTGTGAGTATGTGCGCTTGTTTGACATTTTCTGTATAGAAGATATTGTGCGTTATAACTTTTGTTGATTAATATTTTTTAATTAAAAATCAACGTGCAAATATATTCCAATTACACCTGTTGCCTAGGATATTTTGACGCGTGATTTTCTATTGGCAACACATAATTAAAATGTTCTTTTATATATGTACGCAGGTTTCTTTGTGTGTATGTGTGTATTTGTTAATGGGTTTGCTAGTGTTTGAGTGTTGTGTCAACAATAAAGTGGATTATATAAGTAGCTCACGTTTTGTTCAGGTTGCCTTTTTGAATATGAAACTAACATGTAGAACGAAATTTTTGTGAAAATAAATGAAAAAAATATGAGAAAAATGCTGATATTCTTATAAGCAATATTTTTATGGCAGTGTGTCTGAGATCTGAAGATTTTAAAAATATCTATGGATGTATTTATATTCATATTTTCAAAAATCATTTGATGTTTTTTCTTTCTACACCTTAGGAAACACAAACACGTAGTTTCTACAAAATCGCTGAATTACACGAAATTCTTGGAATCACTTGACGTGGAATTGCTCTACGAACACTTAATTTCATAGCTAATCATTATATCTTGGCTAAAGGTATTTGCAAAACACAAACTCAACTCAATTTCAATATTATTTGTGCTACATGTTGGTTATTGTTTAATGAAAACCCACAAAAATCGATTAATTATCCATCACAACCAGACATACAGCCAAAACTCTAAACTGGTGGTAAATTAAAAACGTTTGCGAAAAACAAGGTCCATATATTAAGTGATAGATATTGAAAATTTTTCAGTTACTAGGTTTACCGAAATTCAATGAAAGTTTGGAGGTGTGGAAATAAAAAACTAAACTTATCGTACATTTTCCGTAAGAGCGCTAGAAATAAATCGCTGCATAATGAGGAAAACATATATTTGTACCATATACCACTATGTGGTTAGAGCATAATGAGTTTGTGCTGTAACTACCAAAAATATTTGATCTATAGCTTTCTGGGTCCTGAGCCAAACTACAAGTCGCATATATAAACATATTTTGATGAAATTTTTATATAAGCTTCTATCGGCCATAAAATGACCTATTCCCCATTCAAATGATCCCTATGAGTTCGACTTAAGTTGCCATAAGATCCAAATTATCATACAAATCTCAGTCAAATTCGGTTTGTATATATTTATTACACCCATTAATCAGTAGTCCAAAACCAAATGCTGTAGGAGGTTTTTTAGTTATAGCCCCCATATGAAGCTGCTTCCCGATCTTCAGTAAAATCTGTGAAGATACAAAAACATTGCACAGATTTTTTCAAATTTGGTTTGTATATGTTTTCGCAAAAAATAAGTGACCTTGTCAAATACGGTCAGGATCGGTACATTTTTCGACCCAGTCCCCATATAAATATAACATACGATATGAACTTTTTCATATCTACAGGCAAAAAAATAATAATAATGCTATATCCAATTAGTTGGATCTAGATCTAAACACATGGTAAACGGTATTACTTAGTTTTAATATTTTGCAATGACTAATTATTTTGGATTTTCAATACAAAATTTTTTTTATTAATTTTTTTTTTGTTAAGTTTTAAGATTTTCTTTTACGAAATTGATATTTGTAGTAGAAAATATTTTTTAGTTCAGTTTTAAAAATTGTTTAAAATATAAAGCAAATAAAAATTTAAAAAAAGAATTACCCGGTCAAATATTCACATTAGCTAATTCAAAAACGATCGTTTATATCTCGAAAATTAAGTGCCGTAGGGCAGGCAAAATGTTTGAACTTTTGGCCTTCTATGAACGATGGTTGCCAGATCGAATATGTAAAATTTTGTAAATTATTTCACAATTTTATAATGTTATTCAGAGTATTAAATGAAATTAATTTTCAATAAATATTTCGTTTATATGAAACTAAAGTGGTTTTCATTTTCCGACGGGCGCATTACAACTAACTAGTTCATACATTTTTACCCTTCGCATATATATGCGAATTAATGCCATGTTTTGACTTGACCAACTATAAATTTTTAATATTTTTTATACCCTCCCCTCCAGTGTGCAGAGGGTATATATAAGTTTGTCATTCCATTTGTAATAATTAGAAAAAAATTTTGGACCCCATAAAATATATATATTTGTGATCCTTATAACAACCGGAATTGATATAGCGATGTCCGTCTGTCCGTCTGTCTGTGGAAATCACGATGACGGCATCAATCGGGCAGCTAGGGTGTTTGCTGATAAAAAAAATGATTCATTAGTATCCCGAGAAGTTTGCTATTTAAAATCGTCCAAATCGGTCGATTAGGGCTCGAGATTTGAATGAAGAACTAAAAAAAGTCTTGAAAAAAATATAATTTTCTATGTTGTTCTTGTCACGATCACGCCCTCAATAGGATAGCTAAGGTGATCATTTTTAGTGAGAATGATTCACCAAATTCATGGGAAGATTTCTGTTTCAAAAATCATTAAAATCGGTGGAACAGGTTCAGGGAAATCTCTGAAAAATTAAAAAAAAAATGAAAAATATGATGTTTCTATATTGTTCTTGTTGTTATTCTAAATGTTGTATTGTTGTCATAGCTGGACTTATTGTTTTTGTGGTCGTTGAGGTAATAATATAATAAAAACTAACCATTTGCACATTTTTTATCAACTCTGGTAGAAAACTTTAAAAGTTTCCATTGTTTTGGAATCACTAAAAAAAATTTACTAGATCATTTCCGTTATTGACACGAGCCTGCCTGCAAAGTTTCAGATCGATTGGGTCACGGGAAAGGGGCTAAAATCGATCCAAAATTTTTTCGACAAGCAGACACTACGAGTTAATACAGTTCTACATAGTTATATAGAATTATTATTCTGCATTACCTACAAAATATCTGATTGCGATTACATCTACTTTTTAAAAATTATTTATAATTACTAAAGCAGTATTATTCACATAAATACAAAATTGCACTTTTGAAATTTTTCCATTCAAATTTTAGAAAATATCAATTCTAAAAACTGGAATTAAAATTTCAAATTATAAATTAGAAAATATTAATTGAATTTCAGAAAATTATATCAAAATGTTGGAAATAATAATTTTAAATTTAGAGGACATCAATTGCATCAAATTCCAAAAAAAAAAAAAAAAAAACACCAAATATGTTTACAATTAAAAAATGTTTACATTTAAAAAAAATATTGGCATTCAGGAGAAATTAATAGCTTTTCAGTAACTCCTTTTAACGATAGTCGAATCGTTAAAAAAAGAAAAGCAAAATTATCAGTAAAATTTTTAAACGATATTCGCTATTGTTAAAATCAGCTAAACGACAACCATTTTTGTGTTGTTTATTCAATCGATAAAAACTTAAATTTTTAGGTTGAAATGTCGTCATAAAGAAATAAAAATCATAAAATAGTGAAAATATTTTGCTTCTATTAAAAAACTTTTTTATATAAATAAAAAAATTAAATACCATATTCAATTCATTATTTCATTTTCAAATAAATAAACAGAAATATTAGTAAAAAAAAAAAATAGATATATTAAACATAAACATAAAATCATCCTGTCAAACACGAAGTAATTTGTCTTTTTTACTCTTCTTTGTGTTTTTCGCTTACTTTGACAGAGATGCCACTCGTTTAAAATTTAAATAAATAGAAAAATAGATTTGTCGAATGTCGTTAAGATGTCTGTACTTAGTGAATCACTTAATCCTTAGTGCAAACAACAATAGCTGTCGATATATTTTGCGATTGTCGAATCGTTAAAATTTAAATTCAATGAATTTTAGAAAACCTCAAATGATACTTAAGAATTACGAACATAAAAATTGTCACATAAATAAACGTAATCTGATGAGAATGTTATTTATATATAAATTTTCACAATTTTTTTTTTGATGAAAATTTGAAGTTTTTCAGAAAATAAAGATAACAAATTAGTTTATTTAAAATGTTTGGGACATTTGGTTTTTTGCGTTTGGCATCCCTAGTTTGATTATTTATTATTATAAATTTATTCTCTCTGTTTTCCAAATATGGCAATATTTTAATATTTATTTTTTGGTTATTATTTTGTTACTCCATCTGACCTATGTGGCCGCAATGAAAAAATATTTCGCCAGTTAAAAGAAACTATACAGCCATCTCCAATTAGGACGATTTAATGCATATAGCCACCCTACACAACCATTACCTTTGCAATGGAGGTTAGGGCGAGCTATTTAATTAGCAAAAACTAAATTAATGAGAAGTTATGTCATATAACCGGAAACGCATGCATATAGGAAACGCATGCATATTTTTCCAATATTTTGTTTACATTTATTATCAATACTCAAACCGAGGTGGAGGGTATCAAAGATTCGGCATAGCCGAATTTAACACTCTTACTTGTTTTAATAATATTTGTATGTCATTAATTCGGACGTTATTGAACCGAAAACATTAACATTTTGATATAACATGGACCAGTATCTCTGGTTTTCAGAAACACCAAAATATTTGGAATCGGTTTTTATCAAATTAATTTTATTAAATTAAAAAAATTCGTAATATTAAATCAACAATTAAACTATAAATAAAAAGACCTAGAAGAAGATTGATTCTAAATATCTCAAAATTATAAAATCAATTATGGTAACCTTCGAAGCAATTACAGTTTTTTGTGAAACAAAAATGTTTTTTACAAATGGAACGATTTTCCTTTCCATTTTTAGTACAAACTAAAAAAGTAGTAATCGATTCTCTGTGATCTATATTTAAAAATTTACAACAAATACAAAATCAAAGCTACAGTTATTGATGTAAAAAATAAAAACAAAAATCACTGACTTGCTTTGAGCGGAGTAAATTAGTTGCTAATTTTGACCGTTGACGACGAATGGGATATATATGGCCCATGGATTTTTTCCTTGAAGGAATTAAAAAAATATATTTTTGATGACACTGTTGTTTAGAAATGTTGGGTCGTTAAGTACGAATCCACAAAAAAAAAAATTAAAATTTTCCAGCAGTTTATGTTTGCTCATGAAAGGGTTAAGGAGGAATCTTGTAATTAAATGTTCGCCAACTTCCCGATCAGCTAGAGTTTTGAAACTTTCAGTATTTACCTAAAGTGGAGTATAAAGTTATTATATAATCATCTTCTACATGAGCTGATTATTACTTCTTGCAGTTTACACACAGGCGTATACAAGCATGTCTTCAAATGTTGTTTCTGTGGTTTTCTGGAATAACCGCGTATGTCCATTTTTGTCAGTTTTGAGTTAACGATGCCAAATATATTAATTTTTAACCTTCTTTACATGTGTTCAATTTTTTTTTTTTTAAATATTGACCATTTCTGAGTTTTTTCTTTAAATAACGACGTAACTTAAATGTCTGTTAAATTAATTTGCAGCACTAACGACGTATGTCAACCTACGTTTGATCACTGACAAATTATTTTCTTAGAATGAAAAAAAATGCAAAATAATTTTGGATTAGTTTTCAGTTTATAACCACTTATAAAAATTCGTGTGTTTATTTCTGTTATTTTTTGTTACTATTATTCTTGATACGTTGTTATATTCTCAACCTAATTCCCGTTAGCTTTTTGTTGACGAACAAAAAAAAAATCCAATTTTCAAGCAACAACAACTTATGTCTACATGGGTGGTTGCATTGGTAGTTTTCTTTTTCAAAGAAAACGACGTTTGTCGACATAAGTTGTTTTATCTGCACACACTTTAAGTGTTATTTACATATTGTTTTTTCGTCCTTCTCTAGGATCTATTCCTCTGAAGATTTTTGACTCAACATTTTTTATAAAGTATTTATTGCCCATATCTACAGGACTGTTAAATAAATAGTCCTAAAAACTTTATATCGAGCCCATAATTTCAAATATAACGTTTTTTTGGCTCTCCTGAACATTTTGATTTTATGACGTACGCGGTTATTCTAGAAAACCACAGATAAATAAAAAAAAATCATAAGTAGCATTGGCGAATTAATCCCATGTTTTGACTTGACCCACTATAAGTTTTTAATCTTTTTTTTAAATTTATTTTCTTTTGACCACAAAGTGTCATTTCTGACCCCATCTTGCCAATGGTTACCATCAACCGATATTTGATTTTTGTACCTTGTTGCAGGGTTCATATTATAATTGTGTATAGCTAAGTAAAGAGAAATATTTCTAATAAAATTTTAAAGAGAAAATACCCCTTAAATAAAACTTTGACATTTTTATGATCATTAGCAAAAAAATATCGATTCTAGAAATAACCTTTAATGAGTTGAAAACCCTATTTTTTAGTTTGTTCATAATTTCTCATATATCGCACCTGTACCTCTAAAGTGAGTCAACTCAAAATTTTTCAATTTTCACACTTTGCAAGAAAACGATACACAGTGGTCATATCTATCCATTGTAAAAATCTTACATCGATTTTTCTAGTCTTTCGCAAAAAAATACAGTTGTAATCCTCTATGTGTAATAAGAGTAGCGTCTTTAAAATCCACTAAAAAGACATATTTTGAGCTCCACCCAAAAAAACTTGTTATTTTTGATGATCGCTGAAAAAATCGCAAAAACAACAACTATTGTATACTTATTATTCGCAATTCTTCACAACGAAACAACTGTTTTTAAATTTTATAGTAAATATTAAGAAAAACCGTTTTTTGCCTCTACTGAAAATTTGTAAATTTTGAGTTGACTCACTTTAGTGGTACAGGTGCGATATCTTCCAAGGAAACCTTATGCTAATACCTAACCACAGAAAACAGATTCGTTGTGGCAATTGAATTTGTAGCCTACCGAATTTTAATAGTCCCATGTACTTACAACTTTTTTTGCTGTGATTACTGAATTATATATTCCAAGGTTAAAGGCAATTGATTTAAATAAATTCGATCAAATTTGGTTCATATAATGGAAGTTAAATTTTATTTATTAAATTTTTAAATTTATTATTATTATTATTTTTTTTTTTAATTTATTGATTCTTAAAGGATATTTATGTAGAATTTAATATCACATCTTGGATCTTTTGCGTTTTCTTTACAATTGCTGCAGATATGAAAAAGTTCATATCGGATGCTATATCTTGGACTTGGTCCAAAAATGGATCGATCCTGATCATGTTTGGTAAAGTCTCTTGTATTTTGCAAAAATATATACAAACAAAATTTGAGAAGAATCAGTGCAATATTTTTGTTTTTTTAACAGATTTAAGTGAAGATCGGGAAGCAGCTCTATATGGAGTCAAAGGGTTCATTTTTGGACTACCCATTAATGGATGTAATGAACGCATACAAACCCAATTTGAGTAAGATCTATATGACAATTTGGATCTTATGCCAATTTATGTCGATTTCATACGGGTAATTTGTATGGGGGCTAGGTCTGAACATGGACCGATTCTCACCGATTTCAACAGCGTTCATCCCATGGCCGACAAAAGCTTATGTACCAAATTTCATCAAAATACATTCATATTTGCGACCTGCAGTTTGATTACAAGCTTTACATGGACACACAGACGGACGGACGGACGGACATTGTTAAATCAACTCAGAAAGTGATTCTGATTCGATCGGTATAATTAAAGATGGGTCTAGGTCAAATATTTTTGGTTGTTACAAACAGCAGCACAAAGTCATTATACCCAAACCACATAGTGGTATAGGGTATAAATAGTGCCAAAATCAAAAGTGTCGAATTCCTGTACTTTAAAAATATTGCGTCAAAGAAAAGGAAATATTGAAAAGGCGCTTCTTATAAGATTCCATGAAATGCATGGCCAGAATGCAGTGGTAACTGACCTGATGCTTTAAAATAAAGCAAAAGCTATGCCGTTGGAATAAACCCAACATAATATGTGCAGTGGGGAATCGATGAACATTGATGAAAGTGGAGGCTCAAACTTTGTAGAGAACAAGTTGCCTCAAATTGTCTAAGAATATACACCAGAATGTATTTTTAATAGGGACGAAAATGGTTTATACTATAAAGCATTATCAATCATAACCTACTTCAATAAAGGCAGTCCACCATAAGGGTGGAAAATGTAAAACAGCCGCTTCATTTGTAACTCAACGGGTCCTTCTCGAAATATAAACATTTTCAAATACAACAACAAAAAAGAAAATTGTAGTCGGTCTAGACCGACTATACGATATCTTATACCATGCGTTTAGAGACCCTATCTCTTAATTTTTTTTGCTTTGAATATGAAAAAGTTCATATTGATTGCTATATTTATATTGGGACTAAGTCGAAAAATGGACCGATCCTGGTCTCCTTTTTTTTTTTTATTTTTGTTTTTTGATAAATTTAAGTGAAGATCGGGAAGCAGCTTTATATGGGGACTATGAATAAGAACTGTCCTATGGAGTTTATTTTTGGACTACTGATTAATGAGTGTAATAAATGCGCGCAAACCCAATTTCACCGATATCTGTATGATAATTTGAATCATATGGCAATTTAGGTCGATTTCATAGGTGTCATTTGTATGGAGACTATGTCTGAACATGCACCTATTTTCGCCGATTTCAATAGCGTTCAAAGCTATGGCTGAAGCTATGGTCATTTGCGACCTGTAATTTGATTACAAGCTTTACATGGACACACAGACGGACGGACGGAGAGACGGACGGACGGAGAGACGGACGGACGGAGAGACGGACGGACGAACATTGCTAAATCGACTCAGAAAGGTATTCTGAGTAGATCGGTATAATAAAAGGTGAGTCTAGGTCAAATATTTTTGGTAGTTACAAACATCAGCACAAAGTCATCATACCCTGATTATACCCTGACCACATAACGGTATAGGATATAAAGACATTCCCATTATATTTTTTTGAAATAAAAATAGTTGGATGGCAGTTCTTACCTGGTATAATATATTTTCTATATTGGAGGAAAATATGAGTAAAATAAACAAGTAAGAGTGTTAAATTCGGCAGGGCCGTATCTTTGATAACCTCCACCTTTTTCATTTTCAATTTTTTTTTTATCAATTTCCATTTTTCACTTTTCAATTTTCATCTTTCGTTTTTCATTTTTAGTTCTTCATTTTTAATTTCTCATTTTCGATTTTCCATTTTCCACTTTTCATTTTTCATCTTTCATTTTCCATTTTCGATTTTTAATTTTTCATTTTCTATTTTTCATTTTTCATTTTCCATTTTCCATTTTTCATTTTTCATTTTTCATTTTTCATTTTTCATTTTTCATTTTCCATTTTCCATTCTCCATTTTGCATTTTGCATTTTGCATTTTAATTTTTCATTTTTCATTTTCCGTTTTCCATTTTTCTTTCATTTTTCATTTTCCATTTTTCATTTTTCATATTTATATTTTCATTTTTCATTTTCCATTTTTCATTTTCCATATTCCACTTTCCATTTTTGATTTTTCATTTTTAATTTTTCATTTTTCATTTGCCATTTTTCATTTTAAATTTTTTATTTTCCATTTTTCATTTTTCATTTTCCATTTTTCACTTTCCATTTTCCATTTTTAATTTTTTATTTTCCATTTTTAATTTTTCGTTTTCCGTTTTCCATTTTTCATTTTCCATTTTTCATTTTTCATTTTTCATTTTTCATTTTTCATTTTTCATTTTTCATTTTTCATTTTTCATTTTTCATTTTTAATTTTCTATTTTTCAATTTTAATTTTTCATTTTTCATTTTCAATTTTTCAATTTTCATTTTTCATTTTTCATGTTACATTTTCCATTTTCCATTTCTCATTTTCCATTTTTAGTTTTAATTTTTCTTTTTCCATTTTCCATTTTTAATTTTTTATTTTTCATTTTCCAAATTCATTTTCCATTTTTCATTTTCATTTTAATTTTTCATTTTCCATTTTTCACTTTCCATTTCTCATTTTTCATTTTCCATTTTCCATTTATCATTTTCCATGTTTCATTTTCCATTTTCCATTTTTCACTTTCCATTTTCCATTTTTAATTTTTAAGTTTCCATTTTCCATTTTTAATTTTTCGTTTTTCGTTTTCCATTTCCCATTTTCCATTTTCCATTTTTCATTTTTAATTTTTAATTTTTCATTTTCCATTTTTCTATTTCATTTTCAGTACGGGTAAAAAAGATGTTTTATAGTTTTATATTTTTATTAAATTAAAAAAATTCATAATATTAAATCAACAATTTATTAAACTATAAATAAAAAGACTTAGAAGAAGATTAATTCTAAATATCTCAAAAATATAAAATCAATTATGGTAACCTTCGAAGCAATTACAGTTTTTTGTGAAACAAAAATGTTTTTTACAAATGGAACGATTTTCCTTTCCATTTTTAGTACAAACTAAAAAAGTAGTAATCGATTCTCTGTGATCTATATTTAAAAATTTACAACAAATACAAAATCAAAGCTACAGTTATTGATGTAAAAAATAAAAACAAAAATCACTGACTTGCTTTGAGCGGAGTAAATTAGTTGCTAATTTTGACCGTTGACGACCAATGGGATATATATGGCCCATGGATTTTTTCCTTGAAGGAATTAAAAAAAAATATTTTTGATGACACTGTTGTTTAGAAATGTTGGGTCGTTAAGTACGAATCCACAAAAAAAAAAATAAAAATTAAAATATTCCAGCAGTTTAGGTTTGGTCATGAAAGGGTTAAGGAGGAATCTTGTAATTAAATGTTCGCCAACTTCCCGATCAGCTAGAGTTTTGAAACTTTCAGTATTTACCTAAAGTGGAGTATATAGTTATTATATAATCATCTTCTACATGAGCTGATTATTACTTCTTGCTCTTTACACATAAGCATATAAAAGCATGTCTTCAAATGTTATTTCTGTGGTTTTCTGGAATAACCGCGTATGTCCATTTTTGTCAGTTTTGAGTTAACGATACCAAATATATTAATCTTTAACCTTCTTTACATGTGTTCAATTTTTTTATTTTTAAATATTGACCATTTCTTACTTTTTTCTTTAAATAACGACGTAACTTAAATGTCTATTAAATTAATTTGCAGCACTAACGACGTATGTCAACCTACGTTTGATCGCTGACAAATTATTTTCTTAGAATGAAAAAAATGCAAAATAATTTTGGATTAGTTTTCAGTTTATAACCACTTATAAAAACTTGTGCGTTTATTTCTGTTATTTTTTGTCACTATTATTCTTGATACGTTGTTATATTCTCATCCTAAGTCCCTTTAACTTTTTGTTGACGAACAAAAAAATCTATTTTCAAGCAACAACAACGTATGTCTACATGGGTGGTTGCACTGGTAGTTTTCTTTTTCAAAGAAAACGACGCTTGTCGACATAAGTTGTTTTATCTGCACACACTTTAAGTGTAATTTACATATAGTTTTTTTCGTCCTTCTCTAGGATCTATTCCTCTGAAGATTTTTGATTCAAAATTTTATATAAAGTATTTATTGCCCATATCTACAGGACTGTTAAATAAAAAGCTCTAAAATCTTTATATCGAGCCCATAATTTCAAATATAACTTTTTTTGGCTCCCCTGAACATTTCGATTTTATGACATACGCGGTTATTCGAGAAAACACAGATTTGACTATTATTGTGCTTTATAAAATTATTTCTTGACAGGCAGGTAAAATATTCAGATCAAATGATTTCGTAACTTTTAATCAGCTTTTAAATGATATATAAAATTATATATACTACACAGGGTGGCAACCCTATGCAAAATTCATGGTCAATATGTTATACAAATTTCATATTGTGTATTAATTTTGTTTAAAAATAATTAAAAATATGTTACAATAAAGTCATGTTTCTGGATTTGTTAAAATATTTTTTCGCAAGATGGCAACTTTAGGAACAAAATATGCACAAGATGGATATGAAACTTCATATTTTCAATAGTAAAGTATATGTAGGTATCAGCATATCAAATATAATACTTGACTTGACACATTGATTCGTCGTACGTTTGTAATGTACATATTATAAACATGTAAATAGACTTGTTGATATTAATAACTCATTATAACAGTCTGATAAATATACAGATAAGCATTCATATCGTTCATGAAAAGAAATTGAATGAAATACTTTAGAAAATAAATACGCATAGAATTGTACTCGTACATAAATAATATCAGCAAAATAAATATGTAGCACAGCTTCGAAAGATGAGTGTTTACTAATATTCTTTGCTAACTGAAGTGTAACTCAAATGTGAAGAATGTCTAATATATTCTTGTATATGTACACACATCAGAAGTCCACATTTTGTAAACAATATTTTTCTATATGTCAATATATTCTGATATGCGAGTTCTTATGAAATTTTGCATTAAAGCAAATACTTCTCTAAATGTAAATCTAAATCTTAACCATACAATATATATATTTTTCTTAAAATTTTTCACATCTGTATTCAATCCATAGATTAATTCGTTACTAACATAAGTCTGAAATTTTAGCTTTATGCTCTGCTTAGATATCATACGATCCATTAGCTTAGAAAAACATTTTTCGAACTACAATCCATTATAAAAAATTTACAAAAAACTAATTAATTGTCAATATTAATTTGGCCATCTTCTATTTATTTGTTATATTATATCATATCATATATGAAAATTCATGTTTGCGTGTTTGCATTGATGGCACTTAATCATATCATCAATTCATGATGTTGCTGTTATCAACACCATCAACAATTTCATAATGCTTGATAAAAGTATCTATAACATATAGAATGTCTTTTATTATAAATTATTTACTAGAAACGTGCCGAATTAGAATACACTTATAAAAACACCATTTACTTGGGAGAAACTTTCTGAAAAATTATAATGAATAGTATTTCTAAAGTAAATAAATTTTGTTTTTCACATGATGAACCAAATCTAAATAACAATCAATAAAAATATTTCAACTGGGAAAAAAATAAAATAATCAATTTTGAGTTGATTAAGATACACTTGCTAGAGAAAGTAGCCATACACATAAAATTAAAACTGTCATACTACGAAAAAAATTAGAAACACTTAACATAGCAAAATTATTTATATTTTAATTAAGCTATTTATTAGTTTTATACTCTGTAACAAAATATATTTTTAGTAGGGTGGCCCTTCAGTATATGGAGGAAAAAGAGTGTTCAAACTCTCGGTCGCACCCCCTAGAAATATGCGAATAGCAAAAAAACTAAGAAATACAAAGTTGTGGGCCAATCAAAAAACATTTAGAGGTGGCTCAACGCGATTGAAAATTTCAAATGTATTTATAAGGGAAAATATGACTTTTTTTTAATATTTTACGAAAATTTCGTTCTACAGTTTAATTTTTCCGACAAATTGTTATAAAGTTCGTGATCAGTATTAAATTATCTTTTCAAAACTCTATAGAACTTCAAAATCGAATAAAAACTGGTCAATAAATAGCAAATGCCCCAGACCACTTTTGTTCTCGGATTTATCCCTAATTTTAGGAACGGAAGTTCTACACATTTGGTTATTATATTTTGAGAGTCCCATCTATAAATTCTACAGCACTTACAAAATGCTTGAATTTTTTTGAATAAATTGTTTTTTATTAGCTTGGGGTCATTTGTAACCCCAATTCCAAAAGGTTAATGTGGTCTTATTATTTTTTTCCGAAACCCTAGGCTAATTAGATAAAATATAACATTTGAAAGCAGAAAAGCGATGAATTTTTAATACAAAGTATTTATAAAGAGTACATTTGTAGAATATTTTACAAAAATCCCATTTTTCTCGAAATCCGCATAAATAAAATCCTTATAAAAAAAATCATGTGAGTCCGATCGCAGGGGAGATGTGTAATTAAAGATTTTTTATAACACTTTCTAAAATCGAACCGAAAGCGTATCACTTATAGCAATCAACTGCTCTGTTAATATAAAAATTATTATTATATATTATTTTAACCGGTTAATTTTTAATTTTTCGTTTTTTATTTTTTATTTTTAATTTTTCGTTTTTCATTTTTCGTTTTTAATTTTTAATTTTTAATTTTTTTTTAATTTTTAATTTTTTATTTTTCAATTTTCATTTTTTATTTTTCATTTTTTATTATTTAATTTTTTATTTTTAATTTTTTATTTTTCATTACTCATTTTTAATTTTAGTTTTTCATTTTTAATTTCTTATTTTTCATGTTTCATTTTTTATTTTTTATTTTTAATTTTTTAGTTTTAATTTTTTCTTATTCATTTTTTATTTTTTATTTTTAATTTTTCCTTTTTCCTTTTTATTTTTTTTTAATTTTTTATTTTTCATTTTTCATTTTTTATTTTTTATTTATTTATTATTTTTCATTTTTAATTTTTTATTTTTCATTTTTCACTTTTTATTTTTCGTTTTTGTTCTTAATTTTTTATTTTTCATTTTTAATTTTTTTTTCATTTGTCGTTTTTCATTTTTCGTTTTTTATTTTTCATTTTTTATTTTTCATTTATCGTTTTTCAGTTTTTATTTTTCATTTTTATTTTTCGTTTTTCATTTTTCATTTTTCATTTTTCATTTTTCATTTTTCATTTTTAATTTTTGATTTTTCATTTTTCATCTTTCATTTTTTATTTTTCATTTTTTATTTTTAATTTTTCATTTTTCATATTTCGTTTTTCATTTTTTATTTTTCATTTTAATTTTTTGATTTTTCATTTTTCATCATTTTTTATTTTTAATTTTTTATTTCTCATTTTTCATCTTTCATTTTTTATTTTTCAGTTTTCATTTTTCATCTTTCATTTTTTATTTTTCATTTTTTATTTTTTCATTTTTTATTTTTCATTTTTCGTTATTCATTGTTAATTTTTCGTTTTTAATTTTTTATTTTTCATGCTTCATTTTTTATTTTTCATATTTTATTTTTCATTTTTAATTTTTCATTTTTAATTTTGCATTTTTAATTCTTTATTTTTAATATTTTATTTTTCATTTTTCATTTTTTTTTTTTTTCATTTATTAATTTTTCATTTTTTTTTTTCATCTTTCATTTTTATTTTTAATTTTTTTTTTAATTTTTTATTTTTCATTTTTAATTTTCAAACAGGTTATCATAATATCTTAGTTTTTCACCAATACAATCACATTTTGTCTTACGACTCACATGTTACGCTCACATCTAACGCTCACATGTTACGCTTACATGATACGCTGTTTTTGAAATTCCCCCCCCTGCGCGTATAGATGTTTGCACTCAAAAATCTGGCATAGGGATTTACCTAAAAATTCAAGCAGTTAATCTGTAACATATACTTAACAAAACCTTAAATTTTGTTTAAGAAAATTTTTTAAAACTTCAAAAAGGAGTTTTTAAAATTTAATCAAAAAAATTTCCCATTTTCGGTCTCAATGCAATAGGTTAACAACGTTGTAATAAAACAGTACTTCATATTTGAGTACTTATAAGTATAGAGATAAAAAAAATTATGGCTTTAATCAATTTCTCAAAGTTGAAAAATATGCCATCAAATTTCATGACCTGTTTTTTTTTTTTTTTGGCACAAAAGTGGTCTGGGGCATTTGCTGTTTGCGAGTTACTATTTGATTTTGAAGTTTTATAAAGGTTGATTTTTTAAGAGCTATAGGGAAGTTTTCCAAAAAAAAAACACATAAAATTCAGAAAAATGAATGAAATATTTATTTGAATCGCTAGTACGGTCCATATAATTTAATGGTTGAAGATTATTTCATGCAAATGTTGACCGTGACTGCGCCTCAAATGGTCCATCCGCTTAGTCCAATTTTGGCATACTCTTTCCAACATTTCGGCCGGTATCTCACGAATAAATGCTTCAATGTTGTCTTCCAATGCGTCAATTGAAGCGGAACTGACTGTATAGGCATGAGCTTTAACATAGCCCCACAAAAAATAGTCTAAAGGCGTTAAATCGCACGATCTAGGCGGCCAATTGACCGGTCCCGAACGTGAAATAAAATGTTCACCGAACTCACCTCTCAATAAGTTCATTGTTGTGCGTGCTGTGTGGCACGTGATATCGTCTTGTTGAATCCACATGACATGCAAGTCAAGCTCCTGCATTTTGGGCAAAAAAAAGTTGGATATCATCTCTCGGTAGCGCTCACCATTCACAGTTACGTTACGATTCGCATCATCTTTGAAGAAGTACGGTCCAATGATGCCACCAGCCCATAAACCGCACCAAACTGTGACTTTTTCTGGATGCATTGGTAGCTCTTCCAATGCTTCTGGCTGATATTCACTCCAAAATCGACTCCCGAATAGCCGCTTCAGTGTGTCGATTAAACTTACCATAAAATGGAAGAAGCGCGCGATGAACTTTCTTAACAGAGCACGCATTTTGATAATAAAACTAACTAACTTGCAAGCGTTGTTTGTTTGTAAGACGATTCATGGTTAAATTATAGACCAAACTGAACATGTGTGACAATGAAACAAAACACGAAACGTGCGTCAGCTGTTTAAACCAGTGTTGCCAAAAGATAATAGCTAAAAAAAACCACCCTTTAGCTTTTTCAAAAGATAATTTAATACTAGTCCAGAATTATATAACAATTTGTCGGAAAAATTAAACTATAGAACGAAATTTTCGTAAGTTATGAAAAAAGTTATATTTTCCCCATATGAACACACTTGAAATTTTCAATCGCGTTGAGCCACCTCTAAATGTTATTTGATTGGCCCAAAACTTTGTATTTCACATTTTTTTACTATTCGCATATTTCTAGTGTGTGCGACCAAGAGTTTGAACACTTTTTTTTATTAAGGGCCACCCTAGTGTTCAGGGTATGGGGATGTTTGCAACTACCAAAATTATTTTACCTAGACCCACTTTTTATTACACTGATCGATTCAGAATCACTTTCTAAGTCGATTTGGCAATGTCCATATATACGTCCGTCCGTCTATCCATCTGTCCGTGTATCGGTGTGTGTTAAGACGTAATCTCCATACAAATGACCCTATGAGATCGACTTAAATTGCCATAATAATAACCAAATTATCATATATATCTCGGTAAAACTGAGTTTGTGTATGTTTATTACATTAAATTTATCAAAAAAAAAATAAAATGCTGTAGGGCTATTCTTAGTCATAGCCCCCATATAAGGCTGCTTATCGATCTTCAAAAAACAAAAATTTTGCACAGACTTTTCTTAAATTTGGTTTTTTGCTAAAATAAGTGACCTTACCGTCCATTTTTCGACCTAGTCCCCATATAGACATAGCATCCGTTACAAACTTTTTCATATCCGACGGCAAAAAAATTATTAAAAATGCCACTCAAATTTGGTGTATGCCTATTTTCTATACCAAATTTGTTGGAACTATGATATAGGGTCTCTAGACCGACTATACTTTTCTTACTTGTTTTCTATTAACATAGGAATTCATCTACGTGTTGTGCGACCATAAGTCAGAGTTTTTTTTTTTTAATATTTTGCGAAATATATTTTGATGAACGTTTTCTCTCAACCTATTTATTAATTTAAAAACAAATTTGGAAGGCATTA
The DNA here is from genome assembly GCA_963682025.1 of Cordilura impudica. NCBI lineage: Eukaryota > Metazoa > Arthropoda > Insecta > Diptera > Scathophagidae > Cordilura > Cordilura impudica. Next base: position 68,146,171 of record OY821519.1, on the reverse strand, counting down.
ATTTTGGAATTCTGTTTTACTGACGCCAAAGTAGTTCGCTCTTCGCTCTCAGTTAGTTTGGAGTGGCTTCTGCCTATGATAATTCATCTCGCGTCAGCTCTGATTTCTTTGATATTGGAACTCAACTCAAAATGTATAGTTTCAGAAGAAATATAAATAAATCACATGAACATTAAACAAACAAGTTGGTCTTTTACTAAAATGAAAACGATGTAAAAGATTTGTACGTCCTTTCATAATTCGTTGGATTTCCTAATTCTATATGTACGAATACCTGTACTGGCATTTATAGTAGCCATGTTGCAGTAGAAACGTTCCATAAGTTTTGGAAAATAGTAAATTTTCCAACGTATTAATGGTAAGCATATTTTACTCAAATTCGTTATTAATATTTACGGATACTTTTTCTAGCAAGAGTATATCTTTTCGTTTGTTTGGTGAACATTTTTTCCAATACAGAAAATAGTTGTTATAGTCGATTTCCGAAGAGGACTTCATTCTCTTTTGTCTCTTCTATCGAATTAAAACGGTATCCCTTGAGTCAGAAGTCACATGATACCAAATCAGGTGAATACTTTGGTTGTGGAATGGCATGAGTTGAAATTTGTGAGAAATGTAGTTTGAGGCGGTGACTTATTGTGGTGGAAAGCTATAATTCTGGTCACTTTTTTCGAACAGCTTCACATAGATAACGTGCAATACTTAAATTTTATTACTTATTAAAAGTTTGGCCGGGTAGAAGGATTTAAAAATGTACCACATCACGATAACTTGTACACAACTTTGGCGGGATGTTTTCGGTCTAGGTTTACCTTTTCACGATGTTGGTTTGATTTGTCTGTTATTTTGCAGTCACGTCACCTGTAGTGATGCATTCCACTGACTTCTCGCATTCAGAGAGTATTGCCACAGATATACTAACGCAACGCTCACTTAAAAAAAACAGTGATTTTAGAACCAAGGAGATTTGACAATTCTACGGCCAAAACTGTCTTTTTAGATGGCGTCAACAACTCCTTTACGTGATTTCTTGGAACCAAATCTTTAATTTCTTTTACATGTGTTTCGTCGAGAAATGTTTTTTCTCATTCGGAAAGCTCTTTGTCTTCAATACTCTCTTTGCCATCTCGGCATCCTTCGAATCACTTGAAACTATTTGTTTACGAGATAGACAAATCACCGAAGTCCTTCTGAAGCTGCCTTGATATTTCTCAGCAGAAATTTCATTCCTTAAACATAATATAATGGGACTCCTTAGCTGAAAAAAATCAGACATTGTTAAAATTGCCAAATTCGCTTTTATTGAAATTCGCACTATTGAAATCAATGAAGATATTGAATGAAATTTGTCACAAGGAAAAAAAAAAACAAGTAGACAGAGTATACAGTATCCTATACCATGCTATTCTAGGCATGATCTTGGATCCAACTTTGGTGATTCAAAAACGGGATATAAATAGAAAATAACCATAAACCAAATTTTAGTGCTGGGCAATTCCACGTGACTCACTTTACACTTTGACATTTTTTGCAAGTTTTTAAAATCAATTTATTCTGAAGATGTTCAAAGAATTTTTACAAAAATTGGTTTATATACTAATAGATACTCTATAGCTCAGAATTAGTTGCAATTTTAACCTAAAGTAGACTTTTGTGACAATTATAGCTCTTTTTACAGCTGTGACTCAGCCTACAACAAATTGGACACAAGTTTTAGAGGCGATGTTATATACTAAATTTCTCCTCTTATATAGACTACACATTAAAAAAAATATTCTGAAGTATTAATAAGAGGTGTCAATTATGATAAATAGCTAAAAAAAAGTGAGTTCAATTAATTGTATAAGCTTAAATTATGTGTGTGACTCACCTTACCAAATTTTGTGACTCACCTTACACTTCTTCCTTTTGTATATTATACATATCTTAACACCAATTTTAGTAATATTAATAAACAAAAAATATATTTTAAATCCATTGTGCATTGTGCATTGTCCCAAACATTTCTCAAGTTAAGTTGGGAATTTTTTTTTATATATGCTTAATTAAGTTCAAAAGTTCTGATATTTGATCCAGCTATCTCTGTTGCTTTAACATAATCTGCAGCATTATTTACGATACATTTCCTTTTCTCAACTTGATCAAATACCTGCCTTTTTGAACTGTCACCAATACCATCAACAGGTCCCTTTCCATGAGATGTGTCAAAAAAGTTCCAAGTGATTAAAACACCATAACTTTTTCCTAAGGTTGACTGTAAAAAAGGTCCATCCGTCCATACTTCAACTTTTTGTATTTCATTTGTTATACCATCTAATACATATGAAATATATGCAAGCACAGTTTCTTTTGAGTGGTCCAACACATCAGAAACCATAATGAGAGGAGGCACTTTGTACTTCGTCTTGATATAGGCATGTATAGTTTTCCGAGAAATCCACTTGAATCATGCATATATCTCTCGGAAAATCCTTTGAAATCATCAATTCGAGCATTACTTTGTATGAGTTGGCTTGCTGACGTTTTATGTAAAAGTGTGATAAAAAGTGATATAATAATAAGTTCAGAAAATGAGCCAACCTTTTCTATCTTCTGAGGTGGATCATTATTACTATATTTATTCCAGCAAAGCCATTTAATTTTAATCTCATTAAGCTCTGGCATTGGATATGCCCGATAAAATCCTTCTGCATTTTTACATTGTTGACATTGATTTAGCCAACAACTTTCAGAAGAACGTTGCAAATTATTCTTTCGGGAAATGTATGTGAATAACTTGGAAAATCTTTATCATATGTGTGCAATGCTTTGACAGCAATAATGAAATTTTAATGATAAACACACATGCATACATTATGTGGCAAGTGGGAACTTGCTTTGGTCGTAATTCAAAAAACTTGCATTTTCCAACAACGATAGTTGGATTATCCAATTTAAAAAGGTGAAAACCTTCTTTTAATGTGCAGATAAGGTGTCGGGCTTGCATTCTCATTTTTATACCATCTTTCCACATCGTAACAACATCTTTACGACCAGGTGCCATCCGACTTATATCATCTCTCTCATAAAACATACAAATTTTATTTATAACGTCTGGGCATAGAGCGGAAGATTTTTGATCAGTTTTTGGCAAATCAAAAGATGAAGCCAATTCTACATTGCATTCACTGCTGAAAAGTTTTCGAACAACAGCTTGAACTAAAGTTAGTGTTTTGGTCTTTAGACAATCAATAAAACACTAAATTCCTGTAGATGCTAGTTGTGACTCACCTTACAAAAAGAATGCATGTTTTTGCTAAGTATAAAAGAACAACTAACCACCAAACCTACATGTTCTTTTATATTTGATTCTAGGAAGGAGAAAATATAAAAAAAATCAATTTAATGTTCTCACTTTCCTTTCAAGATAAAGAAAACATATTTTTGTGACTCACCTTACAAAAAATTTACTGTCCACAAATCTTACTACTGACAGTTTATTTTAACATGTAAAATTAAAACAACAGCATTAATATAATCTATTTAGATAATTCTTTCAAGAAAATATACTAATAGTTCAATATTACTATAAAACAATAAAACTTGCATACTTTTAAAGTTGAACCAAAATTTCATCAATAATTTTTCCATGTATGCTCATACAAAATGGAGTGATGCTAGAAAAAAAAAAGCTGCTCTAAATGTTGTCAAGTTGATATTTAGAAACTTCAAACTGAGGGAGATGTATTTCTAAAAAAAAAAAAATTATGCTTGTCCCATATTCTGTGGAATTGCCCTGCTACTGTTATTAGCACACATAGAAAACAGATTCGTTGTGGCTACCGAGTTTACTGCCAACCGAATTGCGATGAAGCTACTAATCGGATTTCGAGTTAATTACGAATTAAGTTCTGTTGTTGGAACAGTAAAAGTTTCATCGCAATAGAAAATATGTAACTCCTCTTAAATTTCTGTTGGTGAAATATTTTTCTGTGTGCAGGGACCGAAAATAACAGTTATTTTGAAATTTTAACACAAAAAAGCATATAACAGTAAATTTCGGAAAACTGATTCAAGTATACCATATTCATCCTTACGATGAAATACATCGATTTTTAAAATTTTTATTTTTATTTTTCGAACAAAAAATAACAGTTATTTTAAAATTTTTATTTTTTCGAGCAAAAATAAATATTATTTTCTAAAGAAATGTACGTGCTATAATAATTCAGTTGACTTTAAATATTTGTTTTAATGTTTATTTTAATGTGCATAAGAAATTCCCACAATGAAAACATTTTCTGTGATTTCTCACATTTTTTTATACTATTCTAAATACTCCTATATCAAAAATTAACTTTTATATTTGCTCGAAGGAATAAAAATCAAAAAATAACATATCATCTGAAAGAGTTCATATCTTCTGTGGGGACTAGGTCACAAAATTGATCGATAATGATCGTAATTTGTAAAGTAACTTAAGTTTCTCTAAAACGTACATACATAAACTAAGTTTAAATAAAAAGAACTATGCAATATATTTGGCTTTTTGGTAAATTTAAATGAAGATCGAATTTTTACGGGGACTATGATTAGATGCAGGATATGCTTTTAAACTACCGATGAGTGGGTATATAGAGGCACACATACACCAGTTTTCTATATAGATATACATATTATATATAAATATATTATAATCTGAATCTTACGACCATTTTAGTCGATCTGATGGCAGTTATTTACATGAAGACAGGCAGCGATTTTCACCAAGTTCAATAGAGTTCGTTCTATAGCCGAGAAAGTTTATGTACTATATTTCATTAAAATATATTCATATATGCGACCTATAGTTTTACAACATGGTTTATCTGGACACACAGACGGAAGGAATGACGAACAGACAAATAGACCAACGGACGAATGGACATCGCTAAATCATAAATAATAATAATGATCGCTAAATCATAAATATAATAAATATAAAATTCATTTTATTCTCACCACATCTTGGTACAGGGTATATACATTTGCCTACATCGAAGAACCGCGAATTTTGAATTTAAAAAACTAGGATTTTGTTTCAATCAAATTTGTTTTAAAAAATAGAATCTATACACAAAATTTTAGTCATATTCTCTATTCTATTTATTTATTGAAGATTTATAGAATACATTAATGTAAACAAATTAAATGTCATATAAAAGCTAGAGGCACTAGTCCTTAAGCTAAATTGTGGGTACAAAATTTTTCACAGTATAAAGGTATTAAAATAAAGATATTTTATATTTATTTGTTTTTTAATTTTTTTTAATGAATTTATAAATTTTGATACTTTCTAAAAATGTTATTAATTTTTTGATGAAATGGGGTGAGCGATAGGATAATAAGGTAATAGGATTGACTTCTGCAAATATTTGATTTCTTTTACGTTGAAATTTCGAGCAGTCATATGGTACATATCCCTCGTATAACGCGGTAGTTACGTTCCAGGAAAATTCCGCGTTATGTGGTTCGCGTTATGTAAGACTCAGTTTTCATATAAACTTGATGTTTATGTTCCAACAGGTTTTTTTAAAACAAAATTCATACTAAACAAGCAAGAAAATTATAGTCGTCTAGACCGACTATACGATACCCTATACCATACGTTTAGAGACCCTATCTCTTAGGCCCAACTAACTGGACATAGAAAATAAGCAAAAACCAAATTTGAGTGGGATTTTTATTAATTTTTTTTTGGCTGCAGATATGAAAAAGTTCATATCGGATGCTATCTCTATATAGGGACTTGGTCCAAAAATGGACCGATCCTGATCATGTTTGGTAAAGTCTCTTGTATTTTGCAAAAATATATACAAACAAAATTTGAGAAGAATCAGTGCAATATTTTTGTTTTTTAATAGATTTAAGTGAAGATCGGGAAGCAGCTCTATATGGGGTCAAAGGGATCATTTTTGGACTACTCATTAATGGATGTAATGAACGCATACAAACCCAATTTGAGTAAGATCTATATGACAATTTGGATCTTATGGCAATTTATGTCGATTTCATATGGGTAATTTGTAAGGGGGCTAGGTCTGAACATGGACCGATTCTCACTAATTTCAATAGCGTTCATTCCGTGGCCGATGAAAGCTTATATACCAAATTATATCAAAATATATTCATATTTGCGACCTGCAGTTTGATTACAAGGTTTACATGGACACACAGACGGACGGACGGACGGACATTGTTAAATCAACTCAGAAAGTGATTCTGATTCGATCGGTATGATTAATGATGGGTCTAGGTCAAATATTTTTGGTTGTTACAAACAGCATGGACATAGAAAATAAGCAAAAACCAAATTTGAGTGGGATTTTTATTAATTTTTTTGGCTGCAGATATGAAAAAGTTCATATCGGATGATATATCTATATGGGGACTAGGTCCAAAAATGGACCGATCCTGACCATGGTTGGTAAAGTCTCTTGTATTTTGCGAAAATATATACAAACAAAATTTGAGAAGAATCAGTGCAATATTTTTATTTTTTAATAGATTTAAGTGAAGATCGGGAAGCAGCTCTATATGGGGCCAAAGGGATCATTTTTGGACTACTCATTAATGGATGTAATGAATGCATACAAACCCAATTTGAGTAAGATCTGTATGACAATTTGGATCTTTTGGCAATTTATGTCGATTTCATAGGGGTAATTTGTATGGGGGCTAGGTCTGAACATGGACCGATTCTCACCAATTTCAATAGCGTTCATCCCATGGCCGATAAAAGCTTATATACCAAATTTCATCAAAATATATTCATATTTGCGACCTGCAGTTTGATTACAAGCTTTACATGGACACACAGACGGACGGACGGACGGACGGACGGACGGACGGACGGACGGACGGACATTGTTAAATCAACTCAGAAAGTGATTCTGATTCGATCGGTATAATTAAAGATGGGTCTAGGTCAAATATTTTTGGTTGTTACAAACAGCAGCACAAAGTCATTATACCCAAACCACATAGTGGTATAGGGTATAACAAGTAAGAAAATTATAGTCGGTCTAGACCGACTATATGATACCCTATACCATGCGTTTAGAGACCCTATCTCTCAGACCCAACTAACTGGATATAGAAAATAAGCATAAACCAAATTTGAGTGGGATTTTTCTTAATTTTTTTGGCTGCAGATATGAAAAATTTCATATCGGATGCTATATCTATATGGGGACTAGGCCGAAAAATGGACCGATCCTGACCATGTTTGGTAAGTTCTCTTGTATTTTGCAAAAATATATACAAACAAAATTTGAGAAGAATCAGTGCAGTATTTTTCTTTTTTTATAGATTTAAGTGAAGATCGGGAATCAGCTCTATATGGGGACTATGACTAAGAGTTGTCCAATAGGGATTATTTTTGGACTACTGATTAATGGATGTAATATATACTTACAAAACCAATTTGACTAAGATTTGTGTGATAATTTGGATCTTATGGCAATATATGTTGATTTCATAGGGGTCATTTGTATGGGGGCTAGGTCTGAACATGGACCGATTCTCACCAGTTTCAATAGCGTTCATCCCATGGCCGATAGAAGATCAAATACCAAATTTCATCAAAATATATTGATAATTGCGACCTGCAGTTTGATTACAAGCTTTACATGGACACACAGACGGACGGACGGACGGACGGACGGACGGACATCGTTAAATCGAATCAGATAGTGATTCTGATTCGATCGGTATAATTAAAGATGGGTGTAGGTCAAATATTTTTGGTTGTTACAAACAGCAGCACAAAGTCATTATACCCAAACCACATAGTGGTATAGGGTATAAATAATAATATCACAAAATTCAAACACCAAAATAATAAAAACATAACTCGTATTATAAAATTTAAAAAGAAACTGAAAAAAATTAAATGTGTACATATTTTTAACTTCATTGTTGTTAAGTAATTAATCTGTTTCGCTGTCTTCAAACATCATATTTCGTGCAAATTGGACGTTTTGGGTGTGCAATAGCTTCATCAGAAGATATTTCATCAACATAGCCGCTATTGGATACAAAACTAGTTGTAGAACCTTGTGATTCTGGTTTTATAATCGCATAATCAGTTATCAGTCTTTGCTTGTTTTTTTTCAAGATCCTTTTCAAGTTCAGAATAAGGTGCTAAATTAATATCTATTTGCCTTGTTATTTTGATGGATCTTTACAATGAAGGATCATTATTAGCAAAGAGAGGTTTCAATTTTTTAGCCAAACTTAAGCCCTCTCGTATGCGCTTTAGTGTGAAATCTGGAATTGATTCACAGATATATTCTTCCGAAGTGATGTCGTCACTTTCATGTGTGAGATTTGGTGCGGTTGGAGATTCAGTTGTTAACTGAACTAACTCTCCTTCGGTGAGGTCTGCAGCTTCGTTTATAATTTCATAAATGTTATCATCGTTCATATCATTAAAGCCTTCTCCACTGAAACGTTGACCTACCGTAAATATTCGGCTCACTTCCACATTTAATGGTGGTACTGCATTAGCTTTTGCAACAGCCTCCAGCCATATATTTTTACATGCGCCGTTTAGTGTGGACTGTCTTAATTCTTTAACAGATAATTCTACAATTTCAATGTAATTTAAAATTGAAAAAGTTTTCCATAACTACGTTACTGTCATGTTAGCATTATAATCCATATTGTTAGTAATAAGTTGGAATGTTTGCCGAATATAATATTCTTTGAACGTAGATATTATACCTCGGTTTATCGGTTGAATGATAGACGTGGTATTAGGTGTTAGGAAAACTATTTCTACATTAGGATGGTTCAAGTCTCTTGGATGTCCTGGCGCATTATCTAGTATTAACAGCACTTTGAAATCGATGTTCTTTTTCTACAGATAACTTTTGACGTGGGGTATAAAACAATTAAAAACATAATCGCGAAAAATACTGCTTGTAACTCAAGCCTAATTATTTGCCCGGCAATAAACATGTAACTTGGATTTATCAATGTTTTTCAAAGCTCGTGGATTTAGCGAGCGGTTTATAAATAAAGGTTTTGTTATATTGTCCCCTGATGCATTACTACAGAGAAGTAGAATAATTCTCTCTTTTGCATTTTTTTTTTCCAATTTAGAACTATTTCTTCTGCAGTAAAGATTTGTTCTCCCTTTTTGGGCATTTCAAGCTTTACTATTCATAGCTAAAAAAAATTTTTTAACAACAAAAAGAAAATATTCAAAAAATTGTTCCCAATTAAACGTCTTATATGCACAAAAGTTCACGCTGTAATGATAGATTTCAATTCCCATGTTTACGATATCGTTCATTGCTTTACGATGTTTTGAAAGTAAATATGGGTAGTTCCCTTTTTATTTACAAAAAAGTATGAATATGTACGTATACAAATTAGTATTACCAGTATGTACTTATATTATACATATTTTCAACTACGCGTTATTAAAGTCAAAATTTCACGTTGTATTGAAACGGAATTTTTTTCAAATCGCGTTATATCGAAAACGCGTTGTATAAGTACCGCGTTATACGAGGGATACCTGTATAAGCTTAATATTTAGTAGAGTCTTATTTCCGTATGTGCAGATAAGAGGGTTTGTTCCTGCTATGATGTGACTATGGGTTGATATGGTATGTCCTAGTCTGAGTCTTTCATTTTTATAACATCAGTACGATTCTATGAATATATATTATTGCGTGTAGATATTAATTTTTATCATGTTGATTGATTTATACCAACTTCTTGTACAATTTCATGTATTACCATTGATGTAATGATTTCCTGCACAACAAAACTAATGCCGTTTTCTTTTCTGACAAATAATGTCGCCCTTTTTTAGCCCTCTTTTGGAAAAGTGTATTTTTTTATATATTCTGAATTAATAGCAACCTTGTATTATATATCAATAAAAAGGTCTCAAAGTGCTGTGTTCATAAATATAAAAAAATTGGATTATTATCCTCTTGGAAGTCATAGGGGTGAAAATATTCAAAAAAGGTGAACAATGGGGAAATATTCTCTCACTATGACCTGAAAGAAGTCAATGGCTCGAATTTGTGATTTATGAGGGCTCGACTTTGAGGCCTTTCGATTGATGTATAAGATAAGGTTGCTCTTAATTCAGAATATATAAAAAAAATACACTTTTCGAAAAAAGGGCAAAAAAGGGCGACATTTTTTTCGGAAAAGAAAACGGCATAAGACTTATAATTACAGTACAGAATTTTTTAGTGTACAAACAAGTTTTGCACAAATTAAATTGAATAATATTATAACTATTATATAAAAATTAATGTAAATAATATTATAACATCAGATTTATAAAATTATGACGTTAGAAAATATAACGTAGAAAATATAAAAAAAAATTACAAAAATTGAAAATTATTAAAATTACAAAAAAAGTGTCCAAGAAAAGTGTAACAGTAGTCGGTACACCATCCATAACTTTTGCTCTTACTTATAGATATATTTAATTTGTCACTTAACCAAGAAGTGTTCATTGATAGATGTAAGTTGGCCAGTTATAGGCCGATATCCAAGTTGTCATTTGTTTTGAGAGTTTTTGAGCATGTGGTCTATAAAATGCTATTTTTGTTAACCAAGTCTCTTACATCTCCATGTCAACATGGGTTTTATTCAGGAATGTCAACTACCACAAACCTAACGGTTTTTAGGGAGTATTGTTTATGAGCTTTAGAATTAGGCAAACAAGTTAAGGTTATTTATACGGAGGCCTTTGATAAGGTATCCTTAGATATTCTATATTCTAAGTTGCAAGGGATGTGTTTCCATTAAAATTTCTTAATGTGGATAAAGTCACATCTATCAAATAGAATGTGTAAAGTAGTTTTTGAAGGTTATAAATCTTCGCCATATGAACAAATATCAGGCGTCCCTCAACATAGCATCTTGGGTCCGCTGTGTTTTAATATTTTCATAAATGATATATAGAGGTCTTTTTCTAATCTAAATTAATTGCTATATGCTCATGATTTAATAAAATAAATAAAATAAATTCTAATGGTGATGTACTAAACCTTCAGAATGATTTGGATAACTTACACAAATGGTGTTTATTCAACAACCTTTAATTATATCTTTAAAAATGATTTATATTTCTTTCACCAGGTCTAGAAAACTGCAGACTTAACAATTGATCTAGGTGATGAGTCAGCCATGTATTTTATTCCACATATTAATTAAATTGTTTGAAGGGCTTATGCCATTCTTGCGTTTAAAAAGAGGAGTTGTTCTGACTTCTCTGATCCATATACGTTTAGATTGTTATATATATCTTACGTCAAATCAAATATAGAATATGCTACTACTGTTTTGAGTCCTCATTGTTGAAAACACATCTCTCGTATTGAGAGAGTGCAGCGTATTGGAGCCCACATTGTGGAATATACATATCTCGTATTGAGAGAGTGCAGCGTATTTTCCTTAAGTACGTACTTTCATCATTTACGTTTGTTGACCCTATACCCACATATTAATCAAAATGATTATTATTAGGTCTCATAACTTTAGATTTCAAGCTGAATTATTTTTCTTTGATATAATTTCTGGAGATATCGACTGTCCTGATTTGTTATCGAAAATACAATTTTATGTTGTACCTAAAATACTTCGTCACCATAATATTTTTTATATTCCATGCCATCGCACAAACTATGCCCAAAACAGTACTTTAATTCGCGCATGTGCCGATATAAATGCTATTAATGAAATAGCTATAAATGGAATCCCAAACCAGCTAATAGAGTTTTGTACATGAAAAGATTGTTTCAAACGAATTCTCTTTATATTACTTAATTTGTAAATTTCTGTACATTAATTAATACATATGTAATTATTTTAATCGTAGTCTGTAAGGAAATCATATTCCATACTGAAATAAAAAATAAAATTAATAAAAATAAACACTATTCCCAGATTTTTCGCCGTTCGGTAATATTTGTCAAACATTTCACCAATTCTTTATACTTTTAGTAAGATTTCTGAAGATCTTCAAAATAGGCTTTTGCTTTATAAATTATTACACAAATTATTTTTAAGAAAAATTCAAATGCAATAAATGAAGCCTACGTTGCTAGTGCTTTAACTTAAAGATTTATTATTATTTGAATTGAAATAAATATCAAATAAATAAATAAAATAAATTAAATGAAAATTTTTGGCATTGAAAATACATATTCATTTAATTTTGTACACTAGACTAATTCAATTTATATTTTGTTAAATGATATATTGTTATTTTAAAGCTACTGAATACTGAAATATGTATAGAAAATATGATTTTAATTATTTTAAGGTTGCTATAGCTTAATCAATGATTTCATCTTGTGCGAACGATCTATGATTAGGGTATAATGAGTTCTCGCTGAAGATTTAACTTCCAAAAATATCTCACCTAGACCCAAATTTTATTATACTGAGAATCACTGAATTGAGTTAACGATGCCCAATCGACCATCCGTCCATTTTTCTGTCTGTTGTTGATCTGTTGTTTGTCTTAAGACAATCGCTATGGAAGTAGGTGAAAATCGGTGCATGTTCAAACCTAGTCTCTACACAACTCACCATTATGACGGGTAATCGGGAAATAAGTTTTGCAGGATCATTTTTAGCCGTAGTCGTGACTTCAGTTAAATCTATAAAAAAACAAGTAAGAAAATTATAGTCGGTCTAGACCGACTATACGATACCCTATACCATGCGTTAAGAGACCCTATCTGTCAGGTCCAACTAACTGGATATAGAAAATAAGCATAAACCAAATTTGAGTAGGATTTTTATTAATTTTTTTGGCTGCAGATATGAAAAAGTTCATATCGGATGCTATATCTATATGGGGACTTGGTCCAAAAATGGACCGATCCTGATCATGTTTGGTAAAGTCTCTTGTATTTTGCAAAAATATATACAAACAAAATTTGAGAAGAATCAGTGCAATATTTTTGTTTTTTAATAGATTTAAGTGAAGATCGGGAAGCAGCTCTATATGGGGCCAAAGGGATCATTTTTGGACTACTCATTAATGGATGTAATGAACGCATACAAACCCAATTTGAGTAAGATCTATATGACAATTTGGATCTTATGACAATTTATGTCGATTTCATAGGGGTAATTTGTATGGGGGCTAGGTCTGAACATGAACCGATTCTCACCAATTTCAATTGTGTTTATCCCATGGCCGATAAAAGCTTATAGACCAAATTTCATCAAAATATATTCATACTTGCGACCTGCAGTTTGATTGCAAGGTTTACATGGACACACAGACGGACGGACGGACGGACGGACGGACATTGTTATATCAACTCAGAAAGTGATTCTGATTCGATCGGTATAATTAAAGATGGGTCTAGGTCAAAGATTTTTGGTTGTTACAAACAGCAGCACAAAGTCATTATACCCAAACCACATAGTGGTATAGGGTATAAAAAGAAGTAAAGGGCTAGACCGTCTATACGATACCCTATACCATGCGTTTAGAGACCCTATCTCTTAGACCCAACTAACTGGATATAGAAGATAAGATATGAAAAAGTTCATATCGGGTGCTATATCTATATGGGGGCTAGGCCCAAAAATGGACCGATCCTGACCATGTTTGGTAAAGTCTCTTGTATTTTGCAAAAATATATACAAACAAAATTTGAGAAGAATCAGTGCAATATTTTTGTTTTTTGATAGATTTAAGTGAAGTTCAGGAAGCATCTCTATATGGGGCCTATGACTAAGAGTTGTCCAATAGGGATCATTTTTGGACTACTGATTATTGGATGTAATATATACATACAAACCCAATTTGACTAAGATTTGTATTATAATTTGGATCTTATGGAAGTATATGTTGATTTAATAGGGGTCATTTGTATGGGGCCTAGATCTGAACATGGACCGATTCTCACCAATTTCAATAGCGTTCGTCCCGTGGCCGATAGAGGCTTACACACCAAATTTCATCGAAATATACTCATATTTGCGACCTGCAGTTTGATTACAAGCTTTACATGGACACACAGACGGACGGACGGACGGACGGACGGACATCGTTAAATCGAATCAGATAGTGATTCTGATTCGATCGGTATAATTATTATACCCAAACCACATAGTGGTAAAGGGTATAATAAACAGTGTCTTGGGTGCCTTCATGTATTTACACTATTTTTACTTCAGACTTATCTTGTATTGATGGTGTAACTATTGCAACTTATACAGATGATAACGCATTTATATCATCAAATACATCAGCATCTGAGGCTTCACACCTTGTTCAGTAAAAATTGCATACTTTACAATCATGGTGCAACACTTGGGGTATTAAACTAAATGAGCAAGGACCATACATGTGTCATTCACTTTAAAACGTGGTGACTATCCAGCTCTAAGACTTAATGTTTTGACAATCGCGGAAATGAACAATGCCAATTACTTAGGCATTTGTGTATACATATGTATAGCAGATATACATGTAGAGATAATGTGAAAAATAAAAGCTTTTAATGGTGCCATCAGCTTTTCTTCAGCAGCTAACTCCATCTTGGTAATATAGCTTAAATGGAAATAATGTAGCTAAGAATCTGTCGAGCAGTTTTAAAAAAGCTGAATAACCTTTGCCACTTTGTACCTTAAAAATATTAGTTTTTGACTAGACTATACTTTTATTGATTTTTTTTACTTTCTTTCTTATTTTTGCATTTCTTGTGTCGCTGATTTAAATATTTAGTATTTTTAGGTTTTGCTGTTGTTTTCCATAAGTATCTCTAGTCGTTCTTATTTATTAAGCAACATTTTTGCAATTGCGAAGAATAGCATTACAATTAAATTCAAAAAAATAAATCTAACCAAAAAATTAATTTGCTTTTGTTTTTAAAAGTTTAATAAGATTTTTTATAGATACATATTCTAAACCAAAAAAAAAAAAAAACAAGTAAGAAAATTATAGTCGGTCTAGACCGACTATAGGATACCCTATACCATGCGTTTAGAGACCCTACCCCATAGGCCCAACTAACTGGACATACAAAATTAGCATAAACCAAATTTGAGTGGGATTTTTATAAATTTTTTTGTCTGCAGATATGAAAAAGTTCATATCGGATGCTATATCTATATGGGGACTAGGCCCAAAAATGGACCGATCCTGACCATGTTTCGTAAGGTCTCTTGTATTTTGCAAACATACATACAAACAAAATTTGAGAAGAATCAGTGCAATATTTTTGTTTTTTGATAGATTTAAGTGAAGATCGGGAAGCAGCTCTATATGGGGCCTATGACCAAGAGTTGTCCCATAGGGATCATTTTTGGACTACTGATTAATGGATGTAATAAACACATACAAACCCAATTTGACTAAGTCGATTTCATAGGGGTCATTTGTATGGGGGCTAGGTCTGAACATGGACCGATTCTCACCAATTTCAACACCATTTGTCCTATGACTGATGAAAGCTTATATACCAAATTTTGTCAAAATATGTTCATATTTGCGACCTGCAGTTTGATTACAAGCTTTACATGGACACACAGACGGACGGACATCGTTAAATCGATTCAGATAGTGATTCTGATTCGATCGGTATAATTAGAGATGGGTCTAGGTCAAATATTTTTGGTAGTTACAAACAGCAGCACAAAGTCATTATACCCAAACCACATAGTGGTATAGGGTATAAAAAATATATTAAAAAGAATTGAAAAATGTATACTATGGATATAACTTTTGGAATTTCTTACATATATCAAATTTTGCCGGGCAAGGCTGAATAGTCCATGGAAAAATATGAATAATTGTGATTTTGCTATTTCGCGGTCACACCAAATACGATGAAATTTGGAATTTGGATTTTTTGATGCCACTATTTTTACCCCACTGGATGCAAGAACCGTCGCGCAGTGGCGCCATTTGGGTTTTTTCGTTGCAAAAATCATATCTTTTGAACCGAATAACATAATTGAACAGTTTCAACAGCATATGATAGATAACTGTTCGGCCTATGAGATGAGCGTTTGGAAAGGGTGCTACGCTTTGTGGGGGCCTACTTATGGGTTATCAAAATTAAAATTTGTAGAAAAATCAATTTTATGGTAAGTAAAAAAAATTATTTTTACATTTTTAGATTGTTTTTATTTTTTTTCTTTAGGGTTTTATGTTTTAAATTATTACCCAACAAATTAAAAAAAAATTACTTTTTTTTAAATTTATTTTTTCAATTTTCTGTAAAATATTCATCACAATTCGTAAGAGAAGGTATATCTAAAAGACAAATCATTTCTAAACTATAATTATTTTCTAACTCTATTCTTGACTTCACATGCCGCAGGGAAGAAATAAGTGGATCGGAAGATGCTGCCAACATGTTGAAGAGGTCCTCATTTTGCCTTACCCTTGATGCTTTGAATGTGTTCTGCAATCTATATTTTTTATAAAATTTGTTAAGAGACTCCTGTGTTTCTTCAGAAAGCTCTTCAATTGGCAAAGACTGGTACTCAATTATATCTTTGCCATGCGCCAATATTTTATGGACGGTCGGGGTCAACTTCTTCTGTGGATACATTTCTGCTAAAAGAGATGCAGTTTTCGATGCATATTCTCCATATTTTGTAGAATTGACATTTTCTTTGCAGTTTAAAACATTCAAGATCGTTCCCAATCTTTTCACGATTTGATTGTCAATTCCAGTGATTCTAGTTACTGCCTCATCATTTTCAAAAAATCTCCTAGAAGTGTTTCCATCGTTTGAGTTACCGTATCCGTGCTTGGGACAGTCTACTTTTAGTCCAACTTGTTTAAAAAAAGCATCCTGTATTTGCTTCTTTCTGATCTTTTCCTTATCCTTTATTGATGTATTTTCATCGAAGTTTTCCTCCTCTTGTGGTAGGGTATACGCCAGTTTTAGCAAGAACTCCATACACCTTATCCTTGCGTGCAATGGTGACATTCCATATTCGTTATTCTCCTCGTTTGTAGAATCGTTTAAATTACCAATGTTCTTCTGACTCTTTTTGCAAATTGGGCATGACAATGTTGAGGTTGTTCCTGTCAGTTCGCTTACGACTTTCCCATCAACCATGGTCAGGTGGAACTCGTAATTGCATTCAATATATTTTCCTTCTCCAATTTGCAGCTTTGAAGGTTTAATCTTGCTTATTTGTTCTTCAATGTCCTTCAGCGTGGTCCTTATGAGTTCTGCCGATTCCATTGCAAACTGAAACATTATTGGTCGGCAATAATGCACTGATGACGGACGTGGATTTTTCCAGTGTAGGGAAACATCAGATTTTAGCCGCAAAGGAACAAAAGATGCCATAAACATATTTCCGTCCGATATTGTAGCGTCATCGGAAGATATCCTTTGCTTATAAACGCTTTGTCCGGATGATCCATCGCAGCCCCATTTGCTGATCAATGTCAGTTTCTCATGAAGAATTTTCACCTCATTTTCACGATGACTCTCCAACAACCGTTTTGATGTATGGCCCATGAGATCCTGCAGAATGGCTTTCACAGAGACTTCCGTAAACTCCGTATGCAGTGGTCGTGAATTTATTTTGGCTTGCGTAATATGCTTGTATCCTGGTAAAACGTCAGCCCCGTGTCGCATCAAGGATGCCCGTAGTATCTCATATTTTTCTTTGGAAAGTTGTAAGTCCATAAACAAGGCCAAGGCTTCTTCGGAACCATACTTTTTAATGTGTGCGTTTGTGGGCGTGGGAATGCTTTCCTTAATCCTTTTTAGTCGCAGTGGGCTTGCATCAGCAACAGATTTTGTAATCTGCGACCTAACTCTTTCACTATTCTTTGTATATTTAATAGACAGCGCGACCGATAAATGCTTCGTGGTCAAGTCATTGGTGGCATCGGCAAGTTTCCTCTTTCTTGTGAAAATTGAACACTCCTCTATACTTTTTTTTGGCCTTCCTTTTGCTCCTCTGGTTTATGTGATGGGTTTATCTACTGCCAATATATCCAGGATGGTGTCTTCATTAAGCCAGTCCTCGTATTTGGAGTTGAAGTTCTGAATGGTTCGATTAGAATTCACCCATTTTGCCTTAATATTTGCATATATCAGATAAATATTATTTTTTATAATTTCGCTTCTCTCAATATTTCCGTATAAGCTATCAAGTTCTTCTAAAGCAGCTTCCGTGAAAAACTTTGGTGTGGTTGACTTTCTAAACAGTTCAAATAGTTTTAAGTTGTTCAACGCCATGTTTTCAGTACTTAAATTGTGTAACGCCAATGGTTTCAGTACTTGTTGCGCCAACTTTCAGTCGTAGACTAATCCAGGCATTATGCTTATTTTGCAATATATAGGCTTATGCTACCATGCCTAAAAATTTACCTGTTCCCTGCATACATATGGATTTAGGCTGAATTATGCAATTTTGATATTATGCTCGTGTCTAAATAAGATTTGTGCCTACCTGGAGGGACCATAAGTCAATATTGTTCTTGACCAATTGTACTCCAAAATAATTTTTAAGTGAGGTGCGTACCTGTGAATTTCAATGAGTAATTTTTTGTGCATCCTGTGTCTGTAACAGAATATTGGGAGTAGACTTTGGCAGAGGCTCACAGGTAGATAACCGACTTAAAATGCAGTTTTCAAACTATTAGATCAAACTACTGTCAGTCAAAACATGTAAGGGATGCACGCCATACAATTTCTGCAACCATGTCTTTTTAACCTTTTTTACCTCTAGAAGCCAAACGGGCACGTACGGGCGGATACAACCTTTTGAATTATGTAAGGAAATAATCAAAGAACACGTTTTGCAAATATGGCAAATATAGAAAAATACAGATTTTTTTTATTTTCCGTCAAAGTTGAAAAATAGTGAAAAAACGGATAGTTTTTAAATAGTGATTTACCAAGAGAAACACAAAGCAAACAATTAATTTTTTTTTTTATCATTATACATTTAATAAATACGTCAATCAATACAAGCAAAAAATTAGGCGATTCGTTACCTATTTTTCGTGATATTACACCTGAAATCGCAACAAATTGACTAAATATTGTGTGTTTTTTTGAAAACCGAAAGTCGGTCAACTTTGAACGGTTATATCTTCTAAACTAAAAATGTGATATTATTAAGAGTAGCATATTTATTTGAAATCGTTGAAAAGTTTCCTATAACATGGGTTTATTGAAAAATTCGTCGGCGCACATGAAAATTTTGATTTTTGCAACCTCGTTTGCTCTACGGGCGCCACTGTGCGTCGGCAGTCAGTAGACAGTAGCGCAACAAATGTATAGAACGAGCTGTGAAAATAATGCAAGATATGTTTCCGCTATTCAATTCAGAAAGAATACTAAACTTAAAATTTATTTTTTGTAACACCTAATTTGTACTTTTCTTTTATTAATATTGTTATGTTCTTTTGAAAATGTTAAAAAAAAATCTTGGAAGGTTTTAGAAATCGAATTCGGTGCGGAAGATTTTTGTTTTTATTATCAGTACAATATTGCCCATAGCGTAGGGCAAATGTTATAAAAAAAAAAAATATTATGTTAAGTAAGGAATTTGCACACAATTCTTGTTGATTCCTAATAACCTAACCCATAAAAACAAAGTTTTTATTAAAACTCTTTCTTTCCATATGCATATGAGTTTTGAATCTCCCCGTGACTGTGCGTGACATTGCGAGACTATTTTAAAATTAATCTTTGGTCACAGCAGGACTATGGGCCAAATTTCAGATCAATTGGATAAGGGGAATTGTGTTCGCCCCATGGCAGATAGACAGATATACAGACATACAGACAGACAGTATGAGTTAAAAGAAAGAGTTTAAAAAGGAAAACGAGCGTTTCTCCATTTTGACGCCCACATGATTTGGATATATCTAGTTAGGAGGCGTAATTGTTACGCATGTAAAAATAAACTTCAAGGATGAATTCGGAAAAAACTAAAGCTTGCAAATACCAGCCCGAAAATAGTGCCCAACTCACAAAAATTAGTTCAGATGACGTTTCAGTGCCAAAACAACATCTGCAGAATAAAACACTTGCGACTAATCGTGAAATTACGCCAGTTTTCAGTTGCGTTAGCAACTCAAACTCAAACAGCATTTCTGTTTGAGTTAAGGTAATAAAGTTTGTTTATAAGTTTTTATATATGTATATCTATATACTAGTATATAAAATACAATGTATGTATATTTGTCCTTTATAGACTCTGAGACCACCTAACCGATGGGACCCAAACCGGTTTCATTAGATAGGTAATAGTCGAGAGTAGGTTTACGGATATATATCATTTTATATGTCTAGTGGGCGTGGCCCCTCCCACATATATTGAATAACATCACATATCTTGACTTTTGTGATAGCAAGAGTTTTGAAACATTGCAATAGTACATATGTTACTAATGTGAGTAATCAGGACAAAAAGGGCGGGGTCGGACAAGTTGGCGTGGCAGCCCTCATACAAAATAAATATTTTATATCAAATATCTAGAGTTATGTAATAGGTGGAGCCTTGAAATTTTGTAGGAGGCCATACATTATTGATATTAACAGTCGAAGTGAAAATGGGCGTGATTGGACAAGTGAGCGTGGCAGGTCTCATACAAAGTTTTAAAATATAATATCTGGAGTACTCCGACAGCAAGAGTGCTGAAACTATGCACATGCATACTAGAGTGGTTTTATAAAATCGATCTTCGATTTTTATAGGTGCTCAGGTCTAGGATTGTGTCACTTAGTGTAAAAATGCTATTGTAAAAGTTTTAGCTCAATCGGACTATGCCTTCCCGACCCCATTCGGCCCTAAAATTTAGAAAACCGAATACAAGGCGAAAAAGTCACTTTTTTTTAGTTTTTGTAAAAATTTTTAAATGTCGTAAAAGTTTTTACTCAAGAAGGTAAATTAATCGAAATGAAGATATAATTATGTTTCCAAAGAGGTATAAAAACACAAAATCGGTTAAAAACTAGCCCAGTAATAAATAATACCCCAGACCACTAAGGTGGCAATTATTACTTGACCGAGAAATTCGAGCACACATTTTAAAAATTTTTTAAATTGATTACTGAAATATATTTTTTTTACTTAAGAGACTCAAATTTGTGAGATGTAGAAGAAGTTTTTTTTTTTTGGATGGCGTTAACCTGTCCTAATGTGATGCCAAAGACGGACAAAATTTTTGGGGTGTTTTTCAAATCTCCAATTTCAAATTTTAAAAAAATTTCTTCAACAAAATTGCAAAAATTGAGATTTGGACTCCAGTAGCTTGTTTAAAACATGTTAGAGATCGAAAATAAAAAAATTTAAAAATATCCCCTGGCACACTTGGGTAGGGCAACGATTTAATTTTTGCAAATTTCGAAGAAATTGTGTTTTTTGGTAATTTTTGCCTTATTTGTTGTCATAAAATATTTAAAATAGAAAATTAGCTACTTTTGTACCGTTTGTTGTTTTTGTTTATCACCATGACTTAAGGTTGAAAAAAAAATTTTTTTTTGGACATCATTAACCCATGTGGACCAGAGGCCCCAAGAGACCCCACACTTATATATTTCAATTTACAAAAAACGTTGAAGATTTTCTTGCTACTTTTGAATTTTAATAAACGCGATGTAAAATATAATAACACAATATTTGAAGATTCTGTGCCAAAAGTTTTGGACATATTAAACAACGTTAACCCTTGCCGAGCCGCATTAAGGTCAAAGAAGTTACTGCGAGAATTTATATATATTTGAACAAAAAGTATTTAAACGAAAAGTAAACGACACAGCTGAAAGAGGGGTGAAGCTAATTCAGGTCTTTAATAGCACTCTTACAAAAGATGAGGAACAAAAACAATACATACTTCAGGTGGTATCGGAATGTCGTCGGCTGTACCCTGATACTTCCAAAAGTACCCTTAGTCTACCCTTGTCTGATAAGTAATATCGCAAATACTAATATTACCTAAATATACATTGGTTTATCTTTTTATACGACTATTAAGTATGAATTTGTATTTAAATTAGTTTATTTTGAAATATGAATTCTGACACTTGTCATATCTTTTTGTTTAATATTGTAACAGTTCATGCAAAAAACCGAAAAAAGACATTACATAATAAAAATATTTTGTTAATTTCTTGTTTTTCTATGTACCTATATTATAATAAATCCAATGCGAAGTTATTCTGTTGTTTTTAATATTATTATGCTTGTGTTAACATAACACAACATATTTTTAAAGTTTTTTCAACTATGGGTCTTTTTGACACCAAGAGCATCTAGGGGTTAATTTATTTCAAAACTTATGTTAAATGATAAAAATACTGGTCTAAGCCAGGTTTGTAAAAAAAAAGAATTTAAATACTTTTTGTTCAAATATATATAAATTCTCGCAGTAACTTCTTTGACCTTAATGCGGCTCGGCAAGGGTTAACGTTGTTTAATATGTCCAAAACTTTTGGCACAGAATCTTCAAATATTGTGTTATTATATTTTACATCGCGTTTATTAAAATTCAAAAGTAGCAAGAAAATCTTCAACGTTTTTTGTAAATTGAAATATATAAGTGTGGGGTCTCTAGGGGGCCTCTGGTCCACATGGGTTAATGATGTCCAAAAAAAATTTTTTTTCAACCTTAAGTCATGGTGATAAACAAAAACAACAAACGGTACAAAAGTAGCTAATTTTCTATTTTAAATATTTTATGACAACAAATAAGGCAAAAAATACCAAAAAACACAATTTCCTCGAAATTTGCAAAAATTAAATCGTTTATTTTCGATCTCTAACATGTTTTAAACAAGCCACTGGAGTCCAAATCTCAATTTTTGCGATTTTGTTGAAGAAATTTTTTTAAAATTTGAAATTGGAGATTTGAAAAACACCCCAAAAATTTTGTCCGTCTTTGGCATCACATTAGGACAGGTTAACGCCATCCAAAAAAAAAACTTCTTCTACATCTCACAAATTTGAGTCTCTTAAGTAAAAAAAATATATTTCAGTAATCAATTTAAAAAATTTTTAAAATGTGTGCTCGAATTTCTCGGTCAAGTAATAATTGCCACCTTAGTGGTCTGGGGTATTATTTATTACTGGGCTAGTTTTTAACCGATTTTGTGTTTTTATACCTCTTTGGAAACATAATTATATCTTCATTTCGATTAATTTACCTTCTTGAGTAAAAACTTTTACGACATTTTAAAATTTTTACAAAAACTAAAAAAAAGTGACATTTTCGCCTTGTATTCCGTTTTCTAAACTTTAGGGCCGAATGGGGTCGGGAAGGCATAGTCCGATTGAGCTAAAACTTTTACAATAGCATTTTTACACTAAGTGACACAATCCTAGACCTGAGCACCTTCATATTTCAAAAAAAAATTTGCCCATATACGCTAAAACCACTCTAATGCATACATTAAAATAATTTGAATAGTTGCGAAAAAAAACATGCGTGATCAGGCCAATGAGCGTGGCACACACCATACAAAGTAAGTATTTAATGTCATATATCTAGAATACTACAATAGATAGTCGTGGGACTTAGTGTTTGTTTATATGTTATCAACGTAAAACTGAAAGCCTTGGAACTTTGTCTGACTTTATGAGTTATAAATGTGAGTAGTTTTATAAAAAATGGGCGGTACCGGACCAGTGGTTGTGGCACCCACATACAAAGTAAATATTAAATGTCATATATCTGGATTAGGGTAAGAGTTAAAGCCTTAAATCTTTGTCTGAGTTCGTGGGTTATTAATGTAAGTAGTCGGAAAAAAATAGGCGGGATCGGACTTGAGGGCGTGGCAGCTTTCATAGGAAGTACATATTTAATATCAGATATCTATGGTTCTATATTAGTTAGAGCCTTCAAACTTTGTACGAGTCCATAGATTACTAATATTAGTAGTCCAACTGAAAATGGGCGGAATGGGATATATGGGTTTGATACCTTCTATACAATATAATTATTGAATATAATATATTTCGAGCATATACTATCATAGGCAGAGCTTTGCAACTTTTTGAGCGTTCTCATGATGTAAGTGTGAGCAGCCGTGCTGAAAATTGGCGGTGTCTAATCAGCAGGCATGGCACCTTCCAATTTTGGAAAAGTTTTTTCATATTAAATCGAAGCCACAATCGTCAGCGGCAAATGTAAAGGAGAAGATGTGCTGATACCACGAATTCCAATGATTTCAACCGATTTATCCTTCGATTTCAAGCGATTGCAGTTACCAGTGTGTCTTGCTTTTGCCATAACCATTAACAATGCTCAAGGCCAATCGCTAAGTGTTGCTAGTTTGAACTTAGAAAATTCCTGTTTTACGCACCGCCAATTATATGTGGCTTGCTCTAGAGTTGGAACGTTAAAAAATCTTTATGATTACACACCTACCGAAAAACTCAAAATATTGTTTATCCGTTAGCATTAAGACAAAAAGATAAAATTTGCTTTTTTTCAAGCACACGTATTTCATTTTATTAGCGTAGTAGCACACGCCGGGTATCCGCTAGTAAGTATATAAAATTGTATACAATTTCTGAAATGCTTGTCTTCAGATATAGAGGAAAGGGGTCTCCGGATGCCGTAATGGCAGAAATTTGTTGGCCTGCTAAAAGTATATTTTAAGCAGCCGATTTCGAAAAAAAGGTCAAAGCAGATGGAAGCACATGAAGCTAAGACCACGATGAACTATCATTATTGGAGGACTATGAGGACTCCGATGATTATTATAAATATAACTATGAGAACTTAAAGTCTTAAATGTTTTTTGAAATATACCAAATAAATAGAACAATACAACACAATACATTAGTTACATTATTTTGAAGAAAATTTTGAAAACGAATATTTTTAAGGTGCAAAGTGGTTTTACGAGCTATTTAGGGTGACTCAGCACGTCCATATTGCATTGATATTTCACAAAAGTTATTCAGCTTTACCCTGGTTACAATTTTTCTAAATATTATCAGTGAAAAATTAGGAGTTCCTGTAAGTTATGCTGAAAAAAGTGGAAAAAAATAATTTCCTGCTATCTTTTTTTTTTTTTAAATGAAAGAAAAAGTTTTTTTTTTTCGTATACAATGCTAATGAAATTTGTTCAACGGAATCTTAGCTAAATTAGTGCCAAATATAAGTAAGCATTATTACCAAGTTTGAATCAGCTGTTGGACAGAAACTGATGGGCCCACTGATTTACAAACGCCTTTGAAGTCCATAAGAAAAACAATTGGTCACCATTTTTGGTTTTACTATACTTTTCTACTGGAGTCGAACCAATACTGTCAAATCCGTGTATTTTTCAAAAAGTTTTTATGTGTTGCGCATTGTTATTTGTCTGCAGGGAACATTCTTCTATATAAAATAAAGAAATAAAGAAATTCTGTTGTCTTACCAGTAAATATTTTATGAAAAATTTCTGTTGATACAATCGAAAATACCGTTGTTAAGGATTAGTTTAAGAAGCTTGCTGATTTTTCTCTATGTGTTGTGTTAATACGAGTACATGTCAAAATAGATAAACTAATGTAATTAATCAAATATTATCATATATATACATATACATATATATATATATTTGTAGACACATACAACTTATCTGCCTAAAGGTTATATTAAAAAAGTATATTAATGATATACTAGAGGACCTCTGCTGCTCCGCAGCATTATATTAAATTATATTAATTTTTATAATATAATACCAAAATTTGCCAAGAGAAGTTAACGTACAGTAATGCCAAAATATGCCAAGAGAAGTTAACGTACAGTAAAAGTAAAGTTGATTGTCCACGCATAAATTTCCTCAAACCCAACGAATTTAAGCAGTTAATAGCTCAAAAGAAGGAGCTTGATCCACTGAGTGTTCTTAGACCTATATCGACAGCCTACGTTAATTAGAACTCTAGTTATAGAGGTTTGAGAGAAGAAAAACATTGAAAAAAATCTTGAATGCAAAGTTTATTCATAAATTCTTTTAATATATAAGAAGATTATTAAAGCTTTAATGAATTTTAGAAAAAGTTTAGTGGTCCGTCCTGGTTGAAATGAATTTTGTAAAATCTCGACCAAATAACTTTATGTCTTTATAAATCTTTAACATTTTTAATATACATATAATACACATAAATATGAATTTCCATTTCTATTTTAAAAAAAATAGTTATATTTCATAACGAATAATAAGCATAATTAATTTAAACTACTTATTTTAAAGACCAAAAACTATTCCTTAACTATTCATTATTCTCGTTACTACGTCGTCAATATGATTTTGTTTCACTTTTCAAAACAAAATCCTGTAATTCATCACACACTCAGCTTTTCAGAATGAAGCCATACGCATAAAAAAGTTATTTCATGTATGTTTCCAAAACACTTACACTTCCATAGAAACGCATACTCGTATATAAAAAACATTTTCATAATATCATTTATGCTTTTATTTTTTAAGTTTCTTCAACTGTAATGTATAAAGTATGCATGAGTGTTTTTCGTATTCATACAACAATTGTAATGGTATAAGCATCATAAAATGTATACAAGGATATTAACTAAATATGTATGCTCTCGTACCTAGTATCTATTTATGCTAGGAATATTATCCTGAAATTGCCATAAAAATTTATAAATTTAATTTTGTGACAAAAAAGAAAAACAATAGAAAACAGTTTACAACAATAAGAAAAGACGTACTTAAAAAATATTATGGATATATATAGGTATCGTACGCTCGGTACTTACTTATAGCTCATTATTATAGTAGAATGCTCGTAGCAATTCGCAACTATATAAGGTACAGGGAACAGCATACACTGGAATAACTGGACTTGCTCCTTGGAAGCACATAGTGCTTTACTTCATCTTTTCTGCATTGAATTGCAAATTATGGCACCCTCAACAAAAAGCAAGTAAGAAAATAATAGTCGGTCTAGACCAACTTTACGATACCCTTTACCATGCGCGTAGAGACCCTATATCTAAGGTACAACTAATTAGATAGAGGAAATGAGTGGTTTGTTATTAATTTTTTTGCCTTCGGATATGAAAAAGTTCATGTCGTATACTATAATTATGTGGGGACTACCTGACCATATTTGGCAAAGTCACTTATTTTTTCAAAAATATATACAAACCAAATTTGAGAAAAATCTGTGCAAAATTTTGGTTTTTTGTTAGATTTTAGTAAAGATCGGGAATCAGCTTCATATGGGGGCTATGACTAAGAATTTTCCTATGGGGTTTATTTTTGGAGTACTAATAAATGGATGTAATAAACATACACAAACCCAATTTGACAAACATATATATGATAATTTGGATATTGGGGCAATTTAAGTCGATATCATAGGGGTCATTTGTATGGGGACTAGGTCTGAACATGAACCGATTTTCACCAATTTCAGTGACGGTTATTCTATAGCCGATAAAAACACATATGCCATATTTTATTAAAATCTACGACCAGTAGTTTGATTACAAAGGCTACATGGAGACACAGACGGACGGACAGACGGACATCGCTAAATCGACTCAGTATAATAAAAGGTGGGTCTTGGTCAAATATTATACATTATACATTTTATTAAGTTAAAAAAGCGCCACCTGGAGGGTTTACTTTTCTGTCGAAAACATGTCCTGGCACTTCCAGGAACAGCCTCCATTGAAAAAATTGGTAGTACAGTAATTTTTTATTTAATTTTAGCCAGGAGCACCGTGGTAGTCAAGTGTTTCATCTTCAGCAGGACAGTCAACCCCAAGTTTGTGTTACCAATAAGATAGTTCAGATCCATCACTACCATCTACATCTGAAAATGACGAGTTCCCACAAACGTTTCTCGCCGAAACCATGGAATCAAGACCAACTTAATGATATAATTAGAGACAGGTTTCATAACTAAAGAAACTACAGTTTCGTATTACCATTTTCGAGAAAAAGCCTTACCTCTGTATTTTGCCGAAGACGATGATTTTGTGTACTGCAGGGATATTTCTGGTTTAATGACTTCCATTCCATCAAGTGTGAAGCGTGTCCTTTTGCAAAATGGAAATAAATTTCACTCTTTGCCGATCGCGCATTCAACCAAAGTAAAAAAAGAATACTCTGTAATTGCATTGGTCATGAAGAAGATAAGGTATGATGAACATTAGTGGGTAATTTGTATTGATCTTAAGATGGTAAATTTTCTCTTAGGTGAACAAAGCGGCTTTACAAATATCGTAGTTTTATATGTTTATGGGACAGCAGAGCTAAATCAGAATATTGGAAGAGAAAACAGTGGCCCTCTAGGGAAACACTGGTTCCAGGTATGCCAAATGTTATAAATATGGCTCTAGTGCCCCGAGATCGCATCATATTACCCCCTCTTCACATTAAACTTAGTGTGATGAAAAAATATATTAAAGCTGTTAACAAGGATAGTGAATGTTTCCAGTATATTTCAAGGAAGTTTCTCTATATGAGTATAGAGAAGCAAAAAGAAGGCATATTTGACGGCCCACAAATTCACAAATTGGTGAACTATACCGATTTTGGCAGTTCAATGTCAGAAATTGAGTAGAATGCTTGGGATTCGTTTGTATGGGTTATTAAAAATTTCTTAGGAAATAACAAGGGTGATGATTATGTTGCGCACGTTGAATAGATGTTATCTCAGTGCCATCGACTTGGATGCAAAGTGAGCATCAAAGTCCACTACCTGCACACTCACTTACTTCGCCTTCCTGAAAATCTAAGAGACTTGAGCGAGGAACAGGCCGAACGATTTCACCAAGATATCCGAACAATGGAGGAACGATACCAGGGTCGCTGGGATGCACACATGATGTCTGATTTTTGCTGGAGTATTCAGGGAAACACTTCGTCATTCAACAATAATAGAAAATCGTATAAAAGAAAATTTCAATAAAATACTAAATTTTAATAAAATACTAGTATAGCTCAGCACTCGAAATTCGAACATTTTTTCATTCAGTTTTTTTCTTTCAACGGTTTTTCAATCTATATGTTAAAACAATTTATGAATATATAAATGAGCCTAAAGGTAAGCCAATCAATTTCACAATCCAATACAGGGCGTGTCATATTCAATTTAAATCATTCGCATTAACAGGGTGTAACGAGTTATTAGAAATAATTTATTTCATTTAATTTAATATATTTTTAAGACAGATTAAACAGAAATGTTGCCATTCTCAGCTTCTCCTCCATATGAACTATAGCTATGCCAATTTTCACACTCCTCCGTGCCCGCATATTGCTTAAAAAGGGAATTAAAAATTTACCTTCACTTATTAATATATAGATAAATGTTTTTAAAATTCAATCAACCGAAAGCAGAACATTAGCAACTCATTTTTATGTATATCAAACAAAAAACTGAAATTTTGTGATAATGAATTCACTTAATTCACTTAATTGTGAAAAAATTCGAAAAGAATCAAACGATTTTAATGATCATATCTCACTTTATTCCTATTAGAAGTGGCTTTACAAAAAAGTAATAAATCTGAAAAATTTTTAAAGTTTTCGATTTTTTATGATTTTTTTAAAACAAAAAAATTTTATATTTTCACGTAAAAAATATATTTTTAGCTTAAATTTTTTATAATAACTCCGAAACTACTGAGCCGATTGGAACTCAATATATAAACGGATTGTGTAAATCTGAATTTTTCTAGTTTATCTTAATAATATCGGACTAACCCTTTTGAAGTTATCATTAATTATGTGGAGAAACGTCTAAAAATTTTTAAATTTTACTTAAAAAATTTAAAAAAAACTTCTCCATAGAAATTAAAATTTGGACCGCATTTGTACCAATGGAACCACAATACATCAAAATTATATAGTGGTTTTTGATCGGTTTGAAATTTTTTCGTTTTTGTCGGCCTGTGTATTAGGTGGCCTTATACAAATTTTGCTTAGCTCTCCCTGTCACATTACTCAATATATATAATATTATAAGTAATCTTTGTATAGTAAGTGCCACTTCCAACAAAATATCAAAAGAAATATGTAACCTATAGTTACTTGGAGATACACAGTAAGACTCTGTCAAAATTTCAGGGAAGGTGGGTCTAAATGGCGTAGCCTCATATAAGTTCCAAACAAGCAAACATACTTACCTGGCTTTAATAAATATGGGTAAGAATTTGTGCTGATGTTTGTAACTACCAAAACTATTTCACCTATACCCATCTTTTGTTATACCGATAGACTCAGAATCACTTTCTGAGTCGATTTAGCGATGTCTATGCGTCCGTCTGTCTGCCTATGTGTCCATGTAAACCCTGCAATCAAACTACATATCGCAAATATGAATATATTTGGAAGAAATTTCCTATATAAGCTTTTATCGGCCATGGGATGAATGCTATTGATTCGTTGCATTAAGCAGTAGTCCAAAAATATACGCTATAGGATAATTCTTAGTCATAGCCCGCATAAAAAGCTTCTTCCCGCTCTTCACTTAAATCTGTCAAAAGACAAAAATATTGCACACAGATTTCTCAAATTTAGTTTGTCTATGTTTTTACAAAAAGTAAGTGACCTTACCAAATATGATCAGGATCGGTTCATTTTTCGACCAAGTCCCCATATAAATATTGCATCCGATATGAACTTTTTCATATCCGACACCAAAAAAAATTAATAACAGTGCCACTAAAATTTGGTTTATGCTTATTCTGTATATCTAATTAGTAGGACCCAAGAGATAGGGTCTCTAAACGCATGACATAGGGTAACGTATAGTCGGTCTATACCGGTTATAATTTTCTTACTTGTTATCATTAAATAAATTTTTTTAAATTAAATAAATGACCAAAAAAAGATTTTGACGTTTGTTTTGTCAGGTTTTGAATCTCTTATATGGAACCAAATAAAATCTATTTAAAATAAAATTGGTCAAGTTGTTCCCACATTGTGATAAAATAAAAAAAAAAACTTATCTACAGAATACTAAATTTCGACTGTTGTTTTTTTGTTAGGGGACCATAACCCATCAAAAAAAAAAAATATAGTGATTTTCAGGTGTATTTGTATTTATTTGTATTTATTTATTAAATGCGATTTTCCATTACAACAAGACACAGTAACTTATAAATTACAGTAATGGAATCTGATAAGTTATTCACTATATATTTAATATCAGTAACTCTTAATCTAAATTTAAAATATTATAAATTGCAATTAAAAAACATTAAAAAAAAATCAAATAAAATCAATTAAAGTACTGGTATAGTAATTTTCTAAACCCTATTGCGTTGCTTGTATTTTGCATGACATTAGGAAGCTGATTCCAGAGACGAATAGTTAGAATTAAAAATTGACATTCAGATGCATGGTCCCGGTATTTAAATTGAATTATTCGATTCCCTCTGGAAGATCTTGCGAACTTTAATCATTCAAAAAGATATTTTGGAGCCTTTGTTATAATAATTTTATGTAGAAATATAATGTTCTTGAATTTAATATAGTTGTTAAATGACATGTGTAAGACATGACACGAGTATTGGGATACATGATCAAATTTTCTTAATCCAAAGATATAGCGAATAATGTTGTTGAAAGTTACAGTACGTTTTCTGTTATCCCTAGAGTTGCAACCTGTGAAAACCTTAGATGCATATAGTAATGTTGGTAAAAGATATGTTTTAGCAAGTAGCAATCTTATTTTCAGTGGAGTAAAGTGCTGTGTTAACCATAAACTTCTAATCATACTATAAATTCTGCCACAGGATTGATTAATATGATCTGACCAAGTCAGAGTTCCATTAAACACAACTCTGAGATTTCGTACAGTGTCCGCGATGTCAATTTTAGAGCCCCCAAGGAAGACATTAATCTCATTCTCCAAATGCATCACTTTCTTATTTATTATAATACACTTAGATTTATTTGGATTAAGTCGTAGACCATTTGCCGTTGCCCAATTTAGAATACGTTTGCGATCATAATTTAGTTTTTGAGTTTTGGAAATAATTGAATCCTTGGTACTACTTAAATATAGCTGAATGTCATCAGCGTACATCTGAACCTTAGAGAATTTAATTTGTTGTGGAAGATCATTGGCATATATCGAATAAAGTAGTGGTCCAAGGATTGAACCCTGTGGTACCCCTCTTATAACTTGCAGTGAGTTTGAGATGGAGCTACCATTAGCAACAGATAGGGATCTGTTTGTGAGATATGAAAACATGAGTCTAACTGCTAATGTAGAAAAGTTAAAAAACCTCTTCAGTTTGAGGCATAAAATTGAGTGGTGCACCGTGTCAAATGACTTTGAGTGATCCAATAAAACCAAAAACGATATTTTTCCATCATCCATGTTACTTCTTAACTCCTCAACTACATCAGATAAAGCTGTTATACAGCTATGTTGTGGCCTGAAACCAGATTGACGCTCTGTAAGTAAGTTGTTGACGTTTAAATACCTAAAGATTTGACTGTATAAAAGGTGCTCGAAAACTTTTGAGAGATATGGAAGAATTGCAATCGGGTGGTATTCGTTACCCGTTTTTGGTATTGGTTTAATTTTGGCATGTTTCCATTCCATTGGGAAGATGCTAGTAGTGATTATGGAGTTAAACAAGTACATTAAGAAACGGACAATCCATGGTAAAATCATTTTTATAAATCTGGTGTGTATATTATCAACGCCCACTGCATTCGATTTAATAGCATTGAAACTTTCAACTACCTCTGTTAGTGTTACACACTGAAAGTTAAATTTGGGAATGTTTAGGTTATTACAGGGAAAATCATCATAAAATTCGTTATTTACGGCTGGTAGAGGAATATTTACAAAAGCTTCATTTAGCGCATTAATGTCAACATTCATTGATTGATTAATTGTCTTATTTATTCCAATTTCGCGTATGTGTTTCCAGGTTTTTTTACTTCCAATAGCTGTATTAAATTTATTAAAACAATAGGAAGACTTATCATGCCTTATTTTAGAAACAACCGCTTTCCAAGCCATCTTATATTCGTCGTGATATTCTGATATCCTGTAACGTTTCCGCTTCTGATGCAGATTATCACGGTGTTCTATTAGCATCTTGGTTTCCATTGTGAACCAAGGTCTATCTATATTTTTAATAGTTTTCGTTTTGTTGAGGACATGTTTGTTGTAAATTCCTAAAATTTTACCATTAAGAAATGACAGTTGTTCTCCAACAGTCGGTAAATAGAAAATTTGATCTCATGGAGTAGAACAAAGATCATATCCCAAAGCCAAGATATCAATAATATTAAAATCACGATAAGTAAATGTTTGGGGCTGTCATAAAAAATTTTTAATTTTGTTACATAGTGTTATCTGGTAGACCAGTTGACTATCTGTGATTATCATTTCCAAGAATAACTAAATTATATGTAGTTTAAGAGAAGTCATTTTACGGAAAAAGCTGCTATACGTTGTATACCTGTGAGTGGTGTATTGTGTAAATAATGATTACATATCAATGTAATTTCATAAATTCATATAAACATTTGTGTTCAAATGTCTGTAATTACAATTACCTAATGATTGTGTCAAACACAATTTTAATTAAATTTCTACACATGCTTAACACAAACACACTTTTGTACATGCCTTCCTTAACTTTATTCAAATACTTTACGAGCTAAAGCCAACTCATAATTATGTATAACAATGAACATGTAACACCTTATCGTAGACATTCTGTCACATTGTCAAACATGGCAACAGGTAGTAAAGAGTTATTTAGTATAAATCACTTGCCATGAATGTGACGGTTCAACAGAACACGATTATTTGTTGTTACACTGTTCAGTTACTCACAGATATATGTATGTAGCACTATATTCTTAGAAAATTCAACAACAAAAAATATTTGTTCTAATTGTTTTTTCATATAGAGCTCACTTACAAGTATCAAAGGTGGTTACCCGTCGAAACTTTGATGTTGTTTGTGGATTTAATGCCCCTTTAATTTTTATCTCAATTAAGAAGTAAATCGAAAATTATAAATTTGCTTCTTCAGTTTTCAGAAATACACCGCTAAACGCATTCTGTGCCGAAATTTAATTATTTTTTTTTTTTTTTGTTATTGAAATTAATATGCATGAATTGTCAGACGAGTATGTTCGCAACGCACATAATTAACATTTGCTAATTAGTACAATTTAAATTTGTTATTGTATTTTTTAATTATGTTTTTGATGTCTTTGTATGCGAAAGAGATGTATAAAAGATTTAATGACAACTTCCTGTATTAGATCAAAGGAAACTTTTTAATTAAAGAAATTCAAACAAGTGCGAAAATAAAACTCTACAGGGAGCTAATTCCAAGATCGTACAAATCATATGATATATTGTGAAAAAGTATTCAACTTGCTCTCTTATTAAAGTTGCAGAAAATGCTGATAGGGCCACCTATAAGATTTTTCATATGACCGGCATGACAACATGGTTTTTGCAGCATTATTATTTTTATTTTAAAAAATTATTTTGCGTTAAAAATATTTATATTATTCTTTTTATATTTACTAGCAGATTCCAGCGCTCGAAATTCGAGTACAATTTCTGGGCAGCTTTATACTAAAACTTAGCCAATTCACAAACCAACACTATTATGGTTTATTATTATTGTTAATGAAGATAACAAACTCATTAACAAATTTAATAAAACACACATAGCATATGTGTAATTTTATGTATGTGTTAGTAGCAACTTTAAATGCAATTTACTCGAAATAAAGAAAAAAAATTAAATAATCTGTATATCAGCAAAACGGCTAAAGAGAAATACCTTCTAAATAATATACATTTGGTCAAAATCGGGATAAAAGGGTAGAACAAAACATCGGTATTTCAAGCATCTTGTAGTAATTTTTTTTAGTGTTTAGTGTTTCTGTTCAAACGAGGTAGACGTGTTTTTTTGTCGGCTCTGTAATTTTGATAAATTAAAAACACTTTAAACGAGTTACTTACATTAATTTGTGCTTGGTGCAATAATTCACCGAACAATTTATCACTGTTAAGAATTCGGAGTGAGAAAAGTTTACTTAAATATATAAAAATACATTTTATATTATTAATATTATTTTAACTTCTATTGGAAATAATATTTTACAAGAATTCACTCAAAATACCAAGTTTAATAAACAATAACAACAGCTGTTCTTGTCTCGCAAATAGTGGGTGAAGCTTAAAGGTGCCGTGGTGAATAAAACGTTTATACATACCATAGTACAGCATTGCCATAATAACAAATGTTTTAAATTATTAAAACTCCTAAAAGTATGCCATCTACTACTACAAACAACTCAACACATAACCCAGTTGACAAAAATGTTAAACGTAAATTAAACGAAACGTCGCCTGAATACCCAAACACAACGGGGGCGACAGATTTGGTTGGAAGTGTAGCGGTAGGAGACTTAATGAAGATGATGGAGGCTGTAATGGAAAACAAGCTTAAGAACTTATCCACTAAATCTGATATCGAAGGCATTAAAATTCAGATAGATGATGTAAATAATAAATTTGAAGAAATTAAAAAAGAAAATGAATCGCTTAAAGTTCAATTAGAACAGATGAAAAATGATAGACAAAAAGATCACCAACAAATTCAACGAATTGTCAACCAAGGTAGAAAAAAGAACGTTATATTCAAAGGAATAATGAAGAATGGGTCGCCAAGAACGTCAGCGGAAAATGTATGTAAGGAAGTTTTGAAGCTAAATGATGTTCAAATTAATTCGGCACGAGTCTTATTCACAAGTGATGATAAAATTAGCGTAATTGCGGAAATGGCTACGGAAAGAATGGCGGATAAAATATTTAAAAACCTTAAGAACCTAGCGGGGTCGAGAATAAAAGTTGAAAGAGACTTAAATGAAGAAAGACAACTCGATAGAAAATTGTTGATGTTGGTAAAAACAGAGATTTTAAATATTGATAAAACTCATAAAGTATTTGTTAAAAACGATTCAATAAAAATTGGTGTCAACTGGATGAAATGGAATAGAAACCATGAACTAATGTGCGGCGAAAATACAGCTCAAGAAATCTTAACTGATATGTATGGTGATAAATTAAGTACATTAACATTAAGTTATGAAAGTCTTTTAGAAAAATTTAATCTACCAAACAAAAAAAATAATTAATAGCAATATATGTAATAATAATTCGAATTCTGCAACTTCTTTAAACCTTAATATTTTGTCATACAATATACACGGCCTTGAAAATAAAGTTCTAAATGTTGATTTTTTTAATTATATAAAGTCATTTGATATTTTCGTACTTCTGGAAACTCATTTAAATCATGAAAAATCTTTAAATTTTAATAAATACCTAAGCGGATATGAATTATTTTGGACACCTGCTACAAGAGTTAGTAATTATGGTAGAGCTATTGGTGGATCTGCTTTAGGAGTAAAGAAGGCGTTATCCAAAATGAATTTTAAATATTCTTTTATTAATTTACATAATATTACCATTATAAATATCAAAATAAATTCTTCAATAATTAATTTGATACCAGTTTATATGAGAAGCGCTGTATGGAATGATGAGTTCCAAAATATTAATTTACTCTTCACAGAAAAGAACATAGTTAATCCTGTTATTATAGGCGATCTAAATGTGAGAATTGGCTTACTTCAGAGAAAAATTGATGATTTAATTCAAACAAACTTTCCGGCGGGCACTGAGGAAAGAAAATCTAAAGATATTTTAATAAATGAAAAAGGAAGACAATTTGTACAGCTGTGCTACGATCACGGTTTGGTTATAATGAATGGCAGGACAAAAGGAGATATTGAAGGAGAATTTACTTTTTCAAGTGAAGCTGGAAAATCCGTGAATGATATTTGCGCCGTCTCTCAAGAGCTTCTTAAAAATGTCGATAAGTTTTGTGTGGAAAATCATTTATGGTCTGACCACTTTCCCATTGTTCTTACGTTAAAGATTAAGACTAATATCACTAATAGCATCACTGCCAAATGGTAAAAAATGTATTACAGTCAACAAAAACACAACAAGAAAAAGAGTATATGAGCTTTGGTGAACTTACTAAAGTAATAAAGAATTCATATGGTAAAATATATAAAAACGGGTTTAAAGTCCCTCAAAAACAAAAGTGGTTTACTATAAAATGCTACAATGCAAGAAATACTTCCTTTAAAAGACTTCAAGAATATAGAGACAATGGAAGTAATAAAAATAAGGACAAGTATCTGAAAGCTAATAAAAAATATAAAGAAGTATGTCGTGAAGCCCAACAAAGTTATAGCCAAAAACTAGTTGAAAAAATAGAGAGTGTGCAAACCAGCAAAGATTGGTGGAAAATTGCCAAGGAGATACGTAATGATGATTTACCAACAGAATTAGCTATTCAGGCAGAAGTCTTTAGGATTTATTTCAAGCAATTGTTAAACCCGATCCAAAATATAGTAGAAATGCAATATGCATACTTTTATACAAGTAATTATGACTTGGACAAGGTAGTATCAGTATCAGAAATTAAACAAGTGCTGAGTAAAACTAAAACTAATAAAGCTCCAGGAGAAGATAGAGTTCCGTATGAGTTCTATAAAAATGCACCAGACGAACTGTTGGAAGAGATAACAAAAACTTGTAATGTATTATTTGATCGATGCAGTGCTGATGATTCGTTTAATTTGAGTATTATTTATCCAATCTATAAAAAAGGCGATACTTCATTACCAAATAATTATCGTGGTATATCATTTATGAACTGTTTACCGAAACTTATGATGGGATTAATAAATGAAAGACTCTCGAATTGGGTTGAACGTAACAACATTATGAATGAATTCCAAGCAGGATTTCGTAAAAACTATTCAACAGCAGATAATATATATAATTTAACATCTATGGTGCATCTGAATTTTGCGACTAAAAAGAAAACATATGCCTTTTTCGTAGATTTCAAAGCAGCATTTGATAAAGTGTCAAGAAATGCTTTAATTTATAAGTTGCATACATTGGGTGCCTCATCAAAAGTTGTTAAGTTTATAGAATGTATCTATGAAAAAACGCGGACATCAGTTTGGACAGGTAGTGAGCTATCAAAGTCATTTGCTACAGAAAGTGGTGTAAAGCAGGGGTGTTTGCTATCACCTTTACTATTTGCTTATACCTTAATGATTTGCATGATTGCTTAGAAGGTGGAATATACGTTGAAAACATTAACATAAGATTGTTATTATATGCAGACGACATAGTGATTTTAGCAGATGATGTAAAAGTGCTGCAGAAAATGATCCAAAAACTTGAAGACTATTGTAAAACATGGAATGTTGAAGTAAACTTGGATAAGTCAGAAATTATGGTTTTCAGAAAAGGGGGAAGATTTTCTAGTAAAGAAAAATGGTATTTTCATAGCCAAGAAATCAAAATAGTTTCAGAATACTGTTACCTAGGAGTTTGGCTTACACCAAAAATGGTATTTACGAAGCATATTGAACAAAGAAACATAGCAGCAAAAAATAGTATCAACTTAACATGGCAAAACTTTTTAAATAAAAACACAATATCAATTGCTTCTAAATGGAAATTATTCCTTGCAGTATGCAGGTCAGTGCAATCGTATGCAGCCCAAATATGGGGGTTTACAAATTTTGAGTATGTTTATAAGCTACAAATATATTTTATAAAGAAAATCTTGCGGCTCCCAAGCTTCACACCAACTTATGTGTTATTATCCGAAACAGGTATTGAAAATGGTCATTTATACACCTTAGATCTACATATGAGATATATCAACAAAACCCTGTTTGATTACGGAGAAAATCGGCTGCCTTATCAATTTTCTAAACTAATGATTCAAAAAAATCTGCTTTGGGTAATTGAACTTAACAAGCTCGGATTAGAATTTGAAATTAATTGGACAGAAGCGAACATTAATAAACAACAATGGAATAACAATAGAAAAAATCTTTTAATCTCCTTGAAGTCAAAACATCAAGAGCAAATTTGCAACAAAAAGGCTCTAACAACCAGGATATATTCAAAACTAAATGGAATTGAAGGGAATAAATACATATCTAATGAAATTAAACTAGAAAATATAACTTGGATTTTTAAAGCACGAAGTGATTTGATAAAATTAAATGGTAACCGCTTTGAAACGAATTTGTCTAAATTATGCTCTTTATGTAATTCAAGGGAAATTGAAAATATAGAACATTTTCTTGGTCGTTGTAAAACGCTAAAAGAATTCAGAATTATGTACTTCAGTAAAGCTTACCTTACAGAAGACGAAATCTTAAATATATTAAATGGTGTAAATACAAATTGGAATCTCTTAGCAAATTATATAAAAACATGTATAAATTACAGAAACTTTTTGATAACAGAGTTTAATACATAAAAACATTTATATCGATTAGGAAATTAAATTTTTATATTATAAGCGGCTGACGACGATAGTCAGAGTCGCATATGGTTATTTTTACCTTTTATTTTATTTTTAACTTTTAATTTAATTTGTAATTATTTTATATATATTGCTGAAAATAAAATAAATACTACTACTACTACTAGTAGTTTTTTTGATGGCAGAATGCACATCGTGTTTGACGATCTTGAACTACTACAAAGTGGTCAAGGCGATCGTAGCGTAGATCAGACACCTGCGAGGTACTCGGACGACCTTTTTGATAATTGGAACACTTACGATTTTACTTCAATAGCATTGTAGCAATTACTTGCCTAAAACTTAGTTGTTCGAGTTGTCTTTCTTGTTGGCGATGTAAGTGCTAGCTGTTTTGAACTGCCATATCGATGCAATGGTCCAGCAATGAAGTGTACCGTTTTTTCCTCTATGTTTTGATCTGAACGATCCACACCCCCCATATTCGAGTCATACAAAATAATTAGATGCGGTTGTTCAACTTGTATTTTTTTCTTTTCCTTTTGAGAATAGCGTTGAACTGAGTGAATAGGCGGAGCTCCTACAGCGTTTGAAATAAGGCAAACCTCATTATTATCATTCCATTTTACAGTAGCAATATTTTGATTGTAGATTTTGGCATAGCCGAATCTACCTCGGCTCTTTTTTTTAATATCTTTTGTGCATATAAGAGGTGGTCCTTTCAACCGATTTTCTCTGATTGTTCCCGTTGCGCTCAGATTCCTTTCTGTAAGTTTTTCGACCAGAGGGATAGAGCTGAAGAAGTTGTAAAAAAAAAAAATGAAACTTTTCGTCTGGCCACTTAGCACTTACAGATTGAGCATATTCCAGCACTACTCCCGCACCAACACCAAGATCTGCATAGTCTTTGCTTATATTAGTTGACGCCCCTTGATATGGCTCAAACCAGTTTATATATCCTAGCCGAGTAGTGCCAACCCAAAGCTTGTACCCATAACGAATCGGCTTAGCATGAATATATTGTTTCCAGCAATGATGGTCGTAATAAGGAACCATAGCTTCGTCCACAAAATGCATTTCTTGAAGGGGGGCATTTTCCATAAATTTTTTGCATAGCAGATTAAGTAATGGTCTCACTTTTTCAAACTTATCTCCGGTATCCAGCGTATCATTAACGCATACGTGCCAATTCGAGAAAATGAAATCGAAACTGTTTCTAGTAATTGCTTCAGCAACCAAAACATTTCGCGCATCCTGTCCAATTTCCCAATACATTTTGCGCCTTGGCACTTGAACATAACCGCAGAGTATTATAACTCCAAGAAATGTTTTGATCTCAAATTTTTCAATGTCTCCGGAACGATTTTGTTTTAATGCATATTAATTTGTTTCAGTCAAAATCAGTTCAATTACTTCATGGTCAAAAATTTTGAAAAAATTTCGATTACAGTTTCACAAACTTAAACACTCACGACTTTGAAAGTTACTTTCTGCTGATGGTAAATCTTCTTTCACCCAAATGAACGTTTTTGGTTTTTCGCAAGTGTTGTTTGTTTTTTTTCTTGCTTGGTGCCAATTTTGCTCGTAGTGCGCTTAACGTAGTGCGCTTAACGGCAAATCGTCGTCAGAATTATCTGATGGAATATCTTCGGTGTTGTTTGGTACTTGCAGTCTAATATGGTGTTCACACTACGATATTTTGAGGTGTTTTAGCTCATGTTTTGCAAAACAAAACATAGTCGTTCACACTTGATTTAGTGTGTTTAAGTTAAACATTTCAGCAAATTGAACAGCTGTTTCCAAAATAAAAAACAATTGAAAAGTTATAAAATTTTGAAAATTGATAAAAAATAATATCATTAAATTGGCGGCCAACTACTTAAATTATATTAATGATGAAATTATCAATATAGATGCGTTATTTTCATTTTTGTATTGTATTTTGTATTGTATTTTTTTGATTGTAATGCCACTTTAATAGTAATGTTAAAAAAACAAGGATGCCAACTTGGCAAACATGAGTAATATTGCACTGAACATGCGCAAAGTTAAATACAACTCTGTCATATTTTCGGTTTTTGAGGTGTTTAAGATTTAAACATCTCAATTGAGATGTTTAGCCAACGAAAAAATGTATGCACATGCATTTATGGGAGGAAATATTTTGTTTCATCAGCCAAATTAGCTATTTCTTCTTCTCCTTCCAACAAAGCAAGAGCATCATGAAGCGATAGCCCTCTAAAGTAAAAGAACATCGTAGACATATAAGTTACTAATGTCCTATATATAAGACACCAATTTTCAATCGTTCAAATATTCAATAATTTACAAAATTATAATATTTTCAAATTTTTTATTAAAACATACTCATTTAACTTTAATTTAAGAATAATACTTAAATATTTATTGCATTTTAATATATTTAAATTTGCTTACCTTTCAAAGCGTACCTTGTAGTTTTGCATTTTCCGAATTTTACAATATTCAAAATAAACAATCACACGCTTTTACTGCAAAAATAACAATGAGTGTTTTCTAACATGATAGCGCACTCTCTACTGAACAAAAAAAAGTTTTTGTTGCCAGCGTAGGCATTCGCGCGTGTGCATGACCGGACACGATGTGTGTGTTCTACATGTAGGACAATAGTCGCATCTAGGTTAAAAAAATTATACAGGATAACGATAATAGACACCGAGCTTTGTAAAAGTACTTAACCACTTTTAGAGTAACACCAAACCCATTGACAGGAAAATCTCCTTCTGATTATTTCCATTTAGAACAGAAAAGGAGCAACACAATACAATGTTTATAGTTGGTCAGGGGCGGTTAGGGGTGTAATCAAACAGGTAGATGATCGTTTCATGTATGGAAGTGAAACTGGACATAGAATTATATGAAGATCTCAAAATTTTCTATGAGTTAAAACGGAGTTCTCTACATCAAGTCAATTCCAACCATCAAATATAAACGATAATGATGATATCGATATAGACCTTGAACAGCACTGTAACATTTCCGATTAACGAATCCAGACCTTAGCAATCCAGTACAGAATTCAGAAGTATCAATACCCGGCTCAAATTCAAGTAGTTTTTCCCGTCAAACAACTTGCAATGCTTGTGGTGTGAAGATGCCAGAAATTAATTTACAATTGTATCGTTCCGAACGGTTTAAAAAGAAAACAGTTCGGTTTGAACCTTACTACAAAACAAAATAAGTCGCAGTGAATGTTGAAATTTGGTTAGGCTTATTTTCTATATTCAATAAGTTGGACCTTTCTCTAAACTCACGGTATCATATATTATAGTATAGTATAGTATAGTATAGTATAGTATAGTATAGTATAGTATAGTATAGTATAGTATAGTATAGTATAGTATAGTATAGTATAGTATAGTATAGTATAGTATAGTATAGTATAGTATAGTATAGTATAGTATAGTATAGTATAGTATAGTATAGTATAGTATAGTATAGTATAGTATAGTATAGTATAGTATAGTATAGTATAGTATAGTATAGTATAGTATAGTATAGTATAGTATAGTATAGTATAGTATAGTATAGTATAGTATAGTATAGTATAGTATAGTATAGTATAGTATAATATAGTATAGTATAGTATAGTATAGTATAGTATAGTATAGTATAGTATAGTATAGTATAGTATATATATAGTATAGTATAGTATAGTATAGTATAGTATAGTATAGTATAGTATAGTATAGTATAGTATAGTATAGTATAGTATAGTATAGTATAGTATAGTATAGTATAGTATAGTATAGTATAGTATAGTATAGTATAGTATAGTATAGTATAGTATAGTATAGTATAGTATAGTATAGTATAGTATAGTATAGTATAGTATAGTATAGTATAGTATAGTATAGTATAGTATAGTATAGTATAGTATAGTATAGTATAGTATAGTATAGTATAGTATAGTATAGTATAGTATAGTATAGTATAGTATAGTATAGTATAGTATAGTATAGTATAGTATAGTATAGTATAGTATAGTATAGTATAGTATAGTATAGTACAGTATAGTATAGTATAGTATAGTATAGTATAGTATAGTATAGTATAGTATAGTATAGTATAGTATAGTATAGTATAGTATAGTATAGTATAGTATAGTATAGTATAGTATAGTATAGTATAGTATAGTATAGTATAGTATAGTATAGTATAGTATAGTATAGTATAGTATAGTATAGTATAGTATAGTATAGTATGTATAGTATAGTATAGTATAGTAGTTATAGTATAGTATAGTATAGTATAGGGCATCATACAGTTGGCCTAGACCGACTATAATTATCTTGATTTCATGTAAAAAATAAGCAAAAATTCCTATACGTATTAGAATTGCTTAAAGTGTACTATATTTGAAAAAAAAAAAACCAAACGATATTAATTAATAGTCGGACAGCTTTAAAGGAATTAGTAACAACAATGCCAGATCTAAGGTGGCTAGATATTGTCGCAGCGTCATCGAGCGTGTCATTAAAGAACAATTATTGCGATATTCCCGAAAAGAATGTGATGGTCTCGATAAAAAGAAACAAAAACAAGTAAGAAAATTATAGTCGGTCTAGGCCAACTGTATGATGCCCTACTATAACTAACTATACTATACTATACTATACTATACTATACTATACTATACTATACTATACTATACTATACTATACTATACTATACTATACTATACTATACTATACTATACTATACTATACTATACTATACTATACTATACTATACTATACTATACTATACTACTATACAAAAATGGACCGATCCTGATCATGTTTGGTAAAGTCTCTTGTATTTTGCAAAAAATATGTACAAACAAAATTTGAGAAGAATCAGTGCAATATTTATACCCTATACCACTATGTGGTTTGGGTATAATGACTTTGTGCTGCTGTTTGTAACAACCAAAAATATTTGACCTAGACCCATCTTT
Organism: Cordilura impudica; assembly: GCA_963682025.1. Classification (NCBI taxonomy): domain Eukaryota; kingdom Metazoa; phylum Arthropoda; class Insecta; order Diptera; family Scathophagidae; genus Cordilura; species Cordilura impudica. The sequence goes on along the minus strand of OY821519.1, from coordinate 68,101,829 downwards.
AATCTTTCTGAGTTGATTTAACAATGTCCGTCCGTCCGTCCGTCTGTGTGTCCATGTAAAGCTTGTAATCAAACTGCAGGTCGCAAATATGAACATATTTTGATGAAATTTGGTATATAAGCTTCTATCGGCCATGGGATGAACGCTATTGAAATTGGTGAGAATCGGTCCATGTTCAGACCTAGCCCCCATACATATTACCCATATGAAATCGACATAAATTGCCATAAGATCCAAATTGTCATATAGATCTTACTCAACTTGGGTTTGTATGCGTTCATTACATCCACTAATGAGTAGTCCAAAAATGATCCCTTTGACCCCATATAGAGCTGCTTCCCCGATCTTCACTTAAATCTATTAAAAAACAAAAATATTGCACTGATTCTTCTCAAATTTTGTTTGTACATATTTTTGCAAAATACAAGAGACTTTACCAAACATAATCGGAATCGGTCCATTTTTGGACCTAGTCCCTTTATAGATATAGCATCCGATATGAACTTTTTCATATCTGCAGCCAAAAAAATTAATAAAAATCCCACTCAAATTTGGTTTTTGCTTATTTTCAATGTCTAGTTAGTTGACCCTAAGAGATAGGGTTTCTAAACGCATGGTATAGGGTATCGTATAGTCGGTCTAGACCGACTATAATTTTCTTACTTGTTTTGTTTTTTAATTGATTTAAGTGAAGATCGGGAAGCAGATCTATATGAGGTCAAAGGGATCATTTTTGGACTACTTATTAGTGGATGTAATGAACGCATACAAACCCAATTTGAGTAAGATCTATATGACAATTTGGATCTTATGGCAATTTATGTCGATTTCATATGAGTAATTTGTATGGGGGCTAGGTCTGAACAGGACCGATTCTCACCAATTTCAATAGCGTTCATCCCATGGCCGATAGAAGCTTATATACCAAATTTCATCAAAATATATTCATATTTGCGACCTGCAGTTTGATTACAAGCTTTACATGGACACACAGACGGATGGACGGACGGACGGACATTGTTAAATCAACTCAGAAAGTGATTCTGATTCGATCGGTATAATTAAAGATGGGTCTAGGTCAAATATTTTTGGTTGTTACAAACAGCAGCACAAAGTCATTATACCCAAACCACATAGTGGTATAGGGTATAATGAAAGATGCCTGGAAAAAAGAAAACGCCGAAGATTCTCCCACCCATAAAGAAGGAGAACTTCAGAAAGTATTTAGGAAAAAATAAATGCAGTAATATCTAAATCCGTAATTTAAGAACGCCAGATATTTCACTTTGTTAGAAGACATAACTGTGCACTCTTATAATTAATGAAGTCACACACCCGCATTCATATAACTCTAGGTATTCGGTGTAAGTGGTGTAAATCGTAGCTCAGTAGCTGTTATGGCTCTGCAAACCACTCAATACATGATAAATAAAATTTTACGATTTCACATGATAAATAAATTTTTTTTATAAAAATACATTTTTTTGAAAAATAAACAAGATGTATTTAGCCAAAGAGTCTTATTTAATTATTATAATTTGGACAAAAATTCAAATCTTATATGCCAAAATTAAAGCAATTATGAAAATAAGTATTTCTCGAAAATTAAGGAAGATACATCAGAAAGGACATTAATTTTTGATTACATATATTTTTTAACAAAATTATAACTTTGTACGATAAAAATCCTAAATATGCAAGATGGGCTTTAATACGCGATTACCTACATATCTGAAACAAATCAAGTAAATTAAAAATTTTGTTATCGAAAACTAGGCAGGATGCAGCAAAAAGGGGTTTATTTTGGGATCTCTTATATATTTGAACATAAATCGATTTTTATATAAAAAAATAACAATTTGAAAATTCATTTTTCTTCAAAACAAGATACAGCAATATGGGCTTTCATATGTGGTCATGAAAATACATGTTTTTTGTAATGATTGTTAGATCAACATAAATAGAATATCTTTCGAACCAAAGTCTGAAAATTATGTTTTTTTAATCAGATTTGGATTTCGTTAATTCGGACGTTATTGAACCAAAAATATTATAATTTTGATATAACATGGACCAGTATTTACGGTTTTCAGAAACACCAAAATATTTGGAATCGGTTTATTATTCAGCGAAATTCAGTACGGGACATATATGTCCAATTGGTCGTCAATGGTAAAAAAGATATTTTATAGTTTTATATTTTTATTAAATTAAAAAAATTCATTATATTAAATAAACAATTGATTAAACTATAAATAAAAATTTAGATAAAGGTTAATTCTAAACATCACAAAAATACAAAAACAATTATGGTAATCTTCGAATCAATTAAGGTTTTTTGTGAAACAAAAAGGTTTTTTTTGCAAAAGAACACAATGCGTTTGTCCGATTTTCCTTTCAATTTTTAGTACAAACTAAAAAAGTAGTAGTCTGTTCGCTGTGATCTATATTTAAAAGTTTACAACAAATACAAAACCAAAACTAAAGTTATTTATGTAAAAAATAAAAACAAAAATCACTGACTTGCCTTGATCGGAGTAAGTTAATTGCTGGCTTATTTTGACCGTTGACGACCAATGGGATATATATGTCCCATGGATTTTTTTCTTGAAGTAATTGAAAAAAAATATTTTTGATGACACTTTTGTTTAGAAATGTTGGGTCGTTAAGTACGAATCTACAAAAAAATTATAAATTTTCCAGTAGTATAGGCTTGGTCGTGAAAGGGTTAAAAGCTCCCTTGAGTGTTGAAATATTTAAAGCAAAATAACTAAATGCGGAACATGGTTGGAGGCTGTCGGATATTACGCTAAACATTTTAACGAGCTTATAGATGTGGTAGAAGATCTTAATGAAGCAGATGCTGTTTCTATTCAAAAAGTTAAGGACATTTAAAATTTACCAAAAATCAAAAGTGAATTAGTTTTTGTACACAAAAATTATGGTTTTCTTGTCATTACAATCGCTCAACCAGGGGGATTTCAACGTTGGCAATGCAAGTTGAATTGGTTAAAGTTGCTACAAACAAAATAAATGCTGTAGACGTTCAAATTAGTGCGACAATAAAAAACAAGTAAGAAATTATTGTCGGTCTAGACCGACTATACGATACCCTATACCATGGTTTAGAGACCCTATCTCTTCGGTCCAACTTAGTGGATATAGAAAATAAGCATAAACCAGATATTTTAAAAAAATATACACAAACCAAATTTGAGAAAAATCTGTGCAATATTTTTGTTTTTTTGATAGATTGAAGTGAAGATCGGGAAGCAGCTCTATATGGGGTCTATGATTAAGAATTGTCTTATAGGGATTATTTTTGGACTACTGATTAATGGATGTATTAAACACATACAAACCCAATTTGACTGAGATCTATACGATAATTTGGATCTTATGGCAATTTATGTTGATTTCATAGGGGTCAATTGTATGGGGGCTAGGTCTGAACATGGACCGCTTCTTACCAATTTCAATAGCGTTCATCCAATATCCGATAAAAGCTTGTGTACCAAATTTCATCAAAATATATTCATATTTGCGACCTTTAGTTTGATTACTAGCTTTACATGGACACACAGACGGACGGACGGACGGACGGACATCGTTAAATCGAATCAGATAGTGATTCTGATTCGACCTGTATAATAAAAGATGGGTCTAGATCAAATATTTTTGGTAGTTACAAACAGCAGCACAAAGTCATTATACCCAAACCACATAGTGGTAGGGGTATAAAAACGTTACTTCAAAGCCGATAGATGTTGGGAGTACCTCAAGGCAGCCATTTTGCACCGCTTCTTTTTTCTTTGTTTCTAAACGATCTTCCGAATGTTATTCGCTTTTCAAACAGCTTGATGTATGCGAATTAGAGTGGTTTTAGCGTATATGGGCAAATTTTTTTTTTTGAAGTTTGAAGGTGCTCAGGTCTAGGATTGTGTCGCTTAGTGTAAAAATGCTATGACAACAGCACTTACAAAATATTTGAATTTTTTTAATAAATTGTCTTTTATTACATTGGGGTCATATGTGACCCCAATTACAAAAGGGTTAATGGGGTCATATTATTTTTTTCTGAAACCATAGGCTATTAAGATAAAATATAACATTTAAAAGTAGAAAAGTGATGAATTTTTGATACAAAGTATTTAGAAAGAGTACATTTACAGAAAATTTTAGTAAAATCCCATTTTTCTCGAAATCTGCAAAAATAAAATCCTTGTCAAAAAAATTCTGGCATAGGGATTTACTTAGAAATTCACACAGTTAATATGTAATTTGATCTTTTGTGAAGTTCTTTCCATTCGTTATATAGTTTTTCGACTTTACGTACAGCATTTTTCAGTAATTGACAAGGGATCCTAGCTTTCTCCCAGAACACAAAAACTTCTTTCAGAGTGAGTTTTGCGGCATCACAGAAAGGTAATCCAACGTTACGCATATTGTAAAATAATGACGTTAACACTTGATGGTTAGATGGCAGCTTGTTGCCAGTTATTTGTTGAGATGAATGTCCAATTAAATAAATCCAACTTTTAACTCGCGCACGAACATTGGACGAGGCACTAGTCATTTTTTAATTGGTTATTAATTTTTTAACTGATTAAATACCTTAATGTTTCTTATACCGAACTATTCACCTAGCACAACAAACTTTAAATAAATATTTCTCTTTAAGTACTTTTACAAGCACCACGACAAAATCAAATTGGAAATTCCACGATTTTTAATTTCTTCTACAACATTTTGTGGTAAATATGACCAAGTCGTAATTTTTACACATGTTTTGCCGCCGCCGCTTGACTCGGTTAGCATCGGTTTGAAATTTGAGCCGGCTAAATCCTCAACTAAACTTGACCCGTTAAATATTAATAAATTAAATAATATTTTAACTGAAATTAAAAAAAAATGTTATCCTTTTCAATAAAATTGAATAAAAAATCAATTTTTCTGTTGTTTTTAATATTATTACGCTTGTGTTAACATAACACAACATATTTTTAAAGTTTTTTCAACTATGGGTCTTTTTGACACCAAGAGCATCTAAGGGTTAATTTATTTCCAAATTTATGTTAAATGATAAAAATACTGGTCTAAGCCAGGTTTGTAAAAAAAACCTCGCAGTAACTTCTTTGACCTTAATGCGGCTCGGCAAGGGTTAACGTTGTTTAATATGTCCAAAACTTTTGGCACAGAATCTTCAAATATTGTCTTATTATATTTTACATCGCGTTTATTAAAATTCAAAAGTAGCAAGAAAATCTTCAACGTTTTTTGTAAATTGAAATATATAAATGTGGGGTCTCCTGGGGCCTCTGGTCCGCATGGGTTAATGATGTCCAAAAAAAATTTTTTTTCAACCTTAAGTCATGGTGATAAACAAAAACAACAAACGGTACAAAAGTAGCTAATTTTCTATTTGAAATATTTTATGACAACAAATAAGGCAAAAATTACCAAAAAACACAATTTCCTCGAAATTTGCAAAAATTAAATCGGTGCCCTACCCAAGTGTGCCAGGGGATATTTCTAAATTTTTTTATTTTCGATCTCTAACATGTTTTAAACAAGCCACTGGAGTCCAAATCTCAATTTTTGCGATTTTGTTGAAGAAATTTTTTTAAAATTTGAAATTGGAGATTTGAAAAACACCCCAAAAATTTTGTCCGTCTTTGGCATCACATTAGGACAGGTTAACGCCATCCAAAAAAAAAAAACTTCTTCTACATCTCACAAATTTGAGTCTCTTAAGTAAAAAAAATATATTTCAGTAATCAATTTAAAAAATTTTTAAAATGTGTGCTCGAATTTCTCGGTCAAGTAATAATTGCCACCTTAGTGGTCTGGGGTATTATTTATTACTGGGCTAGTTTTTAACCGATTTTGTGTTTTTATACCTTTTTGGAAACACAATTATATCTTCATTTCGATTAATTTACCTTCTTGAGTAAAAACTTTTACGACATTTAAAAATTTTTACAAAAACTAAAAAAAAGTGACTTTTTCGCCTTGTATTCCGTTTTCTAAACTTTAGGGCCGAATGGGGTCGGGAAGGCATAGTCCGATTGAGATAAAACTTTTACAATAGCATTTTTACACTAAGTGACACAATCCTAGACCTGAGCACCTATAAAAATCGAAGATCGATTTTATAAAACCACTCTAATGCGGATGATGTCAAAATTTTCTTCTGTTATAATCAACACTCTGATCATGTTTTTCTCCAAAATGATTTGAATTTATTTTATTCTTGGTGAAATTTAAGTTTAATGGAGCTGAACCTTCAAAAGTGTAAATATATGCGTTTCGTTAGAAAAAGGCCGATATCTCGATAAAGTAGATAACTTTACAGATCTTGGTATTTTATTGGTATTTTTTATTATCATAAAAAGAGCTTTCTTCCTCATATAACAATTACTGTCAACAAAGCCAGAGGTGTACTTGGTTTCATAAACGTGGGGCTAAACAGTTCAATGATCCCTATGTCATCAAAACTTCATATACGTCACTTGTTAGATCTATCCTGGAATATGCTTCTTTAATTTGGACCCAATCTACCAAATTCATACTGATAGTCTGGAATCTGTGCAAAAACAACTCTTTATGTTTTGTCTTCGGAGTTTCAACTTCAATCGAAGTAATCCTCCATCCTATACCAGCAGACTTGCCCTTATTAAGCAACTTAAAAAGCCGGAGAACTATGCCAAATATTTCATTTCTTCTTAATATAATTAGCGGTGATGTTTGTTCTGGTTTCCTGATTAACAATATATCGAAATTAAATTTTACTTAAAAAACAATGTTACTTTAATTTGACCGCACAGACTAACAGTTTTTTTAAAAACTTTTTAATAATTTTTAAAAACTCACTTTTGTATGCATTTCAAAACGACTTCGCGTTTCATCATCAGCAATCACGATTAAACTTCAAGAGCAGGTTCAGTTGATTTTCGTCGACGATAGCATAAAAAACGAAGAGAAGGGAAAAAAAAGACGAAAACAAAACAAAAACTTTGTCTATGGTTTTACATACTAATGCAGGCGATTGAAAAGAAACGATTCTATATTTCTTTTATCACAGTTCAATGCGTTTTTGTCTTCTTGTATGTAATAGGCTTCATACGCATCAAGCTGTCGATCATCATTTACAGCTTTAAGCTGTTTTTGTTGATATTCGAGTGATTGTCAACAAGAGCATGATAAGCTACAGATGATTTGTTTGGCTGATTAAGTTTTATGTTTTGTGTGTGCTCTTTAAAACGTTCTTCTATACTTGTTTTAGTTTCCCCATAATACGATCGAATGCAGTCATTGCAGGCTATTTTGTATATGTCTTTTTGTGAAAAAAGGGTTGACAAATTCCATTTTTTTACATTTTTAGAATTTTTGTAAATAATTTTGTCTGCCATTTCAAGGATGAAACCGTTCACTCGCGCTGTTTCCTTTATATACTCGTATTGTTTTTTATATTTAGACAGAGAAAGAGGTAATTGATAAAAACGATGCACCATTGAATGAAAAGCTGCCATCTTGTGTTGAATTGGACAGTGTGAGTCACTTGTTATTGTTCTCATGGTACTTCGAGGTCAAGAAATGGTAATTTTCCATTTTGCTGTAACTCACAGGTGAATTTTATAGATTCGTATCTGTTGTTCAAAATTTTTAATGTTTCGTTGATTTTTCAATGTGTACTACTGCAAAGACGTCGTCAACATATCGCCACCACACTCGAGGAAGTAATTTTTCATTACGTAAAGTAATTTCATAACTTGCCATAAAAAGTTCAGCTATTAATGGGCTAAGTGGATTACCCATGTTAGTGCTATATTCTACTTTGTAAATTTCGTTGCGGAATTGAAAATAGTTTTGCTTCATACACAGCTTTGCTGTTTCAAGAAGTATGTTTTTCTTTTGAGCATCATAATCTATGCTTGCTAAATGTTTTTCTAGTACTTCCATAGCAATATCAACGGGAATGCTTGGAAACAGCGAACTTACGTCAAAGCTAACTATGAGCTCATCTTCCTTCACTTTTAAATCTTTGACAAATTCAAGAGAAATTTTGACAGCGAGGCTTTGAATTGGTGGAAGCGTTTTGAATTCAATGACTAACCATTTTGCTAGTTCATACGATGGTGCATTAATATTTGAAACTATCGGTCTCATTTTTCTTCCCGTTTTGTGAATTTTCGGAAGCGCGTACATTTTTGGTAAAGTGGAGTTAGAAACTATTAAACTTCTACTAATTCGTTCGCTATATATTACTTGGTAAAAATTATTACTTTGTAAAAATCAGAGGATGATCGGTCCAATGGTTTAGCCACCTATAAGCTACAAACAAATACATATTTCTTGGAAATTGAGCAAGATACACCAACAAGGAATGTGAAGAAAAATCATAAAAATGCATTTTCTCAAAAAATTCGACATCATCATAAAAAATATCGTCGTTTTTGTCACCCCATAACAACAAAATTTAGATATGAGGCACCCTAGTAAACATCTAGGGTAATATATTCAACAGCTTCAATTACCAACCGATTTTGCCAAAATATACCATTTGAAAGGCATTTCTTTGCAGATATTCACCAAATTTACAGATATGCACCATCAGGTATATTCTTCTGGAGTAAATTTCATTTAAATTTGCCATTAACACATACATAAAACACATATCTGTGGTTTTCTGGAATAACCGCGTATGTAAATTTTTTACAGTTTTGAGTTAACGATGTCAAATATATTGATTTTCAACGCTCTTTACATGCGTTAAATTTTCTTAAAAAAATATTGACCATTTGTGAGTTTTTCTTTAAATAACGACGTAACTGAAATGTTTATTAAATTAATTTGCCGCACTATCGACGTATGTCAACCTACGTTTGATCGCTGACAAATTATTTTCTCAGAAAACGACACATAGCTACATACGTTGTTATTAATTAAAAAAATTCAAAATAATTTTGGATTATTTTTTAGTTTATAACCACTTATAAAAATTTATGTGTTTATTTCTGTTATTTTTTTTCACTATTATTCTTGATACGTTGTTATATTCTCATCCTAAGTCCCGTTAACTTTTTGGTGACGAACAAAAAAAATCAATTTTTTAAGCAACAACAACTTATGTCTACATGGGTGGTTGCATTGGTTTTCTTTTTTAAAGAAACCGACGTTTGTCGACATAAGTTGTTTTACCTGCACACACTTTAAGTGTTATTTACATATTGTTTTTTTCGTCCTTCTCTGAAGATTTTTGACTCAAAATTTTATTTAAAGTATTTATTGCCCATATCTACAGGACTGTTAAATAAAAAGCTCTAAAAACTTTTTATCGAGCCAATAATTTGAAATATCACGTTTTTTGGCTCCCCTGAACATTTTGATTTTATGACATACGCGGTTTCTAGAAAACCACAGATATTTAAACTTAAAATAAAAAATATACAATGGTGATGTGTGTTTATTAAATTTGTATTGAATTGTAGATTGGCTAAAATTGATTAGCATACTTCTATGAAATTCTTTATGAGTAAAAAAATAAAATTTTCTAGAATTTCCGCTCGAATTTCTAGGGCTTAGCTCTCTTGGTATATATAAACATTGTACTTTGTTTCGGTTTAAGTATATCTTGGTTCGCCTTGATATGATTGTTATGTGACTTGTTGTATGGACCTTCCATAATTATTTTTTGTTTAAGCCACTACATCAACAGTTTCCATATTTGAAAGTTAAATATGTTTACACTCAATATTGCAATTACTGTAATTACAATTTCAGAGAACTAATCATTATCATCTTTGGCTTATGTGGAATTTCTATACGGATTTTATAATCAGAATGTGTGGAGCTTAACATTCAATAAACATAATTAACATTTACAAAGCTGATTTATTAGAATATTAGCAATTTGCAATTTAATACAAAATAAGTGTTATGTCAATACAGTGAGGTCTAAATGTATTGGGGTTGGTTGCCTGTAATGGGCTGTAATGAGATTAATGTTTCAACTTTTTATAATATAATTAATAATGAAGTAAAACTTTTACCACATGTACTAGCCAGTGGCTAACAAAAGTTTAGTGTAATAAATATAATTAATATTTTCCAATAATAATTAACATAATATTTTTGACAAAACTTTTTTTAAATACATATTGACATACTCGTATGTATGTATTTATACATACATATATACAATACGAATAGTAGAAGCAATATAATAAGCGTTGATTTATATATGTTCATTTGAGTAATTATATTATTCAAATTTCGGTTTAAACCCAATACTGAATATTAGTTTTTCGGTAGAATGCCGAATATAAGGCTCCTGTTATTTCAACCTTTTATTATTAAAAGTCCATTTTGTGTGTCATTTCCAGAAACATGTTCTTTATTTATGAGATCAATTTAAGAAATATTACAAAAGAAATAAGAAATATTTCGAAAATGAAAACATTTAAAAATATATTTGATGCTACAAATATTTTAATAATTTTATCCATTATTACTTCCTTCCGATATATTGATAGTAATGCTAGCGAAGAAAACTTTTCCTCCCACATGGTATAACGAAAGTATGCTTTAGTCCTTAACGTAGAAAAGCTTCTTTCTGCGGAAGCGGTTGTGAGGGGAATGACAATTAAAGTCTTTAACGAAGTAATTAGAAGGGGTTTCTTTGTTATCCTTCCAAAACTTAATCCAAAGAGATAGTTCAGCTAAAATATTCTTCTGGGAAATTTAGGGCTGATTGCTTCGAATAAGCCATAGTGGAAACCTTTTGAGACAACTTCTCAAAACGCTGTCCAAATCTTGCGATACGGAATTTAGTCAATTTATAACTAAACTAATTTGGTTATCAGCTTTCACAATCTTTAAATCTACTGATTGTAAGTACTTTGACAACTGATAAGTAAAATTCAAAATAAAGCTGCATATTGTCACTTTTAGATGAACTCAAATTTACATATACGGTTATGTAAACACCGTCCGATATTACAACTTAAAAAACAATATATATAATATAATAGTTAAAAAACTTCTGTCCACAAAAATTAGAACCATCGCACAGTGGTTGAAAATCGGTTTCATTGGCCAAAATTCTGTAACTTTTGAACCGATTAAAATATTTAAGTATTTTGTTTTAATGGATAGATATTTAGTTCAGCTTGACTCAGTTTTAATAACATTAAAATTGATTGAGGACTTTTTAGGGGATTCTAGGTCAAAGTTGAACTTTTGATTTTTTTTTTAACTTTTAGAGTGAAATATGTGGTTATTTTTTTATATATTAAAAAATGTAATATTTAGATTTTAATAATAATTATAACCATTTTTTGTAATAATGGGATTTTTTAATGTTACACCCAAAAAAAATTTTACATTAAAAAAAAAATAGTAAAATCAACTGGAGATTTTGATATTATTACTGAAAAATTAAAAATTTTTTGTTGTCAAATTTGCAAATTTGTTTACACTCAAAGAATATTTACACTTAAAAAATATAATAAAGTTAATAATATTATCTAAAAATCTTGCTATTACTACAGAAAAATTTATTATTTTTTGCTGTCAAATTTTATAATTTTAAAAAACATTTTAAAAATAACAAGTAAGAAAATTATAGTCGGTCTAGACCGACGATACGATACCCTATACCATGCGTTTAGAGACCCTATCTCTTAGGCCCAAATAACTGCACATAGAAAATAAGCAAAAACCAAATTTGAGTGGGATTTTTATTAATTTTTTTGGCTGCAGATATGAAAAAGTTCATATCGGATGCTATATCTATATAGGGACTAGGTCCAAAAATGAACCGATCCTGATCATGTTTGGTAAAGTCTCTTGTATTTTGCAAAAATATATACAAACAAATTTTGAGAAGAATCAGTGCAATATTTTTGTTTTTTAATAGATTTAAGTGAAGATCGGGAAGCAGCTCTATATGGGGTCAAAGGGATCATTTTTGGACTACTCATTTATGGATGTAATGAACGCATACAAACCGAATTTGAGTAAGATCTATATGACAATTTGGATCTTATGGCAATTTATGTCGATTTCATATGCGTAATTTGTATGGGGGCTAGGTCTGAACATGGACCGATTTTCACCAATTTCAATAGCGTTCATCCCATGGCCGATAAAAGCTTATCTACCAAATTTCATCAAAATATCTTCATATTTGCGACCTGCAGTTTGATTACAAGGTTTACATGGACACACAGACGGACGGACGGACATCGTTAAATCGAATCAGATATTGATTCTGATTCGATCGGTATAATTAAAGATGGGTGTAGGTCAAATATTTTTGGTTGTTACAAACAGCAGCACAAAGTCATTATAGCCAAACCACATAGTGGTATAGGGTATAAAAACTGCAATAGATTTTAATTGCATTTGTAACAATGGTAGGTTCCGTTTATTATTATTTTTTACTAATACTATGTTTTTCGTACTTAAATAACAATGAAAGGCAATTATAATTATTATTCATTTGACTCAAATATTATTATATATATTATTATATATTATATTATATTATATTTCTAAAATACTCTTCGGCCAGTTCTTTATAACTGAAGCTCTCCATATTTTTCTGAATATTTATACCCTATACCACTATGTGGTTTGGGTATAATGACTTTGTGCTGCTGTTTGTAACTACCAAAAATATTTGACCTAGACCCATCTTTTATTATACTGATCGAATCAGAATCACTTTTTGAGTTGATTTAACCATGTACGTCCGTCCGTCCGTCCGTCTGTGTGTCCATGCAAACCTTGTAATCAAACTGCAGGTCGCAAATATGGATATGTTTTGATGAAATTTGACATATAAGGTTTCATCGGCCATGGGATGAACGCTATTGAAATTGGTGTGAATCGGTGCTTGTTCAGACCTAGCCCCATACAAATGATTCCTAAGAAATCGACTTAAATTGCCGTAAGATCCAAAATATCACATAGATCTTAGTCAAATTGGGTTTGTATGTGTTTATTACATCCATTAATGAGTAGTCCAAAAACGATCCTTATGGGACAACTCTTAGTCATAGGCCCCATATAGAGCTGCTTCCCGATCTTCACTTAAATCTATAAAAAAACAAGTAAGAAAATTATAGTCGGTGTAGACCGGCTATATGATACCCTATACCATGCGTTTAGAGACCCTATCTCGCAGACTCAACTAACTGGATATAGAAAATAAGCATAAACCAAATTTGAGTGGGATTTTTCTTAATTTTTTTGGCTGCAGATATGAAAAATTTCTTATCGGATGCTATATCTATATGGGGACTAGGACCAAAAATGGACCGATCCTGACCATGTTTGGTAAGAGCTCTTGCATTTTGCAAAAATATATACAAACAAAATTTGAGAAGAATCAGTGCAATATTTTTCTTTTTTGATAGATTTAAGTGAAGATCGGGAAGCAGTTCTATATGGGGACTATGACTAAGAGTTCTCCAATAGGGATTATTTTTGGACTACTGATTAATGGATGTAATATATATATATATATACCCAATTTGACTAAGATTTGTATGATAATTTGGATCTTATGGCAATATATGTTGATTTCATAGGGGTCATTTGTATGGGGGCTAGGTCTGAACATGGACCGATTCTCACCAATTTCAATAGCGTTCATTCCATGCCCGATAGAAGATCAAATACCAAATCTCATCAAAATATATTCATAATTGCGACCTGCAGTTTGATTATAAGCTTTACATGGACACACAGACGGACGGACGGACGGACGGACATCGTTAAATCGAATCAGATAGTGATTCTGATGTGAAATCTTAACAGATTAAACAAATGCATTGTACCTCATGTGTTGTATGTTATTGTTATGTATTGTTGATCTGTATTGGAATACATAGTCATTTATTGTTCGGTTTAAGATCATGTATATATTTTTCTAATGAAAGAAAGATAATAATTTTTGTAATGTAAGAGAAATATTAGAAAAAAATTGAAGACAGCGCTAGATGGAGTAGCTACTTTCGAACAAAGCGACTTGTTCATCGTCAGCATCCTTCTGCCTATTACTTCAACTCATGCTTAATCAACTATTTAACTCAACATTTGAAAGAAAAGAACATGAGAAATGTTGTTCTTTTTATATACGAGAGTTTGTATGAACAAGCTGAGCTTTTCCAATTTTTAGCTTTCTCTACATTAACATAGCCAGATCAATTACAAGTCTTGTAATATGAACAGCTCTTTGTTTTTGCCATTACAGTTCCATCTAGAGGACAATGGCAAAAACAAAGAGCTGTTCATATTACAAGACTTGTAATTGATCTGGCTATGTTAATGTAGAGAAAGCTAAAAATTGGAAAAGCTCAGCTTGTTCATACAAACTCTCGTATATAAAAAGAACAACATTTCTCATGTTCTTTTCTTTCAAATGTTGAGTTAAATAGTTGATTAAGCATGAGTTGAAGTAATAGGCAGAAGGATGCTGACGATGAACAAGTCGCTTTGTTCGAAAGTAGCTACTCCATCTAGCGCTGTCTTCAATTTTTTTCTAATATTTCTCTTACATTACAAAAATTATTATCTTTCTTTCATTAGAAAAATATATACATGATCTTAAACCGAACAATAAATGACTATGTATTAAATTGTTATCTTTCTCCAAATTTTGAAAAAATTGGCAAACCACCAAATATTGGCAAATATTGCACAAATAATGAATATCACTTTTTTAGGTGATTTCGGTTCAAAAATGTTCCGCACCAAACGCGAGTTCTAAAAAAGTCAGATTTTTTTTAAATGTTTTTATTTTAAAATTTTGTCAATTGTTATATGAAATAAATTTTAAGTTTAAAATATGTGATGATTTACACAATGGCAAAATCTGTTTATTTATTTATCTATTTATTTATTCAATTTAATGATTTCCTGTACAACAAGACTTAGTCTTATAATTATTGAATAAGATTATAACTAATATATAAAATTTAATGTAAATAAAATTATAACATACGAATTTATAAAATTATGAACATTTAAAAAATATGACTTAGAATATTAAAAAAAAAAATAATAATGTGAGTCCGATCACAACATGTAGTAATTAAAGATTTTTTATGGCACTTTTTTAAAATCAATGAGAAAGGGTCATCTATACACCATTATAGAAATCCACTGCAATGGCTCTGCTAATATAAAATTATTTATTAGAATTTATTATTTCAACCATTTAGTTTTTAATTTTTGCTTTTTTTATATTTCATTTTTCGTTTTTCATTTTTAATTTTTCATTTTTTATTTTTCATTTTTCATTTAGTATTTTTCATTTTTCATTTTTATTTTTGATTTTTCATTTTTAGTGTTTCATTTTTCATTTTACATTTTTCATTTTTCATTTTCCGGTTTTCGTTTTTCATTTTGAATTTTTTATTATTCATTTTTCATTTCTCATTTTTAATTTTTCAATTTTATTCTTCATCTTTAATTTTTTATTTTTCAATTATTTATTTTTCATTTTTCGTTTTTCAGTTTTTATTTTTCATTTTTAAACTTCATTTTTCATTTTTTATTTTTTATTTTTCATTTTCTATTTTAAATTTCTTATTTTTAATTTTTTATTTTTCATTTTTCTTTTTTCCCTTTTCATTTTTCATTTTTCATTTTTTACTTTTATTTTTTTATTTTTTATTTTTCATTTTTCATTTTTTTATTAGTTTTAATTTTTTATTTTTCATTTTTCATTTTTTATTTTTAATTTTTCTTTTTCAATCAGGTTATTACATATCATAATTTTTTCACCAATACAATCATAAGTCACACCGATTTTGTTTTACGGCTCACATGTTACGCTGTTTTGTGATTCTATTGTGAAATAGAAATTTACCTCCCCTGCGCGTATGGATGTTTACAAATCAAAAATTAAAAAATTTAAAATTACAAATTAAACTAAAAAAGAAAAAGTACCAGGAGTATATAATTAAAATGATTAAAAAGGTTTTTTAAAACTCATTGCGTTGCTGTCTGTTTGTTGGCTACGGCTATATCACATATGAAAAACTGCCGTCCAGAAACGAGATATCGGAATCTTGAGATTATGACTTTTTGCCACTTGACGATCTATATTTTGAAATATGTACTTCAGTTTTTGAGAGTATATAACTTTTCGAAAAAATTTTAAGGTTCTTATCTTTAACAAGTTTTCAAATGAAACTCCATGAGAGTCTTCGAATAGGACGATACTTGATCCCGCTTTTAAAGTCCGTAATCATATCGTATAATATTGTTATATAAAACTTCAAGCATTTTCTTACTTATGGAGTTACACTTAGAGAAAAATTCACAATCGTAAGTAAGACTTGGAACCAAATAAGCTTTCGAGTGTAGTTTTCTTACTTTCAACGGCGTAAAGTACTCTACAGAACACAGCGTTCTTAATTTGACATACATTTGCACAACCAGGGCATTGGTATGATTTGACCAAGTTAAGTTACTATTAAACACTATTACCAAATTTTGATGATGTCATCTTGAATAAGTCAATTTACCGTTTTTTTTTTGTGAATTACAATACATTTACGTGAACTTAAATACAGCCCGCTTGCTAAAGCCCAAACAGATATGTTGTTTAAATCGTGATTGGGACTACTTAAATATAATTGTACATCATCTGCATATATGTAGATCTTGCAGCGAGATAAATTTTGTGGCAAATCATTAGCGTAAATAGAAAAAAGTGGTGGTCCCAGAACAGATCACTAAGTGTAATGCCATTTAAACATACCGATTGAATGCGGTCAGTTAAGAGGATGATATAAGTTGTGACGATGTTGATGAAAATTTAAAATGAGACCTTAGCTTAGTACATAATATTTGATGGTTAACTGTGTCAAAAGCCTTGGAGTGATCGATGGGCACCAAGAAGTTAATCTAGCCTTCACCTGGATCATGCCTTTTGCTCTCCAATACATCAACTAAAGCAGTTATACAGCTGTTGTTATATCGAAGACCTGACTGTCTATCAGACATCAGGTGATTTTCATAAACGTGAACACTTATCTGGTGGTGTAAAATTTTCTCTAAAGATTTCGACCGAGCTCGACCGTAGGTTCTGATATATATTAAAATTTTTAATTCAAATTTTTTTGAAAGATACTTCAAATGTCAGCGTATAACGTGTATATGAAATAAATAATCCAACATAACTCATATCTTCCAAAAAAAAAAAAAAAAAATTATGAAAATACGCCTTTTTCGCCTTTAAAACCTTACCCCACCCTAAATATATTAAGAAGTTGTTTAATAGAACTTCCTTTAGGAGTGGGGTGAAACTTGACATGCAAAAAGATTTTCTTTTCATATGGAAACACATCTCTTTCGTTTTGCTGGGAACTTCTCTTTTTTGTTAACATTTAAATTCCTCTTTTACTAAATATTATTTTTATTAAATATTCAGTGCTTGAATCTGAAATTAATACAACAATTGCGTTGCAATTCCCTGAATAAGTATGCATTTTTTAAAAAGTTTAAGTTAACGAAAAATTTCCTAATTGCACCCAAATGAACAAACAAGTTTGTGTTTAATCAATTATTTAAATAATAAATGCAACACAATATAAACGAAAATATGAAATATTATACATTGTTTTGCTATGGAATTTTTGTTTTTGGTAAGGAACAATCTAGTTTGCTGACTTACAAAAAGTCAATTAGAATAAAAGCCCGCACTATCATGCATTTTCAGAAGCAGTTGTATTTATTGTCTTAACGGTTAAAATCCTATGGGCACTGATAATTTAAATACAGCAACAGCAATAAACGCACAGTTTTAACAAGCAATCCTAGTATTTAAGCATGATGGCTAGAAACAACAAAATGAAAGGGACAACAATGTTTGCTAATATATGCAACGAAAACTGTGCACAGAAAGCACAGTGGTCTTATTGTTTAAAAAAATTGTAATTTTTAAAAAATGAACTCACGACCTGAAGTGAGATCAATTTTAATACTTTTAATCAAACCAGACTTTAAATCCATAAAATTTATTGTTGAAAGAAACAAATATGTTAGTGTAAACGAGTTGATATATGGAAGATCTACCTACACCCCCATATTGTTAAATGCTGCTGTAGTTGGTTATTTTATTTAATAAGTTTGGAATTGAAATAATTAATATAACGTACGTAAAAGAATGAAATTTAAATCTCTTGGAGTAGAAAGGTTTTTTATGGAAATAAAATTTATTTAACAAAATGTTGTTCAGCAATAAGATAACTCTACTGTATCCTTATGATGTTAATAGACTTAATAAAGAAAATCTTTTACAACTCCAAGCTTCATGTTTCCTTGTTAATATTCCACTGTATTGAAGATGCTAACAGAGTGTAA
Organism: Cordilura impudica; assembly: GCA_963682025.1. NCBI lineage: Eukaryota > Metazoa > Arthropoda > Insecta > Diptera > Scathophagidae > Cordilura > Cordilura impudica. The sequence continues at coordinate 68,083,445 of OY821519.1, read as the reverse complement.
TGAAAAATGAGGAATTTATATGAAAAATCCATGAGAAATAACTGAAAATAATGAAAAATTATTAATAATTGTCAAAAGACATCATCACAACAACAAAATATGAAACATTAGTTTTAACAACAAGACTTGAACGGAACTATAGACAACAAACAACTCAGACGAAATAACCAGCTAAATTTGTTGAGTATTAAAAAATAAATAAAAATAAGTTACCAAAACTTAGTATATAAAAAAATATTATAAATTTCACTGGCCGACATTTCTACACCCAAGGACCAAAGTATACTGTCGAACACTGAATTCGGATGGAAGCTCACATCAGGTTTTTGCAAAATTATAACCCAAAAATGCAAACACAAAACTTTTGCTTCCCTTGGGACTTCAATATTTATATTTGTTTAAAGTTGAATTTTTTTTCAATTTATCATATGGCCATTTCTTTCATTACCAAATGCAAATGAAAATTGTAAACTGGTTAACGGGAATCAAAGTTTAAGTCGAAATCTTTTCAAAATGTCGAAAAATGCAGTTGTAATTTACAAACGGCGTTGCGATGGACATTGTCCTGCAGTGAACAATTTCGTCTGTCTGTCTCTTGAAGTCACGCGCTACAAAAATAGGGTAAAAGTGTAAAAGTGCCGTAAATGTGGTAAGATTGATCCAATTTCTGTCTTAAAATGTTGGGATATATCTCCAAAATATTCAAAATTCATTATGCTTGTTGTACTAGATTTGAGGAAAAATATTATTTTTGTTTCGTTACATATGAAAAAAAACTACCTTTTCCTAAAGCAGTATATCTATAATATTAATAGGCTAGGCGATTTCTTGTGACCGATGTTTTGTTCTACCGGTTTATCCCGATTTTGACCAAACATATATTGTTTGAAAGGTATTTCTTTTTAGCCGCTTTGCAGATTTACAGAATTTTAAATTTTTTCCTTTATTTTCAGTAAATTGCATTTAAAATTTCTACTAACACATACATAAAGTTAGACAATGCTATGTGTGTGTTTATTAAATTTGTTAATGTGTTTGTAATAAAAATGAGTTTGTTTTTTTTTTGTGTTGATTTGTGAATTGGCTATAATTGATTAGCATGCCCTTAGGGTCTTTATTTAATGAAAATTAAATTTTGTAGAATTTGCACTCGAATTTCGAGGGCTGGAATCTGCTAGTTTTTTTTAAATAGTTAATTATTTTTTAAATAGAAGTAAGTTTTCTTAAGAAATATATTTTGTCATAACAGCACATTTTCTTAAAAATCACCTCTCTTGAAAACTACTTTTTTAAAAAGGATTTTCACTTATAGAAATTGTAGTTTTTGAAATTACAGTTTTTTTTAAAAAAGTAAGTATCTTTTTCCCCAAAAGTGTCGTTTCTGAAAAAAGTATATTTTCTAAATAATCTAACCCATAAAAACAAAGTCTTTACTAAAACTCTTTCTTTCCTTATTTATATGAGTTTTGAATCTCTCCGTGACTTGCGTGACTTTGCGTGACTATCTTAAAGTTAATCTTTTTTCACAGCAAGTCTATCGACCAAGTTTCTAATCGATCGGATAAGGGGAAATGGGTTTTAAATCACTCCGTGACTATGAGTAACTGTGCGTGACTTTGTCGAAATTAATCATTCTTTACGGCAAGTATATGGACCACGTTTTAGAATGATTGGATGAGGGGAAGGCCGTTCAAAATCTCTCCATGACTGTACGTGACCATGCGTGATTGTGGGTGACTAAGTCAAAGTTAGTCATTTTTTCACAGCCAGTGTATTGTCCAAGTTTCAGGTAAATCGGATGAGGGAAATGACATTTAGATCACTCCGTGACTGTGCGTGACTGCCCCAAAATTAATCTGTAGTCACAACAATACTATGGGCCAAGTTTCAGATTAATTGGATAAGGGACAGACAGCCAGCCAGACAGACAGGCAGAGAGTATGAGTATAAGTGCCTTTTCATAAAAATACTTTTTTTTAAATTAACTTTTTTTAAAAAGGTACATTCGTTTAAAAAAATTACACTTTCTTACAAATTTTTTTCAAAAATCATATTCTTTATTTTGAAGACATTTTTTAGAGAAAAAGTAAGAGAGGGATACCTTCTCTAAAAAATGTCTTCAAAAATTTACATTTTCTAATGAGAAGACATTTTTCAAAAAAAAAAAAAAAAAAAAAAAAAAACAAGTAAGAAAATTATAGTCGGTCTAGACCGACTATACGATACCTATACCATGCGTTTAGAGGCCCTATCTCTTAGACCCAACTAACTGGATATAGAAAATAAACATAAACCAAATTTGAGTGGGATTTTTATTAATTTTTTCGGCTGCAGATATGAAAAATTTCATATCGGATGCTATATCTATATGGGGACTATGCCCAAAAATGGACCGATCCTGACCATGTTTGGTAAGGTCTCTTGTATTTTGCAAAAATATATACAAACAAAATTTGAGAAGAATCAGTGCAATATTTTTGTTTTTTGATAGATTTAAGTGAATATCGGGAAAGATCATTTTTGGACCACTGATTAATGGATGTAATATATACATACAAACCCAATTTGACTAAGATTTATATGATAATTTGGATCTTATGGCAATTTATGTTAATTTCATAAGGGTTATTTGTATGCGGGTTAGGTCTGAACATGGACCGATTCTCACCAATTTCAACAGCGTTTATCCTATGGCCGACGAAAGCGTACATACCGAATTTCGTCAAAATATATTCCTATTTGCGACCTGCAGTTTGATTACAAAGTTTACATGGACACACAGACGAACGGACGAACGGACGGACATCATTAAATCGACTCAGAAAGTGATTCTGATTCGATCGGTATAATAAAAGATGGGTCTAGGTCAAATATTTTTGGTAGTTACAAACAGCAGCACAAAGTCATTATACCCAAACCACATAGTGCTATAGGGTATAAAAAAATAAATAAATAAATAAATCTTCTAAAATAATTACAAAGTAAAAAAATTTCTAGTATTCAACGTTTTTAAAACGGACTAAAAAGTACAAAATAATTTTTCTTTGCTATAAACAGATTTCGAAACCAATATAGATGGTCCTGATAATGTTTGATTGTTAATTTTTAATAGACGGAAATACCAGTAAGATTTAAACTAATAAAAACGTTGGGCGCATACTTTGTAAATGTTAAACAAGTTCTTGTTCAACACTTTCTTCTGAATTTTCAAAAAGATTAAAAGCATGTGCGTATGCGCATACATTGGGTAATTGATGCGCGAGTAGTTTACCTAAGTCACTAAAAATTTGATTGTACTGCGTATTCTAAGATTTAAACTTGTTTCAACTAAAAAGTTGTTTAAAATTTAACCGTTGTTAGAATTTTGTTGCACGCTTTGTGTTTCGATCCCAACTATTTTATTGATGAATTTTAGTCATTTATGCTTTGAAAGTCTTAAGTTCGACTATTATTATTAAATCACTAAATTTTATTGGAGTGAAAATTATATTAACTGTTTTCTTAACACAACTACTCTTTACTATTATTTTGCGCCCAACGTTTTTAGTTTTAAATCTTACTAGTGTTTCCGTCTATTAAAAATTCACAATCAAACATTATCAGGACCATCTATATTGGTTTCGAAATCTGTTTATGGCAATGAAAAATTATTTTATAAAGGGTCCGCCAAATAACTTTTTTTTTTTTGAAAATGCTATAAATAAAACTACTGAATATTATCTTAAATTTCTTTTTTTCAATTGAAAGTACAATCCTTCCGGTTAATAATGGAAAATAATTTCATTCAAATGGCTGCCTCGGCTGGCCATGCAGTAGCCTACACGATCGGTCCAATTTTTAAGCACATTATCGAATGTGTGCAGCTGTATTTCACCAATGGCTTCACGAATATTGTCCTTTAAAGCGTTAATTGTCTTTGGCTTGTTGGCGTAACACTTATCTTTGAGGGCACCCCACAAATAATAGTCCAACGGTGTCAAATCGCAGTTCCGAGGTGGCCAAACGACATCAGCTCTGCGGCTGATACTGCGATCTTCAAAAACAGGGCGCAAAACATCGAGTGTAGCTTCGGCTGTGTGGCACGTAGCGCCGTCCTGTTGAAACCAAATGTTGCCAATATCCTCCTCTTCAATTTTTGTGAACAAAAATTCGTTCAACATGGCCCGATAACGATCGCCATTGACTGTAATGGCCACTCCTTGCTCATTTTCAAGAAAAATAGCCCAATTATGCCTCTGGACCAAAATCCGCACCAAACAGTGACTCGTTTTGGGTGTATCGGCTTTTCAATGTATGCGTGCGCGTTTTCTGTGCCCCAAATGCGACAATTTTGCTTGTTTACATACCCGCCAAGATCAAAATGAGCTTCATCTCAAAAGATGATTTTTTTTGGCAAAATCGGCATCTTCTGTAAGTTGATCGCAGGCCCACTTAGCGAAGCGAAAACGCATTGGATGGTCAGTTGGCTTCAACTCTTGAACCAATTGGACTTTGTATGGCGTCATACCAAAGTCTTTATGCAAAATTCGTCCCAATGATGCCTCCGAAATGTTAAATTCTTGAGAACGACGGTGAATTGATGTTGATGGCGCTTCACGCACACTTTCTGCCACAGCAGCAATATTCTCGGGTGTATGCACTGTTTTTGGCTTTTCACGCTTTGGTTTATCGATGAGGATGCCAGTTTCTTTCACTTTTTCACAAGATAACGAACATACGGAGCTGACGGTGCTTCACTTCTTCCAAAATCCGTACGCAATTTTCGCACACATTCTGCAACATTACCATGATTTTCGAAGTAATGTCGCAATATTTCCCAGCGTTGTTCAAGCGTATACACAACCATATTCGTTCAGCGGAAGGATAAAACTAATCATCTGTCAAATCAGACGTGAGCTAAGTGTTACCATTCACGAAATAAGCACTAGTTGAAAAAAAAAGTTAGATGGCGGACCCTTTACTTTTAAAAACGTTGAATATTAAAATTTTTTTTTACTTAGTAATTATTTTCTGATTTTTAGTTTTGAGTATGTAATTTTTTTTTTATTGATTTTAAACATTTTGATGAGCTTATAACAGAGACATGTTAATTTCCGGATACTTTCACCTGATCATATCCGAAATAGAAAATTGTTATATCTACCTATCAATCTCTTTATTTCTCCTGAAATATCAAATAAATAAACTAACAAAATTAAGTTTTTAAAATTTATAGTTCAATTAATTTATGTTAATAATATTGCAGTCTTTTGGTCTAGGTTGTCGCATCTCTCCATCTCCATCAATTCCTCCATTGCACGGTTTCTTGCCAGTGAGTTTTGAACAGTCAAGCTCCTCTATTTTTAATCCGTCTAATGATCTCACACGACTTAATGCGACATAGGCCCGTTCTTTAACAAATAGTGAAGATACGAGATATACAGCAGCATGGTTCACTGAACATCCTTGCATTTTATGCACAGTGCAGGCCTTCACTTCATAATTTTTTTTTGCTGTTAAGCTATTTTTATTCGATTCGCGGTTCGAAGATATTGTCACTATTGCACTATTATTAAAATTATAAATTATTTATAAAAGTATGTTTTTAAGATAATTCACAAATTTGACAATATGGTTTGCAAAATAAAAGGTAGATAGTGATCACTATTACTTTTGACCAACGTTTTACATTTTGAATCTTATTAGTATTTTCATATCAATTATAAATTCACAATCGACAATTTTCCGGGCCATCTGTATGGGGCTAGGAATCTGTCTATGATAAGGAAACATTATTTTATACTTTTCACTCCGTTTTAAAAACGTTGACTACGCAAATATTTGACAAAATAAACGTAACCCCTAAATAATGTATAATTTTCCTTGTTATAATTTTCATTAAGTTATACAATATATGATATAGAATATAGTTAAATATATTAAATATTACTAATGTAATAAAACATAAATTAATTTTTGTTTTTATATATCATGTAAGATTGAATAAAACTTTCATAAAATTAGGGGTTACGTTTATTTGGTCAAATATTTGCGTAGTCTGAACGCACCTTTAGTAATTATTTTCTCATTTTAAGTCTTATAGTCAGTGTGGTGAGTTTGAGTGTAGTGGGTTTGAATGTGTTGAGTTTGAGTGTGGTGAGTTGGAGTATGGTGGGTTTGAATGTGTTGAATTCGAGTGTCATCAGTTTGAGTTTGGTGAGTTTGAGTGTGGTGAGTTTGTATGCTTTGAGTTCGAATGTGGTGGGTTTAAACGTGTTGAGTTTGAATGTGGTGAGTTCGAGTATGGTGACCTTCAGTGTGGTGAGTTTCAACGTGGTGAGTTTGAGTGTGGTGAGTTCCATCAAACCATATATGACAGGAATGTAGGAAACGACTATTTACACCTTTATACAAAATTTCATTTATATTGCTGCAAAATTAGCCGAGATAAAGCATTCCTAAAGTTGGAGTTATATGGGTGGGGCCACGCTCCGATGTCCAACGCCAACTATATTCAGAAAAAATGGTGGAAACGCAAGTATGTATCAATATACCAAAATTCGTTGACATTTCTAATACAAGTGCCGAGATAAAAAGTATTTCATTTCGTGGCACCGCCCCCACGGAAACAATTTTTATATAATATAGCACTGTCGTCCAGTTCTGAGATATTTTGAAAATTTTAAGTCTCTAGATTATCGGGAAATAACTTTAAAATCAATTCCAAGATTCCTAAGGGGCATAAAGAAACACACAAACAGATAAAAATAGCACAATTTCTTATTAAATGAAATTTCTCTAAAAAAATACATTTCCTTAAAAAACACCCTTCCATAAAAAGTACCCTTGATTAAAAAGAATATATTCTTAAAAAAAATATCTTTTCTTAAATAAATAACTTTTCTGAAAAAAGTAAATTTTCTTAAAAGAAGTTCATATTCTTGAAAAAGTACTGTTTCTTCATATGAGGAACTCTTTATTCGAAAATTCTTCAAAAGTAATTTAAAAAAAAAACTTTTCTTAGAATGAACACTTTCTAAAAAATCACTTTTAAAAAAAGTACCTTCACATTTTTCAAAGAAGAGAATTTTCTTAAAAAATAATTTTTTAAAAAGTACATTTTCTAAAAACAGTACTTTTTCGTAAAAATGTATTATAGGTTTTCTTAAAAAAACACATTTTCTTCAAAAGTAATTTTTCTTAAAAGTACATTTTTTTAAAAAAGTAAATTTTTTTTAAAAATTACCATTTCTAATAAACTAACTTTTTTTTAAAAAGGAAACTTCTCTTAGTAAAGTACTTTTCCTAAAAAGTAAAATTTCTTCAAAGAATAAAACTTTGAAAAGAAGTAAATTTTCTTAAAAAAATGCCCTTCCTTAAAGAGGACAGTTTAGTAAAAAGTTACCTTTTCTGAAAAAACTAAATTTTCCTAAAAAAGTACCTCTCTTCAAAAATAGATTTTTGTCCAAAGAACTTTCGTAAAGTAAATAATTTTTCTTCAAAAGGAAATTTTTTAAAATATGAAACGATAAATTCTCTTAAAAAATACATATTAAAAAGTAACTTTTATTGAAAAATGAAAAAGTACATTTTAAAAAAGTATTTTTTTTTTTAAAGTAGTCTTTTTCTTAAAAAATTGAATTTCTTCAAAATACCTTTTCTCGAAAAACAACATTTTCGTGAGAAGGTACATTTTCTTAAAGAGGACCATTTCAAAAAGTATCTTTTCCTTAAAAACAAACTTTTCCCAAAAATTTATTTACTCTTTTTTAAAAAGTACGCTTTAAAAAAGCAAATATTCTTAAAAAGTATTTTTTTAAAGTATCTTTTCTTAAAGAAGTACCTTTTCTTGAAGAGGTAAGTTTTGTTAGAAAGGACCTTTTAAAAAAGTCCTTTTCTTAAGAAAGAACCTTTTTTCTTAAAACGTACCATTTCTTAAAAAAACACTCTCTATGGAAGTTATTTTTTAAAGAAGTACCTTTTAAAATAGAACCTCTTCTTGAAAAAGAAACTTTTCTTAAAAAGCACATTTTCTTAAGAAAGATCTTTTCCTTAAAAATCTACCTTTTCTTAAAAAGTGTATTTTCTTAAAAAGGAATTTAAGTACCTTTAGTACCTTTACTACTTCCTAAGTAAAGTTTCATAAATAGGTACCTTTTGAAATAATACTCTTAAAAAAGTGATTCTCTTAAAAAAGTTCCATTAAAAAATCATTTCTTAAAAAGTACCTGTTAAAGAGTACCTTTAGTAAAAAGTGAATATTCTTAATAAAGTATCTATTCTTAATAAAATTTTTAATTTAAATTTTCTCAAACAAATATATCTTTTTAAAAAATTTAGTTTTCTTAAATATTTATAACCTTTTCTTAAAAAAATACTTTTTTTAAAAAACTAAATTTTCTTAAAAACGGTAAATTTTTTTAAAATATTTTGTGGTTTAAAATGTATTTATTCTAAACAAAAATTTTTTGGCATGCTCATTGTGCTACTTACTCGCCTACAACTAAAAACCTTAAAGAAGCTATTTAGCTCTCTTCCTCATTTTAGCTCTTTTCATTATATCGAACAAAAAATATGCAGTTTCAATACCCGAATAATACGTTCGGCTCGACTTGTCTAATTCCAGGCAGGGCCTATTATATATTTTCATTTTAGAGAAAAAAAATTAAATAAAATTAATGGTTAAAAAAAATTTTTAAATAAAAATTATATTTAGAGATATTTCACTAGGATATGGTGTCATAGCTTTCATATATATGTATTTGTAAATATATGTATATCATATATTGTGTAATGACACATTCGTATGAAACAAGTTGTAATAAGCGACAAACTGCTCCAAGCATACAAGTAAAAATGTTTACAATTGTAATTGTCTGTTGTCAACGTAACAACACAGGATTGAAAAACTATTTGCAATTGAAGAAGACACGGGTTTATTACATTTATATTGCACCAGCCACTGGCTACGTGTGTAAGGGTTTATGTTTGTTTTCAGTATTCTTTTTCCTGAATACACACATTCAAATCCAAACAAGTATATTTATTGTTTTCTCATCATATTTTTATTTTTTCATATTACTTTTTTTACTCTGGGCAACCCTTCAATATTAAGTTCAACAGTCCTTGCCTCGTGACTGTGACTCGTGGCTTTACAAATGGTATTAATTTCCCAAATGTGTTGTTTTTGTGCAGATAAAAATATTTCTTATTCATTTGAGTGCGTTGCTATGATACCAACACTATTTCGCTGGTATACAATTTTATATATAAAAGCATTAAAATAAATTTTTTTTAATTCAAATCTTAATATATAAAAGAAAAACTTAAGCTCAGAAATGTGATCGTAGAATTTTCTCATACAGGTCTTTGTGCTACGGATCAGCTTATGTATACCTACATTGCAAATCTTTTATTAACTCTTTTATTTTATTTTTTTTAGTAGTGGCTTCTTTAGGTTTTTTTGAAAGAATCTGTTTCACAAGGATCAAAAATTAATTAATTGATCTCTGTTTTCAGGATTATTGCTTTTCGATGCATAATTCATTTTATTACGTTGAAACCAGTCTATAATCTTTGTGAAGTAATTTTTGTCGCTAGCTGAGACCTGAATATTGGTGAGGTGTTTTTGATATGTAAACATCTATACTCGCAGGGGAGGGGGGGGGGGTTAAAAATCTATTTCACAATACAATCACAAAAACAGCTAAGATGTAAGACGTAAGACAAAATCGTTGTGACTTAGGTTTGTATTGGGGGGAAAAAAAAACTATGATAAGTAATAACCTTATTGTCGCTGTTTTCTGGATTATATTTCTTCACTTATTATTAACATATATAAGTAATTTCCTCAATCATTTAAAAGTATTCTTAACGTTATAATTTATTCCACATATATAACACAATTCTGTGGTTTTCTAGAATATCCGCGTATGTCATAAAATCAAAATGTTCAGGGGAGCCCAAAAACGTTATATTTGAAATTATGGGTTCGATATAAAGTTTTTAGTGTTTTTTATTTAACAGTCGTATAAATATGGGCAATAAATAATTTATATAAAATTTTGATTCAAAAATCTTCAGAGGAATATATCCTAGAGAAGGACGAAAAACAATATGTAAGTATCACTTAAAGTGTGTGCAGAGAAAGCAACTTATGTCGACAAACATCGTTTTCTCAGAAAAAGAAAACTAACAATGCAACCACCCATGTAGACGTAAGTTGTTGTTGCTTGAAAAATGCTCGTTTTCTGAGCAAATAACTTGCCAGCGATCAAACGTAGGTTGACATACGTTGTTAGTTCTGCAAATTAATTTAATAAACATTTAAGTTACGTCGTTATTTAAAGAAAAAACTCAGAAATGGTCAATATATTTTTATTTTAAAGCGTTTTTTTTTAAAGCGTTTTTTTTTAGAGCGTTGGAAATTAATATATTTGGCATCGTTAACTCAAAACTGACAGAAATTGACATACGCGGTTATTGCAGAAGACCACAGAATTATCAGTGCATTTAATATTAATGCCAATTAAACATACAAAAAATAAAAAAAAAAATAAACCAGTGACAGTAAAAAGGAAGTGTTTGGAGATAAAATGAAGTTACAATTTATTGGGAAGTGTTTGGAGACAAAATGGTGGCGCGATTTCCTTAGAAAGTGTTTGGAGATAAAGTGAGGGAGCGAATAGCGTTAGAAAAACGTCTTGAAAAACTAAAAATAAAAATAAAAAATTAAAAATAAAAATTGAAAAATGAAAAATTAAAAATGACAAATGAAAAAAAAACACAAAATTAACAAGTAAGAAAATTATAGTCGGTCTAGACCGACTATACGATACTCTATACCATGCGTTTAGAAACCCTATCTCTTAGGCCCAACTAACTGGACATAGAAAATAAGCAAAAACCAAATCTGAGTGGGCTTTTTATTAATTTTTTTTGGCTGCAGATATGAAAAAGTTCATATCGGATGCTATATCTATATGGGGACTAGGTCCAAAAATGGACCGATCCTGATCATGTTTGGTAAAGTCTCTTGTATTTTACAAAAATATATACAAACAAAATCTGAGAAGAATCAGTGCAATACTTTTATTTTTTAATAGATTTAAGTGAAGATCGGGAATCAGCTCTATATGGGGCCAAAGGGATCATTTTTGGACTCCTCATTAATGGACGTAATGAACGCATACAAAACCCAATTTGAGTAAGATCTATATGATAATTTGGATCTTATGGCAATTTATGTCGATTTCATAGGGGTCATTTGTATGGGGGCTAGGTCTGAAGATGGACCGATTCTCACCAGTTTCTACAGCGTTCATCCCATGGCCGATAAAAGCTTATATACCAAATTTCATCAAAATAAATTCATATTTGCGACCTGCAGTTTGATTACAAAGTTTACATGGACACACAGACGGACGGACGGACGGACGGACATTGTTAAATCAACTCAGAAAGTGATTCTGATTTGATTGGTATAATAAAAAATGGATCTAGGTCAAATATTTTATGTAGTTACAAACAGCAGCACAAAGTCATTATACCCAAACCACATAGTGGTATAGGGTATAAAAATGGAAGATGAAAAATAAATAATTAAAAATTAAAATTAAAACTATAAAATTGAAATGAAAATAAAGAAATGAAAATAAAAAAATGCAAAATGAAAAACGATAAACGAAATACGAAAAACGAAATATAAAAAATGAAAACTAAAGATTATAAATTATAAATGAAAAGTGAAAAACGAAAAATAAAAAATGAAAAACGAAATACGAAAAACGAGAAATAAAATAAATGAAAAATGAAAAATAATAAATGAAAAATAAAAAATGAAAAGTAAAGTATGAAAAATAGAAACTGAAAAATGAAAATAAAAAAATTAAAAATAAACTTTATAAATGAAAAATGAAAAATGAAAAATTAAAAATAGAATATAAATAAAAACTGAAAGATATAAAATTAAAAACGAAAAACGAAATATGAAAAACGAAAAATAAAAAATTAAAACTAAAAATTATAAACGAAAAATAAAAAATGGAAAATGAAAAATAAAAAATTAAAAATAAAAAATGATAAATAAAAAATAAAAATTTGAAAACAAAAATGAAAAATAAAAAATAAATAAAAACTGAAAATGAAAAATAAAAAATGAAAAATGAAAGATAAAAAAAAAAAATAATAAAAACTTCAAAATGGAAAATAAAAAATTGAGAAATAAAATATAAAAATTAAAAATGAAAAATAAAAAATAAAAATATGAAAGATGGAAAATGAAAAATAAAAAAATTAAAAATAAATAATCTAACCAATAAAAACTAAGTTTTTATTAAAACTCGTTCTTTGCTTATGCATATGAGTTTTAAATCTCTCCGTGACTGTGCGTGACTTTGCGTGACTATTTTAAAATTAATCTTTGGTCACAAAAAGTCTATATACAAAGTTTCAGATCGATCGAATGAGGGGAAATGGGATTTAAATCACTCCGTGACTGTGCATGACTACGCGGGACTGTGTGTGAATATCTTAAAATTATTCTTTGGCCACAACAAATCTATGGACAATTTGTCAGATCGATCGGATGAAGGGAAGTGAGGTTTTAATCACTACGTGACTCTGCGTACTATGCGGGACTGTGCGTGACTATGTCAGAGTTAATTCTTTTTTCACAGCAAATCTATCGACCGAGATTCAGATCGATCGGATGTGGGGAAATTAAATTTAGATCACTCCGTGACTGTGCGTGACTTCCCCAAAATTAATCTGTAGTCACAACAAGACTTTGGACCAAGTTCCAGTTGAATTGGATAAGGGGGAATGGAGTTGAGCCACGACAGACAGACAGGCAGACAGACAGAGAATTAAAAGAAAGGGGTTAAAAATGAAAAATAAAAATTAAAACTAAAAATTAAAAATAAAGAATGAAAAATGTAAAATAAAAAATAAAAAATTAGAAAAAAAATTAAAAATAAAAAACGAAATACGAAAAATGAAAATTTAAAAATGTGAAATGAAAAATTCAAATGTAAAATAAAAAATGAAATATGAAAAATGAAACGAAAAATGAAAAATTAAAAATTATCCAGCTGAAATAATGAATAATAATAAAACTGTTTATATTAGCAGAGTTCCTGCAGTTGTTTGCTGTAACTAATACATATATGAGGCTTACTGTTTGATTTTAAAAGGGCCATAAAAAATCTTGAATTACTAGATGTTTACACATCTCGCTTGTGATCGGACTCACATGATTTTTTTTTTTCATAAAAGAATTATAAATGTTTCGTGTACATCTTTCCATGCTAATAATAATTGCAAAACTACAACTTTTCTTGCTAACTAGATAAAATATCTGCACAAAACTCAATTTTTGTTATGCCGATCGACTTGGAATCTAATTCGAATTAGCGATGTCCGTCCGGCCGTATGTCTGTCTGATGAAGTTTTGTTTATAAAATTTTATTCGTCAATGCCATAAACGGTAATGAAATTGGTGAAAATCCGTTCATGTTCAGACCTAGTCACCATATAAGTGACCGCAATGAGATCTTCTTAAATTGTCCTAAGATCCAAATTACAATATAGATATGAGTCAAATTTGGTTAATGTGTGCTTATTATATCCATTAATTAGTAGTTCCCGTATAAAGCTGCTTCCCGATTTTTACTTAATTCTATCAATATATGTATACAAATATTGCGAGAGATTTTACTAAATATGTTCATGATTGGTTCATTTTTCGACCTATCCCCCTATACAATCATATTCAATATAAATTTTTTGATATTTGTAGGAAAAAAAATCAATAACAATGCCACTCAAACTTGGTTTAGACTTATTTTCTATATCCAATTATGACGCCAGACTGGCTAATATTTTCTCATTTTTTATATATAAATATAACATTGAACAAGAGGAATTAAGTTAAAGTTAAAAATCGAATGCCCTATGTCATCCATTTTAAGAAACCGCTGTGAAAAATAATAATTGCGAACTTAATAAATTTCTAGCCCGAGTTGCAGACCTATTGCCAACATTGTTCCGAAATGACTTTTTCATAACTTTGTGTATTCGAAATTTAAATTGTTTTACATTTTATAAACCAAATTATTCATTTGTTTGCAAATAAATGATGAAATAATTTTATCTGTATACCTAATTTTAGAGTCATAAAATTAAGTTTACGGCCAAAGCCATTATCTCTGGGGAAGGCTTTAGATTTTGTTAAACGATTTGAATATTTTTTTGTAATCACACGGGAAGCATCTACTTGTCTGTCTATTGCTGCAGAGAAGTTAATTGGGTTTTCACTGCACAATTTATTAATTCAATATGTTTTCCCCTTTATTGGTCACCGCTTTGATATTTACCTGTATTTACTAATTAGTTGTTTATTTAATAATTCTTCAGGCCTTAGAGAACTCAACGGTACTTTTTTTGTGGCGTTTATAGAAAGCGAGATTTTTACATTAAAACTTGGAAATTTTTTTGGTAAGTAAGTTTTTTTTGTAAATAATCAGGAAAGTCCTCACTCCAAGTCTAAGTGAAAAAGCCGATGAAAAAATAATTTATCAAAAATGTTGACTTTGGCTTCTATCAAAAAATATGAAAATTCATATAAAGGTCTAAACTGTTAATGGAAAAATTGATCTCTTTTTTTACTCCGTTCAAATGTTATTTTATGAGTCAATCACCTTCAGTTGTTAATTTAATATTTATAACAAAGGTGGCCTTAAGGCGGCTCGCTAGTCGCTTGTGGCTCTTGAAGTCAATTGGAGTGGCCCTTCTGCACAATATTTAATAAATAAAACTAGCTGATTCGAGTGCAATTTCTAGGCAGTTTTATTTTTCAACTTAGATAATTCACAAACCAACACTATTTTGGTTTATTATTATTGTGAATGAAGAAAACAAACTCATTAACAAATTAGCAGATTTATAATTTTATGTATGTGTTAGTAGCAAATTTAAATGCAATTTACACAAAATAAAGGAAAAAATTTAAAAATCTGTAAATCTGCAAATCTGCAAAACGATTAAAAAAAATACCTTTCAAATAATATACGTTTGGTCAAAATCGGGATAAAACCGTAGAACAAAACATCGGTCACAAGAAATCGCCTAGCCTATTAATATTATAGATTAAAGAAAAGCAATAGTTATTGCAAGTCGTAAGTGATTACAGAAAGCAATTTGAATCGCACACTAAATTATCCTTAAATACACCAAAATAAATAGAATTAATTTTATATTTCACATTCTTTTGAATAAATTATCTTTTATTAGCTTGGGGTCATATGTGACCCCAATTACAAAAGGGTTAATGGGGTCATATTATTTTTTTCTGAAACCCTAGGCTATTAAGATAATATAACATTTAAAAGTAGAAAAGTGATGAAGTTTTGATACAAAGTATTTAGAAAGAGTACATTTACAGAATATTTAAAAAAAAATATTTTACAGAATATTTTACAAAAATCCCAAAAATAAAATCCTTGTCAAAAAAATTATGGCATAGGCATTTAGGCATTTAGATTCACACAGTTAATCTGTAACATGTATTTAACAAAACCTTAAAGCGTAGGATATAGTTTTTTAAATTTTGTTGAAGAAAATTTTTTAAAACTTGAAAAAGGAGTTATCAAATTTAAAAAAAAATTTCCCATTTTCGGTTTCAATGCGCAATAGGTTAACAACGCGGTACTAAAACAATACCTCATATCTGAGTCCTTACAAGTATAGTGACAAAAAAAAATTAAGACTTTAATCAATTTCATAATGTTGAAAAAAATGCCATCAAATTTCTTGACATAGTTTTTTTTTGGCACAAAAGTGGTCTGAGGAATTTGCTGTTTCTTGGCGAGGTTTTATTCGATTTTGAAGTTTTATAGCTTTTTAAAAGGATAATTTAAAATTAATCCAGAACTATATAACAAGTTGTCGGAAAAATTTAACTATAGAATGAAATTATCGTAAAATATGAAAAAAAGTTATATTTTCCCCATATAAACACACTTGTAATTTTCAATCGCGTTGAGGCACGTTTAAATTTTTTTTCATAGGCCCAAAACTTTGTATTTCTCAGTTTTTTGCTATTCGCATATTTCTAGGGGGTGACACCGAGAGTTTGAACACTTTTTTTTATTAAGGGCCACCCTAATATACACACGTATTTTCTAACTCTCATGTTATTGCTAGTAATAATCATTTATCGGATAACTTATTAATCGAATTTTGTTAATTAAGTTTTATTTTATATTTAAGAAAACTAGCAGATCCCAGCCTTCGAATTTCGAGTGCAAACTCTAGGATATTTTATTTTTTTTCATTTAATAAAGACCCTGAAAATATGCTAATCAATTTTAGCCAATTCACAATTCAACACTTTTTATACCCTATACCACTATGTGGTTTGGGTATAATGACTTTTTGCTGCTGTTTGTAACAACCAAAAATATTTGACCTAGACCCATCTTTAATTATACCGATCGAATCAGAATCACTTTTTGAGTTGATTTAACAATGTCCGTCCGTCCGTCCGTCCGTCCGTCCGTCCGTCCGTCCGTCCGTCTGTGTGTACATGTAAACCTTGTAATCAAACTGCAGGTCGCAAATATAAATATATTTTGATGAAATTTGGCATGTAAGCCTTCATCGGCCATAGGATGAACGCTGTTGAAATTGGTGAGAATCGGTCCATGTTCAGACCTAGCCCCCATACAAATTACCCCTATGAAATCGACATAATTTGCCATAAGATCCAAATTATCATATAGATCTTACTCAAATTGGGTTTATATGCATTCATTATATCTATTATTGAGTAGTCCAAAAATGATCCCTTTGGCCCCATATAGAACTGCTTCCCGATCTTCACTTAAATCTATTAAAAACCAAAAATATTGCACTGATTCTTCTCAAATTTTGTTTGTATATATTTTTGCAAAATACAAGAGACTTTACCAAACATGATCAGGATCGGTCCATTTTTGGACCTAGTCCCCATATAGATATAGCATCCGATATGAACTTTTTCATATCTGCAGCCAAAAAAATTAATAAAAATCCCACTCAAATTTGGTTTTTGGTTATTTTCCATGTCCAGTTAGTTGGGCCTAAGAGATAGGGTTTCTAAACGCATGGTATAGGGTATCGTATAGTCGGTTTAGACCGACTATAATTTTCTTACTTGTTAAATATCGATTATTGTCGTTATTGGTTTATATCCAAAATTATTTTTCAATTCAACACACATTGGCAAATTTAACAAACAAACACTTTAACAAACACAAACATATCATTGTATAATTTTATGTATGTGTTAGTAGCAACTTTATATGCATTTTACTCCAAAAAAAATTAAAAATCTATAGATCCGGTGAACGGCTTAAAAGAAATACCTTTCATATAATATACGTTTGGTCAAAATCGAGAGAAAACTGTTTCACAAATCATCGGTCACAAGAAATCGCCTTAACTAATAACAATTTAGATGTAAACAAATTTTCACAAAAATATATATAAAGCCTATCTATAAGAATAAAATTGATATACTAATTTTTTTGATATCTTTTGTAATATATGATTTTGAAAATAATCGAATACAGGATTTATTTCAATGTTATGCTGCCTACACACCAGGCAACGGTTGCTTCAACACAGCCATGTTGAATCAACCGTTGCGTAGTGTGTAGCTCTGTTGCCCATTGATTTTCTTGTTGTCTCAACCGTTGCCACAAATATCAAAAAGGTTTGATATTTTGGGTTGGTTGAGGCAACCGTCGCCGCTGTAAACGAAAGTGTCGAAGAAGATCAAAATTAAACGATTCGTCGTTGGTTGCAGGAATTGGGGCCTTGGCCGTCCACTAAGTAAAAAAATTTTGGGCAAAGATCTTGGCCTACACCCGTATAAGATCGAGTTGGTGCAGAAAATAAAGCCAGAACAGTTGCGCTCTTAAACAGTTGGATACTGACACGATGTTCTCTCGCTAAATTGTTTTCAGTGATGAGGCTCATTTTGAGTTAACGGGTTTGTTAAATTTGCCGCTTATAATTTGAGATTAATCCGCGGTGGACCCCACGGACTCCATTACATTCAGAAAAATGTACTATTTGGTGCGGTTCACACACTGGTGGCATGGTCGCACCTTATTTCTTCAAAAATCAAGCCGAAGCTCAGTTACGGTCAAATGAAATCGTTATTGCACCATGATCAATGATTTTTGTTTGAAAATACGGAGGACATTAATCAGAGCGAGATGTGATTTCAATAGGATGGCGCTACGTACCATTCGACTTATTGATATAAAAATATGGCGATAAGTTGGTTTCGAAAAATAGACCTATCAATTAGCCTCCAAGGTCGCGCGATTTGACACCTCTTGATTATTTCCTGTGGGGACTCGTAAAGTCACTGATTCATGCTGAAAAGCTAGCTATAATTGACGCCTTAGAGGCCAACAGTGTTTGCGTTATTTATGAAATGCGGCCAGCTTTGCTCAAAAAAGTGTTCCAAAATTTGTCATCCAGAATACGCTTGGTCAACAAGAGCCACGGTGGCATGTACTGATCTTTCGAATAAAAAAAAATTTTTTTTGATTAAAATTTAATTTTTTGTGTTATTTTTTACAATTTACAATTTCAAGTTCTATCGGACTTAAAAAAAACATCCTTACCCTTGACCAAAAAAAAAACACAAAATTTAAAAAAAAAATGTACATACCTTCATATAACATTTTATTTAGTTAATCTATGGAAAATAAGTTAAAACTGGAATTCTTCCCCTAGTGCAGCAATCTTTATCAAACTGAGTGGAATCTAAAGGTTGTAAAACATGAACGAGCAATAAAAAGGAATGAGTGAATATATTCCTTTTAGTTTCACGCGATTCTTTTATGACATTTTAAACCTACAAACCTGATCTCATATCAAAAATTTTTTAATAAATTCATTGTTTATATGCAAAATTTGTTACCACAAGAAAAAGCGGCATAAGTTGCAAAATATTCATATTACAGTGCATTATACGAAAAGAAAAATCACTATGATTTTACATAAATTATTTCATACGACAGCAATTGCCTTAAAGGAGTTAATTTTTTTTTGTTTAAATCAAAAAGTGTTTTTATTAAACTAACAAGAGGGGGTGAAAATTAATTTCGATCAGCCAAATAAAGAATGTTTAGTACGAGTATATTTTTGGTTTAACTTTTATTCTGGTCATAAAATCATAGTTAAATTTAGTATTTTTTTTCTTTTAATTTTTTTTTTGCCATTATGTCGACAGCTATACAATGGTCAACCTCAAAAGTCATAAAAATAACAAAAGGAACTAAGCCAGAATAAAGGGAAATACAAGAAAATGCTTATGTTAAGCTGTTGGTTACAGTAAACGAGACCAAAAATATATTTAGTTGTGTGTGTGAGTTGGTAGCGATAAATGTTGGCGCGAGGGAAAAAATAAAAAAGTCATGATTTTATGTATCTTTATAAACAAAAAAAAAAAAAAAAAAAAATTAAATAAATAAAAAAAAAAAATATAATAAGATAATAATAGTCGGTCTAGTCTCTATACTATGCGTTTCGAGAAAGGGTTTGGATCCAACTTTGCTGAGGAAATAAATGGATATGGAAAATAAGCATAAACCAAATTTTGGTACTATTAATTCCTGGCGCTCATTATATTGCTGTTAATTATACCCTATACGACTCTGTATAGGGTAGGGTGTACCTACTTTGTGTTGATGTTTGTAACTACCAAAAATATTTGACCTTTTATTATACCGATCGATTCAAAATCATTTTCTGGCTCGATTTAGAGATGCCCGTCCGTTCGTCTGTCCGTCCATCTGTAGGTCCATGTAAACCTTCTATTTTTCAGTGGTCCAAAAATAAATCCTGAAGGACAATTCTTAGTCATAGCCCCCATATGAAGCTAATTCCCAATCTTCACTTAAATCTATGAAAAAACAAAAATATTGATTTTTCTGAAATTTGGTTTGTATAAGTTTTGTCAGAAAGGGACTATATAAATATAGCATCCGATATGAAGTTTTTTTTATATCCGAAGGCAAAAAAATTATTAAAATGCCACTCATTCAAAGAGTAAGTAAAAAAAAAAAAACGATTTTTTCTCACTTAAATTGAATGAATTCGATATATGTGGTATATGGGTAACCCACATAATTTTCAGCGCTGAATATTTTGGGCAGTTTTATATATGGGAAAGTGAAAGATTCCCCAATAAGGTGAAAAACATCCACAAAAATGCACGAAAACGCCAGCTAGCGGCTGCTAAAAATAAAAATAAATTTGAAGAATGGATTGCCCGACCCAAAAAATTCCGGGTATACACATTTTCAATAACTTTTTTACATTCGAATGAGTATTATGGAAAATATCATGAAAATACCTTCATCTGAATTTTGGCTTGGATCACCGTGAATTGGATTTTCATTCTGAGTTGCACTTCAATGGCCCTATATAACGTCAATCAGGGTGGTCCCTCTAGTGTTTTTATTTTAAATAGCTGGTTATTTTGAGTATGGCAACACCAATGTCAGCTGTGATATGACCACAAGTTAGTACAACATTTGCGGTTTTCAAAATGAGACAACTTACGTTTGAACAGTGTTGGGATATATTAAAAACTTATATCCAAGGTGGTCAATCTTGTACCAAAAGTAAAAGAAAACTACGTTTAAAAGTCAAATGTCAAGCAAAATGTTGAATCTGGTATACAGAAAATCCACACAGTGAAGTGAACGATGAGCGCTGCCGTGCAATTATAACTGCAACATTTGATTTCAACAGGATGGCGCGCCGCACAGTGGTATTTTGTTGGCAAAAAAACAATTTTTCGACAATTTCTTTTCGAAAATCTAATGATGCAGTTTTATCGACATGTGTTTCATTAAGAAAAATCAATTAATTTTTTTTAGTAAAAAGTAATATTTTGTCTTATCTAGTGACATTTAGGCTTTACTTTTCAATGATATTGCAGTTATTAATTATAAAAAAATCTTTTAAATAGTTGACAGCAATTCCAAAAAAGCGCGTAATGAAATAATAACAAGTACGAACAGTACAGTCGGTCTAGAGCGACTATACGATACCCAATACCATGCGTTTAGAGACCCTATCTCTTAGGCCCAACTAATTGGATATAAGCATAAACCAATGTTGAGTGGCACTTTTATTAATTTTTTTCGCTGCAGATATGAAAAAGTTCATATCGGATGCTATGTCTATATGGGGCCTAGGTCCAAAAAAGGACCGATCCTGACCATGGTTGGTAAAGTCTCTTGTATTTTGAAGAAATATATACAAACAAAATTTGAGATGAATCAGTGCAATATTTTTGTTTTTTGATAGATTTAAGTGAAGATCGAAAAGTAGCTCTATATGGGCGCCTATGATTAAGAGTTGTCCCATAGGGATCGTTTTTGGACTTTTCATTAATGGATGTAATAAACACAGACAAACCCAATTTGACTAAGATCTATACGACAATTTGGATCTTATGGCAATTTAGTCGATTTTATAGGGGTCATTTGTATGGGGGCTAGGTCTGAACATGGACCGATTCACACCAGTTGAAAGCTTATATGCCAAATTTCATCAAAATATATTCATATTTGCGACCTGCAGTTTGATTACAAGGTTTACATGGACACACAGACGGACGGACGGACGGACGGACATTGTTAAATCAACTCAAAAAGTGATTATGATTCGATCGGTATAATTAAAGATGGGTCTATGTCAAATATTTTTGGTTGTTACAAACAGCAGCACAAAGTCATTATACCCAAACCACATAGTGGTATAGGGTATAAATATGTGATAAGGTGTTGGTGGTTCTGTGGTTTGAGATTTATTATCCAATGTTCAAGTAAATTCGGGATTCAAATTTTATGCAGTTATATATTTTTCTATTTTTAAATTTCATAAAGTATTTTATTTTGTCCATTTAAATATGTCTGTAAGCCTTGTGTTCCAAAATTGGAGCAGGGCCAAGATCACACTTTTTTTAAAATTTATTTCAGAAGCCTTTATTTTAGAGCATTTAGAGGGGATAAAACACAAAAGTTTGCGTATTTGAGAAAGAAACACGTAAGAAAATTATAGTCGGTCTACACCGACGATACCCTACATACACTGGACATAGAAAATAAGATAAACCAAATTTGAGTGGGATTTTTATTAATTTTTTTGGCTGCAGATATGAAAAAGTTCAAATCGGATGCTATATCTATATATGCACTAGGCCTAAAATTGGACCGATCCTGATCATGTATGGTAAGGTCTCTTGTATTTTGCAAAAATATATACAAAACAAAATTTGAAAAGTATCAGTGCAATATTTTTGTTTTTTGATAGATTTAAGTGCAGATCGGGAAGTAGCTCTACATGGGGCCTTTGAGTAAGGTTTGTCCCATAAGGATAATTTTGGACTACTCATTAGTGGATGTAATAAACGTATAGAAACCCAATTTGAGTAAGATCTATATGATAATTTGGATCTTATAGCAATTTATTTCGATTTCATAGGGGACATTTGTATGGGGGCTAGGTCTGAACTTGGACCGATTTTCACCAATTTCAATGGCCGAGAAAATCTTATATAATAAATTTCATCAAAATATACTCGTATTTGCGACCTGCAGTTTGATTACAAGGTTTACATGGACACACAGACGGACGGACGGACGGACACATGGACGGACATCGTTAAATCGATTCAGATAGTGATTCTGGTTCGATCGGTATAATATAAGATGGCCCCAGGTCAAATATTTTCGGTAGTTACAAACAGCAGCACAAAGTCATTATACCCAAACCACATAGCGGTGGTATAGGGTATAAATATCGGGGAAAATGGGTTAATGAATATTCCAACATTAGCTCTAATAGTTAATGAATTTTGGCGGCACAAGTAATGAAAAATTACCTAAAATTACTTAGTGAAGTGGTCTATAATAATTACTTAATCCGAAGAATTGATTTATTATGGCAATCTATGTAAGTCCAAGTTAAAGAATCCATAACTTTTTATACCCTATACCACTATGTGGTTTGGGTATAATGACTTTGTGCTGCTGTTTGTAACAACCAAAAATATTTGACCTAGACCCATCTTTAATTATACCGATCGAATCAGAATCACTTTTTGAGTTGATTTAACAATGTCCGTCCGTCCGTCCGTCCGTCCGTCCGTCCGTCCGTCCGTCTGTGTGTCCATGTAAACCTTGTAATCAAACTGCAGGTCGCAAATATGAATATATTTTGATGAAGTTTGGTATATAAGCCTTTATCGGCCATGGGATGAACGCTATTGAAATTGGTGATAATCGGTCCATGTTCAGACCTAGCCCCCATACAAATTACCCCTATGAAATCGACATAATTTGCCATAAGATCCAAATTGTCATATAGATCTTACTCAAATTGGGTTTATATGCATTCATTATATCTATTATTGAGTAGTCCAAAAATGATCACTTTGGCCCCATATAGAACTGCTTCCCGGTCTTCACTTAAATCTATTAAAAACCAAAAATATTGCACTGATTCTTCTCAAATTTTGCTTGTATATATTTTTGCAAAATACAAGAGACTTTACCAAACATGATCAGGATCAGTCCATTTTTGGACCTAGTCCCCATATAGATATAGCATCCGATATGAACTTTTTCATATCTGCAGCCAAAAAAATTAATAAAAATCCCACTCAAATTTGGTTTTTGGTTATTTTCTATGTCCAGTTAGTTGGGCCTAAGAGATAGGGTTTCTAAACGCATGGTATAGGGTATCGTATAGTTGGTCTAGACCGACTATAATTTTCTTACTTGTTATTTTTAATCTAAAGCTTATTCGTTTTTAATATCATCATCTTCAATAAGTGTCTCAAAGTTATTTTTTATACCACTATGTGTTGATGTTTGTAAACACTGTGAATATTTTACTGTAAATATTTTACCTATTATACTGATCGGTTTAGGATCAGCGTCTGAGTCGCTTTAGCGACATCTGTCCGTTCATCCTTTTGTTCATGTAAATTTTGTAATCAAACTGCAGGTCGAAAATGGGAATATTTTTGACGAAATTTGGTAAATAAGCTTTTATCGGCCAAAAGATGGTCGCTGTTGATATTGGGCGAAATGGGTACATGTTTCGACCTATTGCTAATACCAATAACATGTATGAGATCGACTTATAATCTAATGACGTTTTCTTTTCTGACCAAATATGTCGAAAAGTGTATTTTTATATATTCTGAATTAAGAGCAACCTAATCTTATACATCAATCAAAAGATCTCAGAGCCGTCGTAAATTGCAAAAATTGCAGCCATTGACTTCATTCAGGTCATGTGAGAATATTTCCCCATGGTTCCCTTTTTTGAATATTTTTACCCTATGATAATTGTTTTGCGTTTTATGAACACATCACTTTGAGATATTTCGATTGATTTATAATGTGAGATAGCTCTTAATTCAGAATAGGTTAAAAATTACACTTTTCGAAAAAAGTGCAAATAAAATGCGACATTTTTGGTCAGAAAAGAAAGCGGCATAAGTTTGCCATAAGATCCGTATTATCAACGCGGAAGATATTGTCAAATATATTATGAAAACAAGTCGCGATACATTTATTTTGATAATTTTATTGTTGTCTTGACTTTTTTTTGGCTTGAGCTTAACACTTATGGCTCTGTTTTTAGTTATCAGTGTTACTCGTATAAGTTGGAAGTGACATACCACATAGTGGTCAGCGATGTCCGTCCGTCTGTTCGTTCGTCCATCTGTCAGTCCGTCAGTCCATCCCTATGTCCGTCCGTCTGTCGGTCCGTCTGTGCGTCCATCTGTCCGTCCTTTTTCATAAAAGGTGCATATTTAATAAAAGGTACTCTTTTTCAATAAAAAGGTACTTTTTCAACAAAAGGCAGTTTTTAAATAAAAGCTAATTTTTAATGAACAGAACTTTTTATAAAATGTACTTTTTTAATAAAAGGTACTTTTTTTTTAATGAAAGGTACTTTTAATCAAAGGAAATTTTTTAATAAAAGGTACTTAATAATAAAAGGTACTTGTTTAATATAAGACACGTTTTAAATAAAGTGTACATTTTAACCAAGGGAACTTTTTTAATAAAAGGTACTTGTTTAATAAAAGGTAGTTTTACAATAAAACGTAGTTTGACCTTATTACTTTTTATAAAAGAATTAACCAGTCTCACAATATGACAAATTAAAACTAAAGGAACAATTGCTAGTTCAGCGGCAGTAAAATAGATTTCTTCAGAGTATAAAAAATAATGATCTTCTTTACTCTTTTTACTCTACCCTTCAAAATTAAAAAAATCAAAAGAAACTAACCTAAAGAGTTTGAATTTTTGATGGACACCCTAAGTTATACACCCGTATAGTTGTGGTTATATTGTTAAACCAATCTTAAGGTGTTCCTGGTGTTTAGTGGCAGTAAGTGGTATGTTGTTAGGTTTTGCCATAAAAATTTCATTTATTTTTTCTTCTCCAGCTCTTTGTTCTTTGGTTTTTTTCTTCTACTCCATTATCCTGTTTTACTGTATGGTTTTCTTGATATAGTCTTGCATGTACTCGCACTCATTCGTTGGCGTACTTTTATTACTTGACTCTTTCAAAAACGGATTTTATGACTTTGGTCGCTAAAGTTACGCTTTATGCGTCTTATGTTAGTTAAACGTTGGAGCTGTAGTTCTTTTTTTTTCGTACTGCAATTTCCTGTATTATGTTTGCCTCTGCTGTTGCATAGATACAACGCTTCGTTTCCATTTTATGCTATCCAATTTTTTTTTGTGATAAAAGTCATCGTAACTACACTAAAGCTTTTTAAATTATCCAAAAGAAAAATGCCTTTGGTTACATTTCCACTATATACTTTTTTGTATTGTGCGGGTGTAGGTGTGTGTGTGTGTGTGTTTGTGTGTGATAGCGTGTCGTTGTTTCTTGTATACACATCTTATAGTTTTCGTTATTTCCGCTTCATTTTTTGTAAATTTATTATATTTGGCTAAATCGTTTTTTGTGTTTTCGTTTCGTTGGTTAGTTTGTATAATGTGTAAGTTAAAAAAACTAACACGTTAATACTTGTTAAATAAACCACACTGAATTATGATATCTTTATCATTAAGGATTTTATAGCAATTCCTGAGATCAACGCTTAAAATGCTCAACTACATAATGGTCATTATAGTAATATAATAATGAATATAATGGCTACGCTTGTCTGATATGATAATATGCTGATTCTGTAAAGAATATTTGATTAATATTTATTCATTATATCCCTTATAAATATTTTCTTAAAAAAATTGTTTTCTCTAAAGTGGCCATTTCTAGACAGGGTTTTTTTAAGAAGTGCATTTTCCTAAATAAGTAATTTTAGAAAAAAATATTTTTTTCACACTTTTCTAAAAAAGTACATTTTCCTAAAAAGTAAATTTTTATATATAAGTAATCCTTCCCAAAAAGGATCTTGGAGTTATTTTTGATGCTAAATTGCATTTTGGTAGATTATATTACTTCTAAATCCTACTCAATGTTAGGTTTTATTAGAAGGAACTCGTATGACTTTAACCGTTTCGGGACGACAGGGATGTTTTTATCCCAGAAACATTTGAAAAATCATATCTCTGAAAATTCTCAAACGATTTGGTTGAAAACCGTCCCAAATCATTATTTATATTCTTCTCTACAAAAAATTTAATATAGCTGTCAATATAACACATCAAGCTTATGTCAAAAGTCATAAATCAGTTCGCGCGGTTTGAGTTGCTAATAAGACCATCGACAAAAGCTCAAAAAACAAGTGTTTTAATTGTGGAAAAAAGTGTCATTTAGTAATGTTTTACTCAAACAGTTGTTATTTCATAGAAAATATAATCGAAAACCAATAAAAAGATATTTTTCAGAATTTGCGGCTAAGGTAAGTTTCGTGGGATAAAATCATCCCAAAACTGTTTATTTGTGGGACGTTAACATCCCAACCGCACTCATTCACATTATTTTTCTTAGAAAGATATTGACTGAAAACGTAAACTGGCGACTCCAGAAATTGAGGATTTTCTTAATAATTCAAGCAATGATGAGGATGATCCATTTGCTGCTAGTGATTCTTCTTATAGTCCCAGTCAGAAAGGCAGTAGTGCTTTAGAAGAGGAAGAAGACATGGATCATAGTAATGAAGGAATGGAAATTGATGATGCGAATGAAACTGCAAATGATATTTCCGATGACTCTGACGAAGAAATATTTGAAGTGGAACGTCTGGATGAAGAAATTGTTTCTGATTGGCCAAACAATGTTATAATTTGGTCAAACCCCCTACCAACATTCACACCACGATTTACAGTTAGTGAAGATCGCACCGTTAGCCATGGAGGAATACCTCGAGGATTGAAGCCTGTGGAAATATTTTTCAAGCTGCTGCCTAGAAGTTTTGTTCATCACATTGCTCATTCTACTAATGAAAGGATTGATATTTTCAATAGCTGCCATCCTAAAAACAAACGTACAAAAACCGATTTCGGCGAAATACTTATATTGCTTGGATGTACCTTTGTTATGTCATATAATCGAGTGCCATCTTTGAAGGACTATTGGTCGAATAGCACGTCATTGGGTAATGCATACATAAAAAAAGCAATATCCAGAGACCGGTTTTTACACGTTATGTCCAAACTTTATTTTTCTTCCTTATCATTCCAACCTGATCCAAAACCAAAAACTTATTTCGTTGATGATTTGGTAGATTGTCTAAAAAAAAACTTTAAAAAATATAGATCAGACTCTCCGTTCCAAAGCATTGATGAATCTATGACAAAATTTCTAGGCCGCTCTACGTTGAAGCAGTATATGCCATTAAAACCTGTAAAGAGATGCATAAAACTATGGATGCGATGCGACAGTTTGACAGGCTATACGTACGATTTAAATATATATTCCGGAAAAGAAGACCATTCCTAGGCGAACGCGTTGTCATGAAATTGTCAGCGACTATCAGACACCCTGACACAACGTTGTGCTTTGATCGCTTTTTCACGTCAGCAAAATTAATTAATAATATACTGTTTCCAGCCTTAGGTACTTGTATATCTAACAGAAAAAATTTACCAACTTTTACTGAGAAACTAAGCAGAGGAGAATATGTCTTCAAGAGCAATTCGTCTGGTACTTTGGCAGTGGTTTGGCAAGACACAAAACAGGTTATAGTGCTTAGCAACTGCCATAAAGCTACAGTGGACACTGTTACAAGAAAACAGAAGGATGGCAAAAAAATAGATGTAACATGTCCGGATATTGTAAAAACGTACAGATATCTAATGGGTGGCGTAGATTTGGCGGACAAAATGAGTACGTTGTATGAACTTGACCGGAAGTCAACGAAATGGTGGCGAAAAGTTTTCTTTCGGCTTATGATGACATGCGCTGTCAATGCGTGGATAATCCATGCGGAAATAAATCATCCACGGAAAAAAAGAAAACCATTTTTGGGATTTTTAGTGGAGCTTTCCGAATCATTGACGAAGGAAGCAAGCAAGCGAAAATACGACGCAAAGTTCGATCAGGACCCCTCAGCACTATGAAAAAACGTATCAAACAAAATCTGGGGGACCATTTACCAACACGAACAAACAAGCGACAACGGTGCGTAAATTGTACTAAAAACGGAAAAGAAAGTCGCACAAATCAGCTTTGTATTGCCTGAAACTTGGCGTTTTGTAAAAAATGTTTCACACCTTGCCATAGAAACTAATTAAAATAATTTTATGCTACAATAAATATTATAAAAGAATAAAATAAATTGAAATAAAGTAAAATATATTCTGATTTGATTATTCAAATTTTGCTTTTCAGGTGTGTTTGGGATGTTTTTGTCCCAGGTCGATATCTCCTTTTCGGAACGTCCTAAAAATATATTATGAAATTACTTTTCTTAAAACAACATTAGGAGACTATATCTAAACTCTTTTTTAAGATTGATGGCCACAAAAGTTCTCATCCCGAAACGGTTAAGGACCCCATCACTCTGAAGTCTTTATATGTTTCATTTGTCAGAAGTAAATTAGAATTTTGTTCCCTAATATGGAACCCTTATACAGCTACTCATTCTAATAGAATTGAAAAAATTCAAAAACTTTTCACGAAATATGCTTTTAAAATAATAAATTGGGCTGATGATATACCTTCATATGAAAGTAGACGTAAATTTCTAGGTCTGCAATCTTTAAAAGATCGTATATCACCTTTTTCTATTACTTTCATTTTTAATATTTTGTCACATGATATTAAATGTGACTATTTAGATAATCTGGTTAATATATATAATCCGCCTCGTGTTTTGCGTCATGAGCGGCTATTTTGTGAGGATTTGCATCGAACAAATTATGGGACAAATAAACCAATTGCAAGATGCTTAAAACTTTGTAACAGTTTCTCGTCATTATTGGACTTTAATTTAAATAAAGATAATTTTAAATTAAACTTATTTAAAATATTTAATTAAGATATGTATCTAAGATATCATCTTTATTATAATACTTTTATATTAGTCGGTAAAATGTAAAATTAGTAGACTTAATAAATAAATAAGAAATGTACCATGTTCTTAAGGAGTACATTTTCCTAAAAAGTACATTTTCCTAAAAAATTACATTTACTTAAAAAGTATATTTTCCTAAAACTCTAAGAAAGCACATTTCGCTAAAACAGTACAATTTCCTTAAAAAATACCTCTTCCAAAAAAATATACCTTTACAATTTCTAAAAAAGTAACTCTTCCTAGAAAAGTAACGCTTCCTAAAAAAGTAAATTTTTCCTAAAAAGGTACCTTTTCCCAAATTAGTACTTCTTCCGGAATAAGCATCTTTTGCTAAAAAGAACGTTTTTATAAAAATGAACTTATGCTCAAAAAGTAAATTTTCCTGAAAAGGTACCTTTTTCCTAAAAAAGTACGTTTTCCGAAATAAGTACCTTTTCCCAGAAAAAGTCCTTTTTCCTAAAAGTGCTGATTTTCTGAGAAAGTACATTTTCCTAAAAAAGTGATTCTTCCCAAAAAAGCACATTTTCTGAAAACAGTATTTTTTCCTAAAAAAGTATCTTTAGTGCCTTTGCCTAAAAAAGATGCTCTTTCTTAATAAAATACTATCTCTTAGATGCAATTAATTAGATGTAAAAAATAAGCGTATGAGTGTATGTTTTTTCCTTTGGATATGGAAAAGTTTATATCGATTGCTATATTTATATGTGGACTAAGTTGAAAAATGGACCGATCCTGACCATATTTGGTAAGGTCACATATTTCTTGGTAAATATATACAAACCAAATTTGAGAAAAATCTGTGCACCAATTTTAATACCGTTCAAATTATGGCTGATAGAATCTTTGATACTAAATTTAATCAAAACATATTTATATTTGCGACCTGTTCTTTGATTACAAGGTTGACGTGGCCACACAGCCATCACAATGAAGGGCTGACCACAATAAAGGTCTACTGTAAAACATTTGTTGGTTATTAAATGAAAATTTCTTTAAATTCAGGAACCAATAAAAACTCACTTATTACCGATATCACTATTTGAGATATTTTTTCCACACATTTGATATATGGCAAAAAAATATATTCGACCCTAAAAACCTTTCAATCGACACCACATCTGAGCTGGCAGTTAAAAAGAAGTCGTAATATTTGACGGCTGAGAAATAAATCCTTGACTTTTTGTTTTTCTTATTTCTCAACATGGCTCCTTGGCCAAAGGTTTTCCAGTTTTCTATCGCTTAAAATCCTTACAATTGGCATTTGATTGTTCAATAATTTCATCGTTGGAACTAGATCTCAAAATTTCTCCGCCATTTCTTTAGGCTTGGAAATAGAAAATAATCGTTGGGAGTAAAAGCTGGATATTATGGTAAATGAAGTAGCAAATTCATGAAATTTTGCCATGGCAATTGCACACGAATGTACATGTGCATTGTCTTAATGATAAATCGCTTTGCTCTTGGCCACATGCGCTCTTTGAATCAGTCCAATAAGTTGGCATAATATTCACCATTTATTGCTTTTTTCTTTCCAAATAACTGTAGCCAATATCTTGTTGGTGTGTTAACGGGAGTATTGATGATTCTTAATAAATTACGAGGGAGGTTAAAAAAGGAGGCAACATTACATATTATTGTTTCGTCCTCGTAGCACTTGAAGATTCTTGCCTTTTTAATTTCAGGCCTCTAAAATTTACGGTATTTTAAACAGATACAAAACTTAATAAGAATTTATGACATTTTTTCATTTCGTGGCTTTGGATTTATTTTGTTGAACTTCCGAAAAATGTTCCAAAATCAGAATCCATCTAATGATGTAATGTATTTTATATAACTTTGGCTTTATTTTTCACAAACATAAATTGATAGGCAAACGGATATTTCTGAGTGCATTTTTTTAAGTTACAAAAAAAAAAAAAAAGAAAATTTTTGAGACAGGTACTTGTCTTTTCGGGGAAAATCGCCTGGAAAACTAGCAACTATATAGAACAAATCTAATACGCGTGCTTACTAAAATAGATTTGACCGATCTAAATTTAATCATTAAACTAAATAATAATAATAATAATACCTCTCACATGCTGTCCAATTTGGATGTGGTTTCTTTGGAACAAATGAGAGAAATATGAAAAAGTAAAAATTTCAAACTTACACATGGGCTCATTGAAAGTTACACTGAAAAGAATAACAAAAGTCATTAAGTAATTAAATATATTTTTGACTTTCGAATAAAATTTGCAATAATTTTTTTAAGTTGTGATATTGTCAAATTTGGGTGGCTGTTTCTCAGCTATTGAAGATAAATGGAATGTCAAATTAAAGAAAAAATATAAAAAACAATGTCAGAAGTATTAATTTATCAAAAAAAAAAAAAGCTCTTGAAGTTGTCAAACTTGCGCTTTTAAACACATCTGTATGTTTGTTTGTTTGAAATTTATAGGAAGCTAAATCATTGCACTGATCTTCCTGAAATTTTTTAAAAGTCTTATTGTTTATATAGAAAGTAAATTTTTAATATCATATAAATTAAGCGCCCCGGTAGGTGAGTAGGTAGCGTGCTCGCCTATCATGCGGGGGTCGTGGGTTCGATTCCCACCAGAAGCTTTGGTCTGTCGCTGCAAAAAAAAAAAAAAAACTACTCCCTCTTTCCTCCTTAACCTATTTTCCTGAGATCAACACAATGCACTGTAGGGGCATCCCCTGAGTGTTGATTAATGTAGAAAAAAAAAAATTGAGTACTATTATAGGGAGAGCTTTGCAAATTTAGGTAAAGTGACCTATTATTAATGTTAGTAGCCATGCCGAAAAAGGCGATCGGGTAAGTGGGCGTGATACCCCCCATGTTATTATTCAAAATCATATATCTCTAGTACTATTACAGAGTCCGCTTTGCAAATTTGTCTTGGGGCATCTATTATTAGTGTGAGTAGTCTAACAAAAAATGGGCGGAATCTGCCCAATGGGCGTGGTATCCAACCATAGAAAGCAAATATTAAGTGTCATATATCTGGCGTACGGTAATAGTGTGACCGTTGGGAGCCCATAAGTTTTTATGCGAGTCGATCAAAAAGGTGTTCTCGGAACAGTGGGCGGGGCATTGCCCGTACTAAGTAAGTATATAATATCATGTAACTGAAGTTCTTTAAAAGGGAAAGCTTTAACACTTTATCGAAGTCCATAAAATATTAATGTGAATAGTTAGATAATAAATGGGTGGGTGTACTAATCTGAAGAGTCGTGTAAAACGTGGGCAGAAACGGAAATTGAAAAATCGTCAATTAAAAAGTCGCCAAAACTGAAAATCGCGAGAAACAAAAATCTCCAAAACCAAAAACAGCAAAATCAAACATCGCTTTAATAAAAAATTGCCAATTTACATTCTAAATTCAAATTCATATTTTTCTCATGGTCAGCTATATGTATTAATAAAATTAAAACTTTAGAAACTTTCTTGTTTATTTTATTAAAAAATTTATGATCTCAAGCTTAACAAATCCAATTAGTTAACAACTCAGCCCGAAATCAACACAAACCAGATATCTTTGCGAATCAAGACATTTGCAATGAGACGGCATGGATTTGCTAGTGCATATTTTCGCATATTTTGCTTTAAATGCATATTTTACTAATATTGAATAATTTTGTTGCATATTTTGAAAAGAAAGCCTTTTTATACCTTATACCACTATGTGGTTTGGGTATAATGACTTTGTGCTGCTGTTTGTAACAACCAAAAATATTTGATCCAGACCCATCGTTAATTATACCGATCGAATCAGAATCACTTTTTGAGTTGATTTAACAATGTCCGTCCGTCCGTCCGTCCGTCTGTGTGTCCATGTAAACCTTGTAATCAAACTGCAGGTCGCAAATATGAATATATTTCGATGAAATTTGGTATATGAGCTTTTATCGGCCATGGGATGAACGCTATTGAAACTGGTGATAATCGGTCCATGTTCAGACCTAGCCCCCATTCAAATTACCCTTATGAAATCGACATAAATTGCCATAGGATCCAAATTGTCATATAGATCTTACTCAAATTGGGTTTGTAAGCGTTCATTACATCCACTAATGAGTAGTCCAAAAATGCTCCCTTTGGCCCCATATAGAGCTGCTTCCCGATATTCACTTAAATCTATTAAAAAACAAAAATATTTGGTTTTTGCTTATTTTCTATGTCCAGTTATTTGGGCCTAAGAGATAGGGTTTCTAAACGCATGGTATAGGGTATCGTATAGTCGGTCTAGACCGAGTATAATTTTCTTACTTGTTTTATTTGTTTATTGTCATCTTTACATTGCTGTATACATATTTTTACTCTATAATGTATATTTTAAGCAGGGCTGTGGAGTTGGATTTGGAGTCGGAGTTGCTACAAACGCTCGCGACTCCGACTCCAAATGAAAAATTCAAATAATTTTTATAATATTTGCCTAAAACAAAATTCTACGACATTGG
The DNA here is from genome assembly GCA_963682025.1 of Cordilura impudica. NCBI lineage: Eukaryota > Metazoa > Arthropoda > Insecta > Diptera > Scathophagidae > Cordilura > Cordilura impudica. Next base: position 68,049,415 of record OY821519.1, on the reverse strand, counting down.
TGACATAATATTTTGCATATCACTATGAATAAGTAGATTTTAATTTAGTTTATGAGTTCATTCAAATATTTAAGTTATTAATTCATTCACAATTTAAATTAATTTGGTATTTTATATATTAGTGTGGGCAAGAGTTTAAATCGCATTAACAGAACTTATACTCGGTTATTGATCAAGTTGAAAATAGATGTTTGTAGTTTTTTAAGGTTTGTGAGTAATATAATTGAATTTGAACATTATTTAGGATAAAATTAAAATTCATTTATTTGTGTTAAAAACTATTGTGGTTCATATTTTATGTTATAGGTCTGGTGTTTGAGTCATTTTCTTAAAAAAGAAAAATGTACATTGAAAACTGAAAGGCAAAGAGGAGTTTAAGTTTCACGTGAGTATTTATTAGCATACCTATAATTAATTTAAAGTCCAAATATTTTATTATTTTTTTTTTTTAAATAAAAATTTAAGAAAAATACAATATAGACACGATGATATTGAAAAAAAAAAAATTATGCGAGCAGGAGCAGTCCAAGTGTCGTCACAAAAATTTAGTAGAACGTAGAGGGGTCGCAGAAACTCCACCAGCCTTCACTGCATTTAAAATAGACTTTTACCAGATATTAAAGGAGGTAGAGAAATTTTACCGTTCTTCAGATTTAGCAAAAAATATGCAATTCAAAAGTAGCCTGAGACTATCCTGAGATGCTGCTCTGAACAAAATAATTCATTCTCTGATTCGAAGGGCTGCATAAATAAGTACATTTGTTCAAGACTTATTCAAAAGTTGCAAGGGCATTTGCAATCATGAACAAAATTTAGGAAGAGCATTTTTTACAGGACAGATCATATTTTAGGGCATTATATAATGTAACCCATATAAACAAAGTTTTTATTAAAACTTTTTCTTTCTTTATGCATAAAATTTTGAAGTCTTTGAGTGCATTCAGTGTTTTCATTGTATTTTCATTGTTATTTAATTTCTTTGTTTGATGGTTTTATTTCTACTAGTATAGCCCAGCACTCGAAATTCGGCTGCAAATTCTATGAAATATTATTTTTTCATTAAATTTTTGTCTCCCAATGTTTTTTTAATCTATATATTTAAGTAATTTATGAATATTAAAATGAGCCTAAAGGTATGTTTATCATTATTTGCAATTCACAATTCAACACAAATTATCTGAGATATAATTTGAATTATTCGCATTAACAGGGCGTAGCGAATTATTATAAATATTTTATTTTATTTAATTTACTATATTTTTAAGACAAATTAAACATAAGTTTTATCATTCTCAGGTTCTCCTCCATATGAATTATAACTATATCAATTTTCACACTCCTCGGTGCCCGCATATTGCTTAAAAAGGAAACTAAAAATTTTCCTTCACGTATTAATATATAGATTAAATATAAAAGAATCACATTGAGTTTCAAATCGATCGGATAAGGGGAAATGGGCTTTAATCTTTCCGTGACCGTACATGACCATGCGTGACTGGTGTGACTTAGGCGAAATTAATCTTTTTTACAACAAGTCTATCGACCAAGTTTCAGATCGATCTGATGAGGGTAAATGGGTAAATGTGCGTGACTATGTCGAAATTAATATATTTTTACAGGAAGTATACCGACTAAGTTTTAGATTGATTGGATGAGGGGAAATCCATTTTAAATCTCTCCGTGACTGTGCGTGATCATGCGTGACTGTGCGTATCTAAGTCATAGTTAATTTTTTTCACGGCAAATCTATCCATCATGTTTAAGATCGATCGAATGAGGGAAAATGACATTTAGATCACTTCTTGTCTGTGCGTGACTATGCGTGACTGTGCGTGACTACGCCAAAATTAATCTGTAGGCACAACAAGACTATGGGCCTATTTTCAGATGAATTGTATAACGGGGAATGGGGTTGCCCCACGGCAAAGAGACAGAGAGTATAAGTAAAAAGAAAGAAAAAAAAAAAAAGAAAAACAGTCTGTGTATTTGATTTTCATAACGACAAGTTGAGTAGAACAATGTTAAGAAAGAAACATATTTTGTTATAAGTTCTCTAAGAGCAAGTAAATCTTAATCGAAAAGTAAGTATGTTAAATTCTAAGGGCCGTATGCGAAAAAATTAAAGTGTACTTCAAGTAGACCTTATTGTATGTATTTCATACAAAATCATTGATAAAGTCTACTTGAAGTACACTTTATTTTTTTTTAAATACGGCCCTAAATGTATATTTGTTCATTTAAATAAATACATATAAATTCTTTTAGAGAAAACTCAGAAAAACAAAAGAACCGGCAGCAATCGACTCTTCGAAAATATTGTGTTGATAAGCTATACATTACAAAACAAGTGAGATAAAAGACAAACTCAAATTTCCTGTGGATTTCTATTGATAAAACAATACACAACGAAGGGCGTTAAATTGCTAATGGTATTGTAGGCATTTTTATTGCGAATGAAGAGGAAAGCAAACAAAAATTCTTAATTGATTCGGTTGAATTGGAAACAGCAAACCACAAAATATTTGTTCGTACTTTTAACGACTCTATAGCTTTATTAGGTGAAAATTTCAATAAAAACCAAATACTGCGAGATATGATTGATGTTGCGCAGTATATTGTTAAGTCTGCAAAGGTTTCGAAAGGATTTTATCAAAAAAAAAAAAAAAATCATGCTACATTTTTCGTCCGTGTGATGCATTGTGTTGCAGAAGAGATAAGAGACAACTTGGACGATATTGATTTATGGATTTCTTATGGAAAAAACATTTTCTTGTAAAGCACTTTCGCGTGCTGTCGCATATAACGAGAAGTATAACGATTTATGTCTTCCTTCACAGCCTATAACAACCAGATGGAGAACGTGGTAGCAAGCAGTTACGTTTTGTGCTGAAAACTTTAACCAATTTAATGCTGTTTGTGGAAATATTCGACGATGGTGATGCGGTGTCAATAAAAATAACTTCAAATTTGCCAAATACAAAAGTTCAGATAGTGATTGCGTCATCAAATCATAGCTTCATCTCTGAGACTATTTAGCAAATAGAGGAATTTAATCCTCAATTAAATTAAGTAATGATACCATAAATAAAATTTATGCTATGGATTGGTTACTTTAATAAACAAATTCATACCAAACTTGATAAAGTTAAAAAAAAAATCAATTGCAGTCGATCTAGATCGAATATACGATACCCTATACCATGGAAAATAAACATAAATCAAATCTGAGAGGAATTATTATTAATTTTTAGACCTCGGATATGAAGAAGTGCATATCGGATGCTATATTTATACACATAGGAAAAAAAATTAACAACCGAATTGTTTTAAAGTTTAACAACTGCATTTTCGATTGTATTAACAGAAATTTTATATCAATGCTTCATCTTCTATTGTGATAAAATATTTACTGTTAAGACGATACAATTGTAATTACCAGAAAATTAAAATTCGTTTATTTTCTTTATCGCAATTCGGTTGGCAATAAATTTTGCAGCCACAACGAATCTGTTTTCTGTGTGTATCTGAACTAGGTCGAAAAAAGAAAAATTATATTGTGTTCTTTGCAGTGTTGCCATAATTTGAAATTGAAAAAATGTTAAATTGCAAAAAAAAAAAAAAAATGCTAAAACTTACTGGAGTCAAAATAAAGGATGCAAATTTTTTTTAATTTCATTACCTTTCGATTGAAAAATTAAGTACTTAGTAATTAATTCTTTGGTTTTTTAAATGGAAAAATGAATATAAAACGTAAGTTTCAATAGTATTTTTTAAATTTTAAATAAGATTATTTTGAGTTTTTTTAATTTTAATTTAAATATTTTTAATTTTAAAGATTTTTTTTAATTTCAAATATAACAGAATTTACATTATCAAAATATACGCGTATATTACAATAGTTGGTTTATGGAAACTAATATTTCTGTGATGTCTTCATCTTCAAATTCTTCTTGGCTCTGATATTTTTCTGACGATCGACTTTCAACAACATCGCTCGGTATATTGTAAGTGTAACAGCACCCATTTTTCAATATCAAACCATCTTTTTTATACGTATTACAGAACATAACAGCTCGCATTTTATTCTATTTCAGAGTTTACTTTTAACTAAAGTCATTAGCCCTTCTGCACTCCTTGGGTAAATTTGACCCAATTTTGGTTTTCAAACGCAATATTATTCCCATTAATTATAAGATATGAGCGTGAAACTTTAATTTACCCATTACAAGGACGAAAATTATGTTTTTGAAAGAAAATAATAAAATTTAATTTTTTCCTCCCCCCTCCATATTTCAATACACGATTTACACACATTTAATATCCCTTGGGTCAATATGACGCAACAAGCGATATTGCAAGTTTTATTCCACTTTACCATTTTTTTCCTATTGAATATAATTGAATTGAGTTCATCTTCCGGAATCATCGATCAATCATATTTTCAGTCAAATAATCAATAAAATCGCTTTCATTGAATATTTTTTCATTGCAAATTTTATTATTCTCAAACTGTGGGTGGGATTTGGAGAATCCCGCAAAGGTATCTCTTAAAATTTGTTTTACGATGATAACGCATTAATGATGCTAGAACTTTGGTCTCATTAGAATATTTTCTTTCAATGAGTTCAGTTTAATTTTTGGTGATCAGCGTGCGTGCATATATATATTTTTTTTTGTAATGGGTAGATCATAATGGCACAAAGAAGAAAAGTAGGTATTGTAAAATAAAATTTCTTATATACGATTGTTCCACGATGAAATTGCTGCAAATTAGTGATCTTCAGTTGCAACAAATAATTAATGACGAAGATGATGACATTTTTGATGATAGTGATGAAGACGAAATTTTTCACCTGACAGCGATGCAGAAGACGAATCATATTCATCATCAAGGAGGTGGAAGATGCAGTAGAAATAGATCACAGCACATATTTATCTAAGGAAAAAGTGTAGTTTGGAAGGAAGAGCGACACTTCAAACAGCCAGGTTACAAGAAAATCAAATTTTATTGAATAAGCCTGAACCTACCAAGAAAGCAACATCTATAGTTACAGATATAAAGTTTTCGTTCGATTTGTTTATATCACTAAATATAAAAAATATAGTGATTCAAATGACAAATCAAAACATTGATATGATAGAGCTTGATGCACATCTTGGATTACAAGTAATGGCAGGAGTTTATAAATCTCACGGAGAAAATCTCACTAGCTTGCGGAATGAGAAAATGAAGACCTATTTTGCGAGCAGCACTGAGTTTCAAGCGAATTGTGAGCATATCAAAGTGCCTGCGGTTTGACGGCTCTGAAGATAGAGAAGAAAGAAGACTTCGTGACAAGCTAGCACCGATTTCAAACGTTTGGAACAAGTGGAGTAATCAGCTCAAAGTTTTTTACAATCCACAGAAAAATGTTACTGTGGATGAAAAATTGGTTCCATTTCGAGGTCGGCGCAGTTTCAAGCAATATATTCCATCAATGTTCGCCAGATACGGCATAAAAATTTGAGCATTTTGCGATTCCACAACTAAATATGCGTGGAATATACATATATAAGAGTATACAGGCAAAGCAAGAAATACACAGCCAGAAAAAAATCAAGGTGAGATTACATTTGTTATATATCCATATTTTTAATTTAGGTGAGAGAGTGGTGCTAACATTATTAGATCCTCTCCCAAAGGAATGCACAATTACATGATAATTTGTTTACTACATACAATCTTGCCATTCAACTACTTTGTCGGAATATTACATTAGTTAGCACTGTCCACAAAAATAAAACTTTTTTGCCATCAAAAATTCTGGATATGAAAAAAAAAAAAAATAAATAAATAAATAGGTTCTCTTCTTAAGTTCTCTTCATCATTCAGCCGATTTAAGAGACAATGAAAAAAAAAAACATGAAATAATATATCATTACAACCCAACGAAAGCTGGAGTTGATGCGCTTGACCAACTAGTTACTAATTACACATGTAAGCGCATGACTAGGCGATGGCCTGTTGCATTATTTCCAACTATGATAGATGCATCAGCATATAACTCCTACGTCATATGGACTGATATGAATCCTGCCTGGAATTTTAATAAAAACTTCAGACGCAGACTTTACCTAGTAGAACTTTCAGATCAGCTAAACCTTTCTTCGCAAAATATGCTCATTTATATTTTGCGAAGAAAGGTTTTGCCACATGGACCATCATCAAGATCTCTTGTTAAAAATATTCAAGAACAAAATGATATCACAGGTGCCTCACTATGTTCTAAATAAAATAGCAGAAATACACCATTGTCCAGTAATTTATCAAATAAACGAAAGCGGTATTTATTTTGTCGACATGGAAGCAAATCAAATAAGTATTTAACTAAATGTGATTCTTGTAAAAATTTATTTGCAAAGAGCACATCATCACACTAAATCTTAAATTTCTATATATATGTATTAAAAATATAATTATTATTTTATTATTTTGAAAAAAAGGCTGAATTTCAAATTTAATTTTATTTTATATATGTATATTTTCTTTTAATAATTGCTCAGGAAGGGCTTATTTATTTTAGTTTCCATTATTTTTTATTGTACTAAATACAAAAACAACAAAGAAAATAAATTTCCTATATTAAACATGAAATTTTGTTTACATTTTAATGTTGGGTCATATTGACCGAAAGGATCATAGGAAGGGCACATATCCAAAGGATGCAGAAGGGATAAATTAAACGAACGTTCAACTCCGGCTTTTGAGAAAGTGGATAGCTCTTTAAATGGAATTTCGCCAATAGAATTTTTGTTAACTCCAATCCATAAAGAGGTTGCATTCAGTGCTCTATCCCAATATTGTTCTTGAAATATAACTCAATTGGATTTGAATTTTTTCTGTTTCAGATGATCTAAATTTAAACTCTTCCAATATATTGGTTATCGGTTTTTTACGCGGTTTAATGTTATTGAAAATTTTGGAATTTTTTTTAAATGCAATTATATTTTTTAGCAATCGACTTTTTAATTCATTAAAATCTGCTGTTGCTGTTTACATTCTTCTATTTCAAAATGTTTTGTAATATTTGTTGAAAGAAACGAGCAGAGTGGTAAAAAGAGTAGTACACAAATTTCTGGTATTAAACTTTGAGAAATTTAAACATATCAATACCATTAAAATTAAAATATATATTGAAAAATAATGAAAAAAATAAAAAAAAAAAAAAAAAATGCTAAAGCAACTTTTTATTAATAAAAGATGTTAAGTTAGCATCTTTTCATAAATTTTTGATGCTAAACGACAAAAAAAAGTTGCTAAATCTAGCAACTAAAATGCTAAAATGGCAACACTGGTTGGTTGCAGCAAATATGGGCATCCAGCCTCATACAAAGGTGGCGCAAACTATAAGCACCTCCAACAAGATCTTAGAGCCAAGAAGAAGTCGTTATTAGAAAAAAGAATGAATTATATGTATTCATTTACTAACCCTGAAATATGTTTTGCAAGTGTAGTAAGTGGTACTAATAATGTAAATGTTAATACTAATAATTTAGATAATACAAATAATTCCTTTCTGTTGGAATTAAAAAAATATGATGTTGAACCTAAATACTCAAATGAAAAATCTTCAAAAACAATTAAATAAACGAGCATCTCGTACAGATACAATATTTTCCATGGTAGGTGTATAAATATGGAAAATAGTCAAATGAATACAATTGCAAAAAATCTTAAAATAAAACATATTAATGTAAATTATTTAATACGCATAAATAGAAGGTATGATCCTAAAAGTTTTTTAAATAAACACAATCTTGACATTATTCTTCTAAACGAAGCAAAACTTAATACTAAGCATATAGTTAATTTTGAAAATTATAAGGAAAGATAGAAAATATGCATTACGTGGAGGAGGAACAGCCATATGGATAAAAAAATAATCTTAAAACTTAATTGAAATGCCATTATTATCAAAATTTTTGTGAAAAATTATTATTTTTTTTTTTTTTTATAATTTTTACATATAAATTCATGTTTGAACTTTGAATTCAATGCGCGTCCAGCAAGCATTGTCCGATTTGGCTCAAAATTTGTGCACTAAAGTTTTAGATCCAGTGTCACAATAATCCGACCCGCACTCCCCAAAATTCGGCCAACATTTTTTTTCATACCACCCGCTCACACCCTAATACACATGCATACAGAAATTTGTATGCATCGCTGATAAATAAATAAACAAAAATGTTATTGTAGGTATTTACATTTATGTTCATTGCATTTAATAATTACTTTCAATTAAAAAAGCATGAAAATACATAAAAAACTTTTAAATTACCTTATCAATTTTAAACATCATTGTAAAAAAACTAGCCATTCAAATTTTTTTTTTGTTGTTGTTTTTTCGCTACACCCATCGTAATGAAACAAAAAACTGGGAATACATTTTGTAGAAAACTATTTTATTTAGGCGATTTTTTTATTCGCGATTTTTCGGTTGGCTATATTTTTATTCGCGATTTTCGGTTTTGGCCATTTTTGGCTTTGACGATTTTTTGTTTTTTTTGTAATTCTTGATTTCGGCGATTTTTGATTTAGGCAAATTTTGTTGTTCGCGATTTTCGGTTTTCCGATTTTTTATTTTGGCGATTGCGCCCATATTTTCCATGACTATTCACAGTGGTAATTAGTGTACTTGTGAAAAGTTTCAAGGCTGTCATTTTCAAACTACTTCATATTTTTTGTATAGGAGGTGTCACGCCCATTGGTCCGATCCCGCCAATTTTTTCTCCATGTACTAACATTAATGACCCATGAACTCAGACAAAGTCCCAAGGCTTTCGCTATTACAGTACTCCACATAATATATGACATTAAACTTTTACTTTGTATGGTGGGTGACATGCCCATTTTTCCGGTCCCGCCCATTTTTCCGCGGATCTTTAAATAAGTACATTAGAGTGGCCTTTAAAAATGAAAATGCGATTTTGTGGATAAGCGGGATCCAGTTTGTTACTTTTACATATGAAACTAATATATGTGAAGTTTGGGGACAATCGGATAAAGAAAAGTCGCGCCGGAAATCGATTGAAAATTTCAAGTGTGTTTATATGGGAAAATATGACTTTTTTGAGATTATACGAAAATTTCGTTCTATATTTTAATTTTTCCGACAAGTTGTTGTGAGAATAGAAATCAGTATTAAATTATCTTTTCAAAAATTTTAAAAACTTAAAATCGAAAATATGACTTTTTTGAGAATTTTCGAAAATTTCGTTCTATATTTTAACTTTTCCGACAAGTTGTTGTGAGAATGGAAATCACTATTATATTATCTTTTCAAAAAGCTATAAAAATTTTAAATCGAATAAAAATTCGCCAAGAAATAGTAAATGCCCCAGACCAATTTTGTGCAAAAAAAAACTAGCTCATGAAATTTGATAGAATTTTTTTCAACTTTGAGATATTGATTAAAGCCATAATTTTTTTTGTCTCTATACTTATAGGTAATCAGATATGATGTATTGTTTTATTACCACGTTGTTAACGTATTGCGCATTGAGACCGAAAATGGGAAATTTTTTTTGATAAAATTTTGAACACTCCTTTTTCAAGTTTTAAAAAATTTTCTTAAACAAAATAAAAAAAAAAATGGATCCGGCACTTTAGGGTTTTACCAAATACATGTTAGAGATTAACTGTGTGCCAGAATTTTTTTGACAAGAATTTTATTTTTGCGGTTTTCGAGAAAAATGGGATTTTTGTGAAATATTCTGTACATGTAATCCTTCTAAATTTTTTGTATCAAAGATTTATTAGTTTTCTACTTTCAAATCTTATATTTTATCTTAATAGCCTAGGGTTTCTGAAAAAAATAAAATGACCCCATTAACCCTTTTGGACTTGGGGTCGCATATGATCCCAAGCAAATTAAAGAATATTTATTAAAAAAAAGATCAAATATTTTGTAAGTGCTGCTGAATTTTTTAAATATATTTTGGGTTTGAAAAAAGGTAAGCTGCCTAGAGTTTTTTGGTAAAATTCGACCTTACCTTACACTATAAGTTTTTAAAAAAGCTGGGGGATATTTTTTTTTTTTTTGGGACACCCTGCTGGACATACCCTTTATAATGTCGACCAACGGCTCTAAATCGCATTTTCATCACTTTTAATAAAATTATAGATCGCTGGTTTAATAACATACAGAGTACATTTTATGGTACATACGAACAGCCATTTAAATCTGCTAAAAACTGCATCTTAAAGCCTAGACCACATTTAAGTGCGTCATATGATTCCGGCTTTAATAACACTGTTACAAATTTTCTACGCATTCGAATTGTGTTTGAAATGATTTGACCTTTTTAAGACATAATATCGTCATATCCAATAAGAAGCTAGATGAATCTCCAGCTAACAAGGTCCAGTAACAACCTCCTCTTATGATTTAAACATTTTTATGTTAAAACTAATTTATAAACAGACACAGCTTTAGAGATATTTATTTAATAATAGTAACAATATAATATTTATTAGTAATAATATTCACTCTTTTAGAAATGTTAGCAGACAATATACAAATGAGGATATGGTACAATTTTAATTTTGTGATTTTAATTCAGCTATAGCTGTCTAATTTTTTTTATCATATGATATACATATGTGTTAATTAATTTAATGAAAAATGTATAAATTATTCAAAAATAACTACTGAACTAATAATAAAAACTTTTGCTCTTATATTTTATCTGTATTAGTAAAAATAAAGAATTCCATTGTATCAACTAAATATAACAATTTATATAATTGAATTTATATATAATATCAATTGCAACACCTTGGCAACAGATTCAGTTGCATCAACGAATCCGTTTTCTGTGTATATATTTAAATATGCATTTTAAAAGCGACTTAATTTAAATGTTTGTTGTACTTTTGGTTTAACTTTTGTAGAGGCGCTTGTAGCACTTAGATATTTTTTTAAAAAGGGAAAGATTTGATTTTTAAATATTTTTGTGATAATGGTGAATACTTGAATATTGTATTTTCGTTAACTTAACAACGGTGTGAAAAATGATAAAGCAGTGCATGTCAAAAGTTTTGACGTTTGGTAAGCTTAAAGGATATTGGTTTTTTTTGTGTCTGTATATTAAGTACCGCTGAATAAACGGAAATTTCCAATTATTTCCAATTTTTTTGTACGATTGTATAGGTATAAAAGGGCTTTTCAAGATGGAAACCGTCCTATTTTGCTGAAAATCTATCCTAGTGTTTTTAAACGTTGGCGAAACACATTTTTTTGTCTGAGGAAAACGTAAGTCAAACTAGTTTTTTGGCTATGATTTCTTTTATTTTCTTAATCATAAATTTTATTTATGATCTTTAATTTTTTTATTGTTAACCATAAATTTAATTTATGGGGTTTTATTAAAAATCATTTTTTATTTCAAAAGGATTTTGGTTAATTCAATTAATTTTAAACTCATAATTGAGTGTCGGTTGCCTTTAAACCAATTAAAGACATAACCAAATGTGAGTTCTCCTTGTTCTAAATGTAGTAAAAACCCCAGTTTTTCTAATTAGAATTTTTCTTCGAAATAGAAAATTTCATTCCCGACGTAAATAGCCTTGGCTGTTACCGTAAGCGGTAACTTTCTCATTAGATTGTTTTTTTTTACCAAAAGATAACACAACACGCACACGCGTAAATGTAAAATCCAATTGCTTAACTAAGTTTTCCATTTCAGCACCGAAAAATCCTCGAAGAAAGCTTTTGGCTAAAATCTTGGCATTTCATAAGTTGGTTTTATGAGCGGGAGGCATCAAGCTCATAAAACCAATTACTTCTTTTTTTTGGGAACGGGAAACCCTCTGCGCAAACCTGACGTAAAACTACAGAAATATACCAACCGCATTATCATCTGCATTTTCTTCAAAAATTTCAATCTGCAAATCTACACCCTTATCATTATTACCACCGTCACCATCAGCAAAAGTGTTAAAATCACATTTTTTTTTTCATACAAAATCATAAGTGAATAGTGTTAAAATGGGCGTAAATCGTAAAAATTATCTATAGTAGCCAGCCAGTGAAAAATAAAAAGTGGGAAAATTACAAGAAACGGAAAAAATCGTCCAGGGTAGAAAATTAGAAATTCTAAAGCAAAGTTTATAGTGCAAAGTGCAATTAAAAAGAAAAAGAAGAAGAATCAGAAAAACCGCACCTAAAAAGTTGTTAAAAATCATTAAGTCTTCATGATTCAAGTTATAAAAAAAAATACACGTTAAAATCATTTTCTATTAAAATTAAAAAGAAAAATTTCACTTTATATTTCACTTTAAAACAAAACAGTGTTAAATATATTTTTTTAAATATTTCAGTGTTTATATAACTATAACGAAGAATCCTTAGTTTACTTGAAAAAGAGGAAAAAAATAATTGTTAGAATTCGTTGAAATATCCTAAGTGTAAATGTAATCATATACATATCTTACCATTTTTTTTGAAGTGCGTTAACCCCTTTGTAACGCAAAAATCAAAATAAAACGAGACTCTTCAGTGCTCTCAAGTTATTAGTACAATTGTGCTAAAAACAGTTAAAAAAAAAATATATATATTAATTGATTAATAAATTATTAAATGTTAATGATTTCTTTCACTTACCACGCATAACCTGTGATAAAGTTAAAATTACACTATCGACTAACTAACCATAACCATATGTAAAAAAAAAAAATTAAAAAAATGAGATAAAGACAATCAAGGAAAAAATAATAATAATTCCGAAAAAAAAGTAATTTGGTGGCTTTAACTTGACGTCAGATCGCGCTACAATCACCCATTCTGTTCCGCGATTTCTTTTTAGCGTTTTTTTTTATTAAGTAAAATAAAACAGAAAATATTAGAATCAGTTAAGGGGAAAAAAACACGAAATTGGGAAAAAAAAAATTAACAAAGTGTGATAAAACAAATTTGCATCATATCATAATAGCTTCATCAACTTCAGTTACCAGCATCCAACAGTATGAAAGAGCTTTCATCGAGGGACTGTAAAACTGTAAAACTGTAAGTTGGTATTTAACATTTTTGTCTTAATTTATTTCTTTGCCGTGGGTCAGTGATCGTTCACTGGTAAAGCTTTATTTTAATATTTTTATATTTGGGCTGTTAACATAACGAAAGCTGTCCTGGAGTCATCCTGTTAAGTTAACAGAGCATTTTACGTGGCTTAAAAAAAAAATTTGATCATTTACTGTTGCTTTAATTTAAGAACATTGCCAGCAATTAAAATTTATTTATTTATGGTTCCTGGACAATTAAACTAAATTATTTAAAGATTAATATTAAAAATATATCATAGCGGAAAGTAAGAAGAAGCATCGCTCTTCTCTTTTGAGAGTATAGTGGTGAGTTTCTGTCCTGACTAAACATCCAAGCCTTTAAATGAGTGCATTAGTTTCCGATTTAACCCTTATCCTGTAAGAAAATAAAATAACGAATTATGAATTTTGGGCAAATTTTAACCAATACTTTTTATTTTTTTATTTTTTATATTTTCTTACGGTTAAAACACGTTATTTCTATATTTGAATATGGATTGCGCATAAATTAATTACATGCTTTACATTTCGTATTATATCTAGTACTGTTTTGGACCAGAATTATATGGCTGAGATGTGCGCTATTGCATCTCATCGTACAAAAGGTCAAAACCCAGTTGCTCGAGGAAAAGCCTGTGGCGAAAATATTTACTTTTATTCCATTCGGGATTTATTGAAGTCGAAATCACAAAAGCATAACATGCAGATATATCAAGCATATTGTCTAAAAGAGTTGCGGGCCATATGTTGTCTTTCTATTACATGCGTATGTTTCTACAGATTGGTCTACTGTATCCACTCCACCCTTTTTATGATTATAGTATTCTATAATTTCTGGTTTCTTCATCTTTAATTTTTGAAACGTGATGCAATGTACTTAGTAGATAGACACAGCGATACCTTTTTGGTATATTGACTACTAGTGCTGTTCAATTTTTACGTTCGAAAACGAATTCCCTATAAGATACAGGTTTCATTTTCATATCCAACATATGTGGAGGTAAAAAAGTTTTGTTCTTGTGAACTGTACCAACTAAAGTAATTTTTCTTTCTAAAACTTCAGCAGCAAGATCATATGACGTGAACAAATGTTCTCAAGTAAAATTTCTGCCTTTAAGTCCTGGTGCTAGATCCAACACGACGTGTTTTATATGATTATTCTCGGTTGCACAATTACGGTCTTTTCCTGTATATACTTGAAGTGACCAGGCATAGTTGGAAGCAGAGTCACATAATGCCTAAATTTGTATATCATACTCTATGGGTTCGAAAAGAATATATTGTTTGAATTGACATTTTATGCGAAAATGTTACATGTTACATATGTTTTGGATTGTGCATTAGATGCATGTTATTGGACCGAATTGGGAATCTTCGGAAAGACATAGTTGCTTCACATCGTCCCATAAACACTATAACGCTTCACTTCATGAGCGATATACGCCCGCTAATAGCAACATTCAAAAATAAACCTTTAGTGATATATGATTTATTTCCTTCCAAACTTCTCCCAATACTTTAGTTCCTGATGAAATATAAAAAAATATTTTGACACATACACTTCTTCCATTTAGATCAAAATATTTAGAATAGTCATTATATAAAGACTTATTCGAATAAGGACCCTATGTCAGTTACACGATTTACCGCATAAGGAGTTGGGTTTGGACCAATAGAAATAATATTGTCTGCACTTTTCCTACCCACCGGTTGGATTTTTCGTACCGTCTTTCGAAATGAGACCCGAAAATGACTCTTCTTGTTCCGCCAACTCCTCCTGATTAGAGCAAATGCTTTCTCCAACGCATACGTTTATATCTCCTGAAAAAATTTGAAATTCTTCATCGGGACTTGGATCGCCCATTGCATTGCTTTCATTTTCATCCTCGGACTCACTCTCCTCTCGACTAATGGAACTTTTTTTTGTAGTAAATATTATTTAGTATACACTAACTTACTTACCGTTTTTGACATTTGACCTACCCAAAAAGAAAATATTTACAGTTTCTCTATTAAATGTATTTCCAAGCGTCACAAAACAAGTGAGACAAATTCGCAAATATACAAAAACCAAAGCAAAATAATTATTTGTTACTCGTTGCACGGTGTATGAGTGTATCGGCATCGTATATCTTACGTTTTTAGAGATAAGTAATTGTAAATATTGAATATAATTGGTAAAAAATCAGATTTAAATCAATTAAAAATACATTGGGCAAAATTTACCCAAAACGCAGGATTCGCTACTATTTTTGTAGAGCCTTCCCCATTGGAACTACAAACTAAATTTTTATTATATTGCTAAATATATGTAAAAGAATAATTGTCAAAAAGATTTATTATAAAATTATAAAAAACATCCGAGATATTTAAGGTTAAACAGGCGTTTGGGCAAAATTTGCCCAAAATACAGGATGAGGGTTAAATGATCAATTTTACAAGCTATTTAGATTGTTTTTTTTTTTTTTTGGTTATGGTACATTTCGCTAATTTAATTTTTTTAATAACAATTTTTTTTTTATAAAAGTGGTTTTTCCCTTCGAATTTTTTACGGTTTATACATTTTTATTAACAACTATTTTTTTGTTATAAACCAAGTTTATTCTTGGAACTACATTATTTTTCCGCGATTTTTTTTTATTTTTCACAATTTTTTTCTTAAATATTGTATATTTTATATTGTCCTTGGCAACCGAACGGGATGCAGACCTTTAATAATTTTTTTTCAGCGTTTTATTTCGATTTTTGCGATCCTAGTAGTTATTGTAGTAATATTTAAACTTCAAAATTTCTTTTTCATTTTTTTTTGTCATTCAAAATTTCTTTTAATTATACATCATTTGTTATTTTTTTTTCTCCACAAAATAAATAATTTTTTTTTGTATGCTTCATATGTCAAATATAACTGCTCACGTCACATTTTTAGATTTCAGAGTAAGCTGATTTTAGATTTTAAGTTGAGATTAGATTTATAATTAAGTTGATTATAGGTCATATGTTTTTTTCCTCCATCTTTTAAATACAATTTGAATTATGAATTTCTAAAAAGCCTTTGTCTTGATTCCTGGTAACCTATGCGGATAGGGTCATTTATTCGTGGGATCATATGACACAAATTTTAGCTTTCCAGTATATGATCATGGTAAGGAGGGGTAAATGTGTTTATCATCTATGCTCATTCGGTTAGAGATACGACACTCGGTTCCACCGTAAATAAATATTCCTTTTCACTTCTTCTTTTCTTCTGATTACTAAGCATGTACCAAAATAAAATTTTCCCTGGTAGCATATCCCCCTTTAGTAACTATCAAGCATAACGTAGCGAAGAATCCTCCCCGTTTGCCGACGAGATAGAGGCCGGAATGTAGGTGCATGCTGCTGCTACTTAAACTTGACAACAACAATACTATTCGGTTATACGCTGATTTTGGTTACATGCTACACGCTACACTTTATACTTTAATTTAACTTGTACTTTTGTGTTGAATGTATTTTCTTTATACTATATAGACTGCATTTTTAAGTTTTTATGATATTTTTTGCTTTTTTTTTTTGTTATTTTTAAATTTGTTATGATTAATAAATGTTATAAAAAAATTTCAAATGCATCTTTTTAAATTTTTATCACATATTTTTCTATTTTTAGTACATTTAATCTTAGCAACAGTGACGAGTACACATGCGTTCTAAGTATGAGTTATAATAATTGAACAATTCATGATTATGCATACGTAACGTGCACCACAATATAATACTTTTTTTTTAAATAATTAATATTACTGATTTTTGTAGTATTCTTATTTCGAGCGACGATGCCCAGGCACAACCCTTGAAATATTTAAAATTAAACAAGAATTGCGTTTGGACAATCAGAGCTAAAAATCGAATTAAACCAACAATGTACACCATCATGATTAAAGAGGATGCATGTCAAATAAAAGTTTCCTTTATATGAACTTACCACCGTCAATTGTAAAACTTGCTGCTTTCCATCAAGTTTGCTGCTGACAATTCGTTTTTTTTTTAAGAAACACAGAATCTTCGAAGTACAATGTTAATGCCGGAGACACACAAGGTGTGAGAAATATCTGAAACCTATTAAAATAAAACAGCATTCTTGGACATTTAACTTGAAACATAGAAAATCTGATTAAAGCTTCTTCAAAAACAAGAACATAGTTTTATGTGGTTTTTCACTTTAAGAAATTGTCAAACAAAAAGAAAACATGTTTGGGGATATTTGGTATTTGCTTCTCTTTCATTTTTCTATATTATGATATCCTTATCATAACGAACTAAGAATAAGGGAGTAGAAAGCAAGTGGAAAAGCTGCTCTACTAGGAGGTCAATATGGATGATATGACTTAAGTTTTCTTTTTCTCTTTTTTTTTTTTTTTGCAACTATATTACATTTGCTGTCATATGATCTCATTTTATTGTCATGATAGCACAACACTTATACTTTATATTTCTTTATTTTTTCTTATTTTCTATATGGTTTCTTTTTTTTTTATTTTGTTTTATTAGTTGCTGTAGGTGATGCTGCTGGTGGAGTAATATCACGTGTTTGGTTATTTTGAAGACTTTAGCTTGGAATTTTATAAAAGTTAAAAGTTGCTATTGTTTAGCCATTGATAGTTGCAGTATCACAGTATTGGTTTTGAATATAGCAGATGGCAAAATGTTAGTGTATCTTTTTCTTTGATAATATCTATATTTTTGTTCACAGCTGTTACCATGTACATGATGTTGGTCATTATACAAATCTCTACACATACATTCTCATACAAAAAGACCTTTAAATGTTCTTTTATTGTGGTCAATAACAAACCAACAAATCCAATTTCAGTTTGCTTTATATCCATGCAACCGGCTGTCCTTCTGTGCGAGTGTATGTGTGTGTGCTTGTTAATGTGTTGAGTGTTGGTTTTATTTCATGTGTTTGAATTGGGTTTGCGGTCATATGTGTCATTATCGTATTACACTTTTGTAGTGGTGTTCTTGTGTCTGTCACCTCAGTTGATTGTTTTCTTTTTAAATTTATTGTCTTTGTCTGTCACTATTTGTTCAAAATAAAGTGTTAGTTTTCACAATTGTGTTTATTTTTTTTCATTATTTTATCATTTTGTTTGCTTTTTTATATATCATGAATCCTGTCCTGTTTATGTGCAAGACATTTTCAGTCAATTTAAATCACGTACACATGAATTTAGAATTGATATAAATTTAATTAATATTTTGAATATATGATAAAATAATTGGATAATGATAATGAAAATGTGTGGAAGAAATGTATGCACTTTTAAAGTCAAAAATTATAAAACACGTTAAAAAGCTTTAACCTTGTAAGGAGTTGAAGTTAGTTTTAAAGGCGAAAATGACCGGAAAAGTTCTGTGTGCAGGATATAATCTATATAGAAACTACTAGAATATCACTTTGGCTTTAAGCATGATCTAAGCATATGAGTAGAAACACCTTTCACTTATCATCTTCAGGATTCTCGTAACCACTAAAGAAAAAAATTATTTTTTTTATATTTTTATTGTGAGTATAACATAGCATACATTCCTGAAAAATATATCTAAACTGTATTATTAATCAGACCGGTTTATTAAATTAATAATTTTGTTTACCCCTAATTAATTGACATAATTGTAGACTAGGGATATTTAATACCACACATTAACACCTTTTGATTAAAATATTAAAATTGCAAATATTATTTTTTTTTAAAGAAAATTGCAAAATATGAAATTTTTTTGATAGCCTAAAGCTCAAGGATTGAAAAGAAAAATAAGAGTGTTAAATTCTGCTTTCTTAAATCGTTCATAAACTCCACCTGTTTCTCAAACTTAATATTATAATACTGTTGGATTCGGCTACCATTTTAATACAGTTGCAGGTAATAAGCCCTTAAATTTTACTACCATTTATAGCTGAAGTTGTTTGTTTTCCAGTATATATGTCATTTCTAGTTTTGTGTTTTTTTTATATAGAAATAACTAATTATGAAAAACTGCATAATTTTTGTACTATTAGAGTAGAAAATTTATAAAGATTCCTTTATATGAGTTCAAAGAGAAAATCTTTTTGAACTCAAAGTCAAAAGAAGGGATTACAGTTTGCAATGTTTTGAGATTAAAAATTATATGGTATTCTTGAATAAAAATCTTGCAAATTTTAGTTTATACAAAAGGACAAAAAAAAAAGTAAAAACATAGCTCGGTTTAGACCGGCTATCCGATACCTTATACCATGCATTTGGAGTATTGGTCTAAGGTCCAACTAATTGGGTATAGAAAATAAGCATAAACTAAATATGAGTGGAATTTTTATTATTTTTTTACCAGTAGAAATGAAAAAGTTCATTTCGGATGCAATTTCCAAATGTATAGAGACTAGGTTAAAAAATTCCCCGATACTGACTATATTTCATATGGTGGTGGTGTTTTAATTGCTGTATCATGCCTGTTTGCTTCCGAATCTCTTCAATCTGAATCTTCTCCAAATATTGAGTTTGTCAGTGTAATGATAAAGCTTAATTATAAAATCATTTTCATAATCTGTTCGTATATACCTCCTAATTCTCCCGAAGAAATATACCCTGAACACGTTCAGGCCATCAAATCAGTTGCTCAACGTGCTAAACCTGAGGATTTAATTTAATTTTTGTTGTTGGAGATTTTAATTTACCATCTATAATATGGAAAAATTCGCCTGATGCTCCGGATTTTATTCCAATTAAATCTAATAACTGTGATGATTTAATATTGAATGAGATAGTTGATCTTAGTCTTTACCAGATGAATGGCGTATTTAATGAATACGGTAAATTGCTAGATCTGGTATTTACAAATAATCCAGAAGATTGTATAATAACTCGCTCTGATCCTATCACCTTGCCGGAAGA
Source organism: Cordilura impudica (assembly GCA_963682025.1). Taxonomy (NCBI): domain Eukaryota; kingdom Metazoa; phylum Arthropoda; class Insecta; order Diptera; family Scathophagidae; genus Cordilura; species Cordilura impudica. The sequence goes on along the minus strand of OY821519.1, from coordinate 68,029,423 downwards.
TCGCTTTCATCCAACTATTGAAATTAGCTGTGTTTTGCCTACTTTTGTTGGATCCAATATTCGTATTAATAAAGATAAAGTTTTTTGTTTTAAACAAACCAACTATAGCAAATTGATTGATCTAATTTCTAACACTAACTGGAATGATTTGTTGTGCCACACTACTATTGACTTAATGGTGGAGGTCTTTTATAGAACTATGTATTCTTTTATGGATGAATGCATCCCAAAGAGTTCTGTCTACAAGCGAACTGGCCCGCCTTAGAACTCAAAACAACTATCAAGATTAAAAAATTTGAAGAACAAGTATTATAAAAAGTATAAAATTTATGGTTCTCTTGTAGTTTTTGAAAAATACTCCATTCATCGTGCCGAATATAATATTCTTAACAATAATTTATACAAAAACTATCTAAGCAAAATGAATGAAGATTTCAATCGTGATCCTAAAGCCTTTTACAACTTTGTTAATTCAAAAAGAAAAACTACTGGTTATCCATCTGTAATGAAATTAAATGATATCGAATCTTGTGATGATACTATAATAAGTAACATGTTTGCAGACTTTTTTGCTAGTACATATTCTGTTGCTCATTATTGTTCCAACAGCTATTCATATCCAATAAACACAAATCAAGCTATATCTTTTCCCCTAATTGATAAGGCAGAACTTGTTAATAGCCTGAAGAAACTTAAAGTTTCATTTACTCATGGACCTGATGGAGTACCTAGTTCAATATTCAATTATTGTGCTACTTCCTTGGCAACACCACTGACTCTGTTGTTTAATGCGTCAAAAAAAACGGTTATTTTTCAAAATTTTGGAGAGCTTCTTATATCATTCCATTATTTAAATCTGGAAATAGATCGGATGTTTCTTATTACCGTGGTATTGCTAAACTTAGTGCAATCCCTAAGCTTTTCGAAAAATTTATTACAGATTTTTTGTGCTATCACTCATCGTCAATTTTGTCACCATTTCAACACGGATTTCGGAAAGAATGCTCTACCGTTACAAATGTGCTTCATTTTACGACAATAATTAACGATGGTTTTGTCAAGAAAAAACAAGTAAGAAAATTATAGTCGGTCTAGACCGACTATACGATACCCTATACCATGCGTTTAGAAACCCTATCTCTTAGGCCCAACTAACTGGACATTGAAAATAAGCAAAAACCAAATTTGAGTGGGATTTTTATTAATTTTTTTGGCTGCAGATATGAAAAAGTTCATATCGGATGCTATATCTATAAAGGGGCTAGGTCCAAAAATGGACCGATCTGGATCATGTTTGGTAAAGTATCTTGTATTTTGCAAAAATATGTACAAACAAAATTTGAGAAGAATCAGTGCAATATTTTTGTTTTTTAATAGATTTAAGTGAAGGTCGGGAAGCAGCGCTATATAGGGTCAAAGGGATCACATTTGGACTACTCATTAGTGGATGTAATGAACGCATACAAACCCAATTTGAGTAAGATCTATATGACAATTTGGATCTTATGGCAATTTATGTCGATTTCATATGGGTAATTTGTATGGGGGCTAGGTCTGAACATGGACCGATTCTCACCAATTTCAATAGCGTTCATCCCATGGCCGCTAAAAGCTTATGTACTAAATTTCATCAAAATATATTCATATTTGCGACCTGCAGTTTGATTACAAGCTTTACATGGACACACAGACGGACGGACGGACGGACGGACGGACATTGTTAAATCAACTCAGAAAGTGATTCTGATTCGATCGGTATAATTAAAGATGGGTCTAGGTCAAATATTTTTGGTTGTTACAAACAGCAGCACAAAGTCATTATACCCAAACCACATAGTGGTATAGGGTATAACAAACAGATGCAGTATACACCGATTTTAGTAAGGCTTTCGATAAAGTAAACCATAACCTTCTACTGATCAAATTGGATTTATTAGGTTTAACACCATTAAGCCTTAAATGGATAAAATCATATCTTTCTGAGAGAACACAACGTGTAATGTATAATAATATGTCATCTAAAGATATTACTGTGACTTCTGGTGTTCCACAAGACAGCTATCTTGGACCAATTCTTTTCTCCCTTTTCATCAATGATCTTCCAAAAGTGATAAAATTTTGCAACGTTTTAATGTACGCTGATGATGTTAAAATTTTTTTAAGTTACTGTTAACATAATGATCATATTCATCTTCAATCAGATCTCAACAATTTCTTTTCGTGGTGTAACCGTAACCTAATGGAACTAAATTTAAAAAAAAATGTAAATGTATGCGTTTTTCTAGAAATAATGTTTTTCCTGCTTACTACTTTTTGGGCGGATATCAGCTTGAACTTGTTGATATTTTTCTGGATTTAGGGATTCTACTTGATCCTAAATTAAACTTTGTATCTCACGTCACTATGACAGTTAATAAAGCTAGAGGTACACTCGCCTTTATTAAAAGATGGGCAAAATAATTTATTGATCCTTACATAACCAAACAACTTTTTACATCGCTTGTAAGACCTATTTTAGAATATGGGTCAATAATATGGGATCCCTTCTATAACATTCATATTCAACGAATCGAGTCTGTACAGAAACAATTTCTACTCTTTTGCTTACGTGGCTTACCTTGGAATTCTGCAATTAATCTACCTTCATACGCTGATCGACTTAAATTAATAAAATTACCTACTTTGGAAAGCCGTCCTGCATAGTCCTGCTAAAAGTAACATTTATCATCAACCTAATTAATGGTGAAATCTGTTCTGACTTTCTTGTGAACAATATAACTTTTAATGTTCCTCAACGAGTATCACGCCAATTCCAACCACTCTTTGTTAAATCTTTTCAAACCAACTATGCTCCAGCTGATCGTTTTAGAAGAATTTGTTGTGTTTATAGTAATCTTTATCAATTAATTGATTTTTCGTTGAACACTGATATAATTAAGCATAATATCATTATTTTCTTAAATTCCTAACTATTTGTTTTTATTTTTAAATTATTTAATTGTTTCAATATATGTACATATGTAATTATATCATTTATACAGGTCTGTAAGGATTTATTCCATTGACCTAATAAATAAATAAAAAAAAAAAAATGGGGACTATGACTAAAAATTTTCCTATAGGGTTTTGGACTACTTATAAATGGATATAATAAGCTTACACGTACAATTTGACCGACATCTATATAGTAATTTGGATCTTATGGCAGTTTTGTTGATCACATAGCGGTAACTTGTATGGGGACTAGGTCTGAACATGCATCGATGTTCACAAATTTCAATAGCGTAAGTTCTATGGGATAAAAAATTTCATACTAATCACAGACTAAATTTTATCAAAATATATTCATACTTGCGACCTGTAGTTTGATTGCAGGATTTACATGGGAACAGAGACGGACGGACAGATAGACAGACAGACGCGCAGATGGACAGACATCGCTAAATAAAGCGGTGTAATAAGAAATGAGTCTAAGTCAAACATTTTTGGTAGTTACAGACATCAGCACAATGTCATTATACCCTTCCCCCCCACATAGCAATCGCTCAGATGGATAAAGAACTCATTAGGGCACACATTGTTGCACAAAAATCGGTTAGTGAAATTTAATTTAGCACTAATTTCATATATCTGCGGTCACCAGCATTAACCGCATAAGTAAAAAATCATGCTTTCGAGAAAAATAACTTTTTATAGAAATGTAATGGGGTTTCATTGCGACTTAGGTCAGCGTATTTTAATTAATATCTTTTCAAAAAACAGTGTTAGAGAAATGTGGATTTCATGGAAATATAAAGCCGGTTTAGTAGAATATGATAGCATACATAACTTAAATTGTTCTTAAGTCGACTTAGGCGATTATCGCTTGTGATGTTATTTTAGTATTTTTGATGTGTAAACATCACCATTTTGGAGTTGGACCAATTTGGAGTTCCAAATGAACTCAATGGCTTGTAGCTGAATCTCGGTTTCTTTTGCGGTGGACCAGTCGATTTAGCAGCCGATTTGGAAGTTGATGGCCAAGCCTCCGGTTCAGTTTCCACAACCTCTTCATAAGCAATATCAACATGAATGTTTCGCTCTCTCTCAATTTCCAAATAGCCGGCAATCTCAGTCAAAGCAGTTTGATCTTCATTAATTGCGATGGTATTCTCGTCGATTTATTCTTCATCGGATACTTCATGTACATTGGGTGGGAGTACGTTGACACACTGAACCGGATTTTCGCCATCGCTCCAATTCTCTAAAATATCTTCAATCTCCCTCATTGTTGTTTTCTTTGAACGTGCCATTTTGCAATTCTGGAATCGAGGAACAATACATATTCACAAACACTCGGAATTACATATCAAACGAATCTATAAACTACTAGGTTCTCACATTTATTTTCGAAAAACTATTAAAATGTAAGAATATGATAAGCAGGCACAAAACAAGTCTTTTCTTCAGAAACACACAAAAGAAATGTCAAAGCGCTATCATTTGGCGGGAAAAATTGACATTTCGTATTTGTATGGGATTTTATGGTATGTGTTCACCGCCAGTGTTCGATTAATCGAACACTTTAATTTTTGACATATCAGGAAAACGAGAAGAGGTAGAAATTTTTTGATGACAGATTTGGAATCAGGGGGCCATAAATAATCTAAAAATATAACTTAAATAAAAAAATTCTAAAATTTTTGCAGCGCACGTTAATAACTACATTTTCGGGTTTAATTAGGACGAAATTTCTTTCCTTGCAGATTGTGAAGATGATGGTGCGGAAGCAAACTCTATGCTTTGTCTCATTGAGATTTATTCCAAGACCTTTAGTCGTAAGGGGTATTTTTAAAATAAACATATATTTTTGTTCACATTTTCTCCTTAATCTGTTACATTATGCAATGTTGTAAAAAATATTCGTTTCCGACTTTTACAATACTGAAACAATGAAACGATTCGTTTCATAATGAGTAAGGAAATTTGATTTATTTCGATCACGACTGCGAAAATGAGGCCCCATTTTTTCCAGTTTTTATACCCTATACCACTATGTGGTTTGGGTATAATGACTTTGTGCTGCTGTTTGTAACAACGAAAAATATTTGACCTAGACCCATCTTTAATTATACCGATCGAATCAGAATCACTTTTTGAGTTGAATTAACAATGTCCGTCCGTCCGTCCGTCCGTCCGTCCGTCCGTCCGTCCGTCCGTCCGTCTGTGTGTCCATGTAAACCTTGTAATCAAACTGCAGGTCGCAAATATGAGTATATTTCGATGAAATTTGGTATATAAGCTTTTATCGGCCATGGGATGAACGCTATTGAAATTGGTGAGAATCGGTCCATGTTCAGACCTAGCCCCCATACAAATTACCCATATGAAATCGACATAAATTGCTATAAGATCCAAATTGTCATATAGATCTTACTCAAATTGGGTTTCTATGCTTTCATTACATCCATTAATGAGTAGTCCAAAAATGATCCCTTTGACCCCATATAGAGCTGCTTCCCGATCTTCACTTAAATCTATTAAAAAACAAAAATATTGCACTGATTCTTCTCAAATTTTGTTTGTATATATTTTTGCAAAATACAAGAGACTTTACCAAACATGATCAGGATCGGTCCATTTTTGGACCAAGTCCCTATATAGATATAGCATCCGATATGAACTTTTTCATATCTGCAGCCAAAAAAATTAATAAAAATCCCACTCAAATTTGGTTCTTGCTTATTTTCTATGTCCAGTTAGTTGGGCCTAAGAGATAGGGTTTCTAAACGCATGGTATAGGGTATCGTATAGTCGGTCTAGACCGACTATAATTTTCTTACTTGTTTTTAATGGCAAACTTTTATATACACTCTGCACAATGGGATGGAGGGTATACAAATTGTGGATTTATCCATTCCAGTTTTAGATCCACTTAGTTGTCTGAATCCGCCTTTTCGTATACGAAAAAGAACTTCGACCATATTTTACAGGTATGTATATTAGGGTGACAGCTATTTTTTTTTTGGATTATTATGACACTGGATCCGACACTTTAGTGCATATAATTTGAGCCAAATCTGACAATGCTTTCTGGACGCCCATTCAGTTTAAAGTTCAAATAAGCATTTTTATGAAAATTATCAAAAAAAATCATTTTTCTTAAAAATTTTGCTATTAATAATTGCGTTTTAATTAAATTAATTTATAAACCATAATATAGAGTAAATTATCTTTCTAATAAAATAACAAACTTTATTATCGATTGAAAAACAGCCAAGTTATATCAAGTTCGCCAGGCAATAAATTCGCCGCAGACCACTTGATTAAGAAAATCGAGCTCACATTTTTAAAGACATTGAAATAATCTACAACAACAACATTTTTGCATGCTCCTGATCCCAAGATGATCTCATATAAAGCATATTGCATCTCGTCTGTTGTTATGCCGTTCTAAATTAATGTCAAAACGCTACGTATTTTTTTATCACTATTTCAAAATCTCCAATTTGACTTTTTCGAAAATTTTGTTCAAGTAATTTACGGAAATCAACGACTGGTCTTTACGGTCTTATTAACAAAATATGTATGATTAAAAATGCAAATATTGTAGGTATCCTGTTCTTGATTTGGGGAGGGCAGCGATTTTATTTCACCGGATTTCAAGAAAAATGTGGTTTTTCCTACTTTTTTAACTTTTAGGCTAAATCTTTTTGGGGTTTTCATATTTCAAATATGTTTTATAAAAATATTACACCAAAAATGTTGTTGTTGTAAATTATTTCAATGTATTTAAAAATGTGAGCTCGATTTTCTTAATTAAGGGGTCCGCGATGCATTTATTGCCTGTGGAACTTGATATAACTTGACAGATTTTCAATCGATAATAGATTTTGTTATTTTATTATAAAGACAATTTACTCTAGATTATGGTCTATTTAATAATTTAATTGAAACGCAATCATTAATATCAAAATTTTTGTGAAAAATTATTAATATAAATGCATATTTGAATTTTGAACTCAATGCGCGTTCAGAAAGCATTGTCCAATTTGGCTCAAATTTTGCGCACTAAAGTTTTAGATCCAATGTCACAATAATCCGACCCGCACACCTCAAGATTCGACCAAAAATTTTTTTCATACAAACCGCAGTCACATTCTTTAAGATTGTCTTTACCAAGTTATGCTCGGCAATTTTAAAAATTTGTAACATGTGTGATCACACAAGTTTTATTTGATTATTTAATTCTGGAAATATATTCATAACTTTAATTAATTATAGATTGCTAATAATTTTAGTACGCCGATATGAAACCTGTTGCCTACCTCTGATATAGAATTATCTTTTAATTTAGCCTGTGTTTAGGGTTCGCATATTCAAGCACCCTCTTAGCGAGGCATCAATTGACATCTTTGGCTTAGTTATTTTTTTAGTAAGTTAGTTGTTTAGTTATTACTTATATATTTTCAACTAATTTTTGTTTCTCTTCATTTATATAAAAGTTTTCCTGTTGATACATTTACAACTTTTTTTATTTCCATTAAATATTGTACAAACTTTTAACTTTTAATTACTTGTTAAGCAAAATAATTAGCATAATTTTATGTTTCTAAATAGTAACAACATTCTTATATTTATAAATAAAGAACTTTGCCATTAAATAAGAATTGAGTTGTTGAAAGAAAAATTATAAAAACATAAGGCATATTTAAGGATGCAAACGTTCTGCTATTTAATACCAACGTAACTGTAAGCAATCTGAAATGAATTAAATATTAAAATGAAATTGAAAAAGTAAATGAAAATGAGAAAGCTATTAAAGAAAAATAATAATTATCCTTTAATATAAAAGAAATGTATCATAATGTTATCTTTCTTAAGTTTTATACCAGATAGAAAGGAAGATAAACATAAAATGTGCGATAAAAGTAAAGATGTCTTTGATGATATCAATTAAAATAAAGTAAATTAAATGAGATAATTTAGCCATGGCAACTTTTGCCAGTTAAGTTGTTATCAAGAATTATAATTTTACCCTTGGCTAGGCTTATAGAAATTTTTTCCAACATCTTGAGCATAAGCTAAGAAGAATATTATAATAATTTGAGTTTGGAATGTCAAATATAAAGTTTTAATATTTTTATCATTGATCTGATTTTTATTAAAATCACATTTTGGTCATTTAGATATTTTGAACCCTATTTGGTCATATAAAAATAAGCTATTGATCGAAATTCGACCGTAGTTGAGCAATTTTCTAAGTTTCAACGTTACTGAGATTCTTTTGCCAAATAGTTATATGAAAACAAGTAAGAAAATTATATTCGGTCTAGACCGACTATACGATACCCTATACCATGCGTTTAGAGACCCTATCTCTCAGGACCAACTAACTGGATATAGAAAATAAGCATAAACCAAATTTGAGTGGGATTTTTATTAATTTTTTCGGCTGCAGATATGAAAAAGTTCAAATCGGATGCTATATCTATATGGGGACTAGGCCCAAAAATGGACCGATCCTGACCATGTTTGGTAAAGTCTCTTGTATTTTGCAAAAATATATACAAACAAAATTTGAGAAGAATCAGTGCAATATTTTTGTTTTTTGATAGATTTAAGTAAAGATCGGGAAGCAGCTCTATATGGGCCCTATGACTAAGAGTTACCCAATAGGGATCATTTTTGGACTACTGATTAGTGGATGCAATATATACATACAAACCCAATTTGACTAAGATTTGTATGATAATTTGGATCTTATGGCAATATATGTTGATTTCATAGGGGTCATTTGTATGGGGGCTAGGTCTAAACACTGACCGATTCTCACCAATTTCAATAGCGTTCATCCCATGGCAGATAGATCAATTACCAAATTTCATCAAAATATATTCATATTTGCGACCTGCAGTTTGGTTACAAGCTTTACATGGACACACAGACGGACGGACGGACGGACGGACGGATGGACATCGTTAAATCGAATCAGATAGTGATTCTGGTTCGATCGGTATAATTAAAGATGGGTGTAGGTCAAATATTTTTGGTTGTTACAAACAGCGGCACAAATAATATTTATTCTTTGTCAACTGAACAACAACAAATAACTATTTGCCTGTTTTGTCCATGTATAATACTGGTTTATAATTATCTATTATTGACAGTTTTGAAGCCACTGGTGAAATTTATACAGTATTGTATTTGTCGGAACAAACGTTAAATTTAAATATATATTGAGTGTAAAGTCGTATAAATACTTCAAATTCATTAAGAATACCCAAAATACTGGTTGGTTGTGTGTAGCCAGATCGTAGCTTTACTGTAATCGTTACCGTTGCCGTTTTTTGTGTTGTGTTGTTTTTGACCTGTAGAGCTTAATAATGGCATGTTTGAAAAAAGGCTGCTCTTTGGTTGATTATGAAGAAAGAATGCTTACCTGTTGGCTTTGTCATGGTTTATGTCACTTTAAATGTAGTGGCCTGTCTGGTTTGGTTGCTGAGTCAATATCTAAACATAAAAACTTGCACTGGCGCTGTAATGGATGTCAAAAAATTGGTGCTGATTTTTATCGTTTCTTTCAAAGTACGAAAGATAATTTTTTGCAAATTCAACAAAACCTTAATAATTTATCTTGTCAAATAAATGCTTATGGAAAGCTTTTTGATGATTTCAAATCCTTAGAGGGATTTCTGTCACCATCCCCAACTCGTCGTAAGTCGCCAAGGTTCTTGAATAAAGAAAATTCTAGTCAGAATCCTGGTCCTAATGGAGCACATCAGAATAGTACTACTGCTACTGCATCTGCTTTATATTTACCAAATCCTTTTCAAAATATTACAGGTATTGATCCTGCCGTTTCTCATTCAAACAACGTTCATGTTTTAATTAATAAACCTACTCCAATATTAAATGAAACTGCAGCATTTCCGATTACATCAAATGCTAATAACCATAGTACTCAGCATGCTCTGAACATTATTGCTCCAAATATTTCTTCAATGCCTAGAACTGCTACGGCTAATAATTTACTTTATAATCCTGAGAACGCTGGTCGATTGATTAATTTTGATGCTGCATCACCAATTCCATCTGCTTCAACATCTGGTACTTCAAATATAGTGCCTACTACTGGTATTGAATCAATACCCACTCCTAGGTTGCGAACAATTCCTCCGAAGAAAACTATATTTGCTACACGTTTCGCACATGATACGAAAGCTGATGAGATGAAATTTTATGTGATCTCTAAAATTAAAAACTGTATTCCTGAGGATATTAGTGTTTACAAAATGAATTCCAGAAATAGAGCATCATTTAAAATAATTGTTCCTGAATACCTATTTGAACAAATCGTAGATGCCAGTTTTTGGCCTAAAAACGCATTAATACGTGAATTTATATATAGAGAAGAAGATAATGCTCGGCTTCCCAAATCCGCTGATCAAAATCCAAAAAACTAATATACATCTTGTATCAAAACGTTAGAGGTATGAATTCAAAACTTTCGTCAATTTATTGTAATAGCTTTGGCTTCAATAATCATATTATTATATTTACGGAGACCTGGCTCAGTAAAAAAGTTAATAACTCTGAGATTTTTTGCCCTAAATATCAAATTTTCAGAAAAGATAGAGAAAGTTGTGAAAGAATTGAAGCCGATAAAAATAATAATCAGTGTAATAATGTAATAAAAAAGTCTGGTGGCGGCGTATTGGTTGCTATACTAAACGAATTTTCGTCTGAAGAAATTATCTTAAACGATTTTTTACATATTGAGATTATATGTGTTTTAGCTAAAATTAATAACAGGTCCATATACATTATTTGCTCATACATTCCGCCTAACTCTCCGCTTTCTGTTTATGAGGATCATCTGAAAGCTGTTGATTTAATCCAAAATTATATAAAACCATCTGATTTATTAATGTTAATTGGAGATTTTAACATGCCGTCTACATCCTGGAAAGCTGATCCTGATACCAATTATTTAGTTCCATCTCATTATTCCGATTCTTCAGCTGCATTTATTCATGGTTTATTGGAAAATTGTCTTTTCCAAGTCAACTCCGTCACAAATGCATTTGGTAGACTGTTGGACCTTATTTTCGTTAATGAACCGAATGACTTTTCAATATTGCGGCATAGCCCTATTTCTAATCCGGAAGATATATACCATCCAACACTTGTGATATCTTGCTTTTGTTCCTATCCTCTTCATAAAAAAAAGTTAACTCACAGCGATAAAATCTTTTGCTTTAATAAAACTAATTACCAAGATTTACAACTCCATCTATTCAAAATTGACTGGATAAATGTGTTATCTCGTTGCAATGATAACTTGAACTTGTGTTTGCATACATTTTATCATCACCTCTTTGAATGTTTCTCGGCATCTGTACCTAAAATGTTACCTCCTAAATCGAATGGTCCTCCTTGGAATACAAAACATCTATCTCAACTTAAAAATAAGAAAAACAAAATGTACAAAAATTATAGAAAATATGGAACATTGATAGACTATATGAAATACTCGTTATCAAGATCGGAATTTATTATTGCTAATCAATTGGCATATAATAACTATTTAATTAAAGTAAGGAATAATCTAAAAAATAATCCAAAATCATTTTATAAATTTATTAATTCTAAAAGACGTACTGCGGACTTTCCTTCGGTTATGAAGTACGGTGATTTAGAATCTTCAGATGATAACTCCATAAGTAATATGTTTGCAGACTTTTTTGCATCAACTTATTCTTCGACAGTATTTAATAATCTGTATCCATACACAATATCGGAATCTTCAATTATTAATATACCATCCATCAATCAACATACAGTTCTGAATGCCCTGACAAAATTAAAATTGTCGTATGCTGCTGGTCCTGACGGTGTTCCTAGTTGCATTTTGAAGCGCTGCGCACATTTATTGTATATTCCTTTGACTTATATGTTTAACATATCCCTTAAATTGGGTTACTTTCCTCCCATTTGGAAACAATCATTTATTATTCCCTTCTTTAAGTCTGGATCTAAAGCTGGTATTTCGAATTATAGAGGTATTGCTAAATTAAGTGCTATTCCAAAACTATTTGAAAAACTTATATATGACACGTTGTCACATCATGTGTCCTCTGTCATATCTCCAACGCAACATGGATTCTGCAAATCACGCTCTACAATAACAAATCTTTTGGAGCTTACAACTTTAGTAAATGATGGTTTTATTAATATGAAACAAACAGATGTTATTTATAATGATTTTAGCAAGCCATTCGATAAAGTAAATCATGATCTATTGTTGTTTAAGCTTGACCGTATGGGCTTTGGTATAATGCTAATAAAATGGATCGGATCATATTTAAAAGACAGAACACAATGTATTAAGTTTCGTAACTCGTATTCCAACAACATAAAAGTATTATCTGGTGTACCTCAAGGTAGTCACTTGGGACCTCTTTTATTTACGCTATTTATAAATGATCTTCCTTCTGTAATTAAACATTCAACTACATTAATGTATGCAGACGATGTAAAGTTAATTTTTACCCTCAACAATCTTGATCAACAATCACTTTTACAGAATGATATTGATCGTTTAACTACTTGGTGTAATATGAATCTAATGGACCTAAATGTCAAAAAATGCAAATATATGATTTTTACAAGATCAATTCCAATAAATGGTAGGTATATCATGAATAATGCTGTGCTTGATTTAGTTGATTCATTCAACGACCTTGGCGTACTTCTGGATAAAAAATTAGACTTTAGAAGTCATATTTCGCTAACAATAAATAAAGCTACTGGTGTACTTGGATTCATTAAACGGTGGGCTAAAGAGTTTTCGGATCCGTATACGACAAAACAATTGTTTACTACCTTGGTAAGACCAATACTCGAATATGGGTCTGTAGTCTGGGATCCGCAATATCATATACATTCGAATAAAATTGAATCAGTTCAAAAACAATTTTTGTTATTTTGTCTTCGTGGTTTGGGCTGGGATCCTAATATGAGGTTGTCATCTTATGAAAATCGTCTGGCTCTAATTAAGCTTCCTACATGGAAAAGTCGCAGACATATGCTAAATGTTACTTTCCTGTTAAAACTGTTAAATGGTAGTCTTAAATCTGAATTTCTTATCAACAAAATAAATATAAATATTCCTTTTCGATCATCAAGAAATTATAACTTTCTAACTATCAAATATTATTGTACAAACTATGCTAATTTTAATCCACTACGTAGAATTTGTGATGAGTTTAATATGCTGTATCAGTTTATTGATTTTAATAAAAGTTTGGATATTGTGAGAAGAGATATTATATTACACTTAAATGCATTAAATCAACTGAATTAAATAAATGTTATATATCAATTTTGTTAAATGTTTAATTATATATATAAATTATAATATAAATGTACATATACTTTAAGTAGTCTGTAAGGATGATTCCATAGACTGAATAAATAAATAAATAAAAAAAAAAAAAAAAAAATATGTATACAAAAACAGCTATAAAACATGTTTGTAAACATGTGTTTCAAACAAAAACATATTTTTTTTTTTTTGGAACAGTAGTAAATAACGTTTCGTCGGGTTGGATTCGTCGCTTCTTTAATTTCGGATAAGAGGAAACACGTGTCGGTGTTTGTCTCACGATCCTCGTGCTTGTGGCTCTGCATGCAGTTGGGTTAAGGTACTATCACACGATGTGTTTTTTACATATGTATGTACTGTCAAATTTTCCCACAGCAAAAGTTATACACATCGTGTGATCGTGTGATATATATGAAACATTGTTCATGTACAATACATGAGGAAAGTCACATGTAAATTTTTCTGTTAGAACAGGTTCTATTTTACCTTGACAAACATACATATGAAAATACAACACTGCTTGTGGCGAAAGAAAAACAGAGTATATTATAAAGATTAATATTGAAAGAAAAATAAATTGTTTAATATTAACAATTAAAAAATATATAAAATATATAACTTTTTTCTTAACAATAAATTTTTGTAAATTCACAAATTAAATCAGCTGTTGTTTACATTTAGAGGTTATGGCATACGGAAATACATATGCACTTGTGATAGCAAAAATTATGAATCGTATGTAAAAGGATAATTCCGACAGATATACGGAATAACATATGGATAAAAAAAAGTGACGGTACATAAGTAAAAAACACATCGTGTGATGTCACCTTTATGTACATAAGTGCATGTGTTCTGCTTATATGATAATAACCATTAGTTTGTAATCCACACATAATGTGTGCAACCAGTCCTGGTATATGATTATTTTAATATATTCAACCAATCTCTGTCTAGTGACAGAAAATCAATTCAAAAAAAATATATATATGTTAGAATTATTTTGTGTGTCGAATTTTGTATACAAAAATACAACTCTGAAAGAATTGAGTAGTTAGTTACTTTTGAGTATCAAATACCTCAAAAAACAACCAATATAATGTACTCGATATTCAACTACTCAGTAACTTCACAGTACTAAAATGGAGTAAAACTGCGGGCTGTATTTTATTTAAAATTTTTACCGAATTATATTTTTCTCTTCTTAGTTTTATCTGCAAACATAAAAATTCATATATCAGAACGTAAAAAGGTGACCCAAACCGGAAACTATAAGGCCCGAAAAACAAAATAAAGAACAATAGTAACGACTCACTAAAAAACTGTCGATATTATAACAATATTTTTGAGTTATACCCACTGTGATTTAGTAAACAAAAATTTGACTGCAAATATAACAACTCTGTATTTGGATGTTACGGAACGTATCACAGTGTTGTTATACACATCGCACAGCTCAGAGCTTCCTGTTAAGCTTTGCGCTTCGTATATAAGTATGTAGTAGTTTTATTGAGTTGTTGACAAAATATGTACGAAATTTCAATGAAAGTGTAAATGTTAGATTTTAATTTCTAATACAATAGAAAATTATTTTACAACTTAAATAAAATCATTTAAACGAATAAAAGAAAGGAAAAAATGAATGTATTAAAAATAATTAGGGTTTAGTTTCAAGGTTAAAACTTATTTTAACGTTATTTATGTAGTTGAGTGAGTGCAAAATAGAGGCTAAATTAGAAGACCAGTACCGCGGCGTTTTTTTATGTTAGTTCGAATTTTTTTTAATCGACCTTCGAACTTTGCAGTCAAATGCCGATTTTCAGTATATTGTTTATACAGTTTTTTGGCTATAACTCCTCGACTAATTGATATTTTTTCAATCTGTAAAAGCCACATTATTGCTAGAGACCTGTGCAACAATTAAAATTTAAAAAAAAAATTGATTTGGAAAATTTTTGTGGTGCTTATGAAGCAAAATTTTGGAAAAATTTTTTTTATGCTTTTTGAAAATATTTTCCACAAAACTAAGTCTTTTTTGCTTTCTGTTTGATCTATACCATGCTTCTCAGTTTCTTCAATAAATTTAATTTAAAAAGAAAATGGTCTTATTCGATAACTTGCGTTAAAAATCCCAAAACCATTAAATAAATAGCTATTTAGGTAGAAAAATTGAAAAGGGATGTTCCAAGAATTAGGAATTAGTAAAACACCTTTTTTGTTTTCAACCACCGCACAGGAAGCGATTTTTTTTTATTTCTTACAAGCGAACTAATTTCAAAAATGAAGATTCAGTTAAGACTCGAAACTCAGTCGAAGCTGATGTCTTTTAATTTTCGGTCGATCGTGATAAAATTCGGTATTAATGTTTTTGGAACTTATTTCATTTTGTGAGTGATTTAAGTTAAGTGCATCGGTTTTATAAAAATAACAAAAACAAGTAAGAAAATTATAGTCAGTCTATACCAACTATATGATACCCTATACCATGCGTTTAGAGACCCTATCTCTTAGGTCCAACTAATTGGATATAGAAAATAAGCACAAACCAAATTTGAGTGGCATTTTTATTAATTTTTTTGGCTGCAGATATGAAAAAGTTCATATCGGATGCTATGTCTATATGGGGACTAGGTCCAAAAATGGACCGATCCTGACCATGGTTGGTAAAGTCTCTTGTATATATACAAACAAAATTTGAGATGAATCATTGTAATATTTTTGGTTTTTGACCAATTTGACTAAGATCTATACGATAATTTGGATCTTATGGCAATTTATGTCGACTTTATAGGGGTCATTTGTATGGGAGCTAGGTCTGAACATGGACCGATTCTCACCAATTACAACAGCGTTCATCCCATGGTCGATGAAAGCTCATATACCAAATTTCATCAAAATATATTCATATTTGCGACCTGCAGTTTGATTACAAGGTTTACATGGACACACAGACGGACGGACGGACGGACATAATTAAGTCGATTCAAAAAGTGATTCTGATTCGATCGGTATAATAAAAGATGGGACTAGTCCAAATATTTTTGGTAGTTACAAACAGCAGCACAAAGTCATTATACCCAAACCACATAGTGGTATAGGGTATAAAAACATTGTATAATATATATTGTATTAAAAATGTCGGAACCAAAATGTAAAATGGACCATTTTGGTAATGTTTGTGGACGTTTCGTAGCATGCGATGAAAAACGTTGCAATACGAGTGATTTTTTTTGGAAGCCTATAAACAATATTTCTCGCAAGAGTTTATCACTGACGTAAACTATGCCCCTCAAAAAGTTTGCTTTAATTGCTATTCAACTCTTATGCAATGGAAAAGTGAAAAGAAGAAGGCTATGCATTTTGGTATACCAATTATGTGTTTAGATAACAGCCCGCATCAAGAAGAAAATTGCTGTGGATATATCAACTACCATAAAACTTTAAATAGAAGGAAAGCAAATAATAAAACTTATGTAGCAGTGCCAAGTGTCTAATTACCATTACCGCACTCAGAATTCGTTCCAGTACCAACATACCGAAGTATTGATCTTCGAATAGATATTAGTACTACAAGCGCCGCTGCTACATCCATGGATTTCTTCTCAGAATACGACCCTGGTGAAGGTACATCCTATGAAACATCAAAGGACCCAATCCAATCACACAAAACCAATTGGATGAAATTGTTGCAAATTTGTGTTTGACTCAGAAAAAATCAGAACTACTGGCTTCATTTTGGAAAGGAAATAATTTGCTGGCGAAAGGTACCAAAGTAACAGCATATCGAAAACACCAAAAAGAGTTAGAAAAGTTCTTCAATGTGAATGATGCAAAAAATTTCGCTTATTGCAACGATATTGAAAAGTTAATGTAGACGATAGGGTTAACCTATAAAAAAGATGATTGGCATTTATTCATCGATAGTTCACTAATCAGCTTAAAAGTTGTGCTTTTACACAAGACAAATAGAAGGCCTTCTGTTCCGATTGCGTATAGCACTGACACTAGTGAAAATTTCGATAATTTGAAACACATTCTGGAAGTAGTCAAATATAATGAACACCAGTGGCGCATTTGTTGCGACCTCAAAATAGTTGCATTGATTACAGGCTCAACAGCATCTGGCCGTCCAAAATATCCGTGTTTTTTGTGCGATTGGGATTCACGATACGGAGAAGGTATTAAAGGAAGAATCAAGTACAAACAGCATAAATGGAATAGTCGCATTGGACGGATATGGCCTAAAGACAATAATCTACACTAAAGTCTTGTTCCTGAAATGAAAATTTTGTTGCCGTTGCTCCACATTAAACCTGGCATTGCTAAAAATTTTTTGAAATGTATCGCAAAATGACCAGCAGTATTCAACCGCTTAAAAGACATTTTCCCAAGACTAAGTAACGCCAAAATTCAAGAAGGGGTTGTTAATGGTCCCGACATACGGAAACTACTGAGTCATCAAGATTTTGAGCAAGTTCTGACAGATCGAGAATTAAATGCATGGCTCGCATTGAAAGCAGTCATTAAAGGACTTTTGGGTAAAGAACGCAAAGAAAACTACAGGCAATCTGTTGCAAACGTGTTGGCAGCTTTCGATGAAATTGGGGTTAATATGTCGTACAAAATTCATCTCTTGCATCAGCATCTTGATCAACTCGCTCAACAGTTGCCAACTGAATCTGATGAGCAAGGCGAACGTTATCACCAAACTGTGCTTCCATTTGAAATAAGGTAACTATGGAGTGTGCAGAGTGCACAATTTAAACATGTTGACGATTGAAAACTATTTTCGTTTCAGGTACAGAGGAAAGAAATTTCCAGATGCAATACTCGCTGAAATTTGTTGGTGGTATAAAAACACCTTTGAAGAAGAGGAAGACGAGGACAAAGAGGAAGAAGGGGAAGACAAAGATGAAATTCCAGAATATCTATCTGTTGGAAGAAATTATCGACCTTTCTGATGATGATGACGATGACCAAGATATTAGAGAGAGTACTGGCCAAATCATTAATTAATTTATTAAATTTTTATACCCTATACCACTATGTGGTTTGGGTATAATGATTTTGGGCTGCTGTTTGTAACAACCAAAATATTTGACCTAGACCCATCTTTAATTATACCAATTGAATCAGAATCACTTTCTGAGTTGATTTAACAATGTCCGTCCGTCCGTCCGTCCGTCCGTCCGTCCGTCCGTCTGTGTGTCCATGTAAACCTTGTTATCAAACTGCAGGTCGCAAATATAAATGAAATTTGGTATATAAGCTTTTATCGGCCATGGAATGAACGCTGTTGAAATTGGTGAGAATCGGTCCATGTTCAGACTTAGCCCCCATACAAATTACCCCTATGAAATCGATATAAAATGCCATAAGATCCCAATTGTCATATAGATCTTACTCAAATCGGGTTTTGTATGCGTTCATTACGTCCATTAATGAGTAGTTCAAAATTGATCCCTTTGGCCCCATATAGAGCTGATTCCCGATCTTCACTTAAATCTATTAAAAAAACAAAAATATTGCACTGATTCTCCTCAGATTTTGTTTGTATATATTTTTGCAAAATACAAGAGACTTTACCAAGCATGATCAGGATCGGTCCATTTTTGCACCTAGTCCCCATATAGATATAGCATCCGATATGAACTTTTTCATATCTGCAGCCAAAAAAATTAATAAAAATCCCATTCAGATTTGGTTTTTGCTTATTTTCTATGTCCAGTTAGTTGGGCCGAAGAGATAGGGTTTCTAAACGCATGGTATAGGGTATCGTATAGTTTGTCTAGACCGAGTATAATTTTGTTACTTGTTTTTACTTAAAACTTTTCATAACTAACATTTCAAAAATATTTATTTATTTATTTATTTATTTATTTACATTATATTTTACAAACTAAATTTATAAAATACTAGCTGAGTCCGGTCCGCGTTGCTGGCCCAAAGAAAACAACTGGATTTTATATTGCATCTAAATTTTAATACCGAGTGTCGGGCAAAAGTAAAGCACGATTTAATAATATTATGAATATGACTGAAAAAAAATTTACGTTTTCTTGAATATTTTAACACCAGCGCCACCTACAGGTGAAAAACATTGTCAGCAACTTTAGTTTTATGTACATAATATATGTTGCGAATTTGAGCTAAATTGGACCGTAAATAAATTTTTTGGGAAAATCTCGACCCCAGCGCCACCTATCAGGTACAAAAAAAAGTTATGCAAATCGGAGAATCAAAGGAACATATGGGATGAATACGAAGTCGCTAGCATTAGTGGTTCAACAATTATTAGAGTACCAACATACGCACCAACGCGTTGCAACGTTTTTATATATTAAGATGGAAATTTCAAAAATATATTTTTTTTTTCCATATTTTTATAATTTCTTTTTCAATGTTTCTTCAAAACTGAACAAAATTGGTACATAAAAAATGAGAAGTAAATTAATATTAAGCTGGAAAACGCAAGTTTTGTATTATGATTGTTGTCTTTTCAAATAAAATTTATCGAAGAAACTGAGAAGCATATTATAGATCAAACAGAAAGCAAAAAAGACTTAGTTTTGGGGAAAATATTAGCATGAAAAAAAAAAATAATTTTTCCAATATTTTGCTTCATAAGCACCACAAAAATTTTCTAAATTAATTTTTTTTTAAAAATTTTGGTTGTTGCACAGGTCTCTAGCAATAATTTGGCGTTTACAGATTGAAAAAATATCAATTAGTCTACGAGTTATAGCCAAAAAGCCGTATAAACAATATGCTGTAAATCGGCATTTGACTGCAAAGTTCGAAGGTCGATTAAAAAAAAATTCGAACTAACATAAACAAACGCCACGATACGGGTCTTCTAATTTAGCCTCTATTTTCACCCCTCACTCTCAGAATCGACCTAACTTTTGCTAACCTGAATTTGTTCCACAGTGTTACCCTATGACCAACATTACTGATATTGGGGTTCGATTCTAAACAGTCTGTTAAATTGTTGTAAACTGTACACCAATGTATTGTTTGATTTGATCTAAACAGAGATATATATAATATTACCGTTAAACTTTTAAAATGAAATCATATTTCTTTAAAAAGGTGGCTCAACATCAACTATACTAAACATGACTGCTGTGTCAGTTTGAACAGCTTCATTGTAAAGTCGTAGATCTGAACCACGATTTTAGTTATTTATTTATTTATTTGGTTTCCTATATTTAAAGTACAGGATCGGTATAATGCGATACAGTATTTAATGAAAATATAACACAATTTATAATTTTTATAAAAAATAAGACAACAAAAATTATTTTAAACAATATTTAAATGGTATTGAAAAATTGGAAAACTTGTTTCCAAAAATGTCATGCCTTGCTTAAATATTGCAATGTTGGCGGCAGCCAGTTCCAGAGACGTACAGTGGCGAGCATTAATGGATGAATGTTGGTCACTGTTTTACTTAAATATCTACAAAATCATGAATAATATATCAATTTTTGCGAAAGTTTCAGATTTTGTTCCTTTTTTACCATATTACACTATTGTGTACAAATAAATTTAAATAAAAATTACCAAATCAAATTATTTTCCACAATCGAAATTTAAGACAATTCATCTACTTTTGCATGTAGTGTTCTATCTCTTTTTATAAACAAATAATTCATTAGTACCGTTATTTTTTGTTATTCTGTTTTCGAGTTCTTCTTTAGTATGTTTTTTTGTGACATAAAAAGTAGATTTAAATAGTTTTTGATCGTTCAGCAAAGAAAATTTTACGAACTTTAAGAACACATTTATAAATTTAATTAAAATGAGGAAAATAAGTGCAGAACTGGAAAACAAATAGTGTTTTTGACTAAAAAAGGACAGTCTGCAAGAGAAGTTTCAAAAACATTAAAAATATGCCATAGTACTGTCCTATGTGCCCGAAAAAGAAGAAATGTGAAATCCATGGCTGTGGCCGACGGGCGCCAAAGGTTACTAACAGATGGAGATGCACGCCTTATGGAGCGATTAATGAGAAGCAAGAATACCAAAACACCAAAACTGGCTGCCAAAGCAATAAATAAGAACGTTAGTGAGTGGACGGCGCGTAGAGCCCTTCGGAAGATTGGACTGGTGTCGGCAGTCAAACAAAAAAACCTGCTCTGTCAGAGAAAAATGTGAAGGCAAAACTGGAATTCTGCAAAACTTATGGAAAATGGACTGTCGACGACTGGAAGCATGTAATCTGGTCAGACGAAACAAAAAGCAATAGATTTCAATCAGATGGAAAGGAATACTACTGGCACTGATCACATGAAAAGCTTCAACAACATCAAGTGAAGCAAATGGTTAAACATGGCGGAGGTAGTTTGATGGTTTGGGGGTGTTTTAATTGGTGGAAAATTGGGCCATTAATAAAAATTGACGGCATAATAAAAAAGGAAAACTACCTGAATATAATTCAGAGCAATTTGCCAGAATTCACTAACAGTAACGCTACCCGGAAGAAAAAGTATTTTTTCAACAAGATGGAGGTCCTAAGCATACTTCCAAAATAGTGAAGAATTGGTTGTCTAATCAAAAGTTTTCAATACTAAAGTGGTCAGCACAAAGCCCAGATTTAAATCCCATCAAAAATTTGTGGGCACTTTTAAAAAGAAGACTGGCTGTATATGAAAGAGCCCCGACAAACCTGTCTGAGATTTGGCTGAGAGTTCAAGAGGAATGGACCAATATTCCAAAGGAAACTTTGGAGAAATTGGTGTAGAGTATGCCAAACCGCATTCGAGGTGTTAAAAACAACAAGGGATTGTGGACAAAGTACTAAAAATTATCAAATAATTATATTTTGTAACAACGTGCAAAAGTGGATGAATTGAGTTATGCTAAGTTTTTTTGTATTTAAGTTAAGTAAATATTTAAGAGTTTTTCGTATCTTTTTTATCTTTAAATGAAATATAGTAAATAAGTTTAAAGCCCTGAAAATTTCATTTTATTTATTGTTGACGATTTTGTAGACCTTTTAGTAAGAAAGTCATCAACATTCATCCATTAATGCTCGCCACTGTATGCATTGTTTTTGAACTGCCATTCAGAGACCAAACTTGTATACCTTATTTGAATTATAGAATTATTTCTTCTTGAATGAGAAAAGCATATGCGATCAAACAGATATGTAGGCTCACGTATATATATAATATATTAAATTCACACCGTAAAGTTTTCGTGCATACGGTATGATGTGGGATGATCTTTTCAAATTGTAGACGTATCTTAATATAGACATAAATGAAGTTGTTAATTTCCTATAGCTAATAGAATCACAGCTGGCTAATAGAGCTAATGGAATCATAGTTCGCATCCGTACAACAAAGTTGGAATTAGATCGGTTTTTGCAAGTAGAAGGGACTGGTGTAAGATGTTGAGTTTTCCACAGTGACCGAAGCATTGAATACGATTACGTTTTTCCCGAAGCGTCATTTATATGATCAGACCAAATGAGAGTTTTATTAAAAATAATTGCAAGGCTTTTGATTTTTGTGTAATTTCAATAATTTGACGGTTAAGGATAATATCTGGTATTGCAAGAGGAGGCACAGATCTTCGAGTAATAATGATACATTACGACTTATTAAGACATAGCCCATAAATGAATTCGTTTAAGATCCACACTTAGGTTCGCAACACAGTTATTCAGTTCATCGAAACGACAACAAACGAAGTTGCACATACATATGAACTTTACAATACGAAAGTTGCCTAGACAGATCATTTATATATATAAAAAAAACACAGTTTCCAACTTTGAAATGCTTTATCCCTTTCACAGATTTTATTCTTAATCTTATTAATATTTTTAGTTGAACATTTTTTCACAGATACTTCAAATCTTATTCTATAACGTGTATATGAAATAAAAAATCCAACAATAATTGATATATTAGAAAAAAAAAACATGAAAATACACCTTTTTTTCGCCTTATAACCTACCCCGCCTTTAATTGTTGATGGAATAAACGTACAAATATTCTTGATAAATGAGGTAAAATGGCAATACGTCGATACTCTTTGTTAGATTTAGGTATTGGTATTATTTTAGCAAACTGCCAGTTTGTACTACACAATGGTGTTCTTGTTATGAAACCCGGTGCAGTTTTGAGCTCGCAAATGGCACCACAAAAAATGTGTTTATCGTTTAATTATGTTACTTAAAAGGTTATTTTAAATATTTAGTTTTCAGGTTTTTAAATATTTAATAAAATTTAATGGCGATATTCCGAAAAATACCGATATCCCGACAAAAAGCAAAATTTCGAAAATTCCCGAGATCTCGAAAAAATCGGAAAATCCGGGGTTTCAGTTTTAAAAATCTCGAATATCGGATTTTATAAAAAATAGTCCCGTTCGGAACCTCTAGTTTCCACATAAAGCCTGAAATAATTTGCAATTTTTAATTAAAATAACTTCAAAAAACACATTCTTTATTGATGAAGTGATTAAAAAGCGTATCTAACCCTGGAAATGAGATCAATTGTAGAGATGGTTTATCAAAAAAACTGTTGAATTCATCAGTGTCGATGCCAAAATTAAATCTCATCTAGATCCGTATATAGTTGTGTGTCGCTTTCCCTACTTTTTGGTAATCAATTTCTTTTTTTTTTTTTTGGCTGGGAAATAATATAATAGAAAATGTAATGAACATAAAATTTTATGTTCAATTAATAGTTTATTTCAGTATATTAAGCACGAATGCTCATTTCTAGGAAGGAAGTAATGCAACTTCTGTGTTTGTTCTTTGCTCTGTGTTCAGCGTAGGCATAAAGTTTAGTTGGTTTTTGGTTAAAAGGGAAAAATCTTACAAATAATAATAAAAAATGAGGCATACAAACTTCCGCTTTCAAGGAAGCTGGCATTAGAGCAACCCACAAACAAAAAGTTTTTATATCAATTTTTTTTTTTTGTTATACACATACATACATACTTACACTATATACTTGTGTGTATGTCAGATTTTGAGGTTAGATGAAACTGTGATTTTTATTAATAAAATATGAATTGAAAGTATGAACCGAATTCGCACAAACAATTGTTATAAAAAGAAATAATAATTTTATCTTCAGATATATTTAAACATATAAGGTAATGAAAGATATTCAATCAAAGTTCTTATCAATATCAAAAAAAAAAAAAATATTCCAAGTTGTTTCGTAAAATTGCCATAAATGAAACCATGACAGACAGCATCATCATTTAATTTTTTAATAAATTTCTAAGCCAACTGAATATGAACAGGCCGCTGTTACTAAAGCCGGAATTCTCTACAGTTGTAAAAAAAGCTCTTTCTAGTTTTGGGACGTACTGTGAATTGGAATATATGTTGATGCGAAATATCAAAAGATTATTAATTTCTGTATGCTTTGTAATAAGAATGCTCAAGCACGTTGTTACTTACAAAGCAGTAATCTGTTGTTGTTCTCCAACACTTTCCTACATGTTTTGATTATTTTATAAGAAAACTTTATGATTGAAAATGTATTTATAAATTCTGTTTGTCATTCAACACCGTTTCAAATAAAAATTTGCCTCCGCAATTTATGAATTTAGGGAATGGCTCAATCATATTTTTGGAATATAATAATGATTGTCATGCCTTCGATGTCTGCGAATTTATT
The DNA here is from genome assembly GCA_963682025.1 of Cordilura impudica. NCBI lineage: Eukaryota > Metazoa > Arthropoda > Insecta > Diptera > Scathophagidae > Cordilura > Cordilura impudica. Next base: position 68,004,403 of record OY821519.1, on the reverse strand, counting down.
GTGGTTATTATATGGGGTCTTTGTCTGATTAGTGCTTTTAATTTAAGAGCACATTTAGAATGTGGACAAACGCATTATGCAGCATAATATTTTAAGTAATTCCGGTAAAAAAAATTTTATACTGGGAGTTTGACCTTAATTATACCCTATACCACTATGTGGTTTGGGTATAATGACTTTGTGCTGCTGTTCATAACTACCAAAAATATTTGATCTAGACCCATCTTTTATTATACTGATCGAATCAGAATCAGAATCACTATCTGATTCGATTTAACGATGTCCGTCCGTCCGTCCATCTGTGTGTACATGTAAAGCTTGTAATCAAACTGCAGGTCGCAAATATGAATATGTTTTGATGAAATATTGCATGTAAGATTTTATCGGCCATAGCATGAATGCTGTTGAAATAAGTCGGAATCGGTCCATGTTCAGAAATAGCCCCCATACAAATGACCCTTATGAAATCAACATAAATTGCCATAAGATCCATATTATCATATAAATCTTAGTCAAATTGGGTTTGTGTGTATTTATTATATCCATTAATCAGTAGTCCAAAAATGATCTCTATGGGACAACCCTTAGTCATAGGCCCCATATAGAGCTGCTTCCCGATCTTCACTTAAATCTATCAAAAAACAAAAATATTGCACGGATTCTTTTCAAATTTTGTTTGTATATATTTTTGCAAAATACAAGAGACTTTACCAGACGTGGTCAGGATCGGTCCATTTTTGGGCCTATTCCCTATATAGATATAGCATCCGATATGAACTTTTTCATATCTGCAGCCAAAAAAATTAATAAAAATTCTACTCAAATTTTGTTTATGCTTATTTTCTATATCCAGTTAGTTGAGCCTGAGAGATAGGGTCTCTAAACGCAAGGTATAGGGTATCGTATACTCATGATTCAAAGTATGCTTTCGAGATGTTTGCAGTAAATTAAACTGAATTTTTACATCGATTTGTAACAATGGATAACACGTGGTTCCATTGTTATACACCGGAGTCCAATTGGGAGTCTATGGAGTGGCTACAAGCATGCGAAGGCCGACCAAAGCGGCCAAAGACTAAATAATCGGCTGGAGAGGTGTTTTATGGGATGCACGTGGTATAATATTTATTGATTACTTGAGAAAGGAAGAACAATAACTGCCAGTTTCGATGTTGAGTTATTGGACAGATTGGATACAGAAGTTAAGAAAAACCAACGACCCCACTTAAATAAGAAAAAAAAATATTGTCCCATTATGACAATGAACCGGCGCATTCATCTGTTTTGGCTTCAGAAAAATAGCAGCCGTTACATTACGAATTACGTCCCCACCCGTCATATTCCCCAGATCTTGCCCCCAGCGATTATTATTTATTTATTTATTTATTTATTTATTTATTTATCTATTTATTTATTTATTTATTTATTTATTTATTTATTTATTTATTTATTTATTTATTTATGTTGTCTACTGATTTACATCTTACAGACTATAAAAATATAATAATAATATTATAAAATAATTAATATTTTTTAGTTTAAAAAAAACTTACAATATGAATTAATTGAAAACCTTAAATAAGTTCAACTTAATATTATTTTTATCTAAGTTGAAATTTAAAAGGATTGAGAAACTGTTACAAAGTTTTAACATCTTGTAATTGGTTCATTAACCCAATAATTCGTACGGTGAAAATCTTCTTAAAATAGACGCTCGTGGCGTAAGTCGCGATGAGGAGTATGAACCCTCACTAAATCAGACAAAGCATCACAACATATACTATTTGTTAAAATATTAAATATAAAGATTGTTGTCCTAGAAATTTACGCCTGCTTTCATTAGAAAGAACATATCCAGACCAATTTATTTTCTTAAATGCAAACTTTGTAAATAGTTTCTGAATTTTTTCAATTCTGGCAGAATGGCTTTCATAATAAGGACTCCAGATTATAGAGCAATATTCCAAATTACTTCTAACGAAAGAAACATATAATGATTTTAATGCGACAGGGTCACTAAAGTCCGCAGTATTTCATTTAATGAATCCCAACATTGCATACGCTCTAGATGTTATGTAATAAAAAACAGGATTATGACAATGAGTATATGACATAACGCAACATTTATCAATATTTAAAACAAGTCTGTTTAAATCACACCACTCTTTTAGTGATAACAAATCTTTTTGAAGCATAACTGGATGTGATATACTTGTAATATCAGCAAATAATTTCAAATCATCGGCAAATAATAATGGTTTACAAAATTGCAAACAGCCAGGTAGTTCATTTATAAAAATTAAAAATAATAGTGGACCTAAATGTGTTCCCTTAGGCATACCAGAATATACATTAATTGCATTTTCCGAAAAGCTGAACTAATTTTAACTATTAATTTCCTATTCATAGGAAAACTTTTAAAAAACTGCAACAAATTTCCATTAATACCAAATTGGTGAAGTTTTCCTAACAAAATATCATGATTAACTGAATCAAAAGCCTTCGAAAAGTCAGTATCTATCACATCAACTTGTTTTCTATTCTCCATAGAAACTGTAATCTGATAAGTGAATACTACTAAATTTGTACATGTGAATCGACCGGGTAAAAACCCATGTTGAAAAACTGAGGTTTTTGAACATTTGTTCCCAGGCTTAAAACATGGCTGCATGGAAATAAATTTTTCACAAATGACTTCTTATATCAGATATGGAAGCTTATTTTGAAGAGTGTGGCAAATAGTATTTTTTTCAAGGGTATCAGGATGTTAGAGGATAGTTGGCAGATGTGTATTTCACTTAGCGGAGGTTACTTTGAAGAATAAAATTGATTCAAAATCAAAAAAAAAAAAGTTTTTCATTGTTAAGGCACGCAGTTTTTACTACATGAAGTATCAACAGAGCCCAGTTCACTATCATTCACAAAAAAAGTATTACTAGCAGATTCCACCGCTCGAAATTCGAGTGCAAATTCTAGGAAATTTTATTTTTTCATTTAATAAAGACCCTAAAGATATGCTTCACAATTCAACTCATTTTAAATGGAGGAAGCAAACTCAACACATTAACACAAACACATTAACAAATTTAATAAACACACACATAGCATTATATAATTTTATGTATGTGTTAGTAGCAACTTTAAATGATCATAGTTCCAAAAAAATTTTCCAGACGATGAAAATCTGTAAATTTGGTAAACAGCTAAAAATAAGTACCTTTCAAATGACAAAATTTTTGTCAAAATCGGAGTAAAACTGTGAAACTTACGTTGGTCACAAAAATCGCCTTGCCTTTTAATATTATAGATGTATATTTTTACGTCTTTAGAAGGACATGTGCTTGCATTTTTTTTTATATTGAGCTTCACAAGATTTATATTTACTTAAATAGGATTGTAGCAAAACAAAAAATGGTGAAAGAATTTTAGAATGTTGAATAACAGAAGGGAGATCGTTGATAAATAAAGTACAAATTACTGAACCAAAATGACTTCCTTATGGAACACCAGAAGACACTTTTATTTTTTTAGAGACCGCGTTTCTAAATTAAACCCAATGATAACTGTTCGTCAAATAAAGAATTACAAATATCCCATTCCAGCGTACATATGTATGCGGATGATGTACAGTTGTACCTAAGTGGCTCAGTTAATTCAATCAACGCAAGCGTGGGAAAACTCAACCAAGATCTGGACACCATATATCGTTGGGCTACTGCTAATGGCTTATGTCTGAATCCTAAAAAATCAAAATGTTTGGTGATACACAAAGGAACCATAACCCCGCATATCGAAGCTGAAATCCTTATAAATGGTCAGAAAATTGAAATTGTACAATCAGCGAAAAATCTTGGATTAGTCTTCAACAAAAATTTAACCTGGTCTGATCATATAAATTCACTTGTATGTCAAACTTATGTGAAATTAAGAACGCTTTGGGCAACGCAGGTATTTACACCTTTAAGAGTCAGGATACTTCTGGCAAAGACCTATCTTATTCCGGGACTTACCTATGGTTGTGAACTCTTTTCTAGTTGCGACTCTATAAGCAGAAATAAGCTCGATGTTTTATACAATAACATCATTAGGTATGTTTACGGGTTAAGAAAATACGACCATGTGTCTGCTTTCGCAAAAAGCTTATATGGAGTATCTTTTGAAAACTTACTTAAGATAAGGGTATTAATACTCATACATAAAGTTATTTATACAAAAAACCCGCAATATATGTATGCCAAAATTCAGTTTGCAAGATCGAATAGGGGCAAACTAATCATCATACCAAGACATCGACATTTAGTTTCGGAATGGCAGTTCTTTATCCATGCCGCTCGTCTTTGGAATACAATTCCACATGAACAACAGCTTAATAGCAATGCAATGCATTTTAAAACTTTTTTGTTTAATTTTTTCACTTAACCATTTTCCATAGATTATGTGATACATATATGTAATTTTTTATTTTTATTTTTTTTTATTTTTTTATTTTTATATTTTTTGTATCTATGCTATTTCTGTTCGTAAATAATTATACTTACTTTTTATATAAACTTTATTATTATTACTACTATACATATAAAATTTTTGAGATTGTTGATCCCTTATCCACATATAATCCTGTACTATAATTAAAAGACTTGGTCTTGTTGTACAGGATATCAATAAATAAATTAATTAATAATTAATTAATAATTAATATGTTTCTTAATTTCATTGAGATAAGGCTCGGTGCCAAGTTTCATCACTCTACGAACACTCGTTATAGTTTTTAGACTCAAATGTACCTATTATGAGATCCCACTCTGTTATGGGAGAAAATTGGGAACGTCAATTTCTGGAGTTTTATCGCTTTAAAAAAAAAGTTCCAAAACAAAAGTTTATACTAAATATGTGATCTAATGAAATCATAAAAAAAAATTTAAATCTTTTCCAAAACAGGTTTTTAGACACCTTGCTATATATACATATTTTTTCAAAATATAAGTGACTTTACCAAATACGGTCAGGATCTAGTCCCTATATAAATATAGCATCCGATATGAACCTTTTCATATCTGCAGCCAAAAATATTAATAATAATGCCATACAAATTTGGTTTATGCTTATTTTCTATATCGAATTAGTTGGACCGAAGAGATAAGGTTCCTAAACTGTGGTATAGGGTATCCTATAGTCGGTCTAAACCTTGTTTTTTTTTATAGAAATAAGTGAAGAGCGGGAATCAGCTTCATATGGGGGCTTTGAGGAATTGTCCTATACACTTTAATTTTTAACTACTGATAGACGGATGTAATAAACATACACAAACCCAATTAGACCGGGATATATGATAATTAGAATATTATCACGAATCGAATCTCTTATTGTATGATCAAATATCAGCTCCCTGCATTTCTAAGCATGATTCTCATCTTTATGGTGTATGATTTTGAAATACAAATTCCAAACCAAACATTTACATTTCGTGATTACAAGAATATTGAATATATAACTTTGCATGATGAATATAGGAAAACTGACTGGAATTGTATTTACTACATGGTATCGGTTGATGAACAATTGAATTTCCTGGAGCACCGTCTTAAAAATTTATTTCTAACTTTTCCTTTGAAAACGAAGATAAGCAACGTTAGGCAAAAACCGTGGTACACACCAGCAATTAGTCGTCTAATAGAACAACGTGACTTTGCATATTCTCGGTGGAAACGCTATAAAACTACAGAGTTACATGAAAATTATGTTTTAGCTAGGAGAATAGTAATCAAAAAAAAAAAAAATAAAAGATGATAAATCTAACTATTACGTCGAAAAATTCAACAACATTATAGACACAAAAAAAGTGGAAATCAATACAAGAGATTGGAATTGGTATAAACAAAAATAGCAATAATATTATTAATGAAAGTCCGGACGATTTAAACAAGAAATTTATCAATGTAAATATGCTGGAAGCGGATAATAAGTTTTATGATGATTTCCACGTAAATACTCTCCCAACACGCCTTTTTTCTTTTAACTGTGTCACACAGAACGATGTATATAGAAGTTGCATATCCATAAAATCCAATGCTACAGGCATCGATGGTATAAATCCAAAGTTTTTGAAGATGATGCTTCCGTCACTTTTGCCTCAAATTACTTATATTTTTAATAACATTATTACTACCAGCACTTTTCCTTCACGATGGAAAGAAGCTAAAATTTTGCCAACACCAAAATCACACACTGAATATCGACCCATAGCAATCCTACCATTCCTCTCTAAGGCATTGGAAAAAATACTACGTAATCAAATTACTTCTTACGTTAATGATAATCGGCTACTTACTAACAGACAATCTGGTTTTAGGGCAGGGCATAGCTGCATCTCTTCTCTTACTGATGTATCCGAAGATTTAAGAAAAGAAGTTGATGATGGTTTTTTTTACCATGTTAGTATTGTTGGACCATTCCAAAGCATTTGACACTGTAGACCACAACATATTAATTCAGAAATTACAGAAAATGATGAATTTTTCTTCAACATCGGTCAGCTTAATGTCATCTTACCTTAAAAACAGAATGCAGTGTGTGGAAACCCAGTCTGGAATGTCAAATTTACTTTATGTAAAACGAGGAGTTCCGCAAGGGTCAATTCTTGGACCTCTTCTTTTTTCAATTTACTCTAATGATCTTCCCAGTTGTTGCATAGTAAAATTCGCTTATATATTGACGATGCACAATTATATATATGCAACAGAAATGAAGGTGTTGAGGACTGTATCAGAAAATTGAATGAGGATCTTAACAGAGTTTTTTTTTTGGGCCTCAGCAAATGGATTAAGTTTAGATCCACGAAAATCTAAATGTATTGTTATACGCAAAAGGACTAGCAAAATTATAATTAGGCCAAACATACTTCTAAATAATCAGCCGATTGAAATTGTTGAAAGCGCAAAGAATTTAGGAGTTATCTTCAATAGTACGCTTACTTGGTCTGATCATGTAAGTGCAGCATGTGGCAGAACTTATTCTATGCTTAGAACACTCTGGCCCACACAATGCTTTATACCTACAATAATTAGAATTTTACTCGCGAAAACATATTTGTTACCGATTCTGATGTATGGATGTGAGGTTTTCTCCTGTTGCGACTCAGAAAGTAAACGAAGATTAAATGTTGTTGACAATAGCATTACTAGATATGTATTTGGACTGCGGAGATTTGACAGCATTTCATCGTATTCGAAGAAACTATATGGTGTGCAATTTGAGCACCTATTGAAAATACGTCTTTTAATCTTTTTACATAAAATTATTATCGCTCGTGAGCATGACTATCTATTTAATAGATTAAAATTCAGTATATTTAATAGAACCAAAAATATAATTCAAATCAGGCATCATAGATTGATATCAGAATGGCAATTTTATATTAATGCTATTCGTCTTTGGAACATGCTACCAGTGAACATTAAAGATATAAGCAACGCATGTTTTTTTTAATAAAAAATTATTTGAGCTATAGTCGTAAAAGTAGAGTAATATATGAATTGTTTTTCTTTTTTTTTCTATTTCTAATCATTAACTTTTGCTTTTTAATTTTTGATTTTTAATTGTTTAATTTTTGATTTTTAATTTTTAGTTTTTAATTCTTAATTTTTGGATTTTTAATTGTTATTTTTTTTTTTAATTTTTATTATTTTAATGTATTAATTTCTTCTGAGACTCTTGTTACCGTCAATGTCAATGTCAAATTATCACATTTGTCCTTAATGTACCCCTGTGTTGTTTTAAGACTACAATCTTGTTACACAGGCTAACAAATAAATAAAAAAAAAAAAAAATAAAAAGTCGATCTGATAGGGGTCATTTGTAGGATCAGGTTTGAATATGAACCGAATTTCACCAATTTCAATAGCGTTCATCCTATGACCGATGGAAGCTCATATGCTAAATTCCATCAAAATGTATTCATATTTGCGACCTGTAATTTGATTACAAGGTTCACCTGGACTCACATATATACAGACGGACATCACTCAGTCGACCCAGGAAGTGTTTCTGGGTCGATTGGTATAATAAAAGATGGTAGTTACAAACATCAGCACAAAAAACAAAAATATCAAAAAACAAAAATATTGCACTGATTCTTCTCAAATTTTGTTTGTATATATTTTTGCAAAATACAAGAGACTTTACCAAACATAGTCAGTATAGGTCCATTTTTGGGCCTAGAACCCATATAGATATTGCTTTCGATATGAACTTTTTCATATCTGCAGCCAAAAAAATTAATAAAAATCCCACTCAAATTTGGTTTATGCTTATTTTCTATGTCAAGTTAGTTGGGCCTATGAGATAGGGTCTCTAAACGTAGGGTATCATATAGTCGGTGTAGACCGACTATAATTTTCTTACTTGTTTTCTATTATTTTTATAGAAATACTATCCTAACTTTCAAAGTGATGGGCAATTCATCTATTCTAAGTTTGAATTTTTTATAGCTATAGCTTGTTTTATTTTAACTTGGCAAGTGTACGACTATTTTTTCTTTGTTAATTGTACAATATGGTCCTATATTTCCAATTTAAGCATTTTTAATAAAAAAAATTTAATAAAATATGGGAATGAAGTACTTTCATTTGGATTCGATTAATAGGCCTGCACAAATAACGGAAAGATTTTATACCATAAAAACAATTTTCATTTGATGGAATATACTTTCTGTAATATTAAGAAGTAATCAATTGAGGAACATTTTTTATTGAGAACCAATTTATGATCCAATATCTTCATCTTTCGAAAATTTGTCTCAAAAAAATTTACAATCTGTTAGTTTTTATATAAATTTTCTAGACGAACATAGCCTTAAATCACAAAATAAAAGCATTCATCTTTGCAATTTATCCCGAAATTGTGTATTTTCTCCCCCTTCCAGTAGGTTTTTGCAATAATGTTTCCCTGCTTATACCAAAAAGGGTTTTATTTTTAAAACATCATCATTTTCCACTCTTTAATATTTATGTGGTGTTTGTTTTATTTTGTGTTGTTTTTCTTTGTACGGTAATGTGGTTGTTTGTGCAGCATTTAATATGGCAATTGGGGAGTAATTCAAAGTCACTTGGGAATCTTGTTATTAATTTCCAATTTCCTAATGCTTTCTCCTATACCAATTTTTACAAAGTTTTGCGTGTCTAAGTTTTCCGTTATTTCGTCTTCACTTTGTTTTGTTATGTTTAACCCATGATGAGGATGGGGTTTGAATAATTCAATGGGAAAACGCAAACATGTTTACCAAGGAAAGGAGTGTTTAGTAATGCTTTCCATAATTGGTAAAGTTGTTGTTATTCTTTTAATAGTATTTATTTTTTGAAGTCTTCGGTTTGTTGTTATTGTTATTGTTGCTGTTTAACTTAATACTCTTATTGTTTGTTTACTTAATATTTAATATTCTTTGTATCCCTTTATAGTAAGTAAACAACAAGTTTTTGTTCTATGAATTAAAGATGTTGGCTGAATACAACGGAATACTTTATCGACACTTAACGAAAAAAATTGGTAGTTTATTGGAAAGGAACGAACGATGTCATTTAAATGATTGATTGTCTTTATGTTTTTAAAAAATATTGCGTTAGACTGGAAAAAAGCTTCTTTCGAATCTTAAATCTTAAACTTGAAATGTTTATATAAAAGAATACCATTCCACTTATGAAAAAAGATCATAATAATAGTTTTTAATTAACTCACGAGTACTTCATAGAATGATTTTCCTAGGTAGGGTTCCTATTAAATTAAAATTTCTGTTCTGTGTATACTTGAAAATGAAAATTTTAAATATTAGTAAGAATGATTGAATTTTAAATTGTTCAGGATCAAGATCAAATGTTTTTACTTTCAATAAAGCAAAATTATTAGCACATTTGTTTCAAAAATTGATTTTTATTTTTATAGAAAATAATAAAATTAAAAATACGGAGGGCACGCCGCACATTGGGTTGAAAAGGGTCAAAAGTGAGGATTAATTCAAAAATTGAAATGAGTATTTTGTAATAAATTTTTATACCGGGTAACAGAGTATAAAATGGGTCATCACCAACTGTCAAAATTATTGTTCTAGGTTGTTCAATTTTCTTGCTATACCCTCTCAAAGTTCAATAATTTTTTTTAATTTTGCTCGAAGTGGTAAAAAGTGAAAAACGAGATATTTCAAGTTTATTTTTTTTAATTTCTTTTTTAATTCTAACTTTTTTCAAATGGCTGCATCAACCTCAAGTATTTGGCTGTATTATTAAAAAAAAAATTTTTAGATAAATGTTTTAGAAATATTTTTTAATAATTTTTTGAAAATTGTCCTAAAAAGAGGGTATTTTTTAAAAAAAAGATTGAGTTTCAACGTAATTTTAGACGAGATCGGGTAAAATTATTTATATTGTAGTAAAACGTGGGATTTCTACTTGTGTACTCCAAAAAAACATTTGCCAATACTTGCTAACGAATGTAATATTCAAGTTTTTATTAAAAGTCCCCAGTATAAAATTAAAAAAAAATGTTTGAAAACACAACAGAAAAAACTTGAAATAGAACGGGTTGAAAACGAAATTGAACTTCTTTTGGATTCTGTAGTTTTATTAGGAGAAAAATCTATAAAAATAAATCACAAACTTATGTTAGTAATGATTGATGGAAAAGTTTGTAATGCTATTACGGATACAACATCCACACAAAAGTGCTACATTTGTGGTTCAGCAAGCAAGGATTTTAATTCAGTTGATAGAATGATTGGCAAAGAAGTAAATACAGAAACTTTACAGTTTGGTTTATCTATACTTCATGGATGGATACGATTTTTTGAATGTCTTCTTCACTTATCATATAAAATTCCAATCAAAAAATGGCAGGCTAGGTCTGATGATGATAAAAAAATGGTTTCTGTAACAAAATTACGGATTCAAAAAGACTTTAGAGAGAAGACTGGATTGATCGTGGACCAACCAAAGCCAGGTTTTAGAAACTCTAATGATGGCAACACTGCCATACGGTTTTTTCAAAATGCAGATGTTTCTGCTCAAATCACAAAAGTTGATGCAGAATTGATAGAAAGAATGCATGTGATACTTATTGCTGTATCTTGCGGGCACGAGATTCACGTAGAAAAATTTAGAAAATATACTCAGAATACAGCCAGATATTTTATTAAGCTCTATCCGTGGTATTATATGCCTCCAACTTTACATAAATTCCTTATTCACGGGCCAGAAAGAGTAAGATACGCCTTTTTGCCAATAGGTCAACTATCTGAGGAAGCTCAAGAAGCTAGAAATAAAGATTTTAAAAATTACAGAGAACACTATTCTCGTAAATGCAGTCGGGAGAAGTCAAATAGGTTACTTCTTAGTTCGGATCCTTTAATTACCTCTAAAAGCAAAAATTATGCCGAAAAAATATATAATATACCACAGATGGCACTAGATTTATTAATTTTGCCCAAGATTTCTGATGAAAAAGAGATTAATGAAGATATTGATGATGATAATTATGAAGATGCTGATTATATTTATGAAGGTGCTGATAATACGGAGGATCCTTGATTTTAATTGTATATATATATAATTGTATATATATATTTTGAAATTACGTCTATATATATATATATTTAAGTTTCTCTTAAATAAGAACAATATAAAATAAAAAATAAACAATAACAATAAATGCATACAAAATTTTCAGTTATAAATGTAGCAATATATTCAATATTAATTGAATTAATTTTTTTAAAATTTTTTTTTAATTTTTCTGAAATGGTTGTTTGTTTTTTTTCTAAAAGCACATTAACTAAGTTCTAACTTCTACTAATTTATCACTTTTTATTCCAAAGTTACAGCGAAAATTGTAAGAAAAGATCATTTTTTCCAAAACACAAAAAAGCTCCTAAAGGGTTAAAACAAATTTTTTTCCACCTTTTTTTTTAAAAAATGTGGTTTTTTATGTATAAATGAATATCCATGAAAAAAAAAATTAACAATATTTTGAAATTACGTCTTCCCTGAATTAATCCTCACTTTTCATGCTTTTCAACCCACTGTGCGCCGTTAACGCTGAATGTAAGTTTAGCAAAAACAAATTGTTTTACTTGTTTTTTCAAGACAAAAACAAACATGTATATTGTAGTATGCAATGTGTACTCATATACAAACATATTTGTTTCAAAGTTGTTTTATATTTTAGTTTGTTGTATTGGTGGAGGCTAAAATAGAATAACTCTTTGCTTGAATTCTCATTTAGTTGTTTTCAGCATATGTATATGAATTTAACTTTTTACAAAACAAACTGTCTACTGCTTTTTGTTACTGATGAGGGTTGATGACTCTTCCCGAAACAGCTGTATAACCTGTCATGCAGAATATAGATAAATTTTTCAAACAAATGTGCTAATGCTTTTGCTTTATTTAAAGTAAAAACATTTGATCTTGAGCCTGAACAATTCTAAACTCAATCATTAAATTGATAAAGATCGAAAATAAGATTTTTTATTTTTATATAAAATAATAAAATTATTAGTAAAAATTGTAGTAAAAATTTCAATTACAAACTTTTTACCATTGACATAATGAGATTTTTTTTTAAACTTACGGAGTGTTTGTACTGCAATAATGCAATAATTTGTTTACAATATAATAATCAGAGTATGCCAATGACACTGTGCGGCAAATAAAGACTTTTTGAAAAATACACGGTTCGATTCTAATACCAAAGGGCGAGATTTGTGACCATTTTTCTTATGGGCCTCAAAAGATTCTGAAAATCAGTCGGCTTCTTCAAAAAATGTATCATCAGTTTTTCTGCAACATCTTATACAGATTTGGTGATACCGCTTAACTAATTTTGGGAATAATGCTTCTAAGAATCCGCTGAACGAATGTTATTAACATATTATGCAAAAAAAAAAAAATAATAATAATTTTTACCTTCTAAATTGTAGCCGAAAAAATATAAAGAAGTAACAAGGTCTTTCTCTTTTGATTGCATTGATAATATCTAATTTTTATCACTGGATTTGATTCCGTTCCGCAGTTAGAACAAGTAAGAAAATTTTATTCGATCTAGACCAACCATACGATACCCTATACCATACTTTGAGAGACCCTATCTCTTAAGTCAAAATAATTAAATAAAGAAAATAAGCATACACCAAATAGAGTAGTAGTGTTATTAATTTTTTGCCTTCGGATATGAAAATTTCATATCGTATGGTGAGGTCAATTATTTTTTGTCAAAACATATCGAGCCCTAACCGCCAAAAAGACGTAAGCGCCATGATTATCGATTTTCGTTTTTTGATAAACATCGATAGTTCTCGAACATTCGCATCATCTCACAAAATATCATATCTGTAAAATGTACCGTTATGATTTTACAGCGGAAACAATTTAGACTTATGTACAATAGCTTGTTTGTTTACATATTTTGTAACCACGAAGTGGCGCTTACGTCTTTTTTCGATTCTTAATTATTATAGGCAAAATTGTAAAATATTCCATTTTTTTTTATTAGTGTTTGTTTTGAGTTATATGATTTAAATTCAAATTAAATGTTTTTAAATACTTTTAATATTTCCACTTTGTGAAAATTGGTCAATTTACCTTATGTGAAAATATTTGTGTTTGGCAGAATGAAAATGTCGTATGCGAATTTCTATTTATATTTTATCGTAACTTTGAACAATAAAGACATTATATAATATATTTTTAGAATTACACTGAGTTATCTTTAATAGTTTGTGTAATGTGGAGTTATGGCAACAAGTGGTAAGTGCATTGTTTTATTTATAGTTTTATATATACATATATTCAGGTGGCCCTTCATAATATGGAGGGAAAAAAAAGTTTTCAAACTCTCGGTCTCACCCCCTAGAAATATGTAAATAGCAAAAAAAAAAAAAAAACTGAGAAGTAGAAAGTTTTGGCCCAATCAAAAAACATTTAGTCGTGCCTCAACGCGATTGAAAATTTCTGATTTTACGAAAATTTCCTTCTATAGTTAAATTTTTCCGACAAGTTGTTTTATAACTACCTTTCAAGAAGCTATAAAACTTCAAAATCGAATAAAACCTCGCCAAGAAATAGCAAATGCCCCAGACCACTTTTGTGCAATAGAAAACTAGGTCATGAAATTTGATGGCATTTTTTTCAACTTAAAAAAATTGATTAAAGCTAAAATTTTTTTTGGTCCTTATACTTCTAAGGACTCATGAAGTATTGTTTTATTAGCACGTTGTTAACCTATCGCGCATTGAGACCGAAAATGGGAAATTTTTTTTGATAAAATTTTGAAAACTCATTTTTCAAGTTTTAAAAAATTTTCTTAAACAAAATTTAAAAAAATGGATCTGGAACTTTATGGTTTTGTTAAGCGCATAATACTGATTAACTGCGTTAATCTTTGGGTAAGTCCCTGTGCCAGAATTTTTTTGACAAAGAGTTTATTTTTGCGGATTTCGAGAAAAATGGGATGTAAAATATTCCGTAAATGTACTATTTTTTAATACTTTGTATCCGAACTGTATAACTTTTCTGCTTTTAAATCTTATATTTGATTTTAATAGCCTAGGGTTTCGGAAAAAAATAATGTGACCCCATTAACCCTTTTGGAATTATGGTCACATATGACCCCAACCTAATAAAAGACAATTTATTAAAAAAATTCAAATATTTTGTAAGTGCTGTTGAATTTTTAGATGCGGCTATTAAAATGTAATAACCAAATGTGTAGACCTTCCGTTCCTAAAATGTAGGATAAATCCGGGAAAGTTAACCCCTTATTTGCAAAGGCCAGCTTTGGATTTTAAGACATTTTGAAATAAAAATTAACGAAAACGAAACCACTATGTAGAATTTAAAAAAAATTATTCGGTAAATTTTTATTTGTTTAACCCTTCAGTGCTCCTGGGATCAAAATAATCCATTGTGATATATCTTTGGTGCAATTATCTGCCTCTTGCTCGCGAATATAAATAATAACAACTTTTAACCAATTTTGTTATAAAATTATTTTATGTATAAAGCCTATCAATATTTATCTAAATAAAGTAAGAATACCCACAAATGACCCAATAATAAAAGACAATTCATTCAAAACAGTATTTAGTGTGCGATTCAAATTGTTTTCTGTAATCACTTACGACTTTCAAAAAGTATTGCTTTTCTTGTTTGTTCTTTCAGGAGCACTGAAGGGTTCTTAAATTCAAAAAGTGGTTTCATCGAGTTAAATAGAAAAACTCGTTTCGGTAATTTTTATTTAAATATATTTTAAAATCCAAAGCTGGCCTTGGCAAATACTGGGTTAACTTTCTTGGATTTATCCTACATTTTAGGAACGGAAGGTCTACACATTTGGTTTTTATATTTTAAGCGTCGCATCTAAAAACTCAACAGCATTTACAAAATATTTAAATTTTTTGAATAAATTGTCTTTTATTAGCTTGGGGTCATATGTGACCCCAATTCCAGAAGGGTTAATGGGGTCATATTATTTTTTTCGGAAACCCTAGGCTATTAAGATAAAATATAACATTTAAAAGTAGAAAAGTGATGCATTTTTGATACAAAGTATTTAGAAAGAGTACATTTACAAAAATCCAAATTTTTCTCGAAATCCGCAAAAATAAACTCCTTGTCAAAAAAATTTTGGCATAGGGATTTACATAAACATTTACGCAGTTAATCTGTAATATGCACTTAACAGAACCATAAAGTGCCAGAATCATTTTTTTAAATTTGAATATTTTTGGGGTATTGGCAACAAAATAAGGCGAAAAGATTGGTTTTTTTCGTGTATCACTCGTATGTCCATCCAAAGAAGAAGAGGTGATAGTAACAAAAGGCAATATATATATATATATATATATATATATATATATATATAGTTATGCTATTAACTATAATGATAATAATATTAAAGTGTGCCAACAGTTTTTTCTGAATATATCAGAAAAAATTTTAAGATTGGCTAGAAATAATGCAAGTGGTTTGAAAACTTTTAGTGTGAATAAGAAAAAATCTACGCCTCATAAGAATTCGGACGAGTCCAAGGTTGCACTTTTAAAATCATTTATTGAACAATTGCCAGCAGTTCCGTCGCATTATTGTCGCAATAAAAGTAACAAACTGTATCTTCCTCAAGAATTTCGCAACATTTGAAAAATATTAATCAAGATACTTCAATGTTATCCTTAAGAGTCTTTCGAAATATTTTTAATAGTAGGTTTTATCGGTTTTCATTTGCCTGAAAAGGACAAATGCGTAATTTGTGAAATTTACAAAAAGTTGGACACAGAAGTACAAAATATTTTAGAGCAAACAGAAGTATACCAAAAACACATAAGAGACAATGATAAGTGTAAAAAAATATTTTTAGAGCATCAAAAACCAAGTAAAGCCAATTCATCGTTGTTATGCTTTAGCTTTGATCTTCAAAAAGTTTTAAATACACCGTATGGAAGAAGCGCAACACTATTTTATTCTCGAAAGTATGCTTACTATAATGAAAGCGTGTATGAAAATGGCACCAGAAATGGTTATTGCTTTTTGCGGGGAGAAACAGACGGAAAAAGATGATATAATGAAATTTCCACTGTGGTCTTTGAGTACTTAAACTTTTGGATGAAAGGAAAACTCATCTTCAACAGGTCTTTACTGTGACAGTTGTGCTGGTCAAAATCGCAACCAAGCTATGCCTGTCAAATTAGTATTTTTTCTTACAATTTAAAATTTTATAAACAATATAAAAATAACGTATTTATTACCTGAACATGCCATGATGCCCGTTGACTCTATACATATCACTATTGAGCCATTTACTCGCGATAAAATTATTTGGGCCCCTAGTGAATGGTGTACTATGATTTCAAACTCAAGAACTAATCCCGAAAATTATGAATGCGTTATAATGAAAAATCTTGATTTCAGAGATTGGAAAACATTTTCTCAACCTATGTTTCCCACTTATGAAATGAAACTTTAGTGTGGATATTTAGATGATTCCGAACTTAAAGAATATGATCTTAACTCAATTGGACGATCAGGACGTAATACTGCATTAATAGCCAATGAACCTCTGCGTTTGTAAGATCATTCATTAAAAATTTCTTCAAAAAATTCAAAGATTTAAAAACGCTTTGTGACAAGAACACAATACCTGCAAGATTTCACAACGAATTTTTAAATTTAAAATACGATGAATCTATTAAAGATTCAATAGCTGAAACTGATCAAGGTTAATTATTTTTAAAATCATTGAATTAAAAGTTAAACATTATTTATATTTATGTAAATTAGCAGTTAAAATTAATTCTGTACTCTGAAATATTTTTCATATCTATAATATTAATTGGCTAGGCGATTTCTTGTGACCGATATTTTGTTCCACCGTTTTATCCCGATTTTGATCAAACTTATATTATTTGAAATGTATTTCTTTTTAGCCTTTTTGTAAATTTATAGATTTTTAAATTTTTTCCTTTATTTTGAGTAAATTGCATTTAAATTTGCTACTAACAACACATACATAAAATTATACATATGCTATGTGTGTTTTATTAAATTTGTTAATGTGTGTGTTATCTTCATTCACAATAATAATACACCATAAAAGCGTTGGTTTGTAAATTGGCTAAGTTGAAAAATAAAGCTACCTAGAAATTGCACTTGAATTTCGAGCGCTGCAATCTGCTAGTTAATTTTAATTTCATTTTATGTTTTTATCAAAACCAATGAATCTAATGTTAACAATTTTAAAATTTCAAAAAAATAAAAAAATTATCTCAGAAAGTTGCTTTCTAATAAAACCGTTTTGGCGTAACCGCCTTAACATAAATTAGTAGCTAGCCAGCATGACAGCGAAAAAGACCCGTTATCTTAGAAATATATGAAATAAACTAAATTCAATATATGTATATATATATATATATATGTTTATTTCATGGCAATACTTAGACCTGAACCAACGATTTAAAAAAACTTTCCCCTGTAAAATTTGGTTGTTGGCGCTTGCGCCTTTTTGGCGGTTATGGCTCGATATACAACCAAATTTCAGAAAAATCAGTTCAATATTTTTGTTTTTCGATAGATTTTAGTGAAGATCGGGATCGTTTTTTCTTTTGGGCTACTAATAAATAGATGTAATAAACATACATAAACTCCTATTTGGCCGAGATCTATACTATAATTTTGATATTAAGGCAATCTCATAGGTTTCATTTGTATGTGGACTAGGTATGAACATGAACTGATTTTCACCAATTTCGATAACCTATGAGCAATCAGAGCATATATATCAAATATCGTTAAAATATTTGCGACCTCTAGTTTACATGGACAAACGGACGGATGGACACTGCTAAATCGACTCATGAAATGAATTATGAAATGAATTATGAGTCGATTGGTAGCTGCAAGCATCAGAACAAACTTATCGTACCCTGAACACATAATGGTTTAGATTATAAAAATATAAGCTTTGATATTGGCACCTTATAATTTAATGATTGATTGGGAAATTATTCATATTCGAGATATAAAAAAATTGCAAGATAATGGAGTTAGTTTTTATTTGACTTTTATAATTCTTTTAAAATATCAACATGGATTTTTTTCGAACAATAATAAATTGGGTTAATTTTGTTTTTTTTTTTTTTCTTGGAAGGAAATGTAATTAAATTTTTGTTGTTATTATTGGAATGTAGGTATATAATATAATAAAAATTAAAAGTGTTATTTTGTATAAATCGATTTAAAAAGAATGTGTAAGACTTTGATTACTTCATTACGAGAAGTTGCTTAGGTTTCGAACAATACTGTATGTTTCAATTTTATTTATTTTCCAAAAAAAAAAACAAAAATTTTTTTAGTAACTCTACGAAACTTTTTTCAACAGAATGAAATATTGAAATCGAATATTAAAAAAACACTTTAAGTTATATTAAGTAGAATTTTAGCAGTTTTGAGACAAAATATAAATCAGTACAATAGGGAAAATCATGCTCAAAGTAACACAACTCTAGTATACTTGCCTAAGTACTTAATGTATCAGAAAATTGGATTATGTTCTACTTTCAGACAGACAATCTGACTTTCGTCGGAAACACAGATGTAGAAATATACTTATTGATGTGTCTGAAGAGATTCTTGGGTAATATTGCATTTCTTGCGTTTTTATATCACTCCAAAGCATTTGTTAATGTGAATCATGAAATTTTTTTTCGTTTCTTCCTCCTGCAACTCGCCTTATATCGCCCTATTTAGCACATTTACAGTAAGACGTCTAATATAACACTATAATGTCAAAAGTGTAGCCAGTTCAAAAGGATGTCCTACAATGTTCGTTTCTAGGACCGTTTCTTTTTACTACATGTATAAAGATTTGCCAAGGCAACTTTCGTACTGTCCAGTTTATATATATGTTGATCAAGTTTCTGAAAATACGCACACCAAACACACAGTGTTCTGTTCTAAAGCAAGCAACATATATTTTTTTTCATATCAATGTGTATTTTTATACCCTATACCACTATGTGGTTTGGGTATAATGACTTTGTGCTGCTGTTTGTAACAACCAAAAATATTTGACCTAGACCCATCTTTAATTATACCGATCGAATCAGAATCACTTTCTGAGTTGGTTTAACAATGTCCGTCCGTCCGTCCGTCCGTCCGTCCGTCTGTGTGTCCATGTAAAGCTTGTAATCAAACTGCAGGTCGCAAATATGACTATATTTTGACGAAATTTGGTATATAAGCTTTTATCGGCCATGGAATGAACGCTATTGAAATTGGTGAGACTCGGTCCATGTTCAGACCTAGCCCCCATACAAATTACCCATATGAAATCGACATAAATTGCCATAAGATCCAAATTGTCATATAGATCTTACTCAAATTGGGTTTGTATGCATTCATTACATCCACTAATGAGTAGTCCAAAAATGATTGCTTTGACCCCATATAGAGCTGCTTCCCGATATTCACTTAAATCTATTAAAAAACAAAAATATTGGACTGATTCTTCTCAAATTTTGTTTGTACATATTTTTGCAAAATACAAGAGACTTTACCAAACATGATCAGGATCGGTCCATTTTTGGACCTAGTCCCTTTATAGATATAGCATCCGCTATGAACTTTTTCATATCTGCAGCCAAAAAAATTAATAAAAATCCCACTCAAATTTGGTTTTTGCTTATTTTCAATGTCCAGTTAGTTGGGCCTAAGAGATAGGGATTCTACACGCATGGTAAAGGGTATCGTATAGTCGGTCTAGACCGACTATAATTTTCTTACTTGTTAAATTTTGTACGGTGTCGAACACAATCACGAATGTGTTTCGTTTTAATATTTGGTTGCGTACATGAGCATGTTTATATCACGTATTGTTTGATTCGAGCACACATAAACCACGCAGGTTCGCGTGCAGTTTACATGTAAACAAAGATATCTGTTTGTTGGTCTGAGTTGTCTTTGTTTAAATATATGTACGAGCATTTTATTTAGTATGTGTTTTTTTCTGAACTCTGATCTGCAACTTTACGTTTTGAAGAATTAAATGGTTGTGTTGTGATCTTATATGTGGATCTTAAACACAACAACAATCCATCAAAGTCTAAATGCCTAAGTATTAACCGAGGATCTGCACATCAAGTTGCTATTCCAGATATTATTCTTAAGTGCCAGATTATCGAAATTACTCAAAAAAAGCATAAAACTTGAAATCATTTTGAATAAAACTCTCTCATATAAATGTCGTTTCATGAAAAACATATTCAATGCATCGATCACTTTGGAAAACTCACCTTGTACTAGTTGCACTTGCAAAAACCTATTTAATTCCAACTTTTTTATACCAATACAAACTTTTCGCTAGCTCTGATTCTATTAGCTCTAGGAAATTGACAACTAATTAAAATTATAAAGTAAGATACATTTATAATTATAAAAGATCATGCCACATGATATGTTATGAATAAAAACCTTACGTTGTGAGTTTTTGATATCTCTTGCAGAAGCGATCATTGATACTGATGAATAAGATTATTTTTGCATGCGAGCCTAATCGGATATCCTTTTCAAATTCAATACTAAATAATTCTATAATTCAAAAAATTCTTAATAATTCTATAATTATACGTCTGTAGAAATTACTATCGCCAATTATAGGACATTAGTTTACCAATTTTTCAATATCATTTAAATATTTTTTAAACTTTGCTTTGTTTTGTATATACTCAAAATTATTTTTGTTGTTTATAGTTATAAAAATAGTAAATTGAGTATTATATTCCACTGATCCTGTTATGGTGGATGGTGGCAAAGCAAACGAATTAAAACACGTTGCTCATTTAATTGTTTGTACAAGACTGACTCTAGCCTCTTTGTTGTCTTTATTATATATTATTTAGGATTCTTATAATTTTAGTATAACAGTTATGACGTAGTTATATTATGATTAGAGTAAGTAAGCTAGGTATATGTATAATGAGTATGGTATACTAAGTATAATAAGAGTTAGAAGTTTACTTATATGTATTTTAATAATAATAAAGATTAATAAGATAACGAGTGATAAGTTGGCACTACATGTACTTTAATTACGAAACTCTTAGTCTTGTTGTGCACGAAACAAAATAAATATATATCATCAAAGTAGAACAACTTAAAAAATTAAAAAAAATTTACGATATTCTTGTCTAATTCTTCTTAAAGACTTGTTATACTGACAAATCAACCAGTTCTCATATACTTGATCACTTGACATATATATAAAAAAATTTTATTTGGTAGCAGTTTGTTATTTGTGGCACAAAAAAGATATGTCTCTCCTCTTCTTTCTTTTTGTTTCTAATTGACAACCAGAATCAAACTTAAGTAATTTTATTATATTTTCCCCCCAGTTTGTTTTGATTTATAACTACACAATTATTTTTCTTCTAATATAATTTTAGTGGATTTTTTCTTTTGTTACAACTTTACAAATATGAACTGTCTGTAACCTTGGTTATTGTAAGCTGCTTATCAAATTTTCAGTATCAACAACATTAAAAGGACGACAAGAAGGAAAATTATTATTATATATTGGGACAAGTATTTTTATTTGCGTAATACTTAATAATGTTATTATTAAGTGTCCTTTTATGGACCATTATTGCCCATTTAAATAAATCTTTTGAAAATATAAGAGCAGTCAGTAATAAAGACAAAATGGAAGAATACAAAAATAAAAGGACCACAGAATTAACAAGTATGTAAACATACATATATAAAATAAAAATGTCTTGTTTATAATAACATTTTTTTAAATTAAAAAAAAAATTTTGTAATATTCCCAGTTCTAAGCCACTTATTACATAGATGACGGCAGTTTGAAAAATATACTGTGGTGAAAAGTGACAAGTTTGAAAACCCGAAATTTAATTAAGATAAATTCCGCACTTGGCGAATATTATTTTTTGTCACCAGTACATACATCCGCTATTGCCATGGTAAAAAAAAAAAAATAATTAAAATTCCAAATTCCTAACCATGTACGCTATCCAAGATATGGATCACGCAAAATTTTCTCTTTCCAAAAAGTGTTATAAGAAGCATACAAATAAAGCAAAAAAAAAAAAAAATGGTAGAGTGTTTTTTCGAATATTTACGAATTACAATATAAAAACTTATTTTCTTAACCTCTACATAAGCAACAAACAAATAAAGAAACAAATTGTGGTTTTCATACCTTATACCACTATATGGTGAGGGTACAATGACTTTATGCTGATGTTTGTAACTACCAAAAATACTTGACGCAAAGCCATCATTTGTAATTTTGTAATTTACTTATTTATTTGCATTCCTGTGCAACAAGAAAATATTTCTTATAATTAGACCACAGGTTTAATTTTTTATCGATACAATTTGCAGAAATAAGTTGTAAGTTTATAATTAATAAATAATAATAATAATATAAAGAAAATATAAAAAAATATAAAAAATATATAAAAACAAGTAAGAGTGTTAAATTCGGCTGAATCCTTGATACCCTCCACCTTTTTCATTTTCAATTTTCATTTTTTTTTATCATTTTCCATTTTTCAATTTTCAATTTTCATCTTTCGTTTTTCATTTTTAGTTTTTCATTTTTAATTTCTCATTTTTCGTTTTCCTTTTTCCACTTTCCATTTTTCATTTTCCATTTTCCATTTTCGATTTTTCATTTTCCATTTTTCAATTTTCGTTTTTCATTTTTCATTTTTAATTTTTAATTTTTATTTTTAATTTTTAATTTTTCATGTTCCCTTTTCCATTTCTCATTTTCCATTTTTAATTTTTCATTTTCCATTTATAATTTTTCATTTTCCATTTTCCACTTTTCATTTTCCATTTTTCATTTTTCATTTTCCATTTTTCATTTTTAATTTTTAATTTTTAATTTTTAATTTTTAATTTTTAATTTTTAATTTTTAATTTTTAATTTTTAATTTTTAATTTTTAATTTTTAATTTTTAATTTTTAATTTTTAATTTTTAATTTTTATTAATTTTTAATTTTTAATTTTTAATTTTTAAGTTTTAATTTTTAATTTTTAATTTTTAATTTTTAATTTTTAATTTTTATACCCTATACCACTATGTGGTTTGGGTATAATGACTTTGTGCTGCTGTTTGTAACAACCAAAAATATTTCACCTACACACATCTTTAATTATACCGATCGAATCAGAATCACTTTCTGATTCGATTTAACGATGTTTGTCCGTCCGTCCGTCCGTCCGTCCGTCCGTCCGTCCGTCCGTCTGTGTGTCCATGTAAAGCTTGTAATCAAACTGCAGGTCGCAAATATGAATATATTTTGATGAAATTTGGTATTTGATCTGTTATCGGCCATGGGATGAACGCTATTGAAACTGGTGAGAATCGGTCATTGTTCAGACCTAGCCCCCATACAAATGACCCCTATGAAATGAACATATATTGCCATAAGATCCAAATTATCATACAAATCTTAGTCAAATTGGGTTTGTATGTATATATTATATCCATTAATAAGTAGTCCAAAAATTATCCCTATTAGACAACTCTTAGCCATAGGCCCCATATAGAGCTGCTTCCCGATCTTCACTTAAATCTATCAAAAATCAAAAATATTGCACTGATTCTTCTCAAATTTTGTCTGTATATATTTTTGCAAAATACAAGAGAGTTTACCAAACATGGTCAGGATCGGTCCATTTTTCGGCCTAGTCCCCATATAGATATAGCATCCGATATGAACTTTTTCATATCTGCAGCCGAAAAAATTAATAAAAATCCCACTCAAATTTGGTTTATGCTTATTTTCTATATCCAGTTAGTTGGGGTAA
Source organism: Cordilura impudica (assembly GCA_963682025.1). Classification (NCBI taxonomy): domain Eukaryota; kingdom Metazoa; phylum Arthropoda; class Insecta; order Diptera; family Scathophagidae; genus Cordilura; species Cordilura impudica. The sequence continues at coordinate 67,980,031 of OY821519.1, read as the reverse complement.
TGAGATAGGGTATCTAGACGCATGGTATAGGGTATCATATAGTCGGTCTAGACCGACTATTATTTTCTTACTTGTTAATTTTTAATTTTTAATTTTTAATTTTTAATTTTTAATTTTTAATTTTTAATTTTTAATTTTTAATTTTTAATTTTTAATTTTTAATTTTTAATTTTTAATTTTTAATTTTTAATTTTTAATTTTTAATTTTTAATTTTTAATTTTTAATTTTTAATTTTTAATTTTTAATTTTTAATTTTTAATTTTTAATTTTTAATTTTTAATTTTTAATTTTTAATTTTTAATTTTTAATTTTTAATTTTTAATTTTTAATTTTTAATTTTTAATTTTTAATTTTTAATTTTTAATTTTTAATTTTTAATTTTTAATTTTTAATTTTTAATTTTTAATTTTTAATTTTTAATTTTTAATTTTTAATTTTTAATTTTTAATTTATAATTTTTAATTTTTAATTTTTAATTTTTAATTTTTAATTTTTAATTTTTAATTTTAATTTTTAATTTTTAAATTTTAATTTTTAATTTTTAATTTTTAATTTTTAATTTTTAATTTTTAATTTTTAATTTTTAATTTTTAATTTTTAATTTTTAATTTTTAATTTTTAATTTTTAGATTTTAATTTTTAATTTTTAATTTTTAATTTTTAATTTTTAATTTTTAATTTTTAATTTTTAATTTTTAATTTTTAATTTTTAATTTTTAATTTTTAATTTTTAATTTTTAATTTTTAATTTTTAATTTTTAATTTTTAATTTTTAATTTTTAATTTTTAATTTTTAATTTTTAATTTTTAATTTTTAATTTTTAATTTTTAATTTTTAATTTTTATATTTTAATTTTTAATTTTTAATTTTTAATTTTTAATTTTTAATTTTTAATTTTTAATTTTTAATTTTTAATTTTTAATTTTTAATTTTTAATTTTTAATTTTTAATTTTTAATTTTTAATTTTTAATTTTTAATTTTTAATTTTTAATTTTTAATTTTTAATTTTTAATTTTTAATTTTTAATTTTTAATTTTTAATTTTTAATTTTTAATTTTTAATTTTTAATTTTTAATTTTTAATTTTTAATTTTTAATTTTTAATTTTTAATTTTTAATTTTTAATTTTTAATTTTTAATTTTTAATTTTTAATTTTTAATTTTTAATTTTTAATTTTTAATTTTTAATTTTTAATTTTTAATTTTTAATTTTTAATTTTTAATTTTTAATTTTTAATTTTTAATTTTTAATTTTTAATTTTTAATTTTTAATTTTTAATTTTTAATTTTTAATTTTTAATTTTTAATTTTTAATTTTTAATTTTTAATTTTTAATTTTTAATTTTTAATTTTTAATTTTTAATTTTTAATTTTTAATTTTTAATTTTTAATTTTTAATTTTTAATTTTTAATTTTTAATTTTTAATTTTTAATTTTTAATTTTTAATTTTTAATTTTTAATTTTTAATCTTTAATCTTTAATATTTAATATTTAATTTTTAATTTTTAATTTTTAATTTTTAATTTTTAATTTTTAATTTTTAATTTTTAATTTTTAATATTTAATTTTTAATTTTTAATTTTTAATTTTTAATTTTTAATTTTTAATTTTTAATTTTTAATTTTTATTTTTTAATTTTTATTTTTTAATTTTTAATTTTTAATTTTTAATTTTTAATTTTTAATTTTTAATTTTTATATTTTAATTTTTAATTTTTAATTTTTAATTTTTAATTTTTAATTTTTAATTTTTAATTTTTAATTTTTAATTTTTAATTTTTAATTTTTAATTTTTAATTTTTAATTTTTAATTTTTAATTTTTAATTTTTAATTTTTAATTTTTAATTTTTAATTTTTAATTTTTAATTTTTAATTTTTAATTTTTAATTTTTAATTTTTAATTTTTAATTTTTAATTTTTAATTTTTAATTTTTAATTTTTAATTTTTAATTTTTAATTTTTAATTTTTAATTTTTAATTTTTAATTTTTAATTTCTAATTTTTAATTTTTAATTTTTAATTTTTAATTTTTAATTTTTAATTTTTAAATTTTAAATTTTAAATTTTAATTTTTAATTTTTCAATTTTCAATTTTAAATTTTCAATTTTCATTTTTCATTTTTCATGTTTCAATTTTCAATTTTCAATTTTCAATTTTCAATTTTCAATTTTCAATTTTCAATTTTCAATTTTCAATTTTCAATTTTCAATTTTCATTTTTCAATTTTCAATTTTCAATTTTCAATTTTCAATTTTCAATTTTCATTTTTCATTTTTCATTTTTCAATTTTCATTTTCCATTTTTCATTTTTAAATTTTAAATTTTCAATTTTCAATTTTCAATTTTCATTTTTCATTTTCCATTTTTCAATTTTAAATTTTCATTTTTCATTTTTCATTTCCCATTTTTCATTTTCCATTTTTAATTTTTCATTCTTCATTTTCCATTCTTATTAATTTTTCATTTTTAATATTTAATTTTAATGATAAAGGAATATGTGGTAAAACTTGCTTAGGCCAATGCGACATGTGCAGTATTAATATACACACAACTGCAATGACTTCAACAATAAGAAGAATTACAACATATACAACATATCTTAAGAAAAACAACAAACACACTGAAAAATTTTATTTTTTCAAGAGTTTTTTCAAAGTTTCATTCATAGCTCGTGAACCCTTTGACCGATTTTGACGATTTTAAATAGCAACTCCTTTGGGATGTCAGTTAACGATCTTATACAAAAACGAGCGGTCTAGCTTAGATATTGATGGTGTGATCGTGATTTCCACAGACAGACGGACAGATGGACAGACGGTCATCGGTAAATAAACTTCCCTTGTTATAAGGTTCAAGAAAATATATATTTTTGGGGTCTCAGGAATTTATTTCGTTGCGTTACAAACGGAATGACAAACATATAAAGGGTCCGCAAATAACTTTTTTTTTTTTTGAAAATGCTATAAAAAAGGACTACTGAATATTATCTCAAATTTCTTTTTTTATTTGAAAGTACAATCCTTCCGGTTAATAATGGAAAATAATTTCTTTCAAATGGCTGCCTCGGCTGGCCATGCAGTAGCCTACACGATCGGTCCAATTTTTAAGCACATTATCGGTTGTGTGCAGCTGTATTTCACCAATGGCTTCACGAATATTGTCCTTTAAGGCGTCAGTTGTCTCTGGCTTGTTGGCGTAACACTTATCTTTGAGGGCACCCCACAAATAATAGTCCAACGGTGTCAAATCGCAGCTCCGAGGTGGCCAAACGACATCACCTCTGCGGCTGGTAATGCGATCTTCAAAAACAGGGCGCAAAACATCGAGTGTAGCTTCGGCTTTGTGGCACGTAGCGCCGTCCTGTTGAAACCAAATGTTGCCAATATCCTCCTCTTCAATTTTTGTGAACAAAAATTCGTTCAACATGGCCCGATAACGATCGCCATTGACTGTAACGGCCACTCCTTGCTCATTTTCGAAGAAAAATGGCCCAATTATGCCTCTGGACCAAAATCCGTACCAAACAGTGACTCGTTTTGGGTGTATCGGCTTTTCAATGTATGCGTGCGGGTTTTCTGTGCCCCAAATGCGACAATTTTGCTTGTTTACATACCTGGCAAGACCAAATGTGCTTCATCTGAAAAGATGTTTTTTTTTTTGGCAAAATCGGCATCTTCTGTAAGTCGATCGCAGGCCCACTTAGCGAAGCGAAAACGCATTGGTCTTTATTATGTGAATTGATGTTGATGGCGCTTCACGCACACTTTCTGCCACAGCAGCAATATTCTCGGATGTACGCACTGTTTTTGGCTTTTCACGCTTTGGTTTATCGATGAGGATGCGAGTTTCTTTCACTTTTTTCACAAGGTAACGAACCTGCGGAGCTGACGGTGCTTCTCTTCTTCCAAAATCCGTAAGCAATTTTCGCACACATTCTGCAACATTACCATGATTTTCAAAGTAATGTAGCAATATTTCCCAGCGTTGTTCAAGCGTATACACAACCATATTCGTTCAGCGGAAGGATAAAACTAATTATCTGTCAAATCAGACATGACCTAGGTGTTACCATTCACGAAATAAGCACTAGTTGAAAAAAAAACGTTAGATGGCGGACCTTTTATATACCCTCTGCCACTGAGGTGTGGAAGGTATAAAAATAAAAATGTGTATTGAAAAAAAAAAAAAAAAAAAAATTTCTATATAAAAATATAAAAACATGGAAAATAAAAAAATCAATTCCTGAGCTGATTTGGCAAGACCCGTCCGTCCGTCCGCCCGTCTGAGTGTCCATGTAAAGTTTATAATCAAATTACAGGTAACAAATATGAATCTATTTTGACGAAATTTGGTATATGAGCTTCTGCCGGCCATGGGATGAAAGCTGTTGAAAGTGGTGAAAATCATTGTATGATAAGACATAGTCCCCATGCACATGACCCCCTGGATTTGTGTGCGGTTCTTATATCCATTAATCAGTGGTTTAAAATTAAACCCTATAGTACAATTTTTAGTTATAGCCCCCATACAAAAGCTGCTTCCCGTTCTTCACTTAAATAGTAATAACAAATACAGATTTTTTCAAATTTGATATGATATGAACTTTTTCAAATCTGCAGGAAAACAAAATAAAAATTCCACACAGATTTTTTTATGCTTGTTTTTTTTTTTTGCATTTTGATGTTACGAGTAATATGATGCAGCAATACTGGACCCAAATAACTGTAAGTATACTTTGCTGTCAGCACCACAGGTTTTCTGGATTATATTTTTATTTGTAAGAAATTGAGGCTACTAGTTCAGGCCAAATAATTTGAGTAAACGTTTCGAGCCATAACACAGGTCAACAGCAAAAATGCCGAACAAAAGCCACTGTATAGGTTTGTTGCACCATGGCTACCTAAGTACAAAAATTGTCAAAATTTTAAATTCTATGGAGAAGTTTTCTTTCTTAATTTTTAAGTAAAATTAAAATTTTTTTTTAGACGTTTCTCCACATAACTAATGATAACTTCAAAAGGGTTAGTCCGATAATATTAAAATAAATTTAGACAAATTCAGATTTACATAACCTTTGATCCGTATATATATTTAGTTTCAATCGGCTCAGTAGTTTCGGAGTTATAATAAATAATTGAAGCAAAAAATATATTTTTTACGTGAATATAACAAATCTTTTTGTTTTAAAAAAAATCATAAAAAATCGAAAACTGCAAAAACTGTTAATATGACCTTGATTCTTGGACGACTTTGATTTTTTATGAAACTCAATATGAATGAAAATTTTTTTCCCCAATGCTATTTGAGGAACCACAAATTTAGATCAATGTTAAAGATCAGGCCAATCTATTAAACTACAAACGATGCCATGCAGGATTATTAGTGGAGATATATTCCTCCGAGATTCAATGGATTTCATTGAAAGTCAAATACATATCTACTCGTTTGATATGAGAGTAATTGAGAAAGGAAGAGATCAAAAAGAGAACTCTAAAAATTTTACGACGGAAATATTACTTTTTTCGAATTATAAACAAACGAACTACTAATATTACACCGAATAAAACCTATAAGCGAATAAGCTTTAGGCACGGAGTAGTGCAGGTAACCACTGGAAACAAACTAGTTAGTTATTGCATACATCGAAAATTAAACTTGACCTGAAATATTTTATTGATATAACAAAACATGACAAAATCTATGAAATGCCATAAACTGACATTAATCAACATTAAAAGGGATGACATTTCATTCTGACCACAAAACTCCTCCTTCCAAGTGCTTCCGTTGATCAACAATATCAATTTTTTTATAAATTGGCATATAAATGATATTTTGAATTTCCAAAAGATTTATAAACATCATTAACAAACAAGTAAGAAAATTATAGTCGGTCTAGACCGACTATACGATACCCTGTACCATGCGTTTAGAGACCCTATCTCTCAGGCCCAACTAACTGGACATAGAAAATAAGCATAAACCAAATTTGAGAGGGATTTTTATTAATTTTTTCGGCTGCAGATACGAAAAAGTTCATATCGGATGCTATATCTATATGGGGACTAGGCCCAAAAATGGACCGATCCTGACCATATTTGGTAAGGTCTCTTGTGTTTTGCAAAAATCTATACAAACAAAATTTGAGACGAATCAGTGCAATATTTTTCTTTTTTGATAGATTTAAGTGAAGATCGGGAAGCAGCTCTATATGGTGCTTATGACTAAGAGTTGTCCAGTAGGGATCTTATTTTGACTACTGATTAATGGATGTAATATATATATACAAACCCAATTTGACTAAGATTTGTATGATAATTTGGATCTTATGGCAATATATGTTGATTTCATAGGGGTCATTTGTATGGAGGCTAGGTCTGAATATGAACCGATTCTCACCAATTTCAGCAGCGTTTTATCCCATGGCCGATAAAAGATTAAATACCAAATTTCATCGAAATATATTAATATTTGCGACCTGCAGTTTGATTACAAGCTTTACATGGACACACAGACGGACGGACGCACGGACATCGTTAAATCGAATCAGATGGTGATTCTGATTCGATCGGTATAATTAAAGATGGGTGTAGGTCAAATATTTTTGGTTGTTACAAACAGCAGCACAAAGTCATTATACCCAAACCACGTAGTGGTATAGGGTATAAAAATATTAATAAGCAAAGAACCTGAGATATATCCCTGAAGAAGTAGTATCAAAATCTTTGCAAATTTCATCAATCTAGGCATTTCTGATTCAGCCAGTTAAGTAATAGTGAATGTAACATTTCACAGTGTCGAAATGAAATCCAGCTTTAATAGTAGACATGCATCCGGCGCACGGTCCAAATTCTTAAAAAATTAGTGCATGTTGCTTCAATTTTAAAATCCATTTAAAAATGAGTCATTGTCTGGGGATTGAAAAATTCCATGTCAAGGTGAAAATACAAGGCCAAAAGTTTTGTCGTTCCCTCTTTTATAATGTTTTTAGCTTGAAGTTCGTTTGTTAGTTTTTCAGGTTTAACTCAAAAACCATTGAAAACTCGTTCTTAAACTAAATTGGTGATTTATATATAATATTTATTAATGTAAAAAATAGAATAAAAATAATACTAATTCATGTTTTATTTAATATCAATAATATCGATCATGCGTACATTTCTTCTGCTCACTTATAAATAACAATAATACGCCCTGACTTTATTATATTAAAAAAATTTTTATTCAATAATCTAACACATAACAAGTAATAAAATTATAGTCGGTCTAGACCGACTATACGATACCCTATACCATGCGTTTAGAGACCCTATCTCTTAGGCCCAACTAACTGGACATAGAAAATAAGCAAAAACCAAATTTGAGTTTGATTTTTATTAATTTTTTTGGCTGCAGATATGAAAAAGTTCATATCGGATGCTATATCTATATAGGGACTTGGTCCAAAAATGGACCGATCCTGATCATGTTTGGTAAAGTCTCTTGTATTTTGCAAAAATATGTACAAACAAAATTTGAGAAGAATCAGTGCAATATTTTTGTTTTTTAATAGATTTAAGTGAAGATCGGGAAGCAGCTCTATATGGGGTCAAAGGGATCATTTTTGGGCTACTCATTAATGGATGTAATGATCGCATACAAACCCAATTTGAGTAAGATCTAAATGACAATTTGGATCTTATGGCAATTTATGTCGATTTCATATGGGTAATTTGTATGGGGGCTAGGTCTGAACATGGACCGATTCTCACCAATTTCAATAGCGTTCATCCCATGGCCGATAAAAGAACAAATACCAAATTTCATCAAAAAATATTCATATTTGCGACCTGCAGTTTGATTACAAGCTTTACATGGACACACAGACGGACGGACGGACGGACGGACATCGTTAAATCGAATCAGATAGTGATTCTGATTCGATCGGTATAATTAAAGATGGGTGTAGGTCAAATATTTTTGGTTGTTACAAACAGCAGCACAAAGTCATTATACCCAAACCACATAGTGGTATAGGGTATAAATACTAATTCATGTTTTATTAAATATCAATAATATCGATCATGCGTACATTTCTTTTGCTCACTTATAAATAACACTAATACGCCCTGATTTTATTATATTAAAAAAATTTTTATTCAATAATCTAACACATAAAAACAAAGTTTCTTTCCTTATGCATGAGCTTTGAATCTCTCCGTGATTATGCATGACTTTGCGTGACGATTTTAAAATTAATCTTTGATCACAACAAGTCTATGGACAAAGTACCAGATCGATCGAATGAGGGGAAATGGGTTTTAAATCAGTCCGTGACTGTGCGTGACTGTGTGTGACTATGTCAAAGTTAATGCTTTTCACAGCAAGTCTATCAGATCGATCGGATAAATGAAAATGGGTTTTAAATCACTCCGGGTCTGTGTGTGACTATGCGTAACTGTGCGTGACTATGTCGAAGTTAATCTTTCTTTACAGCAAGTTTATCGACCAAGTTTCAGATTGATTGGATGATGAGAAATCCGTTTTTAATCTCTCCGTGACTATGCGTGACTAAGTCTAAGTTAATCTGTGGTTATAACAAGACTATGGGCCAAGTTTCAGATCAATTTGATAAGGGGGAACGGGGTTGACTCACGGCAGACAGACAGACAGACAGACAGACAGACATAGAGTACAAGTTAGAAGAAAGATTTTAAAAAGTGAGACACAATTGCATTCTTCTTGTAGACTTCATTCGATAAAATAAGTCCAACCTGATGTGCTGAAGTTATTTACTGAAGAATGAGTTGAGAAAAAATCAATAGTTCTTGATTTACGTCTGAAAAACTAAGCAAAGAAACATACTTGAGAATGCCATACTGGCTATTACTTTCACCCTGAGTTGGAATTTGTCACCACCTAGAAAGGCTGTGTAAAATAAAATATAAAAACAGTTAAGGTTGTAGTAGTTGATCTACCATTTAAAAATTAAACCATGGTGAGAACAAAAGATGTAGCAATTCAGTTGGAATGTACACAAACTATTCATTTTTGTTTTGCTTTGAATAGCGGTAAATGTAGCACTCCGTATTTCTAAATTTAGATATTTTTACAATGTTCTAATTATTTTCTCTTATATTGATTAAAACTATAAGTCATTAAGTGCATTTTTAGTTATTTTAAAGAGAAATGTGTGTGCTATTTAATAATTTTAGCAGAACACATTTCCTACTTCGTATGTAAAATAAAAAAATCTAGTAACTAAATATTTTTTATGGCACCTTCAAGTCGTTAATTTTTAATTTTTAATTTTTTTTTTTCGTTTTTCATTTTTCATTTTTTATTTTTATTTTTAATTTTTTTTTTTTAGTTTTTTCATTTTTTATTTTTTTATTTCCCATTTTTCATTTTTCGTTTTTCATTTTTTATATCATTTTTCTTTTTTAATTTTTTATTTATCAATTTTATTTTTATTTTTCGTTTTTATACCCTATACCACTATGTGGTTTGGGTATAATGACTTTGTGCTGCTGTTTGTAACAACCAAAAATATTTGACCTAGACCCATCTTTAATTATACCGATCGAATCAGAATCACTTTCTGAGTTGATTTAACAATGTCCGTCCGTCCGTCCGTCCGTCCGTCCGTCCGTCCGTCCGTCCGTCCGTCTGTGTGTCCATGTAAAGCTTGTAATCAAACTGCAGGTCGCATATATAAATATATGTTGATGAAATTTGGTATATAAGCTTTTATCGGCCATGGGATAAACGCTATTGAAATTGGTGAGAATCGGTCCGTGTTCAGACCTAGCCCCCATACAAATTACCCATATGAAAACGACATAAATTGCCATAAGATCCAAATTGTCATATAGATCTTACTCAAATTGGGTTTGTATGCATTCATTACATCCACTAATGAGTAGTCCAGAAATGATCCCTTTGACCCCATATCGAGCTGCTTCCCGATCTTCACTTAAATCTATTAAAAAACAAAAATATTGCACTGATTCTTCTCAAATTTTGTTTGTACATATTTTTGCAAAATACAAGAGACTTTACCAAACATGATCAGTATCGGTCCATTTTTGGACCTAGTCCCTTTATAGATATAGCATCCGATATGAACTTTTTCATATCTGCAGCCAAAAAATTAATAAAAATCCCACTCAAATTTGGTTTTTGCTTATTTTCAATGTCCAGTTAGTTGGGCCTAAGAGATAGGGTTTCTAAACGCATGGTATAGGGTATCGTATAGTCGGTCTAGACCGACTATAATTTTCTTACTTGTTTATTTTTGATTTCTCATTTCTCATTTATAATTTTTAATTTTTCATTTTTTATTTTCCATTTTTCATTTTTCATTTTTTGTTTTTCATTTTTCTAGACGTTTTCTAACGCTATTCGCTCTCTCATTTTATCTCCAAATACTTCCTGATGAAATCATGCATTCACTTTATCTAATCTTTGCACCAATACAATCGTTCCTCACACCGTGTTTGTCTTTTTATGTTTTTTGATTGTATTGTGAAATAGATTTTTACCCCCTGAGCGTATAAATGTTTACACATGAAAAAATTTTGTATTAAATTATATTTAATAACACAATTTTTGGAATTAAGATAGTATTAGGAAATCAAACAACATCAGCTCTATCCACAATAAGGAAAAAACTTTATTTAGTTTTACGAACAATTCCATCTACAAGCAATCTAAATCTGCAAAAGAGGTTGAAGTTCTATGCAAACCACGTTCCAATACATGAAAGATTTCGGGAAAAAATACTCAAGATTTAGGAATCTATGATTCGAATGAAGTATAACGATACGTTTGGCGTAAAAATATCTTTCAAGTGTAAAAAAGTCCGGCGAAAAAGGCTTAATAGTTTGATTAATTTCTGCTTATGGAAAAACAGTGGTACTTGGCGGCAAAGCCAACTCGTAAGTTTATATAGATTTCATGAAAGACGTAATAGTTCGTGAAGGAAGGCGTCTATTTAATTCTTATTTATTTATTTATGAAAGAAAAACTTGAAAAGAAAAACTTAAAAACATAAAAGGGGTGTTGATCGTTGTGGAGCATTAAATTTAATATTTATAAGTCAGAGCTAACATCATCATTATGGCGGGTCGCTTTAAAAATCGCCCAAGTGACATGGAAAATCATATTCTAGGGATCAAAATAAGAAACTTTGCCCGAGGAACCATACCTCTAAAACGAATTCTGGTGTCCCGACTTTTGACCTGTCTGTCTGCCTGTCTCACTTTGACCAATTTAGAGTGCCCCAATCGAGTCCAAATGTATGATCGACCCCCACTAACTTTGGAGGGCCGACCCACCCATGCTAGTGGCACACCCCCTGGTACCCCTGGGGGTTCCCAATACAAACATTTCAAAAAATCACCTTTTTTGTTTAGAATTGGACTTGGACTGACGATGTTTGATTTAATATTAAAACAAGTAAGGCCTAGACCGACTGTACGATACCCTATACTATGGCTTAGAGACCTTATCTCTTCGGTCCAACTAATTAGATATATAAAATGAGCAGAAACAAAACTTGAGTGACATTGTTATTAATTTTTTTGGCTGCAGATATGAAAAAGTTCATATAGGGTGCTATATTTATATGGGGACTAGGTCGAAAAATGGACCGATCCTGACCATATTTGGTAAAGTCACTTACATTTTGAAAAAGTGTATACGAACCAAAGTTGAGAAAAATCTGTTCAATATTTTTATTTTTTGATAGATTTAAGTGAAGATCGGGAAGCAGCTCTATATGGGGCCTATAACGAAAATTTGTTCAATAGGAATTATTTTTGGACCACTGATTAGTGGATATAATAAACACATAAAAACAAAATTTGACTGAGATGTATCTGATAATTTGGATGTTATGGCAATTTATGTCGATTACATAGGAGTCATTTGTATGGGGACTAGGTCTCAACATGGTCGAATTTCACCAATTTCAACTGCGTTCATCCTTCGGCCGATAAAAGCATACGTACCAAATTTCATCAAAATATATCCATATTTGCGACCTGTAGTTTGATTACAAGCTTTACATGGACACACAGACGGACGGACGGACGGACATCACAAAAACGACTCAGTAACTGATTCTGAGTCGATCGCTATAATAAAAGATGGGTCTAGGTCAAATATTTTTGGTAGTTACAAACAGCTGCGCAAAGTCATTATACCCAAAACCCACATAGTGGTATAGGGTATAATTAACACTCATACGTATACGTATCTTCTGCTCAGCTAATAAATAATAATCATACGCCTTGCCTATGTTATGTTATTATAAAAGATCGATCGGATGAGGGTAAATAACTTCTAGATCACTCCGTGATTATGCGTGACTCTGCGTGACTACCCCAAAATTAATCTGAAGTCACAACAAGACTATGGGCCAAGTTTCAGATCAATTGCATGAGGGGGAATGGGGTTGCCCCATGGCAGACTGACAGACAGACGGGCCAAGTTTCTTATTTTGATCTCTAGAATATGATTTTCCTTGACACTTGAGCGATTTTTTGCCTCCCTAAAAATCGACCCGCCCTAATCATCATATATCTATAATATTAATAGGCTAGGCGATTTTTTGTGACTGATGTTTTGTTCTACCGTTTTATCCCGATTTTCACCAAAAGTATATTATTTGAAAGTATTTCTTTTTAGCCGCTTTGCAGATTTACAGATTTGAAAATTTTTTTCCTTTATTTTGAGTAAATTGCATTTAAAGTTGCTACTAACACATACATAGAATTATGCAATGCGATGTGTGAGTTTATTAAATTTGTTAATGTGATTTTAATAAAAATTAGTTTGTTTTTTGTGTTGATTTGTGAATTAGCTATAATTTATTAGCATACTTTTAGGGTCTTTACTTAATGAAATAATAAAATATCCTAGAATTTGGTCCTGAATTTCGAGGGCTGCAATCTTTCGACTTTTTAATGTAGGCAATTTAATTCTAGCAAGACGAGTTATATAAAATTGCAAATCATTAACAGAAGGGAAGAAATTGTTTTTGATCAGCATCGATACGATTACTATGGAGATTCTAATAAGAATCCCAGATTATTGAGCCGTATTATAGAATAGGTGTTACAAGAGAAACAAATAACTGTTTCGTAATAAAAAGAGATCTGAACTCCTTTGCTCATCGCTTCATAAAAGCCAACACGTTGTTTGACCTACTGTTTTATCCCGATTTTCACCAAACGTATATTATTTGAAAGTATTTCTTTTTAGTCGATTTGAAGATTTACAGATTTGAAAATTTTTTCCTTTATTTTGAGTAAATTGCATTTAAAGTTGCTACTAACACGTACATAGAATTATACAATGCAAGTGTGAATTTATTAAATTTGTTAATGTGGTTGTTTTTTGTGTTGATTTGTGAATTGGCTATAATTTATTAGCATACTTTTAGGGTCTTTACTTAATGAAATAATAAAATATCCTGGAATTTGGTCTTGAATTTCGAGGGCTGGAATCTGCTAGTTAGAATTATTAGGAATGCAGCGTTTAGCGTAGTCTTTCAACTTTTTAATGTAGGCAATTTAATTCTAGCAAGACGAGTTATATAAAATTGCAAATTATTAACAGAAGGGAAGAAATTGTTTTTGATCAGCATCGATACGATTACTATGGACATTCTAATAAAATTCTTAGATTATTGAACCGTATTGTGGAATAGGTCTAACAAGAGAAACGTATAACTGTTACGTAATAAAATGATCTATGAAGTCCTTTGCCCATCGCTTCATAAAAGCCAACAAGTCACGGGCTTTATTGATTGTCATCGCAATATGATTTACAAAATTTAATTTTATGTCTAACAAAATGCCACGGTCGCTTACAGTGTAGTATCCCAAGGCATTCCAATTTATAGTAAAGCGCATATGTTTATATATTTTTTATATTTAGATCCATCATAATGAGTTTACACCACATGTAAGAACTGTCTAAATCTTGTTGGAAGTATTTTTGATCTGATAGTTTTTTATATCTATTGAAATTTTTCATATCAGAGGCATACGTCAATTCGTTTACTAACATACAACATATCATTAGTGAATAGCGAAAATAGTGTTGGTCCGAGGTGGCTACCTTGCGGCATACGAAAATTTACAATAATGTATTTAGAGTTTATGACAAAATTTAAGACTTTAGCCAGTTTTGAGTATTGGTAGTAAAACTTATTAGATATTATTTTTCTAAGAGAAGATTGGATTTAACTTTTTCAAAGGCTTTTCTGAAATTAGTGATAATAACATCAATTTGTTGACCGTGATTAAATCTGCGATTTACTAAAGTTGTTAATCGGAACAGATTTGTCATCAGTGAGCAGCAATTGGTGATGATTTCATTCTAGAGCAGGACAATGCACCTATTCGATAGGCCAAAATTATTTCAAGATATATAGCTAATGAGGGAATTAATATCAAGGTTCAGAAAATACACACATGAAACACACAATGTTCTGTTCAAAAGTAGCCAACACATATCTTTATTTTCATATCAACTATGTGCGTTTCTAAATTTTCTACGGTGCCCAACACAACCATGACTGTGTTCGTTTTAATATTTCGTTATTTACACGAACATTTTTGTATCACGTACTTTTTGTTTCAATCACACATAAAGCACACATTTTTGAGTGTTGGTTTATTTCAAGTTCATGTTCTGGTACGTGTACTGAAAAAAAACAGAACATGTACAATAAACAGGTTCGAGTTCAGTTATATTTTAAGTCGTGTTGTGGCTCGTGTAGTAAGAAAAAACAGAACATGTACAATAAACAGGTTCGAGTTCAGTTATATTTTAAGTCGTGTTTTAAGTCGTGTTTAAAAATCATCAAGGACATTTTTCATTGTTAGATTTGTTTTTACATAATCACCTCAAAGAGACATGAATATTTTTTTGTTATCAAGATCACACTTGAACTAATATTTCTGTATAACACAAAGAGTTTTAAAATAGCTGGTTATCATTATTTTAGGTCTATACGAAAATTTTCGTTAATATTTTTTTATACTTTCATAAGCTGCCACGTGTCTTCTATATTTTGATTTAAATTAAAGAAATAGCTTTAATACAATTTATACTGGAAACATTTTAGGGGAAAACAAAACAAATATGCAATTCAAATTAAATGTTAAAAAACGTATCGCTGAGGGAAATATAAACAAAACCAACTTACATTTTTAAATGCTTATAGACAATGGCAATAGATTATTTTGATTTCTCAAGATTAATACTAATTCAGTTTATTAATTAAAAGAGCATTAAAATCTTTATAACTAACTTTAAATGGACTTCGGCTCTTTGCTATACATCCAGTTTATATTTATAGTATCATAAACTCTCTTATGCCCTTTTCCATTTCAGCATGAGGTATAAGTATTTTTGTATCTAGTGGCTCATGCCAATACAAAAAAAAAAAAAAGATAGAAAATATGCAAATCCATTAAAAGCGAAATATCTGTATTGTTGTATTCGAAGCACGTTTTTAAACATTCATTTATACTCAGCAAACGAATGCAAAAGAAAAAAAAACATCTTCAACAACATTCATGCAGTCATACTGCAAATATGAATGAAATGCCAAACGGGAATTTATACAATGACTGTATTGTTGCAAGGTAATGATGTTCAGGCGCTGATTGCTTCGACAATAAGAGAAAGATACAAAAATGTAATCTAAGTAGAAAAACAAAAAAGAAAAAAAAACATTCGATTCAAACTAATCATGTTGTACACTACATCGTAGGAATTGAATGCCAAATTAAAAGGCCTGACTATATACGATTTTTGAAAGACAGATTTTAATAACTAATTACTTTTAAGCATAACTTTCTTTCATTACACATAGAAAAAACAAATCGTCGTATCAACATATTTTTTTTTTTTTACTATTGCGATAAAGTATTAACTATTAAAGCAAAGAATTGATACAATGAATACTTTTTCTCTGTCCTTTAAGATATTTTCCATGATAAAAAAGGTGAAGTAAATGGACGATCGATTTAAAACGTTCCCAGACACTTACATCAATATTTCGTCATTACAATTTCTATTATTTACAAACTGAATGATTTACATTGTATACTTCCTTATGCTCTATTTTCACATTGCAAATGTTTAGCATTTTTTTGAAGTATTTTGTTGTTACTACTTGAAAAAACAAAGTACGAATGAAAACATAAGATACGAGGGCGGTGCCACAACAACCCGACCTGTCAACATAGTCTCGTTTTAGCTCGATATTCTTTTTGCAGCGAAGTTCATTAGCTTTGATACCTTATTTATAAAATCAACAGCCTAAAATGCTTGTACAGTTCTGCCTTAGGTCGAAGTCATGTTTTTATAAAAGTCTCCAATTCTGCAATAATTTGCCACCAAGACTTGTGGTTTAAATTTATAAACAGCAACATTATTGTGTGCAATAAATTTAATTTTATTGTGTTTTACCATAAAGTCTTAATAGAGTGAACGGTGAATAAGCTCAAACTAAACTTTGTTTAGTGAAGAATATATTTTTGTTAATGAAAGTAGTATCAGCTGCTGTCAATACTATTAATTAGTAATTATATGCTACCGTGAACATCTATAATATAAATAGGAAAGGCGATTTCTTGTGACCGGTATAAGTTTCACAGTTTTATCCCGAATTAGAAAAAAAATTTATCATTTGAAAGGTATTTCTTTTTATCTGTTACCCAGATTTACAGATTTTCATCGTTTTGGAGTTATGGTCGTTTAAAGTTGGTACTAATACATACATAAAATTATACAATGCTATGTGTGTGTTTATTAAATTTGTTAATGTGTTTGTGTTAATGCGTTGAGATTGTTTTCTTTATTTAAAATGAGCTGAATTGTGAAACATGCCATTAGGGTCTTTATTAAAAAAACAAAATTTTTGAAAAAACAAAATTTCCTAGAATTTTCACCAGAAATTCGAGTGATGGAATCTGCTAGTATTAAATGTACTTTCCCAAAATAAATTAAAATATAATCCTGGTGAATTGTGCATTCGATCCTTTTTCTGTGACGCCATCTATCGGGTGGTAGTTCGAACTACCAAGCAAATAAAACATTTATAAATGAACATTTATAAGCTATTGGAAAACTTAATCAAAATGCAGAAATAAGGTTGAGAATCCTATACTCTGCTGTTGGCTTTGTACTGCAATCTTTCATGATAAAAGCGTTGATTTGGCCCTAGAGCTGCTGATGACCTTTGTGAGGACAAAACATTCCATTGGTGCCGTGAGGAAAGTTTATGACTTAGAATTTTTTTAATTTTTCTAAAATATTCGTGTTGAATTAGACGACATAGATAATGACTAAAAATATCTTATAAAAAAATTTTTAAGTCTAAAGAATTATTGGAAGAAACGCCTTGTTCTCCCAAAAGGAAACTGACGACTGGTGCTGTGAACTCTCAAATATCGCTAACTCATAGTAATGCCACTAATAGTATCGTCGGTAATGTTTCCAATAATATGCAATATGTTACACCTTCTATTCCTACTCTGCTTAATTCACGTATTGTGCAATCCCTATTAACTGAAAAGCCACATAAGGCTATTTCACCTGATCTCTGCTCTTCTACATATAACACGTTCGCCTTTCAACAACAAACTTTGCAGATATCTCAACCATTTCTCTCTAATACTTCTGTACCCCAAAATCAAGTCTCTCTAACTACTTTAGACGCTGATGTTCCTGAGTTTTTGGATGTCAATAATTCTGTCACATTTAAGGTTACTTCACCCAAAAAAACAGTTTTTGCTGCTCGTTTTTTATCTGAAACCACGACTGGTGCTGAAGCTCAGATATGTTATTGATGTCACGGTTTTCAAATTTAAGTATTCTGAAATAAGGAGTAAATCATCTTTTTATATTATTGTACCTATGGAAAATTTTGACGCTATAGTTAATACTGGTTTTTGGCCACCAAAGCTATAACTCATGAATATATACATAGAAAAAATTCCGTTCTACTAGCGCGGATCGATTTACAAATCACCCAAGTGACAAGCAAATCGTACTCTAGGGATCCAAATAAGAAATTTTGCCCAAGTAACCATACCTCTAAAACGAATTCTGATGTCCCGACTTTTGACCTGTTTGTCTGTCTGTCTCGCTTTGACCCATTTAGAGTGCCCCAATCGAGTCCAAATGTATGATCGACCCCCACTAACTTTGTAGGGCCGACCCACCCATGCCAGTGGCACATTCCCTAGAACCCTCCTGGGGGGTTCCCCATACAAAAATTTAAAAAAATCACCATTTTTGTTCAGAATTGGGCTGACTATGTTTGATATAATATTAAAATTAACACTCATACGTATACATATTTTCTACTCTGCTAAGAAATATCAATCATACGCCTTGACTATGTTATGTTATTCAAAAAGATCGATCGGATGAGGGTAAATAACTTTTAGAACACTCCGTAACTATACGTGACTACACCAAAATTAATCTGTAGTCACAACGAGACTATGGGCCAAGTTTCAGATCAATTGCATGAGGGGGAATGGGGTTGCCCATGGCAGACAGACAGACAGTTCAGAAGTCGGGACATGAGAATTCGTTTTAGAGGTATGGTTCCTCGGGCAAAGTTTCTTATTTTGATCCCTAGAATATGATTTTCCTTGTTATTAGAGCGATTTTTTTGCCTCCCTACAAATCGACCCGCCGCACAGTGGACCATATTTTGAGAAGGGGGCCAAAAATAATTTTTTTTTAAAGTTATGTTATTCATTTGAAAGTAAATACTAGTAACCCTCGGGAGCCTAAAAATTGCGACTCTATCTCAACTATATCACAGCGAACAGGGTCTTCGAAAATGGGCTTTCTCAGTATTTTGCTAAAATTAAAAATTTCTTTGTAAATTTTTATTTTTGAATGACTGTAAATTTTTTGGTTTAAAAGATTTTGAAATGAAATAAATTTTGTGTAATTTTGTGGCTTCCATACTATTAATGTTGATAATACAAAATTACTGAATCATTCCGAAATTTAAAAAACAAATTTTTTAAAAAAGGTCCAAATCTTCCGAAAATCTCCTACTGAATAGAGCATAACTCCTGCCAGTCAAAAACAGTCAACAAAACTCTTGCACTTTTCTATAGTGCGAACCCTCCCCTATACTCCTATACCACATTATGCACCCGCCAGTTTCCGCTCGTGTGCACCAGAACAATTTTTCTGACCCAAGGCTAGATATTTTCTGCAAAATTTATGAATACAAAAGTTGTCCACTATGTGGTTAGGACATATTAAGTTTGAGGCGATGTTTGTAACTGCCAAAAATATTGGACCTTTATCCATCTTTTATTATACGGATCGACTCAAAAACACTTTCTGAGTGAATTACACGATGTCCGTCCGTCCGTCTGAGTGTTATGAATACAAAAGTTGGTCGTACCGGTGCACCGCGGTGTATTTTTTTGCGTGTCGGTAGAGTTGTCAGGAGTTGTTATATTCTTATAAAAATGCGTTGAGATATAATGCGCTTAATTGTTACAGGTACATTTACATAGGTGTCTTTCAAAAACATTAATAGTCTGAATTAGAGTTATATAGTTTAAATACCTGACAAAATGGGAAACAATTTAAATAACAGGTAAATGGTGAAAAAAAAACTATTGCGACATGGCCCTTTAAGATATGAGCAGGTATGCTTCACCTTTTAAAAGGGGTTAGAGTGTGGGTTTTTTATGCTTCTAAAAGTGGTAATAAATGATAAAAATTTGTAAGTGGTAAAAAAAAACTATTGCGACATAGCCCTTTAAGATATGAGCAGGTATGCTTCACCTTTTAAAAGCGGTTAGTGTGTGGATTTTTTATGCTTCTACAAGTGGTAATAAAAGATAAAAAATTTTATTTTACATAATTGCAAAAAAGAGTATTTATAATAATGTTTCCACAATTATTATTCATTACAATTTGTGCAATGGCTAAGTACTGTTACAGGGATCTGGCAGATATTTATTTTCAACGAAATGATGTAGACGATGTAATTTTGCACATAGTGAGCAACGACTTCTTTAAGAATTGTAACCTCGAAGACACTGAAATGCACAAAGGAAAAATTACTAATTTTGCATCGAATTTGAAAAGACGGTACATTGAATGCTCTCATAGCAAGGCAAAGATGTACAAGCGTTACCAAGACTGGTTAATAAAGGAACATATTTTTGAAAGTGCATCTACAACTGCCAACGAAAGTGGAAAAAAGGGTCGACCAGCAAAACCAAGTGACGGATGTAGTGAAAGATTTCGAAGGCGCAAGCTGGAGAATATCAATGAAGAAATTTCTCAAAGAATTATTAAAGATTCATTTTTGTACCAAATTCAACCAACCCAAAATAAAAAAAAATGAAATTGGAATAATTGAAAAAATAGTAGAAGCGAGCCCAAGGCCCAAAGAGGATTTTGAAAAGCATTCCTACACCAATTCAAGATAAGAAATATACGCTGGAAGAAGCGTTCGCCCTATTTTTGGATTTGAAATTGACCAAAAATCAATATAAGGAATTGCGGAAGCGAACCAATGAAAAGAATTGTGGGATTTTTCCAGAGTATCGAGATTTAGTTTCTGCCAAAAAAGAATGCTTACCTTCACAATCGGCTATTAGTGTCACTTCAACATCAGCAGAAATTAAATTGCAAGATCTCCTTGAACATACTGCAGAACGATTGCTAAATACGCTTGATACTGATCATTTAAAAAAAATTGGTAATGGCAGCATTACTTTAATTTCTAAATGGGGATGTGATGGATCCTCTGGTCAGAAACAATACAAGCAATTTAATGCCGAAAATTCATCAGATGCTAATTTATTTATGGTATCTTTCGTCTTAGAGCCGTCAACTAGTAGAGCAACAGAAATTGATATATTGAAAAATAAAATTCCTTCTTAACAAAGTATTGTAGAGAATAAAATTTGCATTCAAAAAGAAAACCAACGATTTCATAACTGAAGAAGTTCAAAAAATAAAAGATCAAATTAAGGAACTTCAACCAGTAATATTTAGATTTATTGACCAATGCATTGAAGTACATTTTAAAATGTGTCTCACAATGATTGATGGAATAGTTGCACAAGCTTTAACTGGAACAAAGTCAACGTCAAGCTGCATTATATGCCAAAAGACATCAAGCCAATTAAGCCAACCCCCACCAGAAGACGATAGTTTTAAGGAAGCCTTAGAATTTGGAATGTCCCCTCTTCATGCTAGAATACGTTTCATGGAGCATATTCTTAAATTGGGTTATGATTTGGAATTTGATCCGTTAGGCGAAAAATTGAGAAAAAAAACAAAGAAAATGAAGAAAAAAGAAAGCAAAAAAAAAACAAATTCAACAAAAATATCTACATCTAGTCCTCGTAATCGACCAATCAAAACAAGGGGAAGGAAACACAATTGATGGAAATACTGGAAGGAGATTTTTTTCCGATCCGGAAACTGCAGCATCTATCACAGGTGTATGAATTAATAAGACGATTCAAAATCATATTACAAGTTCTAGCATGCAGCAGAAAGATAAATGCAAAAAAAATTGGCGAATAAAACTGCTGTACTTTATAATGAAAAATACTCTTGGAGATATATGCCATCCACAGCTCATAAAATTTTGCACCATGGGGAACAAATAAATCAAAACAATATGCTACCAAGAGGAGATCTATCTGAAGAAGCGCAAGAAAAAAGGAACAAAGACTACAGATTCTTTCGCGAACACAACACAAGAAAAATGTCCAGATGCTGTACTAATGAAGACCTTATCACTATTTTGTTGTGCACTTCAGATCCATATATGTCCAACATTCGTCAAAAATGAAAAACCACCTCTATTGAATTAGACGAAGAAGCTAAACTACTTCTAGAATTGGTTGATTTAAAATACTTTTTCATTACACTAACAATAAGTTACACTTTTTTTTATATAGTTAAAAATTTTCTTGATTTAAAAATTTATATATTTTGTAAATTTACAATAAAAATTGTTATATTTCATAAATTTACCATAAAAATTGATATAGAAATATTTAAAAAGACAATAAAAAAAAATTTAACTAAAGCAAAAACAAACCAGTTTTTTTTTTTTTAAACTTCTCTATCTTGAACCAATATAAGGTAACTTTTACGTTCGCTGCGTAATAAATTATATTTTAACTCGGGATCTTTCAAAAAAAAAAAAAAAAAAAAACAACCTTTGGCCCTTGTGCACATTAGGACTAAAAAGTTTACGGGGGGCAAAAGTTTGGCATTTTCTGAAAAAATTAACTTAAAAAATTGTTAAAAAGTATTAGTTGTAAAATTAACTGAAAAAATAAGACTATATTAAAAAAACCTTTTAACACTTCACTTTTGTACTAAAATGAAAATGTATTTTAAACCCTCCGTAACTTTTTTTTATTTTCAGTCGAGAATTACATTTTATAGCAAAACTTAAAGGCTAAAGTCTCTGCTACCAAACAAAAAAAAACCGCATATCAAAATTCCAATCCAGTCAAAAGTTATAGATTTTTGACCGCCTTCTCGTCAAATGGTCCACTGTGTGCCGTATTGTCTACATACCAGCTCCTAACCCTGTCTCAAAAAATTATGACACCTGTCGACCGATAATACAATAAATATAGTGTATCAAAATGTTCGTGGACTTAATACAATACTAACGTGTCTTTACGCAATCATCTTTGATTTAACCTACCATTTTTCCTTAACAGAAACCAGGGTGAATGAAAAAAAAATTAAATATTCATAATGCTGAAATATTTTGTCCAAATTACCAGTAGCTGGGGGAGTTCTTGTTGCCGTTTTAAATTTCTTTCCCTGTGAAAGTATTGAAATTTTACACAGTGATAATATCGAATTTGTTGTCATTAAAATTAGATTTACAACTGGATACTGTTTATTACCTGCACCTACATTCCTCCGAATTATTCCTCTAATGTTTATTACGTACACGTTTCCGTAATAAATTCCGCTATGCAACAATTTAAATCATCCGATATATTTGCGGTACTTGGAAACTTTAGCATTTCATAACATAGTCATTTAATTCCGGTTGCTTAGCTGTGGCCTTTTCTAACTTAACCATGTACACAATGGTTGGTGCTGGACTTCTGGACCTTGCTTTTGTTAATCACCTGATGGACAATTTGCTATTATGTAAAATAAAACAACACCTCTTTTAAAACGAAACAAGTATAATCTCCAAAAAGTCTACTGCTGTTCTCGTGCAAATTGCACAAAACTTTTGCGTTCCAACTAGACCAACTCATAATTTTTAGCTTTTAAGTCTAAAATACTAGAGATATGTTTATGCCAACAATGACTCCATGCGCCGTATAGGTGAAAATTTCAACAAATGTTATCATATTATAAATATCTCGGAGAGAAATGATGCGATAATAAAAGTTATTTGAAATTGGAATAAATAAATGACGAAAAATAAAGGACTCTGGCCATCACAATAGTGGACGTGTGAACTGGTGCGTTGCCTTAATGAAATAAAACTGTTTTTTGCCAAGTGCGGCCTTTTTTTCTCCTAAAATCACAATCAAATGCTGCAATAAAACAGCATAATTCATTTTTTCATTTTTTCTTTTGAAGATAATTTTTCTTTTTGAAGATAATCAATAAAAACAAGTAAGAAAATTATAGTCGGTCTAGACCGACTATACGATACCCTATATCATGCGTTTAGAGACCCTATCTCTCAGGCCCAACTAACTGGATATAGAAAATAAGAATAAACCAAATTTGAGTGGGATTTTTATTAATTTTTTCGGCTGCAGATATGAAAAAGTTCATATCGGATGCTATATCTATATGGGGACTAGGCCCAAAAATGAACCGATCCTGACCAATGTTTGGTAAGGTCTCTTGTATTTTGCAAAAATATATACACACAAAATTTGAGAAGAATCAGTGCAATATTTTTGTTTTTTGATAGATTTAAGTAAAGATCGGCAAGCAGCTCTATGGGGCCTATGACTAAGAGTTATCCAATAAGGATCATTTTTAGACTACTGATTAATGGATGTAATATATACATACAAACCCAATTTGACTAAGATTTGTATGACAATTTGGATCTTATGGCAATATATGTTGTTTTCATAGGGGTCATTTGTATGGGGGCTAGGTCTGAACATGGACCGATTCTCACCAATTTCAATAGCGTTCATCCCATGGCCGAGGGAAGATCAAATACCAAATTTCGTCAAAATATATTTATATTTGCGACCTGCAGTTTGATTACAAGCTTTACATGGACACACAGACGGACGGACATCGTTAAATCGAATCAGATAGTGATTCTGATTCGATCGGTATAATTAAAGATGGGTGTAGGTCAAATATTTTTGGTTGTTACAAACAGCAGCACAAAGTCATTATACCCAAACCACATAGTGGTATAGGGTATAATTATCCCACGCGCATCCCAAAAATAGACGCAATAACCTTGCCTGTTGATGGAACTTTATTTGTCTTATTTGGACTACATTGTTCCATTTCGGTTAACTGTTTTAACTTCCAGTTGTCCCCATGGTTACAAATCAACGCAAAACCTTGGCTTTATTACATTGAAACATCGCCAAAAACTCCATTGAATCATAATCGCGACTCTGTTTTTGTTCTATTGTGAGCAACCGCGGCACCCATTTTGTGGAAAGATTTCTAGTAGCACTTTTTGAATTATATATCATTTCACATAGCTCACTTACCATCATTCTATTATCATCCAACACTATTTTGTGGATTTTATTAACAATTTCGGGTGTGCCCATCTCATTTGGTCAACCACTGCGGTGTTCATCCATTCGCAGACCCAGTAGCAGACTCCCCCGAAAATAAAATCATCTTTTCGCTTAATATTGGTTGGCCCGAAACCTTTGAAATGAAATATTGAATTAGGGTGACCAATTTTGTCCAGTGTACAAATTCACTGAGATAGCTTATTTTGATGGTTCGATCTAGACCGAATATACGATACCATTACTATGCATTTAGCGACCCCATATCACAGGCTTGGTACTGTTGATAAATAGATGTAATAAACAATTTGATCGAGGTCTATACGATAAATTGGATAGTATGACATTTTAAGTCGATATCATACGGGTCATTTGTATGAGGACTAGGCCTGCGCATGTACCTATGGCTGCAACGAGCTCATATACTAAATTTAATTAAAATATATTCATATTTGCGACCTGTAGTTTGATTACAAGGTTTACATGGATTCACAGACGGGCGGACGGACGGACGGAGAGACGGACATTGTTAAATGGACTTAGAAGGGTATTAAAAGATGGGTCTAGGTCAAATATTTTTGGTAGTTATAAACATCAACGCAAAGTCATTATAACCTGATAATGTTTTCTCTAGTTGTGCTGAAATAAAATCAAATGCAATAGGATATGATAATCTTGATACTAAGTTTATAAAAATATTTCTGCCACTTCTATTGCCGCTCATTACTCGTTTATTTAATATCATCATCACAACTAGCTGTTTTCCTCGAAATGGAAGCATGCGAAGATAATTCCAGTCCCAAAATCAAACAGTGAGTACTGAATATCTTAGGTTTTCTTACAAAAACTTTAGAGAAAACTTTACATCACCAGAATAAGTGTTCACGTTTATAAAAATCACTTATGCCCGTTTTCTCAATAGGCGATTATCTTCTATCCTAACGAGAAACTGCCGATTAAAGAAATTTGGTTTTCTCTATGGCTGGTTTGCTTCTATTTTGTCGCAAATCTAACCGGCACTCATCTGCCAGTTATTTATTTATCGTACAGATAAATTATTTTCCCAACTTTCATATCAATTTTGAGAGGCATTGCCAACTGAAAATAATTCTCCCAACTTTTATACGTATTTTGGGAGGCACTGCCAACTGAAGATAATGTTTTTGTCGGTATATTGAGAAAATCAAAATTGTTAACCGGCAGTATATCGGTCCAATAAATTTATGTGCTTGTTAAGTAACAGGTAGTTTGACGATACATTGAGAAAACCGGCATTAATGTCTGACAAATAGTCAGGTTTTCGACCCAGTCTCAGCTGTGTAACTGCTTTAATTGATGTATCGGAGAGTATAAGGCGTGATCTAGATGATGGAAAGATTAACTTCTTTGAGCTACTCGATCTCTCCAAGGCTTTTGACACAGTTAACCATCAAATATTATGGACTACGCTTACGTCTCATTTTAAATTTTCATCAACTTCGTCACAACTTGTGTCATCTGAACTCACTGACCGTATTCAATCGGTATGGTTCAACGGCATTGAGTCTAATCCCCTTACTCTAACAAGAAGTATACCTCAGGAATCTGTTCTGGGACCACTACTTCTTTCTATTTACGCTAAGGATTTGCTACAAAATGTATTTTACTGTAATATCTACATATATGTAGACGATGTACAATTATATATTTAAGTAGTCCAGTTTAATCAATCAGAGAAAACGTTAATAAACTCAATCACGATTTAAACAACATATATAGTTGGCATTAGCAAACTGACAGTATCTAAATACACGTAAATTGAATTGAAAATTAAAACATATGTATGTTTCATAGGGTGTCCTCTTTTCGCAGAAGTAATTTTTCAAACCACTACTCTCATCTATACGTGAAGTTGAGTTTTTCTGGGTCAGCCCTGGTATCTACGAAAAGCCAAATAAAATTTTAGTAATCTGTTTTCACGTATTCGTACTGTTCAACATTAATTTAGTTAAAGTCATATAAAACGTTTCAATTTTTCAAAACAAAAAAAAAAAAAAAAAAAAAACAAAATAATTTTTTTTGTAGAATGTCTGGCAAATTTTCAACAATAACTTTTACACCAATCTTAAATAAAAAAAAGGCATAAATGTTATCGTAGATTGGTCTGCATGCTGGCACAAGTATATGTGTATTCGTATATTCATACACAAATTTGTATGTAGGTATGTATGTGTGTTTTGTTTTTGTAAATGTTCGTAAAACAATAATATTGAAATATTAAACTTAAGTTGCTGTTTAAATGATATTGTTCAAAACATGTTTTTTTTTTTGTTATTTGGAAATAAATTGCAGTTTCCTTGAATTGAAACGTTTGCAATTATAAACTTCGTTCAACAGTATCCATTTTAATTGGATTAAAATTGCCTTTTGTTTTGTAAATTTAACTATGTATATACAAATTTCGACTATGTGGAGCAGTTAATCCCTTAATCCCTTTTCCGCAGGGAAAAATTGTTGGAAATAAATGCTTAAGAGAGAATTAGTTCCTAGCGCTGTTTCATTGCGCACTAAAATCTGATTTATTATTCTTGCGGATTCTACACAGAAAAAAGGATTGGCAGGAATACCGTTAGTACTAGAAAAATTTAATCAAGTAATAGTCATTCTTATTGCAATATTTTAAAGTGCAAATTATTTTCTTCATTATCTACCGTCTGAGCATTATTATTACAAAACTTATGTACGTTCAACAGAAAAAAAGTTCCATTTACCAAAGTTTTTATAAATATTATTAACTCTTCTGTTAGAATTGTAGTCATTTTTCAGACATATTGCAATTAATACTGTAATTAATATGCGAATTTTAATTTTGTTTCAATGCACAGTTGTAAGATCCGGCCAAAACCCCATAACTTTTTAATTTCTTTATGTAAATTTATGAAATTCGGTACATGGGTTAGCTATATAATATGTGATTTATATTCTAAATTTGGGCGTGATACAAATGTGCCACACCCATTATTTTCAATTTCAAAACTATTTTTTATTCACTTTTATTCATTAATTAAAAATGGCTGTCAGACTATAGCGAATGAAAACGATTTCATTCTCCAGTTAATAAAAATATGTTATTAACCCTTTCAGATCCAAATTTGCATAAATGGTGCATAAAATCATATCGATTTTAACAGGTAACATGTTTCTTAAACTAAGTTTGGTCTTTAAATACCCGCCATTTCAATTCGGTCATGAAAGGGTTATGAAGTAGAAAGTTATCGAATTTTGTAGTGAAGTGTTTTAGATAGTTTATTTTTTGTTTTAAAGTCAAATTAATTTCTTTTTAGGAACATATCAATTTAAATCTATAAATAAAAAACATAGTTAATTATAATTAAGATTTCTTTTTATTTATTGATATACTACTTTTACGCGATCGTTAAAAAATTCACGTACCAAATGCGATGTAGTTTTAAATTTAAGCTTTTCTTTTAATTATAAAAAAATAACATTTAATTGCACAAAAAACTAAGTCACCATTTCCAAGGCTTCTGGTAGCATATCTTGTTTGATTCGCTCTCTCTTTATTCTTAAATGGCTAATAAGAGGATAGGACGATACTAAGAGGTAGTGTATTATATCTTCATTGTTTACTTTTCTTGAAAAACTTCAGCTATTATTAAGTCTCGCAGATTTGAATAGTTTATTTGATGCCTCTTGAGCTTCTTCTGACATCGCGCCTATTGCGAGTTCCAAATGAGATATTATTTCTGCTCTATTCATCAACACCTTGTGATCCAGATCCACAAATAGTATATAAGTTTCATTGCAATATAGTTTGAATTTTGTTAATATTATTTCTATACCAGATGCAAGTACTTGCAAGATACAATAAAATCATTTTACTAGACCGATATCAATGTGTAAAATTTCTGAAACTACGTCATAATTTTTAAAAAACGTTCGAGCAACGTTACCATCATTTGAGTTGGCAGTGTCAGGTCTAGGCATATCGACACAGATTCCAATTCGGTTTCTTAGTTCCTTCTGAATATATTTTTTTCTATTTTTTTTTATTTGTTTATTTTCTTTAGAAGCAAACGCCTTCCTGAAATCTTGGTTATACGAAATGTGAAGAATGCATTCCATAAATCTAATCCAACAATGAAGAGTACTTAGCCCAAACTCATAGTTATATTCATTGAGGGTTAACGATTTCACATATTCAATGTTGTTCATATCACTTGGCTTTGCGTTGCATATATTACATGATCTTGACGATTTTTGTGCAGTTAAAATATTTACGACTTTACCATCAACCATTGTACACATAAGGTTGTAGTTTACTTCAAATTTGATGGATTCATTAAACTCCACTTCTGTTGGCAACAATTTTTGTATCTCTTAACACATATCTTTGTATTCCTTCTGAACGGTTTCCGTGGTTTCCTTTGTAAACTTAAATTTCACTGGCCTACAGTACCTGATTGAAGATGGTCTCTCATTTTTCCAAACTAGTTGTTTACTTTGTTCTGTAATTAATTTTAAAGGAACAAATGTAACCATAAAAATATTATTCTCATCCACATTTTCCAAATTTTCTTCGTTTTGCACCTTTTGATTAAAGATTTGTTGACCGCTAGAACCATCCATACCCCACTTTTCAATTAGTATTAGTTTTTTTTCAGAAATATTCTTCAAGTCTACATAAATTGATTGCAAAATTCGAGCTGAGGTGTGATTTAAAAGATTTTGAAGCTTTATGGATGCACCGGTTTCCTCAATTATTATATTGTCTGGGTAGCATTCTTTTTTTCTTTCCAATATTTTAGTATACGGAGGATAATATTTTGCACCCAATAACATTTAGTTATAATCTCTAAGACCCTCATACGTAGTTTTAATAAACTTAAGGTCCATAAACAAGGGCTAAAGCACCATTTGATATTTGGATCTCTTCATCAAAGCGATATTTGCACTTAACTCGACAAAGTTTTTCAGAAGCCTTATGAATTAATTCCTTTTCATATTTTACACAAATTTCATTTATTTTAAGACGCTTACTTCTTTTAGAACAAACATTATATGCCACCTCAGGTCTTCCGCCAGTTGATTTTCGACTTGTCCCACCATCATTTTCATAAAAAATTGATAACTGTTTTAATCATATATATTTCTAAAATGTAAACTTACGCAATCTTCACATTCCAAGTATGTAAATTCTCTTTTTAGCCACTCAGATTCCTTATATTCAAAAAAATCCTTATGATACTTAGAATTTTGAAGCCTTTTCTTTGCAATACTAATGAAATTTCGGATTTTTTGTTTCATTTGATCTATTTTTAGAATTTTTTTGGAAACTTTCTCAACGTGTTGAATTATTATCGTTACTTCATGATTTGCTTTGCGTTGATGTGCTTTCCACATATCAAAAATCTCTTTATTTGTAATAATAGGCGTCACTAAAAAAGGCTCTAATTTAAAGAATCGGCTAAACTAGGTTCTGAACTTCATAGTACTTACTTAGGAAGCCTTAAATTATTTTATGGCAATGAGCATTAATTAATACTTATTAATAAAAAATTTCTGCGTCTTTTCAATTTTTTTATTTTTTTATGTTATTTATTTAGAGCAATTATAATTACAACAAAATCTTATGAAGGCCGCACTCAAACTAGCCGAAATTTATATGCGTGGTTAAGAAGAATGTCAATTTTCAAAAAAACAAAAAAAAAAAAATTTCAAATTCAAAATTATAGCCTACCTTGATTTCATATTTAAAAAGAATAGAAGTATTAAATTTGAAAATTGATATATACAAATCTTAATTTTGGTGCATTATATAAACTAAATCAGCAGATGCACTCACGTGAAAGTTTGCAATTATATGTTTTAAAGTGTTAGCTCACATTTGGTATAATTTTTTTTTTTTTAAAGAAATTTTTTTTTTTAGTTTTTGCCACATATTACAACTGTGCAATGGTGCGTGGTAGAGAAGAAGAAAGCATATATTCCAAAAATCCATAAATACACTCTATTCCTAATCGGATCGGTTTCTGGCATTTCAGTCTTCATCAACGATTTATTGAACATTATGTTACAAATGAATAGATTGTTTCTATATGAAATTTTTCTACTTAGATCGGCCGTGAGGTTTGAACCATGAACCTTTACATACACTCGTACTTGCACTTTTTGGTCAGCGCTTTAACATACTCACCTATAGTCAGGCCTACAAGCAGTGTGGTTAATAATCAGTTTTCATGCCCTACAGCTTTCACTTCGTATTAATTTCAGAAGGTACAACTCTGTCCAAACAAGCAATCGTTATTTCTAATTTTTTTAATATTTTTGCATTTATACTTGTAATTTCCACTATTCTCACTTTCGTAAGAGTTGCCATATGAGATGTACGATTTGTACGTACTACATATTGTACTTTTTACATATATTTGAGATGATGCTTTGAAGCGAAAATTTCTGTTTGTTAGATTTGTAGTCATTTTTCTTCTGGTAGTGAGAAGGTTCCTTTCTGATAATCAAAGTCTCGCAACTTCTTAATGTTGTGTGGGTTGAATACCCGTAATATACATGTATTCAAAAAAAAAAAAAAAAAAAATGTGCTGAATCGACTAAAGGTGGGTAGGAAGCGATATGAGCATCAGTTTAAATTTATTGATGGTTAGTGAGTTTAGTACGTGGGTTAGTAGAAAGGTCCCTACGACTTTGTGCTATAACGTTGAGTTTTTTTTTTTGTTAGATATATTTTTTTTTCTCAATTGAATGCTTACAACAGCGATTTGTATGCCAAAACAAAATTTTCCACGGAAATAACAACTGTATGGAATTCGGCAAATCCTGCCAAAAAAAAAGTGGAATACAATCACTCTAAAAGAGATCGAGGCATTATTGGCAAACGTTTTTGCTTGGCTATCGAAATCAAATAATGAGCCTGCTAAGCAAATGTGAGACCCAGCCCATGCTCCAATATACAAAGTGATTTTATCACATAATCAATTTATGCTCATTAAAAATTTCATTCTCTTTGATAACACAAATATGCGACGGGAACGATTAATCAAAAGTAAAACTGCTGCTATTGCGGTATTTGGCAAAAGATGCAGGCCAATTTGGCGGCATATTCTTCCGCACAGTGGACGAGCAATTATTTCCTTATGGAGGCCGCATGCAGTTTACACAATGTATTCCGTCTAAGCCAGCCAAGTAGGGAATTAAGGTATGTTGACTGTGCGATTCGAAATAATTTTATTTTCCCTCAAAGAAATGATTTACTCTGGGAAGTTGCCTGGTCAAGGGTGTATGATAAATCAAGGGCAGAATGTTATGTATCAATTAGTGGATCCACATGTGAATATAGGCTGCATAATTTATGCTGAAATTTTTCCCCCACGTTAAATGTGGCGCATACATTAATGGGACAGAAAACAGCATTTGTTGAAATAGTACGCTTAAATAAAACATTTCTGCCACGTGGGTTCCTGTTTGTCTTCTACGAAGGCGATGTATCGCTGTGCTCATATGTTCCGAAGAAGAATTGAGTGGTAATTTTGCTGTTTAATATGATCTACAATTGTGATGTATACACAACTGAAAAAAGGAAACCCATGGTTATTGTGGATTACAATGCTAATTAATCCGACATGGATACTATGGATCAGATGCTTGCACATATTTTTGCAAACGATCAACAAACCACTGGCCACTTGCAATGTTCTACAATGAGGTAGATATTGCTGCATTAGCTATATTTATCATTTATAATGAAATTGTACCAGTATAATAAAACCAATGAGAGACGTTCATTTTTGAAATTGCTCACGATACAATCAGAACTGCCTACTATTGAACAGCGAGCCAGCACTGAACGTATTTCGAGCTATCCCAGGATTCAAAGCGCTATAGAAGCATTCAATGTAAAGGTATCTTATTTTACCGAAACACACAAAAGTGAAATACTAAATATTTTTCGTCCTTGTAGGTAGTACTAGACCGACAGTAGGAGCTGCACCTTCTTTGCGCCACAATCAAGTCGCTCGTCACGACAGTTATATCGTGTGTAGTACGGACGTCAGAGTAAAATAAGAGCGTATTGCTTTACTTGCAACAAAACAGTTCGTGCTGAGCATTCAACATTCCTGCATCATTGCAATACCTGCACACTCGAAATGGAAAATCAGCAACAGTGATTTATTTTATTTTCGCATGTAGTTTAATATTAAATATAACCGAAATTGTAAAAAAAAATTTCTTATATCATTTAATTATTTTACATAAGCTTATGCGTTTTCTTTTCCGATAGAAAATATCGCATTTTGTTTGCAATTTTGGAAGTGTATTTTTGTATATATTCTGAATTAAGAGCAACCTTATCTTATATATAAATCGAAAGGTCTCAAAGTGTTGTATTCATAAATTGCAAAAAAATTATCACTATTATCCTCTTTGAAGTCATAGGGTGAACATATTTAAAAAAGGGTTAAGAGGGGGAATATTCTCACACTATGACCTGAAAGAAGTCAATGGTTTCAAATTTTTGCGATTTACGAGTGCTCGATTTTGAGACCTTTCAAGTGATGTTTAAGATAAGGTTGCCCTTAATTCAGTATATAAAAAATAAATAAACTTTTCAGAAAAAGTGCGATATGCGAAATTTTTTTTAGAAAAAAAAAACGTCATAACATTAACACCCAATCAAGCGAAATACCTTACAATTTGTTATAGGGCCCTGAGGACCTTTTCACTATTTTCAGGCCAACGGAAGATTTACTAATCGGATGCTAGTTATTAGAATTATATAATTCGGTCACAGCAAAAGAAAACCAAACATTTAACCTGGTGTGGTAGTTATAACAGGAAGGAAATTACATTGTTCAAATTCCGGTTTGGGTAGCAAAAAATATCATGTGATAATTTTTATTTTTTAATTGATTAGATTGTTTCTATATGAAATTTTTCTTCTTAGGGCAGCCGTGAGGTTTGAAACTGCGTCTAACTCACATACACTCGTGCTTGAACTTTTTTTGGTCAGTGCTTTAACACGCTGACTTAAATCAGGCTCGCAAACAGTGTGGTTAAGAATCACTTTTCATACCATACAGCTAGTTATATAGGGTTAATTGGTTACCTCAAAGATGATGGTGTTCACGTTAAGTTTCAAAGTGCATTTCAAAAATTTATATAATCCTTAAACATTAAAGTAATCGTATTACTTTAAGCAACAATCCCATTATAGTTTAAGTAGTATTATTAACTTTTAAAAAAAAATATAAAAAAAAACAGGACGTATTTTAGGATCTCCAAGATTCACATATGGTGCACATGACGTGGTTACAGTATACTTGAACCAGTACACCACGTATATCACACAACTGGAGTGAGTATAAAATGTTTTATTAGAAAACAAGGTACTAATTCCAAAATATAATTTCAGAAATATTTAAAGATTTAACTTATAAACAGGCAAATTAAATTGAAACCAGAAAGAACAAAAACTAACTAGTATATTCTGATTGTTGCAGTTTTCACGAACGTTTTACTAGGTTCCTATTATAGCTAGCCTAATATTTTCCTGTCTACAGACAAGCCAAATTAACCTACAGAGATGAACTATCGCCGACTATTGGTTCTATTGAAAGCTAAGACCATTTAAGTACATCGTTTAACCTTAATATATTATAATTTACCTATAAACTTTAAAAATTATTCGGTTATAGTTGCAAAAAGAAGAAGAAGGAAATCCATAATAAATAATTTAATACTCTCCAAAAGATACTATTACTATCACTATTAACTTCCATTATCACTAATTTCTTCCATTAAACTTAATATTATTACTTATTTCTTATTTTCTTACATCCTAAAAATTATCATATTTTGCCTCAATACTTTTTTTTTACGTATATTCCTTTATTCCCAAATTTGACTTCGGACTAACTACCTCACTCCTTCATACTGATATCTTACTGCTAAAAAGCAATAAAATTATTGGCTTATAATTATTAATAAGAGCAATAAGTAATTAGTCGGTTGTCTGTTCTTAAACTGTCTGTCCGCAACTGTGGTTATATCTATAATATTAATAGGCAAGGTGATTTCTTGTGACCGATGTAAGTTTCACAGTTTTACCCCGATTTTGATAAAAAATGTATCATTTGAAAGATATTTCTTTTTAGCTGTTACCCAGATTTACAGGTTTTCATCGCTTGAAATATTTTTTTGGAGTTATGATCGTTTAAAATCGATACTAACATACACATTAAATTATTCAATGCTATATGTGTGTTTATTAAATTTGTTAATGTGTTTGTGTTAATGTGTTGAGTTTGTTTTCTTCATTTAAAATGAGTAAAGCATACCTTTAGGGTAAATGTTAAATGAAAAAATAAAATTTCATAGAATTTCCACTCGAATTTCGAGTGCTGGAATATGCTAGCTATAATAAATAATCTAACCCATACAAACAAAGTTTTTATTAAAACTCTTTCTTTCCTTATGCATATGAGTTT
Source organism: Cordilura impudica (assembly GCA_963682025.1). Classification (NCBI taxonomy): domain Eukaryota; kingdom Metazoa; phylum Arthropoda; class Insecta; order Diptera; family Scathophagidae; genus Cordilura; species Cordilura impudica. The sequence continues at coordinate 67,944,734 of OY821519.1, read as the reverse complement.
TGAATCTCTCCGTGACTGTGCATGACTTTGCATGACTATTTTAAAATTAATCTTTGGTCACAACAACTCTAGGGACAAAGTTTCAGATTGATCGGATGAGGAGAAGTGGGGTTTAAATCACTCTGTGACTGTGCGTTACTGTGTGTGTGACTATCTTAACAGTTAATATTTTCTCACTGCAAGTCTATCGACCAAGTTTCAGATTAATCAGATAAGGGGAATTCGGCTTTAAATCACTCCGTGGCTGTGCTTGACTATCCCAAAATAAATATGTAGTCACAACAAACCTACGGGCCAAGTTTCAGATCAATTTGATAAGGGTTGCGCCACGACAGACAGACAGAGAGATTGAGTTAAAAGAAAGAGTTTAAAAAAAGAAAACAAATTTAATTTAACTTAAAGCAATTTATAAATAATTATTATTACATAGAATTTTTTTATTATTATTAAAATTATTAATTATTATATTCAAAAAAACAAAAACAAAACAATTATAGTCGGTCTAGAGCGACTACACGATACCTTATACCATGATTTAGGGAGCCTATCTCTTCGGTCCAACTAAGTGGATATAGAAAATAAGCATAAACCAAATTTGAGTGGCATGCAGATATGAAAACTTTTATATGGGATGCTATATTTGTATGGGGACTAGGTCGAAAAATTGACCGATCCTGACCATAATTTGATAAGTCACTTATATTTTGAAAAAATACAGACAAACCAAATTTGAGAAATCTTTATGTAATATATTTGTTTTTTGATAGATTTAGTTACACAATTATGCTATATGGGGGCTATGACAAAGAATTGCCATATGGTGTTTATTCTTGGAAAACTGATAAATCGATTTAATAAACACACTCAAACCCATTTTGACCGAGATCTATATGATAATTTGGATCATATGGCAATTTAAGTCGATTTCATAGGGGGCATATGTATGAGAACTAGGTCTGAACATAAACTGAATTTCGCCAATTTCAATTTCGCCAATTTCAGAAAGCGATTCTGAGTCGATCGGTATAATAAAAGATGGGTCTAGGTTAAATATTTTTGGTAGTTACAAACAGCAGCAAAAAGTCATTATACCCAAACCACATAGTGGTAAGAAAGAAACAAAACAAATACCATAATAATTAAATTCTTTCAAAAGCTTGGATCTACATCGGAGGAAACCAAAAACAAAAAAATTGTAAGTTTAAATGAAACAAACAAGATAAATATATAAACTTATTATATTTATACGTATAAATTTAAACAATATTTCCAAATACAATTTTGTTATCAATATTAGTGCGGCGAATTCCGCCGAGACACAAAACATTTCTTTTTTTTTTACCTTCCCGTTCCTTGATATTCATTCAGTTGAGTGACTATATAAAGACTTTGCAATTTGTTATTTACTTAATATTCTTTTTTTAAAACTTGTCCCTCAAATATTTTATAGACCCACACGTAATATTAACAATTATGAAATAAAATTTACAATTAATTCTAAACCTTAAATTTTGAAAATATTCTAAGCTATGATTTTTCTATTATTTATTTTATTTTTTTTTTAGGAAAAACTTTATCACAATGAAAACAAAATATCAGGTATTTAGAGCAGTAATTTGAGCCATTCAATCATACGGAGCACAGGTTTGGGGATGCAGTCACTTCGAAGAAGTTGAAGGATTGCAAAAAATTTTCTGAAAAGACTCAACCCCTAATTACACAATTATGCTAGAACCCGATTTGGAAGGTAGCCATTTGTCTACCTTGAATTTAAATTTAACATACCTAATCTCCTTACTATTTCAGTTTGCAGAATTTCGCCTTCCACATAAACTAAATATAAAAAAAATCTTTAAAAAATTTTTTTTGGGCAGAAAATTTCAATGAAATAATTAACAAAATGAATATACAGTGGGTTGAAAAACAAAAGAAATTATCAAATGCTTTGAATATAAAGATTATATTACAGAGAGTCGCTCAAACTCAAACTTTTTACAGAAGACTCAACTTTAATAGAGAGCAATATTACATCATGGATATTGTCAGCAAAAAAACTTTCAAAGCTCGTTTCACGATTTTCAAGAACTAATTTCCAAGAATGCTCATTATGCTAAATGAGAGATTTTTGAAAATATATTACATTTGATTTGCTCCAGACTACAAAGTTTTGTCAGTTTAAGAATATCTGAAGCAAATTTAGTTAATGGACAAGCTCTGGTAAATTACATAATAAACAAATTTTTATTTTAATAAAGGAATACAATTATTAAAACTGGCAGAGCCCAGCTCTCGAAATCCGAATGCTAATTATTAGAAATAAATATTTGTTGAACACTCATAATATATCTGTGGTCACAAGCATTAACCGCCTTAGTCGAAAATCATGCTTTTGAGAAAAATAACTTTTTATATAAATGTTATGGGGCTTCATTACGACTTAGGTCAGAATGTTTTCATTTATAACTTTTTAATAAACAGTGTTAGAGAAATGGGGATTTCATGTAAATATAAGGCGTTTTTAGAGAATATGATAGCATACATAACTAAAATCGTTCTTAAGTCGACTTAGGCGGTCATCGCTTGTGATCACAGATTTATTAATAAACACACACATATTATCGTATTATATTATGTATGTGTTACTAGCAGCTTTAAATGCAATTTACTTAAAATAAAGGATTAAATTTAAAAATCTGTTAATCTGCAAAACGGCTAAAAATAAATACCTTTCAAATAATACACACATGGTCAAAATCGATATAAAACGGTAGAACAAACCATCGGTCAAATCGCCTAACCTACTAATATTATAGATTTGTTTAGTGACATTTGCACTTGTTTTTGACATTATCTTGTCTATTTGTTTTAGATTTGTCTATTTGTTTCTTTTTCATTTTCGTTTGTTCATTACAAAAATCAGTGCTCGTGCGTGCAGTTAATATGGTAAGAGTGAAGTATTATAATTACTTTTAAATTTTAATTTTTAAAACTAGTTTGAGTGGTACGATCAAAAGAAATTTAGCAAGGCTTTTTAAAATAGAAAATGAAGTTTATTAAAATAATTTAATTTCAAATAATGAAGTTGAAGCCACCTGCTCCCCTGCTCCTCTGCCGATTTGCAGTGTCAAAATTGAAGTTTGCAGGATTTCCCAGTGGTAATCGATTTCCCTTAGTGTCGTCACGGTTACAAATAGTTGAAATTTAAAGAATTTACAAACGTAAAATTCAAAATATAATTTATTTATAATAAATAATAAACTTACATGTATATTTGTCGGGTTCAAATTTTAATCGTGTAGCCAAGCTAGGATTCAAAGCAGTTCCTTAATGTAAGAATTAAATAAAAATTTACATAATTTGCTCTAATAAATAAAGATTTTACAGATATCAAGGAAGGAAGTCACTGCGAAGGTTTAGAAATTAATATGGATGGAAGTCATGAAAAGAAAAGACTAAGGGACTTCAAAGTTTTCTTCCAAGCTTTAACAGGTACATATATATTAACAAGTGAGAAAATTATAGTCGGTCTAGACCGACAATATGATACCCTATACCATGCTTTTAGAGACCATATCTCTTAGCCCCAACTAACTGGATATAGAAAATAAGCATAAACCAAATTTGAGTGGGAGTTTTATTAATTTTTTGGCTGCAGATATGAAAAAGTTCATATCGGATGCAATATCTCTATGGGGACTAGGCCCAAAAATGGACCGATCCTGGCCATATTTGGTAAAGTCTCTTGTATTTTGAAAAAATATATACAGACAAAATTTGAGTAGAATCAGTGCAACATTTTTGTTTTTTGATAGATTTAAGTGAAGATCGGGAAGCAGCTCTATATGGGGCCTATGACTAAGATTTGTCCCGATTATTTTTGGACTACTCATCAATGGATGTAAAAACGCATATAAACCCAATTTGACTGAGAGCTATATGACAATTTGGATCTTATGGCAATTTATGTCGATTTCATAGGGGTCATTTGTATGGGGGCTAGGTCTGAACATCGAACGATTCTCACCAATTTCAACAGCGTTTATCCAATGGCCGATGGAAGCTTATGTACCAAATTTCATGAAAATATATTCATATTTTACATGGACACACAGACGGACGGACATCGTTAAATCGAATCAGATAGTGATTCTGATTCGATCGGTATAATAAAAGAGTGGTCTAGGTCAAGTATTTTTGGTAGTTACAAACAGCAGCACAAAGTCATTATACCCAAACCTCATAGTGGTATAGGGTATAAAAACATATTAATTTAATATAATATAAGACAATTATATTTTAAATAGATGCCTGTTAATCGCTTGACTGTAATGAGGTGGAAAATGATATCAGAGAAGCTCTAAGAATTATTAAAAAACGGCATATCCATGCTGAATGCATTAAAAAGAAAAAAGTAAAACTGTCAAGTTCGGCTATTCCGAACCTCTTATACACTTCAACTTGTATTTAGCGTTTTATCAATATCTTCATATTTCACTATTGTTTATAACAAATGTAAACAAAATATTTGAAAATGTAAACAATTTTTAAATTTAAATTTCTTTTGTGGTTCTTATTTTGACTAAAGTAAACAGTATTATAAGCTAACTAATAGTATGCTAACTACTATTTGATTTTAATTAAGTCAACTTATAGTCAACTATAATATATAAAATATAATTAGTTTGTTGCTAACTATAAACTAGGTAATTTTAAGTTAATTGGAAAGTCATGCAGAGGAAGCATAATATTAAAATAGTCAGTTTGCTTCATTGAAAATAATCCAAGTATCAACCACCACTAGTTGCGTAATAATAAGATATACATAAGTATATTAATAGTTAGTTGAGTTGCCGGGAGGGTAGTTTTTTATTTGTAGCTTAAATACATGTTTTATATGTGTCTTAGTAGCAACTTTAAATAAACTTTGCTCCAAAAAATCTTCGACATGGTGCAATGGTGTAAATATGGTACAAATGGTATATATCAGGGGTGGGAACGTAAATGGCTTGTTGGGCCAAATTTGGAATATCACCTCCTAACGGTGGGCCGCCCTAGTTTATTTCTGTACAAATATTCATTTTCAAACAAAAAAGCAAAAAAAAATCAATTTTTAAACAAACATAAAATTTATTAATTCATTTCATACACATTACAAATAAATTTTATATTGAAATATTATTAGTATTTATAAAAATAATGTTATATTTTAAAATTTTTGAGATGAAAGAATTTCATTTTAAATAAAATAAAAAAAAGGAATTATATAAAAATAAAATAAAAATATAGGTAACAAAAATTAAAAAAGAAATTAGGAAGAATTTTTGATTATTTCTTTAAAATCAGTTGTGTAGTTTATCAAAGTTGGCCGAATGAGTTCCGTAAGATGTTGATTTGTTAAACGTGAACGATTTTTGTTTTTAACATTTTTCATGGTGGAGTATAAAGATTTACAACAATACGTTGTGCCAAACATTGAAAATAAACGAGCAGCACCAAAATCCAACTAGAGAAGTTGATTTGTGATGCATTTTCAATACAATATCATCTCTCATTTCTAACAACTCCAATTTTCCAACATCTGGTTTTGCAAGAATTATATCGAATAATAAAAATTCATCATTAAGGACACCACACAAAAATGGGTTAACAAGACCTGAGAATGTTGCTTGTTGTTGAATTTGTTTGGGATCCTCAAATCTACATTTACAATTTTCATGAAATTGTTTTAAATTATTTATGTATTCTTCCAGCTTATCGTCTTGCATATTATTTACGTTCAATTTCAAAACAGAAAAAAATTAAAATTTTTTATATTCGAGGTCTTTTATAAACAAAAGAGGTTTAGCTTCGAAGCCTAACAATGATCGTGACAAATCAAGCACTGTTTTGTCTTTGCTTTGGAAACTCAGATTAAGCGATTTAAGGTGGTTCATTGTGTCAGTAAAAAACATTAAATCTGAAATCCAAATTCCATTATCCAGACCTGGATATATTTTTCCATTTTCTTTTATAAACAACTTTATTGTGGGTAACAGCTCAACAAATCGATCCAAAACATTAGAAACGGATAGCCATCGCACTATGGACCAAATCGTGACATTGCTTGATAACTCATTGTTTTCCTCAAATTCTTGTAACTCCATAATAAAATTTTTAAACTGACGATGAGTTTTAGCGTTTGTTCTGATAAAATTTACAATTTCTACCACAACTTTCCCAACTTTTTCATATTTAAAAAATTTTGAAACAAGATGCTACCGATGAATAATACAGTGAATTCTGGATCTTTATTTAAAAGACCAATCAAACCTTGATTAGTGCTTTTTTTTTAACATCAGTGACACCAAATCCTTAATTGCTCTTAGCATTACAAGTCGAATCTAATTTTGAAATTTTGTCATGTATTGAAAATGGAAATGGATCCACCTGATGAAATGGCAAAATTATGGATCCACAATTGAATTTTGGAATGAAGTGAAATCACATAAGGATGCCACTGATTTAAATCGATTTGAAGCTGTAGATAATCTCGATATTAAACTTTTGTCGCTTTCTTATTTAAACGCTAAAGTTGAGAGGGGTTTTAGCGACATGAACCTTTTCTAATCCAAAATAAGAAATCCATTGCCATTACATTCAGTTAAGAAAAAAATTTCTGTTACGAAAGATAAAAATTTCTAGATTTAAAGAAACATTTAATTATAGGGACTGCTCTCATCCCCAAGCATTCAGGACAACAGGGCTTTAACTGAAAAAAGCAAAAATAAAAAAATGCCGTTTGCATTTCAAGTCATGAGTGTGTTTTGTAAACATACAATTTTTAAGATGCATTTTTTTTTTGTACATGCTACATTGTTTCTAATAGAAAAAATGAAGCATGCTAACAAACGTTACATTCAAATAATTTGTATTATTTTTGTGGCCCTATTGAAAATTTATGCTCGTGTTAATGCTATTTTTTAACAATACTTTAAAATTTTTGTATTATTGTTTTTTTTTTTTTTAATTAAATCTAAATTAAATTTTGTTCGTTCGTGGGCCGCATGTGGCTCGTGGGGCCCATGCCTGGTATATATATATATTTTTTTTGTCAAAGTAGGTTAGTAATTGAGCGTTTAAAATCGGCTACAAGAAATCGCCTTTCCTATTAATATTATTATTTAAATTAAAACTATTAATGTTAGTAAATAATTATAACACAGTTTTGTCCAGCCAACGGCAATGTAAAAGCCGTATATAATACTCATTAAATTAATTTTGTAGGTATACTATTTTTATTGAATTATTGAAAACAAATAAAGACTAATTACTAATACTTACTAATACTAATAATGCCTTTTCCGAAACTCATCTTATTCTTGTCCTAGAACGCTAATATTTTTTTACTTATCTTAATTTGTTTGTAGTTCCAATAAGCTTGATCGATGTTGCTGATCCTGGTAGGTTTTTTCTCAACCCGTAATATATTTGGCCAGTAAAAAGCATCCTTGGTGATGACATTACGTTGAGGAAATTTTTCAAAATAAATAATTTGTTTTTACCATTTTCTATTGTATTTTTACACCGCATTTAATGCACAGAATGTGTAGGATTTCTCATTTGCAACCACATGTTAGTTTTAATGTAGTGTAAAAAAACAATACGAATTAAAATATTATTTTAAAAGTTAACCCTCAATTATAGAAATAAATTAAATAAATTTATTCACTTCCTTCATATGGTTTCTAACCTGCAACACCTGTTTTCTATACTATAGTTGTGATGTTTAATTTTTTGTTTACCCCACTTAACTGGTATGTGTTGATTTTTACTGGGAATTGCGAACAAAAGTAGTTTATATCTAACATTGTTATTTTGTTTACCGAAAGCTCACAATGTAAGGGTGTTTGTTGTTTTATTTTCATTCTACTAACTTTTATACATTGTTTACCTTGAGCTGCAGGCAAATTTATGTATATATACATTGTACATTACATAAGCTGAAAGAAGAACCCAACCTTAGAAGTTTATGTTCTTTTGATGGCTGGCGATGGTTGCTGGCTGTCTACTTCATGGTTGACACCATCAACCCAACACCTCAACATTACTCTCGACATCTACTTCAACTTGTTACACAATGGATGTTGTTGCCATAGAAATATTATTTGTGAGGAAAATACAAAAAAAATATATATATATGGATATTGTTTATCGTTTTGTCATAAACAACATTTTATGCACAAGGGCGACACTTAATTTAGGACTCCTAAAATTTATAGAGACTACTATTAGTAGCAGAGTTATCCTTAGATGTTTACTATGTCTATATAAAGTAGTGCCACACAAATAAGTGCCCCTCCCAACCAATTGTATCCTTACACACAACCTTAACGTTATTCTAATTATGTTTGAATGAATGGTTGGTTAGTTGGTTGGATGGCTGCTCTTTGGAAGCCCTTGAATACAACACTTTAGTGTTCATTTTAAAATGAAGTTAATGTTGCTGAAGATGTTGATTATGACTTTTGCTGTACTTACTTATATGTTATTATTAAATTTTGTATAAATAATAATAATAAAATTCAAATTTGCATTTATCTTTTGTATATTAATCAACTTCTAGTTAGAAAATATTTTCATAGAGTATGAAATAACAAGGAAAACTTTTATTTATTAGTTCGAAATGGTATGATAAATTTAATTTATTTATATGAAAATAACTAAGACTGTTGCTATATGTCTAAGCCGACTGCATGGTACCCTGCAGTAGGAGCTTAAAAAAACTATATATGTATATATAGAAAAATAAAGAAGAAAAATATATAGAAAAACTATATATAAAAAAAGTTGAAAGTTAAAAACTATTAAAGTAAACATTTTATGAATATACGGTAAGTGATAATATATTGGAAATTTATACAAAATTCTGAAGTTTCCAATTTTGTTTTTCTTGCCTACGATTTTCATATTCAGGGAGAAACAAATTACTTGTACCCACTCATACAGAGACTTTAAAAACTTATATTATAATTTTCTATATGAATATCTTGAACATATTAATTGGGAGAATATTTATTATATGACCTCCGTAAATGTTCAAATTTGCTTTCTTTAAACGAACATAACAAGTCTATTCGATGCTACAGTTCCTTTAGTAACATATAATATAAAGCAGTTAATTTCTCTCAGAGACGTATGCTATTCAAGGTGGAAGCGACTTCAAACTACTGCGCTCAAAAATGATTACCATACTGCAAGGAAAAAGTGAACGACAGCATTAGAAAAGCGATATCGTTTTATTATTCAAGGCTTTTTGAGTGCGCTATGGGCTCACGACAAACCTGGAAACACGTTCGTGATATTGGTATAGAGAGAGGCATTATAAGTGCTTACAGCAGTATTGATGTCAATGGGTTAAAACTCAGTCTTCAGTAATTTACCAGTAGTATACAGCAACAACTCCTCATTTTACAATTTTAACAATGATAATGACTCCACTAATTGTTTTGAATTTTCGTGTGTAACTCATGAAGATGTTTATCTTAGTATTATTGGTGCTAAGTCTAATGCAATCGGACATGATAATATTCATCCAGTATTTGTGAGGATTTTGCTGCCCTTTCTCTTGCCTTATATAAAACATTTCTTTAGCTCAATTATAACCACAAGCACTTTCCCTTACAAATGGAGACATGCCAAAATAATTGCTGTTCCTAAATCTGCTAACGAATACCGCCCCATAGCAATCCTGTGTTACTTTTTATTATGAATTCCAGGATTAGCCCATATCATTGGAGTGGTTAACAGCATACCACGGTGTTTATGGTTTTTCCACTCCAACAAACGATTGTTGCAGTTTTTGCACACCGTTTTTGGAGCCCACTTTTTATCTTTTATTACACTCATATGAAAATAGCTTTTATACGCATTTGAACAGTCCGAATTAAGTTTTCTTTGCATATTTTTTTTACAAACATATTGTCCAAAAACGTAACAGAACTTATCTAAATCGCACTTCATCATTCAAGCACTGAATTTCACACGCGATTAATATGCCTAGAATATTTATTTTAGAGCAAAGTCGGATTATTTATTTGTTTAATTATTGCAAGGTTTTTTGCTTTTAGCTAAGCGATGTGTTGTTGAAGGATCACCAGTCATTTTAGTAGAAGAGAGCTTAGGAATAACGATTTCTTTTTTGTAGAGTATTCGCTTTGGATCACCATAATATTTTTAATGCTATCTGAGAAAAGGAAGATTAAATTCCTTTGCATTATTTATATTGCATAGTTTGATTGTAATTGCTATTTATATCATATCGATATTTTTTTTTTTGTGTTGAAAATTTTGTATGGAATTTTTTTTTCCTCTGGTGAAGAAACCCCACATGGAATTTTTTTCGTGTCTATGAAGCCCCCACTGAAATTAGTCGCTCTACATTTTTCTTGAATATATATATCAAAAATGTACGTAGTAATGGTGTAATGGCCCACTTCCGTGGGAGCTGGAGGGTTAAAATGTTCTAAAGAAATATTCACAGCCCAATTTTATTGAACAAATGTCGATGTAGAATTTTAATCAAAGAACTGGTTGGTCACTTATTTAAATTTTTATGAACCAATCTTTTCTCGAAAAAAAAATTTTGAAACTGCGATTTTGCGAAATTTTTGCCTCGGAGCCCCAAATTTTATATCACATATTTACATACTTTCAATCGGTGATAGAGATTTGCGTGCCCAAAGCAAAAAGTCTGGATTTATCGCATATATGTATATATTAGAGCGACTCTACTTATATGGAAGAGAAAAAAGTGATTTTGTTACCCCCCTGAAAATAAAGCTTGATATGTTTTATGATGATTCCCAAAATATTTTGGTTCTAGCATTGACCATCCGTGAGCTGGACCATTTTTAAAAAGGTCTTTTTTTCAGTCTTTTGAATTTTTTTGTACTTTGCTCCAAGACGACATAAATAAAATTTGGTATCATCGAAAAGAGTTTTTGAAGCAGCATCCAGTGGTATATAAAACTTGACCAATTGCGACCTACTAGTTGAGATATTTTACTAAATACATATTTGCGTTTCTGGTTTTCATACAAATTCTACGTATTTGGAAGTAATGTTTTGCTTTTCAAATGGAATCTGTTTTAAAATAATGTTAACTTATTTTTTTTTGTAATTATTCACATAAAACGCGAAAATCGCGATATATTTTATATTTTTTCAATATAGGCAATATGGGTAACAAATTTTTTCATTTTTCAATTATAATAATCCGCTGATAAGCAAAATATCTGTTTTCAAATCTAGGATGCTGTGAGATATATTTAAGTTTTCAAATATTAATTTTTTAGTTGAATACATTTGTGAGAAAAATAGTTACTAACAGAACAAATTAAATTAGTTAACTAAACTACAAATTAAAAAATTTATAGAAATTTGAAAAATACAATTACAATAAGAAATATAAAATTTATAAAAAATCTTTTCGCGATTCTATCTTTGTATAAAGTTTGCACGATTCCATTTTGTTTGCAATAGGTCCTGGTCGATAACTTTCAATAACAGAAAGACATGATTGGCTTACTAGCTTAACAAATCGTTCCGTGTTTTGCGAATGGCATGGGAATTCTAAATTGATTTCGGTAAAAGAAGCAGTTAATTTTATCTCTATAAACAGTTTTTAAATTGTGACTTTACCTGGTATTTCAATAATTTCTTCAGAATCACAAAGATCTTTTAAATACTGATGGGAATAAAATTGTATACAAGGTGGTTCAGTAATGCGACCAATTTCATTCCAATTTATCATATCTTTTAAGGACTCTCACTCGAACAATATTTTGGGAATATTGAATTGTCGAATATCATCAATATTACTATCGCGTGCTTCGAGAATACCTCCGCGCAAACTTCTTTTTCCTTTTCTGTTGCCATTGAGAGTAAAATGTTTTCTGGATGTGCAAAAAACCCGTTTATTTGAATGGAACGATTGACAATTTCTTGAAGTGCGATTGGAAGCATTTTATATATTTTATATTTTTTACGAGAAACCAAAACGGAGCATAAACTTCCATAACGAAAAATGCCAACTTTGTTAATTCTTCTGAGGGGGCGATTTGAGTAACAGTCTTAAAATTCTTGATGCTGTCGTCAACCAACGCGATAAATTCAGTAATCCAGGCTTCATACTGGCTACATGGCTATCACAATTTCCAATGTCTATGGCTTTGACCATTTCAAATAAGTATTTTTGGTCTGCACGTAGGTCCCAACTGTCAATATTTTCGGGCATTTCACCCATAGATATCGGTGCAAAATCAGAAATTGGCTTTGAGTAAATTTTAAATACAGGAATAAATTCAATACAAACTCAAAAATGGTCTAGTGATACTTATCGGTATATTTTCGAAGTCTCTTAAGAGGTTTTCAATATTTCCTGGCCAGTTTTGGCGGCCAGTAGCTTTTCCCAACAGACTTGCGTTCGTGAAAATGCAGTTCGTGAAAATGAAACATTCATACAAACCACTGTAACCGTCGCTGAAGTTCTCTTTCCAAAGTACAAATAGTTCCGTTATGTTTGCCTGTATTTGTACTAGTACCATCACAATTAACTGCAACCAGGTTATCTAAGGCAATGCCTTCATTATTTAGAAAACTGAGAATTCCTTTTGCAATTTCTTTGCCTTTGACATCCTCTGTTGTAATGTAACCAATAAAACAAGGGTTTGGTTTTTTAACAAGCGTAACATGCTCCTCCATTACTTTTACGTAACGTGGAGACCCATTTACCACTATTTGTTTTAAGGTGCATTCCTTTTTCCATCAAACGATATACTATTTAGTAAAGAATTAGAAGAATTAAATATTTTTTTTGCATACATTTATTGATCTTAGGGCATAGGTACTCTCGCTTTCTGGTTCACTACATACAGCTGAATGATTTGTTTTATGGTATCCACCAATTACTAAGCCACATGTAAAAATATATTTTATTCGTGGCCCAGCTTGATCTACGTGAAACTTCCAGGCAAATCATGGAATTTTGCTCTTGGCAGTATACCTGCATGGATCTCTTATTTTGAGGGGATATCTCTTTGTGAGGCATTGCAGCTTCTTCCATATAGCTGCAAAACTTTTTACCGGAATTTGAACAAATTTCCATAAGTCACACAACTCCGTAATCGTTGCTTTATAAAATATTGAGAGTTCATATGACTGGTTATTGCACTATTGTCGCAAAAATAACAAATGCTGGATTATGTCACATTTGTCGGAAGCTTAGTTTTGTTCAGCTGAACAAGGGAAAGATCCATTTTTAGTGTTTTTTAAATATAATATTATAAATTTATGCTGCACCTGTCATTAATAGATTAATATGTTTCTAATTAGAAAATTAATATTTGAAAACTTAAATATATCACACAGCATCCTAGATTTGAAAACAAATATTTTGCTTATCACCGGATTATTACAATTGAAAAATTAAAAAATTTGATACCCATATTGCCTATATTAAAAAAATTATAAAATATATCGCGATTTTCGCGTTTTATGTGAATAATTACAAAAAAAAAAAAAATAAGTTGACATTATTTTAAAACAGATTCCATTTGAAAAGCAAAACATTATTTCCAAATACGTAGAATTTGTATGAAAACCAGAAACGAAAATATGTATTTAGTAAAATATCTCAACTAGTAGGTCGCAAGTGGTCAAGTTTTATATACCACTGGATGCTGCTTCCAAAACTCTTTTCGATGATAACAAATTTTATTTATGTCGTCTTGGAGCAAAGTACAAAAACATTCAAAAAACTGAAAAAAATAACTTTTTTAAAAATGGTCCAGCTCACGGATGGTCAATGCTAGAACCAAAATGTTTTGGGAATCATCATAAAACATATCATGCTTTATTTTCAGAGGGGTAGCAAAATCACTTTTTTTTTTGAGTCGCTCTAAAATATATACAATCAGGTTTTCGATCTAATCATAGTTGTGTTACTGTTTTGACTGAAGTAACTGAAAACATAAGGAAGGAACTGGCGGATAGTAAAGTAAAATTGTTGGCCCTACTTGACCATTCTAAGGCCTTTGACACAGTTGACCACTTAATCCTATGTAATAAGCTGAAATATCTTTTCAATTTCTCTTCTTCATCAATAAATCTGCTTCGGCTCTGCCTTTCTGATCGTACCCAATCCGTTTACTTAAAAACTAAAATCTCAACAACGTTAAATATTACGAGAGGAGTGCCCAAGGGATCCATCCTAGGGCCTCTGATTTTTTCTCTCTAAGCTAATGATCTGCGTTCACAACTTCTCCATTGCAAAATCCATATGTACGCCGATGACGTGCAGTTATATATAAGATCAAAATAGCAATCTATCTACACACATACATAAGATAATAAGCAAGTTTGATGAAAATCTAATAATAACAATTGTAGATGTACTCCACAAAGTACAACTATAAGTTAAGAAAATCTTCTGTTCAGCAAATACATACATACATTACATACAAATACATATTTACATTATTTATAACGAGAAAACTTGAAAATAAATAAATTTAATCTAATACAGTTTTTTTGGCTATTCGTTAGGTTATATTTTATATTTCAATTAAGCTAGTAAGGCTTATATATTTTTAATGTAAATAAAAGGTGTTTGGCTTATTACGTTTTTCCCAACGTTCCGTCAATTTTTTGTTGACTTTTTCAAGGGACGTAGTAACATGATATCTATACCCTATACCACTATGTGGTTTGGGTATAATGACTTTGTGCTGCTGTTTGTAACTACCAAAAATATTTGACCTGGACCCATCTTGTATTATACCGATCGACTCAGAATCACTTTCTGAGTCGACTTAGCAATGTCCGTCTGTCCGTCTGTGTGTCCATGTAAACTTTGTAATCAAACTACAGTTCGCACATATGAATATATTTTGATAAAATTAGGTATTTAAGCTTCTGTCGGCCACAAGATGAATGCTGTTGAAATTGGTGAGAATCGATCTATGTTCAGACCTAGCCCCCATACAAATGACCCCTATGAAGTCGACATAAATTGCCATTAGATCCAAATTGTCATATAGATCTTACTCAGATTGGGTTTGTATGCGTTTATTACATCCATTAATGATCTCTATGGGACAACTCTTAGTCATAGGCCCCATATAGAGCTGCTTCCCGATCTTCTCTTAAATTTATCAAAAAACAAATATATTGCACTGATTCTTCTCAAATTTTGTTGCATATATTTTTGCAAAATACAAAAGACTTTACCAAACATAGTCAGGATCGGTCCATTTTTGGGCCTAGTCCCCATACAGATATAGCGTCCGATATGAAATTTTTCATATCTGCAGCCAAAAAAATTAATAAAAATCCCACTCAAATTTGGTTTATGCTTATTTTCTATGTCCAGTTAGTTGGGTCTATGAGATAGGGTCTCTAAACGCATGGTATAGGGTCTAGACCGACTATAATTTTCTTACTTGTATCTTACTACATTATGCCTGGTTTTCATTATGTCATTTTCCATGGCAATTGTTGTCAATTATTGTCAGTTGTATGAAAACGGGTTTTAATTTCTTGTCATTCACAGCCCCTGGCAACATATGACATCTGTAACGAAATTGTCTGCATGTTGACAATTTGTTTGTATTTGACAGCCGGATTTATTGTTCGTTTATAAGATGTAATGAATACGCAATGAATAGAAAATTACGAGATGTCAGTTGAGGCAATTGTTTGTTGTCAGCTTATATGACATAGTGAAAACAAGGCATTAAATTTGAATTTACATACAACACAAGATAAAAATTACTTTGAACATAAAATTTTAAATTTAAACAAAAAAAATCATGTGAGTCCGATCACAGGGGAGATGTGTAAACATCTGGTAATAAATAAAATGCAGAAAACAGCGATAAAAAGGTTATTACATATCATAATTTTTTCACCAAACAATCATGTCACACCGATTTGTCTTAATGCTCACATATTACGCGTAAGATCTTACGCTCACATATTACGCTGTTTTTGTGATTGTATTGTGAAATAGAAATTTACCCCCCTGCGCGTATAGGTGTTTACACATCAAAAATTTTTTTATAAACAACACAGTTTAAAAATAATACCATACTAAATTTACTGATAAATTTGAAACATTTACATTTATTACATAAATTTAACTTATATTCAACTAACAAGATTGAAATATTCTTACAGTATTTATTAGGGTGGCCCTTCATTACCTGGAGGGGCAAAAAAGTGTTCGAATTTAAAGTTTTATTCCCCTAGAAATATGCGATTAGCAAAAAAAAAAAAAAACTGAGATATACAAAGTTTTGGGTCAATCAAAAAACATTTAGAGTGCCTCAATGCGACTGAAAATTTTAAGTGTGTTTATATTGGGAAAATAAGAATTTTTTTTCATATGTTACGAAAATTTCGTTGTATATTTTAATTTTCTTGACAACTTGTTCTATAATTCCATTTTAATGCTAAATTATCTCTTTAGAAAGCTATGTAACTTCAAAATCGAACTTCAAAACTCGCCAAGAAATAGCAAATGCCCCAGACCACTTTTGTGCAAAAAAAAAAAAGTAAGTCGTGAAATTTGACGGAAATTTTTTCAATGTTAAGAAATTGATTAAAGCCATATTTTTTTTGTTACTACACCTACGATTACTTAGACATTAAGTATTATTTTATTACCACGCTTTTAATTTATTTCGTATTGAGACCGAAATTGGGAAATTTTTTTTATAAAATTTTGAAAAGTCCTTTTTCAAGTTTTAAAAAATTTTCCGAAACAAAATTTAAGAAATGGATCTGGCACTTTAAGGTTTTGTGAAACGCACATTACAGATTAACTGTGTGAATTTTTAAGTAAATCCCTATTCCTGAATTTTTTTGACAAGGATTTATTTTTGCGGATTTCGATAAAAAAAATGGGATTTTTGTAAAATATTCTGTAAATGTACTCTTTCTAAATACTTTGTATCAAAAATTCATCACTTTTCTACTTTTAAATGTTATATTTTATCTTAATAGCCCAGGGTTTCGGAAAGAAAATAACATGACTCCATTAAGCCTTTTGGAATTGGCGTCATATATGACCCCAAGCTAAAAAAAGACAATTTATTAAAAATATCTTAATATTTTGTAAGTTCTGTTGAATTTTTAGATGCGACGCTTAAAATATAATAACCAAATATGTAGAACTTCTGCTTCTAAAATTTTGGTTACATCCGAGAACGCTAACCCATTTTTTTGCCAAGGCCAGCTTTAGATTTTAAGATATTTAAAAAAAAAATTACCGAAGACGAATTTAAGAAAAATAATTCGGTTAATTTTTATTTATTTAACTCTTCAGTGCTCCTGTGATCAAAATAATCCATTGTGATATATCTTTGGTGCAATTGTCTGCTTATTGCTCGCGAATATAAATTAAAACAAATTTTAACCAATTTTGTTATAAAATGATTTTGTGTATAAAAACTGTCTATATTTTTCTAAATAAAATAAGAAGAACCACAAATAACCCAAAGCTAAGAAAAGACAATTTATTCAAAAGAATGTGAAATATAAAATTGATTCTATTTATTTTGGTGTTTTTGAGCATGATTTAGTGTGCGATTCAAATTGTTTTCTGTAATCACTTACGACTTGCAATAAGTATTGCTTTTCTTTAATTTTATATTATTATATTAGTTTTATATTTCATATTCTTTTGAATAAACTGTTTTTATTAGCTTTGGGTCATTTGTGGGTCTTCTTATTATGTTTAGGAAAATAAAGATAGTTTTTATACATAAAATAATTTTATAAAAAAATTGGGTAAAATTTGTTTTAATTTATATTTGCGAGCAAAAAGCAGATAATTGCACCAAATATATATCACAATGCATTTTTTGAACGCAGGAGTACTGAAGGGTTAAATAAATAAAAATTAACCGAATTATTTTTCTTAAATTCTAAATAGTGGTTTCATCGAGTTTAATAGAAAAACTCGTTTTCGATAATTTTTATTTAAAAATAGGTTAACAAGCTGGTTTTGTCAAAAAATAGGTTACCGTTTTTGGTTTTATCCCAAATATTAGAAACGGAAGTTTTACACATTTGGTTATCATATTTTAATCGTCGGATTTAGAAATTCAACAGCACTTACAAAATATTAAAATATTTTGAATAAATTGTCTTTTATTAGTTTGGGGTCATATGTGACCCCATTTCCAAAAGGGTTAATGGGATCATGTTGTTTTTTTCCGAAATCCTGGGCTATTGGCATAAAACATAACACTTAAAAGAAGAAAAGTGATGATTTTTTGATATAAAGTATTTAGAAAGAGTACATATACAAAATAATTTACAAAAATCCCATTTTTCTCGAAATCCGCAAAAATAAAATCCTTGTCAAACAAATTCTGGCGTAGCGATTTACTCAAAAATTCACACAGTTAATCCGTAATATACATTTAACAAAAGCTTAAAGTGCCAGATTTATTTCTTAAATTTTGTTTAAGAAAATTTTTTCAAACTTTAAAAAGGACTTTTCACAATTTTATCAAAAAAATTTCACAATTTCGGTCTCAATGCGCAATAGGTTAGCAACGTGGAAATAAAACAATAGGTCATATCTCGGTACTCATAAGTACGGAAATCAAAAAAAGTTGTGAGTTTATTCAATATCTCAAAATTGAAAAAAATGCCACCACATTTCTTGACCTGGTTTTTTTTTTTTGACACAAAAGTGGTCTGGGGCATTTGCTATTTCTTTTATTCGATTATGAAGCCTTGCAGTTTTTGGAAAAGACAATTTAATACTCATCCCGATTCTTATAATAGATTGCCTGAAAAATTAAACTATAGAAGGAAATTTTTGTAAAATCTGAAAAAAGTCATATTTTCAAAATATAAACACAGTCGAAATTTTCAATCACGTTGAGCCACCTCTAAATATGTTTTGATTGGCCCAAAACTTTGTATATCTCAGTTTTTTTTTTTACTTTTTGCATATATTTAAGGGGTGCGACCGAGAGTTTGCACACTTTTTTTCCCTCCATAAAATGAAGGGCCACCCCAGCAAGCACAGTAGCAGTTGATTTTCAGCCGACAAAGCATGACTGAGCTGCATATTGTGCTCTAATTTTTTTTTCTAATTTTATTAAAAAAGAAATCAACTTGGATTTGATTTAAACGAGAGCACACTTTAAGACTAAAATTTTGTACTCTCGAAAAATTAGTGTGGTCTTTATTATTTCTTGTTTAACCGTGTTTTCACTATCCTCGAACAAACTCTCACATTATTACATTTTGAAAGCTTCACTAGTTATAACAAATGAATTTGTAAAGCGATAGCTTACCTGACAAATTTTTGACTAGCTTATCAAAATTTGCTTTGCGAAAATAGAATTTATAATTTTTGGTGGAACGAAAAGCATAATTATTTGCAAAGTCGTTGCAGATTGAACTTTTCAATGTTAACTTTGCACTTTGCACAAGAGAACTTACGTGGAACAGAAATTTCAAAGAGGATATAAATATTGCAAAGACTGCATTTTACACTTATCAATTTCATAGTTCTGAGGAAAATGAAGTTTTGAAAATTGACGAAAAATTTGATAAGTGCAAAGTTAATGAGTGGTTTTTTGTAGAATAGGAGCCAGTTCAGAACATTAACCGATTTATACCAATTTCAATAGTGTTCATCCTATGGCCAATAAAAGCTTATTAGTTCATATAGACGGACATCGCTAGTTCGAGTCGGAAAGTGATTTTGAGTCGATCGGTATAATAAAATATTTTTGGTAATTACAAGCATCAGCACAAAGTCTTTATATCCTGATCACGTAGTGCTATAGGGTATTAAATTATTTGTGATGGCCAGGATAATTCTCCAAATGCATAATTATTAATAAGTTTAATCATGTTAGGTATTGCTGAAATAAATATTCACTTACCTTTTGCATAAATATTTTCCAATTATTATATTAATTATCCAATCCGAACACAACTGCATTTGCCAATAAAGTGTTAAGCTGAAAATATATAAATTTTGAAAATGTGTTGAATTAGAATTTTATTCATAACAGATGTTTAAATTTAGATATATTATCAAGTAAGTTTGATTGAAATATTACATTGGTAGACAAATTCACGAAATACAGGAAAAAATACCTTATATTCTAAAAGAAGAAGGCAAAAAATACCCGCTAAAGCATTTAAAGAAACGCTACGTGTTTCTTATTGTTTTAAGTTCGTTACGGGGCGGCTGAATTCTATGTTATCCAAAAAATTATCAAAAATTATTTTTTTCTTTGATATTTTCTCTGTTATTTTATTTTCACGAAAGCAGACAAGTTTCTTTTAAAGAAACCAAAACTTCGGTACAAATTATTACCTTAAGAGGAACTTTGTTGGTTTTAGTATTTAAAATTTAGCTAATTTCATTCGATAGGCCTTCAAAATACCTTCCATTGGTTACCGGTCTGGCTGCAGTCAGTTTAGGAGATATATCAAAAAATAAAAAAAGTAATTAATAGTAATAATATCTAAAGAAAAACCCTTTGTACTCGTACCCCATTGGATTACCGATATTGCAATCAGGTTTTGTTCTTTTAATAACTACTACTATAGCCCAGCACTCGAAATTCGAGTGCAAATTCTTGGAAATATTATTTTTTCACTCAATATTTGTTTTGCAATGTTTTTTGTAGCCTAAATATATATAAAAAATTTATGAATATTTAAATGAAACTACAGGTATGTTAACCAATTTTAGCAATTCTTAATTCAACACAAAGCATCTGATATATCTGTGGTTTTCTGGAGTAACCGCGTATATCCATTTTTGTCAGTTTTGAGTTAACGATACCAAATATATTAATTTTTAAAGCTCTTTACATGTGTTCAATTTTTTTTTTCTTAAATATTGACCATTTCTGAGTTTTTTCTTTAAATAACGACGTAACTTAAATGTTTATTAAATTAATTTGCAGCACTAACGACGTATGTCAACCTACGTTTGATCGCTGACAAACTATTTTCTCAGAAAACGACACACAGCGGTATATGGAGCCCATAAATTCAAATGTAACGTTTCTTGGCTCCCCTGAACATTTTGATTTTATGACATACGCGGTTCTTCTACAAAACCACAGATATATCATTCGCATTGACAGGGTGTAACGAATTATTATAAATATTTAATTTAATTTAATATGTTTTTAAGACAAATTAAACATCAATTTTATCATTTTTAGCTTCTGCTCCACATGAGCTATAACTGTGCAAATTTTCACACTCCTCCGTGCGCTCATATTGCTTAAAAAGGGAACTAAAAATTTTCCATTACGTAATAAAATATTGATTCGGCATACCGAATTTAAAAATTTTAGGAATCTATTTATACCCTATACCACTGTGTGATTTGTGTATAATGACTTTGTGCTGCTGTTTGTAACTGCCAAAAATATTTGATCTAGACCCATCTTTAATTATACCGATCGAATCAGAATCACTATCTGATTCGATTTACCGATGTCCGTCCGTCCGTCCGGCCGTCCGTCTGTGTGTCCATGTAAAGCTTGAAATCAAACTGCAGGTCGCAAATATGAATATATTTTGATGAAATTTGGTATATACGCTTTCATCGGCCATAGAATGAACGCTATTGAAATTGGTGAGAATCTTTCAATGTTCAGACCTAGCCCATATACAAATGACCCCTATGAAATCGACTTAAATTGCCATAAAATCCAAATTATCATATAAATCTTAGTCAAATTGGGTTTGTTTGTGTTTATTATATCCGGTAATCAGTAGTCCAAAAATGGTCCATATGGGACAACTCTTAGTCATAGGCCCCATATAGAGCTGCTTCCCGATCTTCACTTAAATCTATCAAAACACAACAATATTGCAATGATTCTTCTCAAATTTTGTTTGTATATATATAAAATACAACAGACTTTACCAAACATGGTCAGGATCGGTCCATTTTTGGACCTAGTCCTTATATAGATATAGCATCCGATATTAACTTTCTCATATCTGCAGACAAAAAAATTTATAAAAATCCCACTCAAATTTGGTTTATGCTTATTTTGTATGTCCAGTTAGTTGGGCCTATGGGGTAGGGTCTCTAAACGCATGGTATAGGGTATCATATAGTCGGTCTCGACCGACTATAATTTTCTTACTTGTTTTTTCATAGGCTGGTCTTATTAGAAGATTTATTTGGTTTATAACAATATAATTATTCATAACATAATTATACCCTCCACAGCACTGTGCAGAGGGTATGAATAGGTTTGTCAATCCGTTGGTAATAATTTAAAAATAAAAATCTAGTCACAATAAAAATATATATATCTGAACCTTATAACAAGCAGAGTCGATGCAGCTATGTCAGCCTCTTCGTCTGTGGCATTCACGACCACGCCCTCAATAGGTTGCCTGAGTTGCTCATTTGAAGTACCAATGATTTATAGGTATTCTGAGTAGGAAGTTGTTTAGAATCGACAAAGTCGGTCTACTTTGCCGCGAAATTTGAATGAAAACGCTCTTACAAAAGCATGATTTATTTAGGTTATTCTTGTTATCGTTGTTATTATAAACTTTGTATTTTGTGTGCGACAGCTGTAATTATTGTTGTTTATGTGTTGTTTATATCGTTGCAGTTGTATCATTAGTTTAATGAGTGTTATGTATAGTTCTACGGCATGTGTCTTATTACCTAAGTTCAGTTTTTTAATGCCATACCGAAACAAATACAAAAAAATTATAATTACACAAAAGTATTTTTCCTTAAAAAAGTAACTAGTTATTAACAAAAAATTAAATAACTATTAACAGATTTTATTTATTTACTAAAACTAAACATTAAACAGATTTTCATATTTTTTTTAGCACTTTAGATGTCAGCAGTTTTTTTTTTTTTAACTTTTTTTAAACAAAATGTCCATATGTGTAAACGTGGTTTTTTCATATTTGCCAGATTCTAACATTACTCGTATAGAAAATCTAACAAAAACAAATTAATAAAAAAATTATTTACCATAGACTTGAAAAAAAAATCACTAGGAATGGCAACCCTTGTCGGTTCCCAATCCAAAAAAAAAAAAAAAATTATTTCTAGTATTCCCAGACTTGCAGCAGAATTTAATTACGAAATCCTAGAGGGGAACTTTCGCCACTTCACATGGCAAATGCGTTGTAGACGGAGTATGTGCCGTAGTAGAACTAAAACTATGGCAAATTGTTAAAGTAAGAAATATTTCTTGATGGAGTCAAACTTAATGTTTAGTTAATATTGTATCTTAAGCCGTATCTTATTTGAAAGGTACTTCTTTTTAGCTGTTTTTTTGGAGTTATGTTCATTTAAATTTGCTACTAACACATACATAAAATTATACAATGCTATGTGTGTCTATTAAATTTATTAATGTGTTTATCAAAAAAAAAAAATAGTTTGTTTTCTCCTTTCACAATAATAATTGAATTGTGAATTATCTTAAATTCATTAGCATATCTTTAGGGTCAATAATTTATTAAATGAAAAAATTAAATTTCCTAGCTGGAATCTTCTGGTGTTAATTAAATTTTGAAGTGAAGGAGCAGCATTACTGTAATTTATTCTTCTATGAAAACTAAAACATAATTCTCATATTGCATAAGTCTGCGACCAAAATTGATCCTTTGATCTTCTTCAAAGTTTTTGCATTTCGCTGAATTTTGTCTATTTCTACAAGGGCTTCAAAAGAGCTCCAATTTTTTCCGCGTCCGTTTCGTTTTATATTTCTAAAATGTAGCACTCATTCAGCGTTTTAAAACAATAAAAATGTATATCAACACTTTCTGGTTTTTGGCGTATTTGAAAGCAAGCGAATATCGCGTCCTTTACTCAGGCGATACCCATATAAGGCTTTAAAGATTCACTACCCACGAAGATAGATTTTTTTTTATCACATATCCATCAAACAAAAAATTTAAAAAAATTATAACTCGACGAAAATTTCATACCTGAATTTATATCGTTTGAGACCTTTTGATTTTCAAACTCTCAAAAATCCTTAAAGTTTTATGGGTTGAATATTCGAGCCGTATATGTGTTCCAAGACAAAAGTGTGCTGAATCGATTAAAGCTGGTTTTGAAGCGATACGAGTAACAGTAAACATTTTATTAAGGTTTAATTACTTTTTGTTCGTGGATTAGTTGAATCGTCCGTATGTACCTTGTACTATTATTAGTAGAAATCGCTAATGAGTTATGTTGATTTTTGAATATTTTTCCAATGTATTTTTGTTTTCAATTTCCAATTTGGCGGCAGCTTAGATCCCGTAAAATTCGTGGTCGCACACGTCTTATACTATACATTCCGTCTAAGCCAACTAATTATGGAATAAAGGTGGCTGTGAGATTCGAAATCATTTAATGCCCTAAAAAGTATAACTTAATCAAGAGTAGAATGTGGTGTATCAGTTAGCGTGAAGGATATATCACTGCAAAATATTGAAGAAGAAGCTACCAATGGACGTATAATGAGCTATCCCAGAATTCGAAGCGCTATGGAAACATTCACGGTAAAATAAAATAAAATAAGTTGAAACATAATGAAGTGGAAAAACTAAAATTTTTTGTTCTTGTAGTTAGTAACAAGACCGACAACAGGAGCTGCGCCAGTTAAGTCATGTGGAGTCTGGACGCCAGTGAAAAGCCAAAGTGTATTGCTTTACATAAAATGAAGAAATCTGTGCCGAGCATTCAAAATTTGCTGCATTGTTGCAGTACGTGCACACTCGAACTGGAAAATCAGCAAGAAGCATCACAAAAGTGATTTACTTAATTTCGTTACGTATTTTTATATGAAGTGAAACCGAAATTGTAAAAAAAAATTATTTTTATTATTTTATATAATCTAAAATTAACAGTCAAGACCATCCAAATGCACAGCATCAAGCAAAATACCATTCAATTTTTATAGGGCCCTGCAGACCTTTTCACTATTTTAAGGCCAACGGAAACTCGCTAGTCCGAGGGCTAAGAGAAATTAACATTTTTATACCCTCCACCCCAGTGTGCAGAGGATATAAATAAGTTTGTCATTCCGTTTTGCACCCCATAAAATATATATATATATTTGTGATCCATATAACAACCGGAGTTGATATAGCGATGTCCGTCTGTTCGTCTGTGGAAATCAAGATGACGGCTTCAACCGGGCAGCTAAGATGCTCGTTGGCATAAAAAATGATTCACTAGCATCCTGAGAAGCTTGCTATTTAAAATCGTCCAAATTGGTTGAACACGTCCCGAGAATTGAATGAAGAAGTAAAAAAAAGCCTTGAAAAAAGATGATTTTTCTATGTTGTTCTTGTCACGATCACGCCCTCAATAAGATCACTGGGGCGCTCGTTTTTAGCGAGAATGATTAACCATCATCATGAGAAGGTTTCTGTTTGAAAAAATCAGGAAAATCGGTTTAATAGGTCCCGAGAAATCTCTGAAGAAGTAAAAAAAATTTAAAAATATGTTTCTGTGTTGTTCTTGTTGTTATTCTAAATGTTGTATTGTTGTCATGTCTGGACTTGTTTTTTTTTTGTGGTCGTTGTGGTAATAATATAATAAAAACTAACCCTTTGTACTATTTTTTATGAACTCTGGTAGAAAAATTTAAAAGTTTCCATTGTTTTGGCATCACAAAAAAAATTGTTAGATCATTTTTGTCATCGCCACGATCCCGCTTGCAAAGCCTCAGATCGATTGGGTCAACTTGAAGGGGTTAAAAATCGATCCACAATTTTTACTACAAGCAAACAAGCACTACGACACTACGAGTTAATATAAAGGGAGTAAAAATTCACCAACATCTGAAGCAAATAATGCCAAACAACCTGTTGTTAATAAAAAAAAACAATGTAAATTTACCGAAAAAAAATTGTATGTATTAATTTATTTAAAGAAAACACAACAATAACTTTTGATGTTGAATTTTTTGTGTGTAATATTTACATATACATACATACATATATTAAATAATAAAATAATATACATACATATATTCTACATATGTATATCCGAGCGCCCATAAAACAAAAAGTGTTATTTTTTCCGCTCCCCGCTCCTTTTCTAGTATATTGGGCATAAAAAATAATATCCGTGCAAAAATTTTTTCAATCGGATACAAACCGGCCTGTCCGTCACGACTTTTAGCCCTAAAAATGGAATAAAATTAGTTCCAAGCTTGGATGAGCTATAACTCGTAAGCCAGATGACTTTCGGAAAATACACCTTACGCATTTGTATTGCAAATATATAGGCAAACATTTTTCTCCTAAAAATTTTTGACCTAGCTATGACGCTTCATGATTGCTTAAGAGGTCAAACTTCAATTTTGCAATAGTCAAACCTAAATAGATTTATAAATAAATTTACAAAATTACGTTTGAAAAAAATTTTGACTTCAAATTTAAAGTTTGACCTCTTAAAACACCATGCTCATCAAAGCTTGGAACTAGTTTTACTCCATTTTTAGGGCTAAAAGTCGTGACGTACTGGCCGGTTTGCATCCGATTGAAAAAATTTTTGCACGGATATTATTTTTTATGCCCAATATACTAGAAAAGGAGCGGGGAGCGGAAAAATAACAGTTTTCTATTTTTCTATGTATTTCATGGGCGCGCTAATGTATATGTATATCCATAATAACCGCATGTTAGAAACATATCGGCATATTATTTTATTTATGTAAAAGTCTACAATATTTTGTTTTACGGAAAATACATTTCTTTTGTATTAACAGAGTGTCACTTCATTTTGCGCAGTGTGGCTATGCCCCAGTAGATGGCGCCACCGTTTTTATTCTAATTAGCTTTGCAATAGTTATTTCTATTTTAACATGAATGTCAACATTTTCAATTAGATAAATTTTTTCCTTTATGTTAAAGAATACACAGAGCTGGGTAAAGAAGAAGCAATGTGTTTATTTGCTTTAAAAACATTTCTACATAGTTTGTTTCAAATTTATATTTACTAGCAGAGTCTAGCCCTTGAAATTCGAGCGCAAATTCTAGGAAATTTTATTTTTTCATTAAATAAAGATCCTAAAAGTATGCTTATCAATTATAGCTAATTCGCAATTCAGCACAAAAAAACAAATTCATTTTTATTACAAACACATTAACAGATTTAATAAACACATACATAGCACAGTATAATTTTATGTATGTGTTAGTAGCAACTTTATATGCAATTTACTCAAAATAAAGGAAAAAATTTAGAAATCCGTAAATCTGCAAAATGGCTAAAAAGAAATACCTTTCAAATAATATACGTTTGGTCCAAATCGGGATAAAACGATAGAACAAAACATCGGTCACAAGCCTTTTAATATTATAGATTTGGCATTAACAAACAGAGTGTCACTTCATTTTGCTCAGTGTTGCTATGCCACAGTAGATGGCGCCATAACCTTTGTTCTAGTTAGCTTTGCAAAAGTTATTTCCATTTTAACATGAATGTCAACATTTTCAGTTAGATATCAAACACAACAATGTTAAGAGTACAAACAGGGCTGGTCTTTTATTTCATACGTGTTTCCATTATTCTTTTACATATATGACCATAAGTTTGGCATATTAACTTTTTGTTGTGTTTGCAAAATAGAGTTATTGAGTTCATCAATTAGTTTTTTTTCGCTTTCAAAACAGATATATAAAATTATTATTCTGCTTTACCTACAAAATATCTGATTGCGATTACATATAATTTTTAAAAATGATTTATAATTTCTAAAGCATTACTATTCACATATATACAAAATTGCACCTTTTAAATTTTCCATTCAAATTTAAGAAAATATCAATTCTTGAAATTGGAATTTAGGCTTCCAGTTATAAGTTATAAAATGTCAATTGAATTTCAGAAAATAATTAAAAACGTCGGAAGTGATAATTTCAAATTTAGAAGATATCAATTGAATTTTTAGAATATAAATTTTATTCTTTAAATGCAAATTGAAATTCAAAAAAACACCAAATATGTTTACATTTAAAAAAATATTGCCATTCGGGAGACATTACTAGAATTTCAGGATAAGAAAACATTAATTTAAATTCAATGAAGTTTAGAAAACCTCAAATTATATATAAGAATTGCGAACGTAAAAATTGTTACATAAATAAAGCGCAATTTGGTAAGAATTGAAGTTCGATAATAATTTCCAGGTAGTGGTATTTGGAGTCCATAAATGAAAATATATTTTATTATGGTTTTTGGTTTGTTAGGCTCAAGGTCATGTGGTTTTAATAATAAAAAATCAAATTCTTTGCTTTTTGTGTTTTTAATTATTATTTTTATTTTTGACATTTCCAACAGCATCGCTGTTCATCTTCAGAAATATTGTGTTTTCTGTTTTTATTATCGTGGAGTTGAAAGCGTCTATCTCTGTTGGCATTATATATTCAACTGAGGTCAGCAATAAAACTTTCAACAATATATTTTATTAGCATAATTTAATTCAAAATCAAAAGTTGGCATCACTGGATTATATTTTGTATTGTATTGTGTTATTTTTTGTTACCACAAAATCTAATAGAATAACTCCCTCTTAATATGTAAAAAAAACAATTATTCTCTATGTTTTCCAAATATGGCAAAATTTTAACAAAAAAATTGAGAGAGTTTTTTTTGTTCATAATTTCGTTACTCTATCCTACCTATACGGCCACAATGAAATATTATTTGGCCAGCTAAAACAAATTATACAGCCATCTCCAATTAGCATGATTTAACGCGTATAGCCACCCTACACAACCACTACCTTCGCGATGGAGGTTTGGGCGAGCTATTTAATTTGCAAAAACTTAACCCTTCTTATGCCCAATAGTTTAGTTTTTATTGAGGTTTAAAGGAGAGTAGTACGGGAACGCAAGACAAGGTCCGTAGGGACCTTGTACTGAAATTACAAGAAATCATTAAGACATAAACTTTATTTTGGCTTCTTTTTAGCTGTTTTATTGTTTGAACACATTTTAAACGAGTTCTTCGAATTTAACATTTGATTTATTACCTTCTAATACTAATCTCTATTTGTAGATATACGCGGCTGTTCAAGCTAGAACACAAGTAGGCAACGAAAAGGGTATAAGTGCGGTTATAGTTTCGTAACTAATTATGTTAGTATAAAAAAAAAATATTATAATTTATTTATCAACACTTTAATTAATAAACAATAATAAAATAACAAAACAAAAATTTTAAATTGTCTTTTTCATAGAAAATATCATATCAACAAAAATAGGTCCCTACGACCTTGTTATACGTTAAAGGTACCAGAAGTGTTGCTAGACGGAGAGTTAAACTAAATTAAACGAGAGGTTATGTCATATAACCGGAAACGCGTGTGTATAGGTATATAACCTAAATGCATGCCGATCAGCAACCATGATAAACAAAAAGCAAACACCGAAAAGTGTTGTCTTTTATCCGAAATAATAGAAAAGACGAAAACGACCTTTCTCGTTGGAGCGCGAATTACTAATGTGAGAGAGCTTTATAGAGCAACTCTTGAAATAAGCAAAAATCATCAGTTAAGCGATTCAACCCAAAGAATTTGCTGAAATAATTTGGTATTAAGTTTAACAAATTGTTTACTTTTTCAAATATTTTGTTTACATTTTTTTTATCAAGACTCAATACTCGATTTTTTGCATTCAGAGAGTGATGGGGAAAAATTTTGTAAAAACTTTCAAGAGCTTTTCAAAAACTTGTTAATATTTAGTCTTTGTAATTTTAAGTAATTTTAAATCTTGAGTAATCCCCCCCATTATTTATTAAAAAGGACGATGTGTTTTCATTTACTAAACACTAATCACATATGTGAGTTGTGTTGTGAATTGTTTTGAGACAACATTTCATAGAAAAGTAATAGAATACAGATTAGAAGGTCAAAAGGATATTTAGGACAAAGAAAAATAACTATGGGAAAAATATATATGAGGAAAGGACAGCAAATATTAATGTCTGACAATGACAGGTCTAACGTATATAAACATTTCAGGACTTTAAAATGCTTTGCTAATTTTTAGAATTGAATATTTTATACAAAAAAAAAAAAGATATATTTTAAATGCGCAATAATTAAAGTAAGATACATACGTATCACACAAGAGTGGCAAACAAATTCATCAAAATCTCCTCAGCCATACCATATTAAAGCAGTTGCTAGAGATTAAATTTGAAATCCTACCATTTATCCTATTTAAATTGATGAAAGTACAAAACAAATTTCAAACAACAAGGATTGATAACAAATTTGTGGTATTATTATGTAGATTTTCCATATAAATTTCCAACAGATTTAACATGTCTGATGTTAGAAGATTAAATAATAAATCATTTTCTCAAAATTCCTTTTCTCCCCTATGTCATGTTTATTGTATCTGCTCATGACATGAGTAGTTTACTAACAACAAAATACTATTTTCAAAACTGTCAATCGTCTGTTCAATTGTATTGCGAAGATAAACCTTTTAACCTTTGTTTGTTGTTGTTGTTGTTGTTATGTTTATACATAAAAAAATCAGTTATTTAATTCCTTTTCCTGATATTTTATTGACATTTGAATGAGAATTCTATTAAATTGATTTATTTATTTTACTAATTGTTTAGCACATTTTTTGTAGTAGCATGAATTGTTTGTGACTGTTGTTATAAAATCCTGGGATTAAAAAAAAACACTTAAAAAAAATGTGTGTTTTAAATTAATTAAACAAATAAAAATCTCAATAAATTATTTATTGAAGAGAGCAGCAAAAAGAAAAATAGTGCTGCGAGATTTTTTTTTTTATCATAAAAACTAACTTCAATGAAATATAACCATTTTATTTTACTATTGTAAAGAACTGTTTGCGATAACAAAAATGTGTTTTTGAAAAAAGGAGGTCAAAATCATAACAATTTTACAATTAAAAGAAACTAGCAAAAGCATCTCCCCTTATATAGCTAGTAATTTTAAAGGGTTTCAGTGGTGTTCATCTAAAGGCAAGAATTTCTTGTGTCATATGAATTGAAGTCGAGAGAATCTGTATGTCTAAAATAGTATTGGAATGAATCGAAAAGAAAGACGTTTCTGCATTGTATTGTTTACGGTAATAAAAAAATCATGTGCGTCAGATCGAAGAGAGATGTGTGAACATCTAGTAATTAAAAATTTTTTATAGCACTTTCTTAAAATCAAACAGAAAGCGTATCACTTATTATTAATATTTTTTATTTTAACCGGTTAATTTTTAATTTTTCTTTTTAATTTTTATTTTTAATTTTTCTTTTTTAATTTTTAATTTTTTGTTTTTCATTTTTCATTATCTAATATTTTTTTTAATTTTTCAGTTTTTATTTTTCATTTTTTATTTTTAATTTTTAATTTTTTATTTTTCATTTTTAATTTTTTTCTTCATATTTCATTTTTCATTTTTCGTATTCAAATTTTTATTTTTCTTTTTACATTTTTCATTTGTTATATTTAAATTTTTATATTTCAATTTTAATTTTTTATTTTTCATTTTTTATTTTTCATTATTCATTATTCATTTTTAATTTTAGTTTTTCAATTTTCATTTCTAATTTTGCATGTTTCATATTTTATGTTTAATTTTTTAGTTTTAATTTTTTATTGTTAATTTTTTTTTTTTATTTTTCCTTTTTATTTTTTTTTAATATTTTATTTTTTTTGTTTTTTATTTTTCACATTTTATTTTTCATTTTTCAATTTTCGTTATTCGTTTTTCGTTTTTCATTTTTTATTTTGCCTTTTCAAGTTTTCATTTTCATTTTTCATTTTTTATTTTTCAATTTTTATTTTTCAATTTTCATTTTTTAAGTTTGTTTGTTATTTTTTTGGCCAAGTTATTTAAATTATATATGATTTTGGTTAAGCTAATTGGGCCTATTATATTAATGTAAATAAAAAACCTTTTATTACATATTTCTCCCAACGTTTCGTCAATTTCTTGTTGACATCTTCAGGGGTTTGTCTATTTAATTTTTACAAAAACATTAAATTAATACAAAAATAGTATACATCATATATTAAAACTTACAATTTCCAATTAATTTTTTCACAATAAATTATGAATTGCTTACATAAAACAAAAAACATAAAACATTTAACATATACTAAAATTAAATTAAACACACAACTTAAAATAATATCACAGTTTTTCTTTCTATTTTATTGCAACTCTGTAACTTGTACTTATATTATCTGTGTCTTCCTTTAGATTCATCGTTTTGTCTATTTTTTGTTGTATACGTAAGCTTTCAATTGTGTAACGTTTTTTATGTTTTGTTTCTATGTCTAGTATTCTTATTCTATTGAAGTCGGGTTCATGTTTTTCGTTGATCATATGTTTTGACAAGGCTGTTGATTGCCTTTGTTTTTCAATGTCACTTTTGTGTTCGCTCACTCTTGTTTGTAGATTTCTTTTTGTTGTGCCGATGTATATTAGATCACATTTTTGTTCGTCGTTTCCCTTACATGCTATTTCTACACAACATTGTTTTTTTGTTGTTTTTTAACAGGCGCTTTAATTTTATTTTTCATTTTTATTTTTAATTTTTTATATGTATATAATTTTTTATTTTTCATTTTTTATTTTTCATTTTTCATTTTTTATTTTTCATTATTCATTTTTAATTTTAGTTTTTCAATTTTCATTCCTTATTTTTCATGTTTAATTTTTAATTTTTTAGTTTTAATTTTTTAGTTTTAATTTTTTAGTTTTAATTTTTTATTATTCGATTTTAGTTTTGCATTTTTCATTTTTTATTTTTCAATTTTTATTTTTCAATTTTCATTTTTATTTTCAATTTTTTATTTTTCATTTTTTAATTTTAATTTTTTATATGTATATAATTTTTTATTTTCCATTATTTATTTTTTATTTTTCATTTTTCATTTTTTATTTTTCATTTATTTTTCATTTTTAATTTATTTTTCATTTTTCATTTTTCATATTTCATTTTTCATTTTCCATTTTTCATTTTTTTTTTTTGTTTTTCATTTTTTATTTTTCATTTTTCATTATTCATTATTCATTTTTCATTTTTCGTTTTTCATTTTTCTTTTTTTTTTCTTTTTTTATTTTTCATGATTCATTTTTTATTTCTAATTTTTTATTTTTAATTTTTTATTTTTCAGTTTTCATTTTTAATTTTTAATTTTTCATTTTTGGTTTTTCATTTATAATTTTTTATTTTTCATTTTTTATTTTTAATTTTTCGTGTTTCATGTGTAATTTTTCATTTTTTTTCATTTTTCATCTTTCATTTTTTATTTTTCATTTTTTATCTTTCATTTTTAATTTTCAAACAATCATTTCATACAATCACATTTTGTCTTACGACACACATGTTACGCTCATATGTTACGCTCACATGTTACGCTTACATGTTACGCTATTTTTGAAACTTACCCCCCTGCGCGTATAGATGTTTACACATCAAAAATGTATCCTTTACCATATCTAACCAGGAAGATCAAACGCAAATCCGAATATTCATGGCGCCAAGATAATGCCTTGGGTGGAATAGGATCGGTATGGTGTAGTATGATATGCAACACCCGGTGTGAAACCATCGCAGGGGAGCTGTACTGAATACAGTTCATATTTTTGAATCAAATGTAGAAGGAAAAACGATTAGATTGTTAGAACCAACACGAGATAATAATTTTTCATTATCACAAAGGTCCAAGAGATATTGCGTGTCCAGCTAATAACTATTTAGATAATTTCAGATGGAAAGTTATAACCCATTCACCGTACAGCTCAGATCTTGCCCTTCTTGCTTGGGTCAATGCGGAATACTCTTACTGAAATACGCTTCACTTCAATTGAAGGTATCAATTTCATTCATTTTTAAATTCATCTTTATTTACAGTTTTCATTTACATATTTACATTTTCCGAGATTTTATCTATAGATATTACAGCGAATGAAATTTATATTCAAAGATATTGAATATTTAATGTTTAACAATTTTTAAAGGAAAAATAGGAAAACTTTTATATGACAAAAATTGAGTATTTTAAATATGATTAGAAAATATATATGCATATAATTGGATTATACCAAGGCGATAACAAATTACATACATATTACTTTCAATTTAGTGATTTATGTTTTGTAGATGCCATTACGCCGATTCTCTACATTCCCTTATCAGCTGATAAGGAGAATTCTCAAAGTATTTATTATTGAGCCTTTTTATGAAGTCGTCGACACGCTCATAACCACTTTCGCTGTGTAGAAGTTGCGCAGAATATCTCCAGTGCTTGTTAGTTATAATCTTTAGACATTTGTTTTGGATTATTTGAAGTTTTTTCAAATGTGTTTTTGCAGCATTATACGAAATGGGACTTTTGAATAAAAAGTTTTTGTTTTTTATGTTGAGTAATGAGCGTTTGTTTATTACTGGCCACAAAGCTCTAATCGTTTTAGCGATTTTCTACAAGTTTCGTTGATATGATTTGCAAAATTTAGTTTGTTGTCCAGAATTACACCAAGCTATTTAAAGTTATTTTGGATGCAAATGCTCTCATTTTCCAAATTGAGTTGACAGTTTGGTAATCGCTTGGGAAGGTTTTTGTAGGGAAATACAATGGCTTGAGTTTTGCCAGGGTTAGTTTTAATTTTCCACTTGTAAAAATATTTTCTGCAGGCAACAAATCCTTTTTCCATTTTCTTCAAAAGTGCCTTAGTGAGTTTGCTTGTAGTAATGAGGGCAGTATCATCTGCATAGTAAGAAGTCTTCAGGTACGAGGGAAGAGAAAAATCTGACGTGTAAATAGAGTACAATAAGGGAGATAATATTGAACCTTGTGGCAGACCAGTCGTGATAGATTTGGGAGGAGATAAAGTATTATTGGATGCGCTAACAAATGTTCTATCGTCAAGAAAGTCAGCAATAAGCCCGCACAGATATCTCGGTATATCAGCCTCGAGCAGTTTATATATTAAACCGTTATGCCAAACCGTGTCAAGTGCCTTTTCTATGTCCAATATAATTAAACCTGTAGATTTTTTGTTCCTTTGTTAGCTTTGATTATATGTGTTATACGGTTAACTTGGTGCACTGTGCCAAATTGTTCGTTGGATATAATCGACGTATTTGCAATGGAGTCGCAGATTCGGTTTTGGATAATTTTCTCATACAGTTTTCCCAAATTGCTCAATAAACTGATGGGTCTATAAATGCTAGTAATGTGTTTGAAAATTATTACTAGTAGAAGAACTGCTTGGGGTGGTAGGTTCTTAATTAAGATGTTCGAAACGTCATCTAGACCTGGTGATTCTGATGCTTTAAGCGACGTAATTAGTAAGTTGACTTCGTTTACTGATGTAAAAACAGAATCCTCACAGTCGATGATTGAAGCCTTGTACCGATTGATCTTACCATTTACAATTTTGTCAATTGAATGTTTATAATTGGAAGTAAGGTTATTTGCAGCGGAAAATGTATCTGATAGTACTTGTACCTTCTCAATATTAGTTATAATTTTTTTGTTTTTTTTTTTTTTTGTAAGAATTTTTATGTTGGGTTTCCCTCTTAAACTTCTGCTGATTTTCCAGAACGATTTGTCTCCCGGCTTTAATCTAGAGAAGTCAGTACCGACCCCAAACGCAATAAGCCATGATATCAATGCACCGTGCCACACGATCGAATGCCTCGGAAATATCTGGAGCAGCTACTTAGCTTTCGCCAAAATTGTGAAAAGATCGACTCCAGTGCTCAGAAGATAGAGCTAACAGATCTCCCATGGAACGATTTGAACGGAAGCCATCGTTAAGAAGTGAGTTGGCCTCTACGTAGTTCAAAAAAATGAAATTGATCATGCTCTCCTTCACCTTTAAGTGCGCAGAGCACAATGGATGGTAATTTTCAAGGTTATTAGCCGCACCCTTTTTAGGGATTGATTGGATATTAGCACCCTTCCAGCAATAGGGAAAGACTCCCGCACGATACGAAAGGCTGAAAAGGTTGGCCAATGGACTGGCTAGAGCAGTGCTGGTATTCCATCCGGTCCCGAAGACTTATTTATGTTGATAGCCGTAAGAACCTTTTTAACTGCACGTTCGAGTTCGGGTAGTGGTTGATCGCTATCCGGCAAAAACGAATTTTTTGCAAAAAGTGTTTAACTCGCTGTTTGTTTCCTTAGTTTTTCAGCTATAACTGAAGAACCTTTGATGAGTTCCCATTTCATTCTTCAGCAAAGTTGTAGCTAAGGTTTATATAAAAAATTTTTTTCAATGTTACCATGTAAAAAATATAATAGAAAATAATTATGTAGTTTGATTTAATATTAAAAATATCATTCATACGCATACATCTCTTCTACTCTACTAAGAAAAATTAATGGGCTGAGGCCTAATTGTCGCAGTCGTGGTCGAAATAATTCCGTGTCGAAATTTATTTCCTTATTCGTTACGAAGCTAAACGATTTATTGTTTCAGTATTGTACAATATGGATATAAATATGTTTTATAACATTGCATAAATGTAACAGATTAAATAGAAAATGTAAACAAAATATATAATATTCTATAATATTGTCGTGGTCGAAATAATTCCGTGTCGAAATATATTTCCTTACTCGTTACGAAGCTAATCGCTCATACGTATACATATCTTCTACTTTATTGACATATCTATAGTATTAATAGGCCAGGCAATTTCATGTGACTGATCTTTTGTTCTTCCGTTTTATCACCATTTTGACCAAACGTATATTATTTTAAAGGTATTTCTTTTTAGCCGTTTTGCAGATTTACAGACTTTTAACTTTTTTCCCTTTATTTTGAGTAAATTGCATTTAAAGTTACTACTAACACACGCATAAAATTACACATATGCTGTGTGTGTTTTATTAAATTTGTTAATGTGTTTGTTAATGAGTTTGTTATCTTCATTCACAATAATAACACAAGGGAACAATGGTTCTGTTGATTAAGAACTGAATATTGTTTTTAAGGTTATTTGGGACGCTGAATCCAAATCTGCCCTTGGTTTTTATCTATCAGCTCGACTTTTCGAGATATACCGTTATGTTCAAAATTAAGGCACTTCCGCTACATATATTGGAATAACTTGAAAACGGTTCACCATATTAAATTAAAAAAAAAATCCGAAACTCGCAAACAATATTCTCTTAAAGCCGTGCTTACTTTGTTTTTAAATTTTCCAAGTAATTTTAGAGATATCGTTCAAGTTTTGAAAAAAAAATTAAAATTTTTTTAAAAAAAACATTTTTTTTGTTCTTTAAAAATTCCTAAAAAATAAAAATGGGACAAAAATCACAGTTTTGGTCTACAAGCGGTTAGTTAAATATATTTCGAATAAAATGAGCTTTATTTCATTGCAATCGGTGCACAACTTTTGATTTTGTTCATGATTTACTGAATTGATATAAATCGCGATTTCCATACAAAAATAACATTTTCTAATGTGTAATTGTTTGTATGTAATAAGTTAGTTTTTTATGATTCTAAGAATTAAAAAAATTAAGTAATAAAAAAAGATTATTTAATTTTTATGGTCAGCTATACTTTTTAATTTAACACAAAAAGAGAATTTTAAAGAAAAATAAAAAATTTTAATACACAAATATTACAATGTAATTACAACTCATCGAAAAATTTTCTTTTATAAGATTTTCTTAAATAACCTTGTTTAGAGGGATTTGTTTTAATGCTCCAGCAATAGTCCGCCATCATATGCTTATCCCAGTGACCCTGGTACCGCTCCTCTATAGTGCGGATATCTTGATGGAAACGTTCACCTTGTTCTTCACTGAAGTCTCCAAGATTTTCAGGGAAACAATCCAAATGACTGTGTAGGTAGTGCACCTTAATGCTCATATTACAACCAAGCTGCTTGAAATGTGACAACATGTTATCCACGTGGTCCGAATAGTGCTCACCCTTTTTGTTTCCCAGGAAATTGCGCACTATCCAAACAAATTCATTCATTTGCTATAAATTTCAAATCAACACAAAAAAAGTTCAATTTTGTTCCCTTGTGTAATAAACCATATAAGTGTTTGGTTTGTGAATTGGCTAGGTTGAAAAATAAAGCTGCCTAGAAATTCGCTCGAATTTCGAGCGCTGGAATTTTCTATTGTTAATAAAATGATTCAACCTTATATATTTTTAATTCGTCATCTTCCGATTCCGATTTGATGTTTTTGAAATCTATCTAAAATTTTTACTTTTAAATTTTGACCATTCGTCTCAAAATTTCGTTTTTCTAAAAGCAAATCAACA
Organism: Cordilura impudica; assembly: GCA_963682025.1. Lineage (NCBI taxonomy): Eukaryota > Metazoa > Arthropoda > Insecta > Diptera > Scathophagidae > Cordilura > Cordilura impudica. The sequence goes on along the minus strand of OY821519.1, from coordinate 67,906,418 downwards.
AATAAACCACGAGTTATTCAATTAGGTCTTGAATATCGATTGTGGCACAAGTGCTGGAAATCGCATTGGGATCGAAACATTTAAAGAAATTAAATATTAATAAAATGTATTCAACTATATTTTTTTTTATTCATTATCTTCCGATTCCGTAAAAATTTTAGATGAATAGTTAAATTTTATAAAATGTTTGGAATTTGTATAAAATATCTGTTATTTTTGAAATTTATCTAAAATTTGTATTTTTAAAATTTGACAACTCCTCTCAAAATTTCGTTTGTCTACCAAATGATTCACAATTGGTGGACATCTAATTTCGACCCAGTCTAAGTCTTGTGGTAATGAAAAGTTAATTTGTTTCATATTGGACGAGAAGTAAGAAATGTTGCACGATCAGTGAATATTTACCTTCAGAAACCAGGGATATAACATTCGGTCGTAAAGGAGAGATTCTTATATCGGATCTTGATGGTAACTTCCATACAGCTGTAAATACAATCAACAACAGGTCGAAGCCAAATAACGAAACGACAAGTATAAATGTGTTATTACCAGCAAATTATCTTTGACACAGAGGAGTCGATTTGGTTAATATCCGACAAATGATTAGAGCCTCATGATCAATGGTGTTGGGGATTGAAGTCATGTTAAAAAAATATTGACCAAAATATTGGCCAATTTGCTGAAAAAAACCTTCGAAACTCTTAGTATTAGCAAATCTTTATTTAATTGCTAAGATTTTAAAACTTTTGCCCCTACACTTTTCAACAAGAAACTCACCGAAATTTTATAGAAAAAATCAAGTTTTTCACTTCATAATACTGCCAAAAATAAAAAAAAATTAAAAATTAAAAATTTAAAAAAAGATTTTTTATTTCACATAATCCGGTAACGAGTTATGATGCTCACCGCAAAACAACTTTTTTCGAGAAGTCTCCGGAAATTCGCTGTGACGGACTTATTTGTTATAATCAATTTTTAATTGAAAATTTGTTCAAGGATACTTCAAATGTTCCACTATAACGTGTATATGAAATAAATAATCCAACAATATTCATAACATAACCCTCCCCCCCACCCTCCTTAATAAGTACCACTTCTTAAAAAGCACCTTTTCTTGAAACCGTTCTTTTCGTAAAAAAGTACCTTTTCTTAAAAAAAGCCTTTTCTGAAAAGGTACCTGTTCTTCAAGCAGTAATTTTTTTTAAATAAGCACCTTTTCGAAAAAAATATCTTTTCATAACAAAACACATTTTCTTAAGAAGTACCTCTTATAAAGTTCCTTTTCTAAAAACACTTCTTTTCTTAAAAAGTACCTTTTTTAAAAAAAGGCTTTTTCTTAAAAAAGTGCCTTTCCTAAACAGATATTTTTTTAAAAAACTACCTTTTCTTGAAAGTACCTCTTCTTCAAAAATAAGTTTTGTTACAAAGGTACCTTTTATTAAAAAAAAACACAATTTTTTAATAAGTCAATTTTCACAAGAAGGCTTTTTTCATAAAAAAGTGTTAAAGAAGAGCATATTCTTAAAAAGTAAATTTTTTTACGAAAGTGTTTTCTTAAAAATAATACATATCTTTAAAAGGTACTTTTTCTTAAACAAATACATTTTCTTAAAAATAATAAAAAGTTATTAAATACCTTTTCGTTTCAAGTGCCACTTCTTAAAATGATACCTATTCTTCAAGTTACCTTTTCTGAAAAAGCATCTTAAAAAAACATTTTTTCTTAAAAAAGTACATGTTACATCTAAAATCCGGTTCGAAGGACCAAATGTTACATCTAAAATCCGGTTCAAAGGACCAAATGTAAAATCTAAAATCCGTTTCAAAGGATCAAATGTTACATCTAAATTGGCAATAGTTCAATTGAGATCCCGTCACGTTTATTAATAATTTAAACGACTTCCATTGAATAGTTGTAAGACACTCAACTTAATAATTTAGAAACCACTGTCTCTTTTGAGTATTTGTATGAACTAACTTTATTTAATAAATTTAAATCTTTACTACTATATAAAAAAATCTTAAAACTAATTTAGGCTACCTGCAAACACATTTTCATCCCCTTAACGGACATGATACACTGCTACATTATCAGTGTGTCAAGCATGTGCTTGCCAGATGTCTTTCCTTAAACACTTATCTTTAATTTGGAAATTTATTATAACCAAGAAATATAGTGGTTTTAGATTATATTACTTATACTTAATTGTGGGATTTTTCCACAAAAATACCCATAGAAATATAAAGAATTATTTATGATTACTCTAACTACGAAGTAACATTCTAGTATACTAATCTAATCGTGTTCATATTTGAACACTACAATTTCTTAAAAAATTACCTTTTCTTAAAAAGTACATTTTCATTAAAAATACTATTTCTTCAAATAGCACCCGTTTTTCAAAAAAAAAAGTTTTTTTTCTTAAAAAGCTACCTCTCGCTTAAAGTGGCATATTTTATTGATAAAGTACCGTTACTGAAGAATGTTCTTTGTGTTTAAAAAGTTCACTTTCTTAAAAAAGTAACTTTTCATTTAAAATGATATTGCTATATCAACATCTACTTTTTAAAAATATATTTTCTTGAATAAAAATTTCTTAAAAAAGTACTTTTTCTAAAAAAAAAATAAATTTCTTTAAAAAGTACTTTACTTTAAAATGTGCTTTGCCTTAGAAGTACAATTTCGTAATAAGCTACGTTTCTTAAAAAGTACTATTTCCTATAACAGTAGCTCTTCTCAAAACAGTACATTTGCTTAAAAAGTACATTTTAATTAAAAATGCTATTCCTTAAAATAGCACTTGTTCCTTAAAAAGTCCCTTTTCTTAAATTAAACCTTTTCTTAAAAAAGTAAATTTTCTTAAAAAAAAGCGTCTTATATATATTTTGTTAAAAGAGTATTTCGTGTTTAAAAAGTGCATTGTCTTAAAAAGTACAATTTCATAAAAAAAGAAATTTTTTTTAAAAGAGTACCTTTTCTTAAAAGTACTTTTCTTACAAAAAAATACCATTTGTTGGCTAAAATTAAATTTAAGTTATATTCTGAAGGCAAAAATCTATATTTCTATTGTGATTCGAATGTGAGTTAAACTGCACATTAAAATATACTAGCAGAGCCTAGCCCTCGAAATTCGAGTGTAATTTCTATAAAACACTTTTTAAATAAAAACCATTAAATTTCATTATAAATATTCGTGAACACACAGAAGATATATAAATAGGTTTGTTAATAAATAATTTTAAAGGAGCCTAAATGTATGCTAATCATTTTTAGCCAATTCACATTTCAACACAGGGCTTTTGATATTTATAATATGTGTGTGTTAGTAATAACTTTATATGAGCAATTGTTCAAAAAAATGTTCCAGACGGTGCAAATCTGTAAATCTGGTGGACAGCTAAAAAGAAGTACCTTTAAAATTAGCTCAAAATCGGTTATTAACTACAGTTTTTATATCGGTCACAAGAAATCGCCTTGCCTATTAATATTATACATATAACTTGGGCGCCTAAGAACTAACTTGTTATTAAATAGATCTACAAGAAAATTATTAATCTGAATTATTAATCTGTTGCAAAATGTTTGCAAATTAGAATGTATAAAAGTTCATATAAGACATTTCAAGCTAATTTGTTTCCAGCTCCCCGCTCATTACCTGAGAGATTAAGCATACAAATTGTAAGATCAAAAACTTTTGGTGGAAAAAGCAGGCCGGCTGCCATTTAAGCCTAAAAAAAATTGCTAAAACAGGGGATAGCTTTATTGATCTAAATGTCTAAATATTTAAAATAATTTGAATATTTTTCTGTGACTTTTACCCACACGTCTCTAACACATGTGTGATGCGAGATTCAATTTAATCAATGTATTGTTTACATAAATTGTTATCAATATTTTTTCTATGTCTTTTTTAAATTAAATTTCAATGTTAACATTGACAATTTCCCTCAAGGGATGAAATCACTACATACTGTAAATGTATTAATTAATGCGCTGGTGATATTTTTAGATTTATAGAGCAATAAATTGTTTTTTTATCTTATTGCAAGTTCTAAAATAGACACAGATATACACGTTCAATTCATGCTTAATTTTAAACTCAAAATTGAAGCCAATTGGTCTATTATAATTGGGGTTCCATATTGATACTTAGCCTAGGTTGTGTACAACAATTAAATTTCATTAAAAGATAGCATACTATCGATTTAAAATAAAAAAGAAGGGGAGATTTTATTCTCAAGGAATGGCAATAGCCAGGTAGTATTGTTTTTTTTTATCCGTTATTGTCTTTTGCGACGTGGCTATCGGCGAATTCATGATGATGGCAAGTATATGCACCTGCGTTAAATATGCCTGAAGTCGGTGTTCACGATGATAAATTTATAATAAATTTATGTATTTCAATTAAAACCATAATTGCAGACAAATTAAAATTCACTTAGCCTAAAAGCCACTTGACAATTTTTTGTTATTTCTTTGGCTTAAATATTGTTGTGCTTGTTATTCGCCATACTTTGAAAATATGTCTGCGCTGTGTTGTCATGATCTACCTACCGCACTATCACTGCCACTGGCACTGCCACCTCCTCATAAAAAACAAACAGCCTGAGATTATAAGGACCACTGAAATGTTGTTGCAACGTGTGTTTGTTTTTTTTTTATACATTTTCTTGTTTCACCATATTTTTCATAATTAATACCATGGCATCGTGACTTGGAATATATGTACGGTGTAGTGTTGTTGCTGTTGTTGTCGTCGTCACAGAAGGTGTATGGTATGACAACGTTGTCAGTTTTGTTTGACATCACTCGGACTATTTGTGGCAACAGCAACAACAATAACTTATCTTCAATGTTTTATAAATTGTTGCTGTTGTAAATATGGCAATGTTTAATTAAGCTCCATTGAATTTCAGAAGGATGTGAAGAGAATATGAAAAGTTAAAAGTTAAACACAGAAATTTCTGATGGTCGGTTATATGGTGAGCAACAATAATTTACTTCAGTGAATATACGCAAGCATCTGCTGATTACAAAAAGGACGTTTTGGCTGCTGATATATATTCCGATTGTAAAATATATAGAAGATGTAAAACCAGCATATGTAGTAGGATGGAGTAACGATTTTTGGGGTTATTCCAAATTTTCTTGTTTTGGTTTTTGTCATAATTTAAAATAATTTAAAAATTATCAGTGCATATAAAAAAAATCGGCGACCGAATGGTTTTACAGATGAACGACTCTTTTTTATTAGGAAAAAATATCTGTTATTAGGATAACAATATTTTAATATTAATCAAGCCGAAACTCGGTTAATAACGAAACTGGGTTACAAATTATTTCGGTAGCCATAATGTATCTGTTTTCTGTTTTTATATACGGAATAGAATGTTTACAAGACAGAGATGTAATAATGCAGTTCGGTTAGAAATAGTTAGAAATAGTAATCAAAACGATTCGCTTCATATATTTGGAACATATTCGGACTAAATTCAAAGTGAAATTCGAGTAATAGCTATTTATTTCATCCTAATGTGAACAATATGTTCGCTAATTAGTTAATCTTCATAAAAGAATTAAGAGTGTTCAATTTGGGTATTGCGAATATTTTATGCAAGCATGAAATAAAATAGTTGTTTTCGACCAATTTTTTTGAAAAACAAATTTCCTAAATGGATATTAATTTCGAATGAAAGACATTTTTTTGCAAAAAAAAAAAATTTTTTTTTCAACATAATCTCCATTTAGCTCAATACACTTAGTGCAACGTTTTTGTATACCTTCCAAAAAATAGAATTTTTCGAGGTCCATAAAAAAAAGCATTTGTTTGATCAATAATTTCATCGTTGGAGCTAAATCTCTTTCCATCGAGCCATTGCTTAAGGTTTGGAAATAGGAAATAGTCACTGGGGTCTAAATCTGGAGAATATGGCGGATGAGGTACCAATTCGTAGCCCAGTTCATGGAATTTTGCCATTAGGACTGCACCCGTGCATTATCTTGATGAAAGAGAACTTTTTTCTTGGACAGATGGGGTCGTTTTTTTTAATACTCGTTAAATCAGTCCAATAAATGGGCATAATATTCGCCGTTTATTGTTTTTCCCTTTTGAAGGTAATCGATGTTGAATTATCCCGCGTGCATCCCAAAAACTGTTGCCATTTCCTTATTGGCCGACAAACATACCTTGGCCTTCTCCGGAGTATTGTAACAAAACGCTGCAAAAACTCATTCGAATTGCGGTTAAACAACTCCAAACAATCCTTTGATTTTGTGACACGATTACGTTTATGGTCAGTTCAGAGTAAACGCGGCACCCATCTTGCAGACAGCTTTCTTATACCCAACTGATCATTTAAAATCGAAACCATACTGCCATATGAAATGCATATGTCATCAACAATCTTACGCACTTTTACTCTTCGATCGGTCAAAACCATATCGTGGATTTTTCGACATTTTCGGGCGTATTGACCTCAATTGGCCATCCAGAACGTTCAGCGTCATTTGTGCGACCACAACGAAAGTCAGTAAACCACTTTTTGTACCCTATACCACTATGTGGTTTGGGTATAATGACCTTGTGCTGCTGTTTGTAACTACCAAAAATATTTGACCTAGACCCATCTTTTATTATACCGATCGAATCAGAATCACTATCTGATTCGATTTAACGTTGTCCATCCGTCCGTCCGTCCGTCCGTCCGTCCGTCTGTGTGTCCATGTAAAGTTTTTAATCAAACTGCAGGTTGCAAATATGAATATATTTTGATGAAATTTGGTATATAAGCTTTTACCGGCCATAGGATCAACGCTGTTGAAATTGGTGAGAATCGGTTCATGTTCAGCCCTAGCCCCCATACAAAGACCCCTACGAAATCAACATAAATTGCCATAAGATCCAAATTATCATATAAATCTTAGTCAAATTGGGTTTGTGTGTGTTTATTACATCCATTAATTAGTAGTCCAAAAATGATCCCTTTGGGGCAACTCTTAGTCATAGGCCCCATATAGAGCTGCTTCCCGATCTTCACTTAAATCTATCAAAAAACAAAAATATTGCACAAAAATATTGGTACATAAGCTTTTATCGGCCGTAGGATGAACGCTATTGAAATTGGTGAAAATCAGTTCATGTTCAGACCTAGTCCCCATACTAGTGACCCATGTGAAATTGACATAAATTGCCATAAGATCCAAATTATCATATAGATCTTAGTAAAATTGGGTTTGCATGTGTTTATTGTATCTATTAATCAGTAGTCCAAAAATAATCTCTATGGTACAATTCTGAGTCATAGGCCCCATATAGAGCTGCTTCCCGATCTTCATTTAGATCTATTCAAAAAACAAAAATACTACACAGATTTTTCCCAAATTTGGTTTGTGTATATTTTTTCAAAATATAAGTGACTTTACCAAATATGGTCAAGATCGGTCCATTTTTTGACCACATATAAATATAGCACCCGATATGAACTTTTTCATATCTGCAGCCACAAATATTAGTAACAATGCTACTCAAATTTGGTTTCTGCTTATTTTCTATACAGTTAGTTGGACCGAAGAAATAGGGTTTCTAAACCATGGTTTATGGTATCGTATGGTTGGTCTAGACCGACTATAATTTTCTTACTTGTTTTACTTAAAAACGTTATAAAATTTTATAAAATATTCCTTTATTCTAAAACTTGATGTAAACATTTGAAATTTCAAACACACTTAATAAAACAAAATGTGATACTGATGTATGAATAATATTATATATCTAGTATAGTACTCCGGAGCAAGCTACATATAGCTCCCCCATGAGAAAAACATGGATTTTCCAAATTAAATCCTGCAACACTTAACAACTGGCCTTGAATTTAGAACATTATTTGGCAAATTTTATACCCTGTAACTACCAAAAATGTTTGACACAGACCCATCTTTTGTTATACCGACCGACTCAGAATCACTTTCTGATTGAGCGATGTCCATCTGTCCGTCCGTGTGTCCATGTGAACCTTGCAATCAAACTTCAGTTCGCAAGTATGAATATGTGTTGACGAAATTCAATCTATGAGCTTCTGTCAGCCATAAGATGAACGCTATTGAAATTGTTGCAAATCGGTTCATGTTCAGGCCTATTCCCCATGTAAATGACCCTTACAAGATCGAACAAAATTGCCATAAGTGATCATATTGATCTCGTTCAAATTTATTTTGTGTGTGTTTATTACATCTATTAATCAGTAGTCCAAAAAAAACTTTATAGGACAATTCTTAGTCATTCTTAGGAACAACCAATGGACGTGCAGAAAGTTTCAAGACTCTGGCCATCGTAGTACTCTAAATATATGATGATATGTATTTACCATACATGGGAGGTGCCACGCCCACTGGTTTGATCATGCCCATTTTTAGCCAGACTTCTCACATTACTAATTTATGTACTAGTAAAAAGGTTTAGGACTCTTGCTATCATAGAGCTCCAGATATGTGATGTTTTGTATATATGAGAGGTGCCACGCCCACTTGAAAAATTAAAAAAACTATAGCCTATTTTTCCTTCCGGATAGGCAGTTACCAAGACGATCGGACCAGTGGTGTAGTCTCCCATAAAGGACAAACAAATATTCATACATACAAACATACAAACATATCTTCATTTTTATACCACCATGTGGTCAGGGTATAATGACCTTGTGCTGATGTTTGTAACTAACAAAAATACTTGACCTATATCGATCACCTCAGATGGCCAGCCGTCTATCTGTCTTTCTGTGTGCTCATTTAAAACTCTAATCAAACAACAGATCGCAAACATAAATATATATTGATGAATTTTGATATCTGAAGGTAAACGGTATTGAAACATGCATGTTCAACCCAAGTCCTCATGCAAATGATCCCTATAGGATCAACATAAATTTCGATAAAATCCAAATTATGAAACATATCCCAGTCGAATTGGGTTTATGTGTGTTTACTGCAGCCACTAATCAGTTGCCAAAACTAAACCCTATAAGACAATTCGTAGTAAAAGCCTATATATAATTATGCTTCATGATCTTGATTTAAACCTATCAAAAGCAAAAATTTGCGCAGATTTTTCTAAAAATTTATATGTACCTATATGCTTTTGCAAAAAATATGTGACTACCAAATATATCGGTCGATTTTTCTCATATTCATATATGTATATAGCATCCGATATAAACTTTTTCTTTGATCTGCAGGCAAAAAAATTCATAAAAATTCTACTCAAATTTAGTTTATGCTTATTTGCTGTACCCAATTATTTGGATCTAAGACCAATTACCTAATCGCATGATATAGGGTATCATATAGTTTGTCTGAACCGACTATAACTTTCTTACTTGTGTTTTTTAATTGATGGGAAAACAGGCTACAAAAACCAAAAGAACACAAAAAATGTGATTTAATAACTAGCTTTTTGTTCGGTTCGTGAAATCGATTAGAAAATATGTCAAATATATCAAAAATTATATATGGGTCATATACCAACCATTGGTTGCCAAAGGGTTAACTAGCCATATCGAAAATTATGTTTTACAAAACATGTTGTAATAAGCATGTTATTACGAGTAATTTATGAACAAACATTTAATTAAACCCTGATTACCACATGTAAATGTGGTCTATCGAATATTTAAATACATATTAATTTAACGCATCACTTAACTAGGTATAATAATTATTTGTGTTTTTATTATAATAAATAATGTTAAAAATCAATTAATATAATTATTTTGGCATATTTGTTTATGGAATTGTTAACAAATGGCCATTAATTGGTAATAAATAAAGAAAAAAATTAAAACAAATAATTGAATTAATTAACTGATGCGATATTTTAAAATGAATTTTCAGACTTTGGATATTCAGTAATTACAGTAGCCTATACGTATACGTATATATACTTTTATATATAATTTGTTTACTTGTTTGAGTGCTCGCAGTTTATAGGAGGCTATACCTCTGCTCTGATCTTCGTGAAATTTTCACAGCATCACAGATAGGCACTTTTGTGGAAGGCAACGTTGCCTTTTTTATAAACATGAAGATAAAGTGGCACCTCCCATTCGAGTAAAGTTTTTAATATCATATGTATATCTGAAGTAATATAGAAGCCAGAGCAACGAAATTGTGTGTGTATCTACGCCATCACTTGGATTAGTCGTCGTTAAAATGGAAGGAATCGGGCGAGTGACGTGACGTCTCCGATAAAAAGTAAACATTTATAACGATATATTTAGAATAGCGGGATAGTAGCAGTCCCTCATCATTGTGCTCTGGGCTTGGTACCTCCCATACAAAGTAAACTACCCGGAATATATAAAAGCTAGGGTTTTAAAACTTTGGGTGTGTCCATAAGTTACTGACGTGAGTAGTCCAACCACAAATGGAGCAATATGATAGTGAGAGTCTTGAAACTTTGTGTAAAAAAAATTTAACATTACTTTTAATACAAAAATAAAAATACATTAACACTGTGGAACAAATTCAGGTTAGCAAAAGTTAGGTCGATTCTGAGAGTGAGGGGTCAAAATAGAGACTAAATTAGAAGACCCGTATCGCGGCGTTTGTTTATGTTAATTTGAATTTTTTTCTTTTAATCGACCTTTGAACTTTGCAGTCAAATTCCGATTTCCAGCGTATTGTTTATATGGTTTTTTGGTTATAACTTGTCGACTAATTGATATTTTTTCAATATGCTAGAAACCTGTGCAACAATAAAATTTTTTTAAAAAATTTATTTAGAAAATTTTTCTGGTGCTTATGAAGCAAAATGTTGGAAAAAATATTTTTTTTCATGCTTTTTGAGAATATTTTCCACAAAACTAGGTCTTTTTTGCATCCTGTTTGATCTATAATATGCTTCTCAGTTTCTTCAATAAATTTCATTTGAAAAGAAAATGGTTTTAGTCGATAATTTGCGTTAAAAATCCCAAAACCATTAAATAAATAGCGATTTAGGTAGAAGTAATTAAAAAGGGAAGTTCCAAGAATTTGGAATTAGTAAAACAACTTTTTTGTTTTCAACCACCGCACAGGTAGCAATTTTTTTTTATTACGTACAAGCGAACTAATTTCAAAAATGAAGATTCAGTTAAGACTCGAAACTCAGCCGAAGCCAATGTCTTTTAATTTTCGCTCGGTCGTGATAAAATTCTCTATTAATTTTTTTGGAACTTATTTCATTTTGTGAGTGATTTAAGTTAAGTGCATCGGTTTCACAAAAATAACAAAAAAAAGAACATTGTATAATATATATTGTATTAAAAATGTCGGAAGCAAAATGTAAAATGGACCATTTTTGTAATGTTTGTGGACGTTTCATAGCAAGCGATGAAAAATGTGGCAATGCGAGTTATTATTTTTTTTTTTTTGAAGCCTATAAACAATATTTCTCGCAAGAGTTTATCACTGACGTAAACTATGCCCCTAAAAAATTTGCTTTAATAGCTATTCAACTCTTATGCAATGGAAAAGTGAAAAGAAGAAGGCTATGCTTTTTGGTATACCAATGAGTTGGTTAGACAACAACCCGCATCAAGAAGAAAATTGCTATGGATGTATCAACTACCATAAAACTTTGAATAGAAGGAAAGCAAAGAATAAAACTTATGTAGCAGTGCCAAATGTCCAATTACCATTACCGCACTCAGAATTCGTTCCAGTACCAACATACCAAAGTGATGATCTTCAAACAGATATCAGTACTACAACCGCCGCTGCTACATCCATGGATTTCTTCTCAGAATACGATCCTGGTGAAGGTTCATCCTATGAAACATCACAGGACCCAATCCTAATCAATTAAAACCAATTGGATGGAATAGTTGCAAATTTGTGTGTGACTCAGATAAAAATCAGAACTACTGGCTTCATTTTTGCAAGGAAATAATTTGCTGGCGAAAGGTACCAAAGTAACAGCATATCGAAAACGCCAAAAAGAGTTAGAAAAGTTCTTCAATGTGAATGATGCAAAAAATTTCGCTTATTGCAACGATATTGAAAAGTTAATGGAGACGATAGGGTTAACCTATAAAAAAAGATGATTGGCGTTTATTCATCGATAGTTCACTAATCAGCTTAAAAGTTGTGCTTTTGCACAAGACAGTATCAGGAATGGGCGTTTACGCGTAAACAGACGCTGTTTACGTTTACTCTGTAAACAGACGTAAACAGACGTAAACAGTCGTACACAGACGTAGACATGTAAACAGACGTAAACACGTAAACGAAACAGCTGATTCCTTTGACGAAATGTGAAAGAGCTGCCACAACTTAAGTTTAAATTTAAACAAAGTACATAACAATACAAATAATACATCATTATAATAAAAATAATACTGAAAATAATAATAAAAATTATAGTATAAAATAATTTATTCATTAATTTTTAGCTTGTTAACAAATATATGGTAATAATTTTATTGGAAGTTATCATAAAACATTTACAATGCCATAACATGGCAACACTTTTCAACAACTAAAGCATTCAGTAAAGTTTAATAAAAATGTCGGCCTGCAATAACGCCAAAAGAAATATTTTTGTGGATTTAAGCTTTGAGTTGCACAAAAATGGAAGAAAATATATATCGCTATTCTTGTTTTGCAGAAAAACGCTAAAGGCGCATAGGTGAACTTTATTACTTTTTAAATATTTGTGCTAAATGTGGTTAATATTTGCCTACCATTATGAACAGAAATCGTTGTAAAAAGAAGTCTAATGAGGACAACAACAAGGATGATATGAACATGAGTTGTATAACGGATCTAGATAGCGGTGTTGATATTTCCTTAATGGATATTTCACAAAATGAAGATTGTGAAATAATATTGATTTCAGATCTTCTCAAGACATCATCGACAATACTAATTACATACACAGCATCTATAACACAAACAACATACACAACGTCAGCAAATCCAACAACATCGTCATCATTATCTTCAGTTTCCACAATATCATCATCATTATCTTCAGTTTCCGCGATATCGTCATCAGCATCAGCTTCCACTACACTACCAAATTTTAAAAAGCCTAAATCAAAGAAAAATGGCGTGTTGTACAACTTTCTCAATAAGACCTCTTAAATAGATGAGGAAGAAATTAGTAGCCAGATTCTTTCGCTTAGTAGCCAGATTCTTTTTCGGATGCAACATTCCACTCAACGTTATTGAATCGAAGCATTTTAAAAATCTACAGAAATTAAGACCAGCTTATTTCAAAGTTTTACCAAGCAGAAAAACACTTTCAACAACTTTATTGGATAAAGAATATGAGATGCAGATTGTAAAAGCCAGCAACCAAATTGGATTAGACTCAGTTCTTCAAATCGATGGCTGGAAAAATACTGCAAGCTAGTAGTTACCATGCTGGTGGAGAAAATACTGGTGGAGAAAAACGCATTTTTAAATGCGTGGGACTTATGAAGCGAAAGTGAGACGCTATAAGAGATCATTGATAAATCAATTGAACTAGCAAAGAAAATGTACGGCACTGAAGTGTATGCAATTGTTTCAGACAACGCTGCTAATATGATCAGGATGGGCAAAATCGTTAATATCTGGCATAACAACTGCAGTGCCCACGTCGCTAATCTGCTTGCTAAAAATATAGTGGATAAGATACCGCAGACAAAGTTACAAAAATTTTGACAGAATTACGCCAACCAGACCTTGAAAAATTAATCATTGAAAAAGGTGGTACTAAAATCAAAATCCCTGCAGAAACTCGTTGGTGCTCTATGCGCGATTGTTTCCTGTGTTTGAAAAATAACGTAAAATTCATGCGCCAGTTGGTTGCAGACTCATCGCGAAAAGTTAAAAACGACATAAAAAATCTCCTATTTGATGATATGCTTTTTAAAAGTGTGGAGGAGAAAATCGCTTTACTGGACCCAGTTTGCGCGTTATTAAATAATGTACAATCCTCAAACTGCTGTGTAGCCGAAGCTGTTAATTACTGGTTATCATTAAATGAACCTAATAGTTTGAAAAAAATATTTTGTGACCGCAAAGATCAAGCGCTTAATGCATATGCCCTAAGTCCATATTTCTTAAATCCTTTTTATGATAGAGAGAAGCTCTCTACAAAACAAACAAATTCAGTAACAAGTCTCCTTTTAGCAGAGTGAAGGTTTGCGTGAATTGGAATTGTTTTTGAAACGCAAAGATTATTTCAATGTGTTGTTCTCAAAAGATTATGTTCCGATTGCGTATAGCACTGAGACTAGTGAAAATTTCGATCATTTGAAACACATTCTGGAAGTAGTCAAATATAACGAACACCAGTGGCGCATTTGCTGCGACCTCAAAATAGTTTCATTGACTACAGGCTTAACAGCATCTGGCCGTCCAAAATATCTGTGTTTTTTGTGCGATTGGGATTCACGATACGGAGAAGGTATTAAAGGAAGAAACCAGTACAAACAGCATAACTGGAATAATCGCATTGGATGGAAATGGCCTAAAGACAATAGGCTACACGAAAGTCTTGTTCCTGAAATGAAAATTTTGTTGCCGTTGCTCCACATTAAACTTGGCATTGCTTAAAATTTTTTGAAATGTATCGCAAAAAGACCAGAAGTATTCAACCGCTTAAAAGACATTTTCCCAAGACTAAGTAACGCCAAAATTCAGGAAGGGGTTGTTAATGGTCCCGACATACGGAAACTAATGAGTCGTTACGATTATGACCAAGTTCTGACAGACCGGGAATTAAATGCATGGCTCGCATTGAACAAAATTGGTACATAAAAAATGAGAAGTAAATTAATATTAAGCTGGAAAACGCAAGTTTTGTATTATGATTGTTTTCTTTTCAAATGAAATTTATTGAAGAAACTGAGAAGCATATTATAGATTAAACAGAAAGCAAAAAAGATTTAGTTTTGTGGAAAATATTTTCAAAAAGCATGAAAAAAAATTTTTTTTCCAACATTTTGCTTCATAAGCACCACAAAAATTTTCTAAATCAATTTTTTAAAAAATTTTTATTGTGGCACAGGTCTCTAGCAATTATTTGGCTTTTACAGATTGAAAAAATATCAGTTAGTCGACGAGTTATAGCCAAAAAAAAAAACATATAAAAAATATGCTGAAAATCGCCTTTTGACTGCAAAGTTGAAGGTCGATTAAAAAAAAATTCGAACTAACATAAACAAACGCCGCGATACGGGTCTTCTAGTTTTGCCTCTTCTTTTACCCCTCACTCTCAGAATCGACCTAACTTTTGCTAATCTGAATTTGTTCCACAGTGTATTTAACCCGTATTACAAAAGAAACAAATAAGAAAATTATAGTCAGACTAGACTGACTATACGATACCCTATACCATGCGCTTAGAAACCCTATCTCTCAGGCCCAACTAATTGGATATAGAAAATAAGCATAAATCAAATTTGAGTGGGATTTTTATTAATTTTTTTTTTTGCTGCAAATATGAAAAAGTCCATATCGGATGATATATATATGGGGACTAGGCCCAAAAATGGAGCGATCCTGACCATGCTTGGTAAAGTCTCTTGTATTTTGCAAAAATATATACAAACAAAATTTGAGAAGAATCAGTGCAGTTGTTTTTTGAAAGATTAAGGTGAAGATCGGGAAGCAGCCCTATATAGAGCCTATGACTAAGAGTTGTCCCATAGGGATCATTTTTGGACTACTGATTAATGGATGTAATAAACACATACAAACCCAATTTGACAAAGATTTGTATGATAATTTGGATCTTATGGCAATTTATGTTGATTTCATAGGAGTCATTTGTATGGGGGCTAGGTCTGAACATGGACCGATTCTCACCAATTTCAGCAGCTAAAAGCTTACATACCAAATTTCATCGAAATATATTCATATTTGCGACCTGCACTTTGATTACAAGCTTTACATGGACACACAGACGGACGGACGGACGGACGGACATTGTTAAATCAACTCAAAAAGTGATTCTGATTCGATCGGTATAATTCAAGATGGGTCTAGGTCAAATATTTTTGGTTGTTACAAACAGCAGCACAAAGTCATTATGCCCAAACCACATACTGGTATACATAGGGTATAAAAACGTTTAATATACTCTTAGAATGACCGAGTATAGGTTGCAGACATTGTTAAGTAAATCGCTTTTCAATTTTAAGGATTTTAATGCATCCCCAAAACCTGAAATTATGGGTAAAAACGTTTTATTAGCTAAATTCGTTTTGAAAATTTTAATTTTTGCATTATATGTCGTTTTTTTTTTAAATAATAATGAATAAAAAGTAACACTGAAATTATTTGCGTTTACTTTAACTTTAAAAATTTTTATCCGATTCACTTACTAGTAAACATACTTTTAAATAAAAATGAGAAATAGATAGGTTTTTAAATAAAGTAAATATTTATTAAAAAAATTAAAATTTGAAATATTTTGGGTAATATTTTCGCATTAATTTGTTAAAAGTATAAATTTATGCATATATTTGGAATGCTTAACTATTCATTCACCTTTCTAAAATCGGTACAAAATTGATTAAGTTGAAAAAAATTTTAGATTTCGATGGTGCATTCGAAAGTCTAGAAATTGAGATCTGGTTTACTTTAACCTGGCTAATACTAGGTTGCACTAAGTCAATGTAAAAGTACAATTTCATTGTAGTACCGTGTTATTGTATTTTTTTTCTTTTGATAAAAATATTGGTGCTGAGTGATCTATTTTCTAGTAAACTATAACTGTGAAAGTACAATGCTACAAGAAATGTATAAATATAATTTAAAAATTATTATCAAAAGAAAATTAAATGCTTTTTTTATCTTTTTAGTAGTTTCTCATTAACTGCATTTTTTTGTCCGTTGGTTTGAAACACTAAACATGGTTTAGAACTGGATGGCAAGGCAAAACAATTTTTTTTATAGATATATCAAGCGGACGTAACACCCTTATACATGGCAAACATTCATTGTCATATATCTAGAGTAGTATGATGAACAGTGTTATGAAAGATTGTGTAATGTCCATAAGTCCATAAGTTTTTAATATAAATAGTCGCACCAAAACACACAAAGCTAAAGAATATAAATTTATTAAAAATAAACAAGTAACAAAATTACGGTACCCTATACCATGTTTTAGAGATCCTATCTCTTCGTTCCAACTAATTGGATATAGAAAATAAGCATAAACCATATGGCATTGTTATTAATTTTTCTGGCTGCAGATATGACAAAGTTCATATCGGGTGCTAAATTTGTATGGGGACTAGGTAAAAAATGGACTGATCCTGACCATGGTTGGTAAAGTCTCTTGTATTTTGCAAAAATATATACAAACAAAGTTTGAGATGAATCAGTGCAAAATTTTTGTTTTTTTATAGATTTAGGTGAAGATCGGGAAGAAGCTCTATATGAGGCCTATGACTAAGAGTTGTCCCATAGGGATCGTGTTTGGACTACTCATTAATGGGTCTAATAAACACATGCAAACCCAATTAAAAAAATATTTTAAAAGTCCGCATTTGAAATGAATTAGAAAGAATACAATTATTTCTCGTAGCCACAATTGTAGGAATTAAAATTTAAAACGGAGGGTGAATGCATATAGGAACTCTTACGAAACTGAGAATAGTTTCCTCTATTAGTTGTAGGAGTATAAATGCAAAAATATTAAAAAAATTCAAAAATAACGATTGTTTGTTTGGACAGAGTTGTATCTTCTGAAATTAATACGAAGTAAATGCTGTGTGGTATGAAAACTGACTCTAACCACACTGCTCGTTAGCCGGACTATAGGTGAGTGGTAAGTGTGTTAAAGTGCTGACCAAGAAATACAAGTACGAGTGTATGTGAAGGGTCAAACCTCAGGGCCGCCCTAAGTAGAAAAATTTCATATAGAAACAATCTATTCAATTATAACATAACAATTCTCACAATGTTCAATAAATCGTTGATGAAGGCTAAAATGCCAGAAACCGGTCCGATTAAGAATACAGTGTAGTTATGAATTTTTGAAATATCGGCTTTCTTCTTCCCTACCACGCACCATTGAAAAAAAATTTGAGCAAAATAAATTTTTTTTTTTTTTTGATTTTTGACATATATATTTTCAGTCTATCAATTCTTTAATTACATGATGGTAAATTAATTTAAAAATAAAGGGAGTATAACAAAAATTTATTTTTTAAGGGTTGGTTAATTTTATGCCCAATTACTTGCACCTAACACTAGTTCATGGTCTGTTTAGACCATCTATAATTGTCTTACTTGTTGTTAATGTGTCATCAGACTGGAAGGTGTGACACCATCCTAAAATTTATATTTTAATATCTGTACCAATAGGATAAGAAGAGCCTTTTTTAAATATATAGGCAGCTGGGTGGCACCTACCATACATATTAAATATAAAATTCCATATGATTGCGGTCCCAGAATAACCGGACCTGGTGTAGAGATGGCGGCAGCAGCTTGAAAAAGTCACCTTGGTGAAAGGTGGCAACCCTATTAAATATAGGATTTACGTTGTTGACTATTTTTTTTTTGAGTCACCAAAAGCAAACGATCTCAGTGAATTTGTAAACATGGAAAAAATTGGTTACCGTTATCTAATTCATAACATTCATTTGAAAGGTCCCAGTCTAAGCAATATTAAAGCCTAGCTATATTTTACTCAGTGGGATTCTGCGACTATAAAATATTGACTGCAGGAGATTAAACGAGGCCGTGGGAGTTGCCAAGACGAACACCAAAGTTGTCGACCAATTGCGGTGGCCACGGCAGAAACGGTTAAGAAAATCTAAAAAATTATAATGGATAATTATCGGCTGAAGATCGCTGAATTAGCTGAAATAATACGCGTTTCAAAAAGTGCTATACATCGCATATTGCAAGAAACTTTGGATCCGATAAATCTGCTCACAATAGTAACCATGGATGAGACATGGGTCCACCACTTCACATCTGAGACAAAGGAACAGTCAAAGCAAAAGGCTTTTAAAGGAGAATCGTGCCCAAAGAATGCAGCACATTTCCAACTTCAGACAGGGCGGGATATTTTTTATTATCTTGAAAAACAGAGAAAAACACTGATGCTAACTTCTTGCAGCTCTTAAGTGATGAAACTAAGAAAAAAAGCCGCATTTGGCGAAAAAGAAAGTGTTGTTTCATCGAGATAATGCACCAGCTAACCTTTACTATCGCGCTGGAATACCCATGAAATAAAGTTCGAATTGTTTCATCGCGCACCTTATTCGCCAAAGTCAACTCTCGCGGATAATTTTGAATTTCCGAACCTGAAAAATTGACTACGTGGTAAAAGATTTGCCAATAAAGAAAAGGAGCTAAATATTTCTTGATATGAATAGAATATTTAAGCTATTGAATATCGCTGGGAAAACTTTATCGAGCTAATGAGAGATTTTGTTGAGAAGTAAAGAAATTTTGCCCAACATTTTTTGGGTTTTCTTTATCAGGTCAGTTTGATCTGGGACCGCTCTCATACATCTGGAATTCTAGCATAGATATAGTCTGCTTACTGTATGTAAGTCAAAAAGTAATTAATAACATAGCAATGTACAGTGGGTAATTTAATATTTGCGAGCAGGAGGAATATACAAGAACTGATTTTAAATCGATAATTGTAAAGGTCATTGTTATAACAAAAGAAAATCAGATAAAACTCATAATAATGAAGTATAAAGGCGAAAAACCAGAAACTAATATTAAACATTTTACAAAAAGGAAACGGAAGTCACTTTATGACATTAAAACCTAAGCTTTGTTAAGCAAACCAACGAACAATATCCTTTAATGATTAATGTACATTAAAACATAAAGTCATAAAAAATTTAAGATATAAAATAAGCATTATTACATTTTTTCCTTTTAAAAATCACTTGATGTGTTTTTATTTTGTCGCTTTTTTTTTCTTAGTTACAATTAAAATCTTTTTATTTTTTGCTTAAAAAATCAGGAATTGTTTTTCTCGGTTTCTTTTGGTTGTGTCATTTAAGTTATAATTTTGCCTTTCTTTCTGAAGCAGAGTAATTTGAACAATTTTCATTTTGTTTGTTGTTTCCTGTTGTAGAAGTTTTCGTGTCAAAGTGCAGTTTTTTTGTGTTGTTCTTTTTTCTTTTTTGGTTGGTTTTATTATTTTCACTTGCTTACCAAAAACTTTTTAACAAGGAAGTTTCAAATTTCAAAAAAAGACTTGAAATTGCTGCAAAAAAAATTTTATAACTATATGGGTTTAAATAAAGTAAAATCTCTTAGCAGCGGATAATTATTTACAATGTTTAGGTTCTTATCGTGACATTTTAATGTACAATATATTTCGTTAGTCTATATGTTGTAGCCAAACGTTGTTTGTTGGCCATGGACCCTTTTTTTATTGTGTATTAATAAATATAATACAAAAGTAATTTGTACAATTTTACTGATTTGTTTTTATGCCACAATCATTTTTCAAAGAATCTTTTAGAATAAATTTTAAGTGTGAGATAAAAATTGTTATTTAAGTGTGTTTTTCTTAATATTTCAATTGTTTTATATTTGTGAGTTTGCAGCTCTCATTGTCCAACATATCTGTAGGGGTTTTATAAGAATTTTCAATCACCTGTAAGCTGATATGATAATGTCATTATATTAAATCATTTTAAGCACTCTAAACTTGTATATAAAAAATATTGAATGTAGTTACACAATGTTGTTTAAATAATGACAAAAAATTTTATTTCTGAATTAAAGTTTTAAATGCTCTAACACAATTATCTCTTACTGTTTACATCCCTTAATGCCGCTCAAATTTGGTGTATGCTAATTTTCTATATCTAATTAGTAAGACCTAAGAGATGGGGTCTCTAAATGCATGGTATAGGGTATTGTATAGTCGGTGTAGATCGACAATACTTTTATTATTTGTTACCTTTGAAACCTTACTACACTATTTTTGTAAATCTTTATATAAGGACTATAATCAATGAATAGTTTCTGATTTCATAGCGGCCATAACAACAAACAACATGAAATTAAGATCACATAAATATTTTATCATGATATCGCACCTGTACCTCTAAAGTGAATCAACTCAAAATTTACAAATTTTCAGTAGAAGCAAAAAACGGTTTTTTTTAATATTTACTATAAAATGTAAAAATAGTTGTTTCATTGTAAAAAATTGCGAATAATAAGTATACAACAGTGGTTGTTTTTGCGGTTTTTTCAGTTATCATCAAAAATAACCAGTTTTTTGGGTGGAACTCAAAATATGTCTTATAAGTGGATTTTAAAGAAGCTACTCTTACAACACAAAGAGCGCTCCAACTGTATTTATACCCTATACCACTATGTGGTTTGGGTATAATGACTTTGTGCTGCTGTTTGTACCAACCAAAAATATTTGACCTACACCCATCTTTAATTATACCGATCGAATCAGAATCACTATCTGATTCGACCTAACGATGTCCGTCCGTCCGTCCGTCCGTCCGTCTGCGCGTCCATGTAAGGCTTGTAATCAAACTGCAGGTCGCAAATATGAATATATTTTGATGAAATTTGGTATTTAATCTTTTATCGGCCATCGGATGAATGGTATTGAAATTTGTGAGAATCGCTCCATGTTCAGACTTAGCCCCCATACCAATGACCCCTATGAAATCAACATATATTGCCATAAGATCCAAAGTATCACACAAATCTTAGTCAAATTGGGTTTGTGTGTAAAGATTACATCCAATTATCAGAAGTCCAAAAATGATCCCTATTGGACAACTCTTAGTCATAGCACCCATAGAGAGCTGCTTCCCAATCTTCACTTAAATCTATCAAAAAACAAAACTATTGCACTGATTCTTCCCAAATTTTGTTTGTATATATTTTTGCAAAATACAAGAGACTTTACCAAACATGGTCAGGATCGGTCCATTTTTGGGCCTAGTCCCCATATAGATATAGCATCCGATATGAACTTTTTCATATCTGCTGCCGAAAAAATTAAAAAAAATCCCACTCAAATTTGGTTTATGCTTATTTTCTATATCCAGTTAGTTGGCTCTGAGAGATAGGGTCTCTAAAGGAATGGTATAGGGTGTCGTATAGTCGATCTAGACCGACTATAATTTTCTTACTTGTTTTTTTTACGAAAGACTAGAAAAATCGATCTAAGATTTTTACAGTGGATAGATATGACCTTTGTGTATCGTTTTCTTGCAAAAAGTGAAAATTGAAAAATTTTGAGTTGACTCACTTTACAGGTATAGGTGCGATATTATAAAAATGGTTTTTCGGGTCTGTTTGCCTTAATCAAAAGTAGGATCCCACCTAGCTGAGGTACGACTTCACAAAGTTTCATAACTTTTGCTATCATGGTACTGTAGACATTTGATTCTAATTAATTACTCTTTAGGGGCGCCACACCTACTACTCTCATACCGCCAAATTTGGCTTAACTAAGTAGGTTTATAACTAACTAACAGTAACCCCATGCGCTTCGCTACACTAACCGTAATCGAAATAAATAAACTGGGAATACATTTTTTAGAATTTTTTTTTTTTGCAATATTTGATTTTGTCGATTTTTGTTTATGCGATTTTAGATTTTGGCGATTTTTGATTTTTGGCAATTTTCGGTTTTGGAAATTTTTGTTTTTGCTGATTTTTGTTATTCGCGGTTTTCGGTTTTGTAATTTTTTGATTTTGGCGTTTTTTGTTTTTTCGATTTTTGTTTTACGAGATTTTCAGTTTTGGCGATTACTGGTTTTGGTGATTTTTGTTTTTTTGCGATTTTTTATTTTTGGCGATTTTTGCTTTTGTTTTTGACTTTAGCGATTTTTGTTTTTTGCGTGTTTTGGTTTTGTCGATTTTCGGTTTTTGCGATTTTGGTGATTTTTTGGCGATTTTAGATGTTGGCGATTTTTGGCTTAGCGATTTTTGTTTTTTGCGATTTCTGATTTTGTCAGTTTTCGTTTTTTTTTTCCATTTTTGATTTTGGTGTTTTTTGATTTTGCCAATTTTTTTCATTCCCGATTTTCGGTTATGGCGATTTTTGATTTTTGCGATGCCGCCCATATTTTCCACGACTACGCACATTGGTAAGTAATGTACTTGTCAAAAGTTCCAAGACTGTCATTTTTATAGTACTTGCTATTTTTTGTATAGGAGGTGCTACGCCCATTGCTCCCATCCCGCCCATTTTTGAGCAGAAAAGTGCCAAAGCTTTTTCTATTACAGTACTCCAGTTATATTATATTAAATATTTACTTTTTATGGGAGGTGACACGCCCATTAGTCCGAACGTGCCCATTACTCACATTAATAACTCATGAATTCAGACAAAGTTCGAAGGCTATATGACAGATATGTGACATTTAATATTCTCTCTGTGTGGGGTGCCACGCCCATTGATCTGATGCCGCCCATTTTTTTCTGAGTAGTAGCGTTGATAACTCATGAACTCACACAAATTCTCAAGGCTTTCACTGTTATAGTACTCCACTTACATGATCTGCAAGGAACCACAGGCTATAATTTTTTTTTGATAATTTTAGTGGGCGTGACACCTCCCATACAAAGTGAATTATTAATAACATATATATTCACCAATATGAATGGGAGATCTTTGCAAACTTGTGTGGATTAAGCTGTTATTAATGTTAGTAGGTATGCCGAAAATGGGCGGGATCGGATAAGTGAGCGTGTCACCTCACATATAAAGTAATGAATAAATAATATATATCTCGAGTACTATGACAGAGACAGTTCTACAAATTTGTATGAGATCATCTCTTATTAGTGTGACTAGTTGGAACAAAACTAGTCGGGCTCGAACTAATGGGCGTGACATTCTCCATGCAAAGTAAATATTAAATGCCATATAATTGGAGTACTCTAATAGCGAGAGCCTTGGGACTTTGGGTAAGCCCGTAAGTTATTCATGCAATTAGTCGAACAAAAATTAGGCATGATTGCAGCAGTGGGCATGGCACCACCCATGATATGAAAATATTTAGTATCATATATCTGGAGCACTAAAACCAGGAAAGGCTTGACACTTTTTACGAGTACATCAGATATTATTGTGAGTAGTCAGATAAAAAATCACTGGGATAGAATTAGTAGGCATGACACATCCTATACAAAAAATATGAAGTACTACGAAAGCGACAGTCTTGAATGTTTTAACAAGAACATTAAGTAACAATGTGAGTAGCCGTGAAAAATATGGGCGGAATAAAAAAAATAAAATAAAAAATTGATAAATTATATTCTAAATAAAAGGCCATGTTTTCGTAAGAACGCCAAAAAGTCTGATAATTTTTGCATCGAATAAAAATTTTTGTATATCAACAAACATTAATATATAAAAAAAAATATATAAAATAAATAAAATAAAATGTTTTAATTGTACAATACAATACTAAAATTGCCGTTGTCAAATTTGGTTTCTTTACTTTTATTACACAAATTTATTAGTAGTGCTCTAGCAGATTTCTTAGCCATAACCCCCAAATAGAGGTGATTCCCGTTCTTCACTTAAGTCCATCAAAAAACATAATTATTTATCTGTTTATGATTTCCCTTACAACAAGATTTATAATCATATAATGGAAGTATGGGAGTTTTGCTTGAATTGAAATAGAAATTCGAACAAATTGGTTTTCAGGAACAATAAATGTAAATATTAAAATGTTAAATAATTTTAAAGAAAACTAACAAATTATTACAAAAATGTTAATACTAATATTTATAAACGAAATTATATAAAAAAAATAAAAATAAACAAAATAAATAAAAATAAAACAAGTAAGAAAATTATACTCGGTATAGATCGACTATACGATACCCCATACAATGGTTTAGAGCCCCTATCTCTTCAGTCCAACAAAGTAGATATAGAAAATAAGCACAAACGTAATTTGAGAGGCATTGTTATTAATTTTTTGGCTGCAGATGAGAAAAAATTCATATCGGATGCTATATGTATATGGGAACTAGGTCGAAAAATGGACCGATACTGACCATATTTGGTAAAGTCACCTATATTTTGAAAAAATATATAAAAAAAAAATTTGAGAAAAATCTGTGCAATATTTTTCTTTTTTGATAGA
Organism: Cordilura impudica; assembly: GCA_963682025.1. Lineage (NCBI taxonomy): Eukaryota > Metazoa > Arthropoda > Insecta > Diptera > Scathophagidae > Cordilura > Cordilura impudica. The sequence goes on along the minus strand of OY821519.1, from coordinate 67,881,311 downwards.
TTTAGGTGAATATCGCGAAGCAGCTCTATATGGGGCCTATGACTAAGAATTGTCCTATAGGGATTATTTTTGTACTACTGAAAAAGGGATATAATAAACACACACAAACCCAATTTGACTGAGATCTATATGATAATTTGGATCTTATGGCAATCTATATCGATTTAATAGGGGTCATTTGTAAGGGTACTAGGTCTGAATACGGACTGAGTTTCACCAATAGCGTTCATCCTATGGCAGGTAGAAGCTTGTATACTAAATTACATTAATATATGTATATTCATATTTGCGACCTGCAGTTTGATTAAAATGTTTACATGGACACACAGACGGACAGAAGAACAGACGGACGGACGAACAGACGAACAGACGGACGGACAGACAGACAGATGGACGGACATAGCTAAATCGACTCAGAATCACTTTCGGTATAATAAAAGATGGTTTTAGGTCAAATATTTTTGGTAGTTACAAACAGCAGCACAAAGTCATTATACCCAAACCACATAGTGGTATAGGGTATAATAAAACAAGTAAGAAAATTATAGTCGGTCTAGACCCTAGAAACTCTATCTCTTAGGCCCAACTAACTGGACATATAAAGTAAGCAAAAACCAAATTTGAGTGGGATTTTTATTAATTTTTTTGGCTGCAGATATGAAAAAATTCATATCGGATGATATATCTATATGGGGACTAGGTCCAAAAATGGACCTATCCTGATCATGCTTGGTAAAATCTCTTTTTTTTTGCAAAAATATTTACAAACAAAATTTGAGAAGAATCAGTGCAATATTTTTGTTTTTAATAGATTTAAGTGAAGATCGGGAAGCAGCTCTATATGGGGCCAAAGGGATCATTTTTAGACTACTCATTAATGGATGTAATGAACGCAAACAAACCCAATTTGAATAAGATCTATATGACAATTTGGATCTTATGGCAATTTATGTCGATTTCATAGGGGTAATTTGTATGGGGGCTAGGTCTGAACATGGACCGATTCTCACCAATGTCAATAGCGTGCATCCCATGGCCGATGGAAGCTTATACACCAAATTTCATCAAAATATGTTCATATTTGCGACCTGCAGTTTGATTACAAGCTTTACATGGACACACAGACGGACGGACGGATGGACGGACATTGTTAAATCAACTCAGAAAGTGATTCTGATTCGATCGGTATAATTAAAGATGGGTCTAGGTCAAATATTTTTGGTTGTTACAAACAGCAGCACAAAGTCATTATACCCAAACCACATAGTGGTATAGGGTATAAAGAGGAAGATTAACCAAAAAAGTTTACAAAAGTAATCTATAATATTAATAGGCTAGGCGATTTCTTATGACCGATGTTTTATTCTACCACTTTATTCCGATTTTGGCCAAACGTATAATATTTGAAAATTATTTATTTTTAGCTGTTCACCTGATTTACAGATTTTTATATTTTTTCCTTTATTTTGAGTGAACGCATTTAATGTTGCTACTAACACATTCATAAAATTATACCTATGCTATTTGTGTGTTTATTAAATTTTTTAATGTGTTTATTAATGTGTTTGTTATCTTCACTTACAATAATAATAAATCAAAAAAGTGTTGGCTAAGTGGAAGAATAAAGTTTTCTAGAAATTGCACTTGAATTTCGAGCGCTGGAATCTGCTAGTATATGATAAAAAGGCTAGCTAAAAATTTAAAAAATTTAAATGTTCCCTCTGAAAATGTATTGCGTTGATTATAATTTTAATGGATGATATTAGCGAATTCCAAAGATATTTATGAAGGAGACATAAAATTGCTGTTTGGATGCTAAATGTTGGTATCTAATATATATTATGTCATTACTTGTAGCGGTGCGCATAAAAATGAGTCTATCATATGAATATGTTGGTTGATAAGTACGTACAACTTTATATATTTTTAAACAATTTTCAAATGTTGCTTCATAAATTTTTTTCGAGTAGTACGAAATCGGGTCATATTACTATATGTTAAAAACATATCTTAAAATGGACTCAAGCTTATGGTCTTGAATCAGTGCTTGCATCTATTTCACAACCATTTAGTAAATTTGGTATAAGCTTTGTTTTTACAAATAAAATTCGAATGTTAAGGCGGATTATATGTTGTGTATTCCATAAAGCTCTATACTTTGAGTAAGCAGAAATAATATGGTTAGACCCCGTGAGTTAAAAATAATACCTAGATTTTTAGCTATTGAAAAAATTTCAATTTTCTGATTGTTTAAAATAATCAATGGTTTAAAAGGCAGTGTTATTGTTCTCTTTGTAAAAATAAGACACTTTGACTTAGAGGGGTTGAGCCATAAATCATTTGCACTGGCCCATGTATAAATTTTATTAAAATCTTAATTTAATTTTTCAACGCAATCATTTATGCTGTTTATGCCAGTAGTTATATGTAAATGAACATCGTCAGCACATATCGCACCTGTACCTCTAAGGTGAGTCAACTCAAAACTTACAAATTTTCAGTTGAGACAAAAAACGGTTTTTTTAATATTTATTATAAAATTTAAAAACAGTTGTTTTATTGTAAAGAATTGCGAATAATAAGTATACAACAATAGCAGTAGTAGCGATTTTTTCAGTGATCATCAAAAATACCAAATTTTTTTGGGTGGAGCTCAAAATATGTCTTTTTAGTGGATTCTAAAGAAGCTACTCTTATAACACAGAGAGGGTTACAACTGTATTTTTTTGCGAAAGACTAGAAAAATCGATGTAAGATTTTTACAATGGATAGATATGACCACTGTGTATCGTTTTCTTGTAAAAAGTAAAAATTGAAAAATTTTGAGTTGACTCACTTTAGAGGTACAGGTGCGATATGTGTACATTGCAAATCAATAGTTGCTTTACTAGATTACTCTGAGGTGCTAGTATTGATCCCTGAGGTATGCCCTTCATAACTGTCAATACACGAGAGCTTTTATTTCTTGCGCAAACTGGCTGGTTACGAGTCAACAGATATGAAGACAATAAATGAATAGACCAAGGAGAGTAATTTAACATTTTGTGTAATTTAAAGCAGATAATCTCATAATCCTTACTAGACTGAGTTTACTCATATGTTGTTTGTATATGTTTTTGCAAAAATAAGTGAGTTTATCAAATATGGTCAATATCTGTTCATTTTTTAACCTAGTCCCCATGTAAGTATATCATTCGAAATTTTTAATATCCAAAGGTAAAAATATATAGCAGTGCCACTAAAGTTTAGTTTATTTCCATATTTTCTATATTTGACCTTAGATTCCATCTCAAAACGCAGCTTTCCTACTTGTTTTGTTATGTTTTAAAGCTCTCCAGATGGTTGAACTCAACACACCAACATCCACAAACCGATTAGTAACATGGACGAATGGCTCGCTTTGCATGAAATACGAGAATCAGTGGCGCAGATGAGAATTTATTTTGGTTCAAACTGGTATATTTTAGGTTCCTTTTTTTAAATTTTTTACAACCTTAAGACTTTAGTAAATTTGCCTCCCAATTTATTTTACTGTTATTTCATATTGTGTTTTATTTGATTGAACAAAAACCCTATATTTAGAATTTTAGCATGTCTCATGCGATTAATCTATAATATTAATAGGCTACGTGATTTCTTGTGACCGATGTTTTATTCTACCGTTTTATCCCGATTTTGACCAAACGTATATTGTTTGAAAGGTATTTCTTTTTAGCCGTTTTGCAGATTTACAAATTTTTAAATTTTTTCCTTTATTTTGAGTAAATTGCATTTAAAATTGCTACTAACACATACATAAAATTATATTATGCTATGTGTGTTTTATTAAATTTGTTAATGTGTTTGTTAATGAGTTTGTTACAATAATAATAAACCAAAAAATGTTGGTTTGTGAAGGGGCTAAGCTGAAAAATAAAGCTGCCTAGAAATTGCACTCGAATTTCGAGCGCTTGAATTTGCTAGTGTACATCCAAAAAATTAAAGTTTTATTTTCAAATTTTTTAACAAGAATATCTTGTTGCTGCTAATGTTTCCTTCACCTGTGATAAATATGAAATTGCTAATAGCAATTTGTTTTTTTTTTTTTTCAATAAATTTTAAATAAATACCTTCTAAACGGCAGCCAAACTGAAATATGTTTCAAAACCGCCAAAAATTATATAACTTTTTTTTATTAAACTCTTTCTTTTAACTCATACTCTCTGTGTGTCTGTTTGTCTGTCATGTGGCAGCCCCATTCGACTTCTTCCTATTGATCTGTAACTGTCCCAAAGTATTGTTGTGAGTATAGATTTATTTTCGAGAAGTCAGGTACAGGCACGCGATAGACTTGCGGTGAAAAAAGATTAACTTTGAAATAGTCACGCACAGTCACGTATCGTCACTCTCAGTCACGGAGTGTTTTAAAACCCATTTCCCCTTTTCCGATTAATCTGTAACTTGGTCGATAGACTTGCCGTGAGAAAATATTAACTTTTAAGATGGTCGCACACAGTCACGTACAGTCACGGAGTGATTTAAACCATATTTCTCCTCTTCCAATCAATCTGAAACTTAGTCCACAGAATTGTTGTCACCAAAGATTAATTTTGAATAGTCACGCAAAGTCACGCACAGTCACGGAGAGATTCATAACTCATATGCATAAGGAAAGACAGAGCTTTAAATGTCGGATTTGCTATGATATTGAAAAAATCATCCATCCCCTAGAACAAAACTCCGAATCTGCTGTTCTACTTATTTATGATGTTTCATTATTTCATAACTGTTTTCTTAAGACTTGACGTATAACGTCTTAGGTTGAATTCAAAAAGTCACACAAAATTAGTACAAAGATTAATTTAATTAAATATAAGTTTTGCTATCCTTAAAGTTTAGTAAGGGTGTTTATTTATATGTATGTGTGTATGTATGTGTGTATGTATGTATGTATATACAACAATTATATGGTCTAAGTTTATCATCAAGAATTAAAAAAAAAAACAGAAAAGTAAAAATAAAAACGTAAATGTTGGTAATTAACTTGTTTGATGGTTGCTGTCAATCGCAGTCTACATAAAACTGAACACTAATAGCCAGCATAAGTACTGAAAATCACGAATACGTAAGAGTATTTTTAATAGCAATTTTTTAAATAAGGCACATTCATCCATTTATGCAGTTGTGTATCAAAACATAGAACAATTTTGCTTGGCATAATCAATTGCGAGACAACAAAAATGTTTTTACAGTTATAGCGAAATTGTAGTAGGCTTTAATTTCAGAATAATTATTATTAATGAGTTAAATGCCAGCGCCAACAACTAAGGACATTTATACATGCACTAAAAAGTAAGTAAATCAGTGAACCAATTCCGACCATGAAGTTATTAAGAAAAGTTATATAGGCCAACATTTTTAGACTTTGGACTACAGGGACGCTGACTGTGCATCTAAACCCAAAATTTCTTCATTTGGTTTTCTCTGACTGTTTTTTATATTTTGATATAACAACTATAGTTGGATTGAAAAGGTTTCATTAGTATTTCCAAAATTCCTCTTAATCAAAAAATGCGCGGCTAATTACCTATACATCTGTAGTCACAAGCAATAACCACCTAACTCGAAAATCAAGCTTTTGAGAAAAATAACTTTTTATATAAATGTAATAGCGCTTCATTATGACTTAGGTCAGAATATTTGTATTAATATCTTTCTAAAAAGAAGTGTTAGAGAAATGAGGATTTCACGTAAATATAAAGATTTTTAAGATATGTACATAACTCAAATCGGCGAAAATCATTCTTTCGAAAAAAATAACTGTTTATATATATATGTAATGGGGGTTTGTTACGACTTAGGTCAGTATGTTTTCATTAATAACTTTTTAATAGAAAGCGTTAGAGAAATGGGGATTTCACGTAAATATAAAGCGTTTTTAGCAGAATATGACAGCATACATAACTCAAATCGTTCTTAAGTCGACTTAGGAGGTTATCGCTTGTAACCACAGATATATTATTATATATATTTCCCTAAACAATACACCAAAAACAAACATTTGTCTTTTATAGTGAAAAACCACTAAATTATAGCCTTCTCGAAATTAAAAAAATAACTGAAATAATTCTGTAGCTTTCTAAAGGAACCTTATGTCTTACTTTTTTTTCTCGATTTTGAGATTTAAGTGCAAAACTTCTTAACTGCAAGCGCTCGTTACATAGGTCTAAAAATTTTTAGAATGCGGAATAATTACGACTTAATTTTTCCATTATAGTATAATATTTCATACCAAAAATTATTTCGAGGGTAAGTATTTTGGCTTACCGGAAAACTTAAATTTAATGAACTTATTTCAGAAAACCACAGAATTTTACAGCATCTACTAGCCTTCTTATTGTTTGGAAAACCTCTGTTATGAAACTCAAGCAGCTCACTGCAAAATGCTGCCTGGATGCCTACGAAACATTAAACTTTTCACTGCATTAAACCGAAATTGTTTTATTTTACAGAAAACCAGTTGACCGAGTATAACTCATTATATAAACTGATACCCACGTTTTATGGTAATTAGTTTCATAAAAATTCTTTTCATTCTTTAACCAATAAATCGATAAAGGAAATTTGAAGCGATCGGTATCTTAAACGCAACTTGATTACCAGTCGCATCAGCTTCAGCACTAAATTAGACTACCCCGAGCTATAGTGTGGTTTGTGGACTATAACAAAAAATAAAATTTTGTTCAACATTTTCCAAAAAATTTGTTTTATAGATTGCTATATTGTTGCTCTCAATTGTATTTTTGGCTTAATGATTTACGGTCACACTTGCAAGTTGCAACCCCAACACATAAACGGTGCACAGTGGCACATTTGAGAAGAAACCGATCAAGAATTTGTAACGCAAGGAAGTAATATATTCAAGTGCGGCATTTCTGCTGAATAGACCAAATTTGATAAAGTGAGATCCCACACTGAATTAAAAAAAAATTCGACAAAGGAGTAGCCTCTTCCCATATAATACAAAATCATGGTCCAGTTATACAAGAGGCTTGCAAAAAATATGTATGTCTACCAATTTTGTACTAATCGGAAGAACTAAATTGTATTTAAAAAAATTTTTTTTTTTAAATTTAACCAACATAAAACAACGAAATTCTACAGATATATTCTTGGTTAATTATAATTATTGCTGTTTGAAACTAAAACTTAAGGCCCATTTACATGATACCACTCAGTCGTATGATTTTTCGAAATAAAAATCCGATGAAATTCATCGGACTGTCATAAAGTCGTACCGACATTATTTCTGCATACTTAGGCCATTTACACCATAACACTCAAGTCTTATGAAAACAACTGTTTAGAATAATAAGCAAATTTATTTTGAAATTTATATTTTATTTTCACTTTCTTTGTTTTTGTTTACCATTTTTTTAATATTACCAAAAAAAAACAACTCTGGTCCGATGAAAATGGTAAGTTTTTAGAAATGTTTCAAAAACCATCGGACTTCGAAAATGAAATCCTACAGACTGTCAATTTCATAACAAAAGCTTTTTACATCATACGACTTTTTCATAATACTCGAATTTCTGACAGATCGTATTACAAAGTGTGATAGTGTAAACTGGCCTTTAACGACATACAGTGGCGCCAGTAGAGCAAACGCCGACGAAGTTTTGAATAAACCTATGTTATAGGAAACTTTTCAACGATCAAATATGCTACTGTTAATAATATCACATTTTTAGTTTAGAAGATATAACAGTTCAAAGTTGACCGACTTTCGGTTTTCAAAAAAACACACAATTTTTACTCAATTTGTTGCGATTTCAGGTGTAATATCATGAAAAATAGGTAACGAATCGCCTTATTTTTTATTTGTATTGATTGATGTATTTATTAAATGTATAATGATAAAAAAAATTAACTGTTTGCTTTGTGTTTCTCCTGATAAATCACTATTTAAAAACTATCCGTTTTTTCACTATTTTTCAACTTTGACGGAAAATAAAAAAAATCTGTATTTTTCTATATTTGTCATATTTGCAAAACATGTTCTTTGATTATGTCTTTACATAATTCAAAAGGCTTTATCTGCCCGTACGTGCCCGTTTGGCTTCTAGAGGTAAAAAAGTTTAAAAAGACATAGTTGCAGAAGTTGTATGGCTTGCATTCTTTACATGTTTTGACTGACAGTAGTTTGATATAATAGTTTGAAAATTGCATTTTAAGTCGGTTGTCTACCTATGAGCCTCAGCCAAAGTCTACTCCCAATATTCTGTTACAGACACAGGATGCACAAAAAACTACTCATTGAAATTCGCAGGTGCGCACCTCACTTAAAAATTACTTTGGAGTACAAATGGTCAAGAACAATATTGACTTATGGTCCCTCCAGGTAGGCGCAAATCTTATTTAGACACGAGCATAATATCAAAATTGCATAATTCAGCCTAAGGCCATATGCATGCAGAGAACAGGTAAATTTTTAGGCATGGTAGCATAAGCCTATATATTGCAATATAAGCATAATGCCTGGATTAGTCTACGACTGAAAGTTGGCGCAACAAGTACTGAAACCATGGCGTTAAACAATTTTAGTACTGAAAACATGGCGTTGAACAATTTAAAATTATTTGAACTGTTTAGAAGGTCAACCACACCAAAGTTTTTCACGGAAGCTGCTTTAGAAGCGAAATTATAAAAAATAATTTTTATATGGTATATGCAAATATTAAGGCAAAATGGGTGAAATCTAATCGAACCATTCAGAACTTCAACTCTAAATACGGGGCCTGGCTTAATGAGTAGATAAACCCACGACATCAACCAGTTGAGCAAAAGGAAGGCAAAAAAAAAGTATACAGGAGTGTTAAATTTTCACAAGAAAGAGGAAACTTGACGATGCCACCAATGACTTGACCACGAAACATTTATCGGACTCGCTGTCTATTAAATATACAAAGGATAGTGAAAGAGTTAGGTCGCAGATTACAAAATATGTTGCTGATGCAAGCCCACTGCGACTAAAAAGGATTAAGGAAAGCATTCCCACGCCCACAAACTCACACATTAAAAAGCATGGTTCCGAAGAAGCCTTGGCCTTGTTTATGGACTTACAACTTTCCAAAGAAAAATATGAGATACTACGGGCATTCTTGATGCGACACGGGGCTGACGTTTTACCAGGATACAAGCATATTACGCAAGCCAAAATAAATTCACGACCGCTGCATACGGAGTTTACGGAAGTTTTTGTGAAAGCCAATCTGCAGGATCTCAGGATCTCATACAGCAAAACGGTTATTGGAGAATCTTCCTGAAAATGAGGTGAAAATTCTTCCCGAGAAACTGACATTGATCTACAAATGGGGCTGCGATGGATCATCCGGACAAAGCGTTTATAAGCAAAGGATATCTTCCGATGACGCTACAATATCTGACGGAAATATGTTTATGGCATCTGTTGTTCCTTTGCGGCTAAAATCTGATGTTTCCCTACACTGGAAAAATCCACGTCCGTCATCAGTGCATTATTGCCGACCAATAATGTTTCAGTTTGCAAGGGAATCGGCAGAACTCATAAGGACCACGGTGAAGGACATTGAAGAACAGATAAGCAAGATTAAGCCTACAAAGCTGCAAATTAGAGAAGGAAAATATATTGAATCCAATTACGAGTTCCACCTGACCATGGTTGACGGAAAAGTCGTAAACGAACTGACAGGAACAACGCCAACATTGTCATGCCCGATTTGCAATAAGAGTCAGAAGAACTTTGGTTATTTAAACGCTTCTACAAACGAGGAGAATTACGAATATGGAATGTCACCATTGCTCGCAAGGATAAGGTGTATAGAGTTCTTGCTAAAACTGGCGTATACCCTACCACAAGAGGAGGAAAACTTCGATGAAAATACATCAATAAAGGATAAGGAAAAGATCAGAAAGAAGCAAATACAGGATGCTTTTTTTAAACAAGTTGGACTAAAAGTAGACTGTCCCAAGCAAGGATACGGTAACTCAAACGATGGAAACACTTCTAGGAGATTTTTTGAAAATGATGAGGCAGTAACTAGAATCACTGGAATTGACAATCAAATCGTGAAAAGATTGGGAACGATCTTGAATGTTTTAAACTGCAAAGAAAATGTCAATTCTACAAAATATGGAGAATATGCATCGAAAACTGCATCTCTTTTAGCAGAAATGTATCCACAGAAGAAGTTGACCCCGACCATCCATAAAATATTGGCGCATGGCAGAGATATAATTGAGTACCAGTCTTTGCCAAATGGAGAGCTTTCTGAAGAAGCACAGGAGTCTCTTAACAAATTTTATAAAAAATATAGATTGCAGAACACATTCAAAGCATCAAGGGTAAGGCAAAATGAGGACCTCTTCAACATGTTGGCAGCATCTTCCGATCCACTTATTTCTTTCCTGCGGCATGTGAAGTCACGAATAGAGTTAGAAAATAATTATAGTTTAGAAATGATTAGTCTTTTAGATATACCTTCTCTTACGAATTGTGATGAATATTTTACAGAAAATTAAAAAAATAAATTTTAAAAGAGAAGTAATTTTTTTTTAATTTGTTGGGCAATAATTTAAAACATAAACATAAAACATAAATTGATTTTTCTACAAATTTTAATTTTGATAACCCATAAGTAGGCCCCTACAAAGCGTAGCACACTTTCATTTCATAGGCAGAATAGTTATCTATCATATGCTGTTTAAACTGTTCAATTATGTTATGCGGTTCAAAAGATATGATTTTTGCAACGAAAAAACTCAAATGCCGCCACTGTGCGACAGTGGTTTGGGGAAAAATTAGTCCTTACATTTAAATTCTCAGAAAACTTGAAAAAATTGTACAGTCATTTTCTTTTTTATTAAACATATGAGAACTTTTACTGATAGACAACGAATGTATCGGCCATACCCTATGAAGTCATTAAAAATTGGTACAATACTTTATTTCGCTGGAAAACAACAAAAATTTCAAAACAACAATCATAACAAAGTGCGCTGCGTAAGTGAATATACACTTTCTTTCTTAATTGGTTCTTTCCTATAGCCTTTCGATTTACAGCTAATTATACGCTACTAGCAGATTCCAGCCCTCGAAATTCGAGTGCAAATTATAGGAAATTTTGTTTTTTCATTAAATAAAGACCCTAAAGGTATGCTAATCAATTCACAAATCAACACAAAAACAAACTAATTTTTATTACAAACACATTAACAAATTTAATAAACACACACGTAGCATTGTATAATTTTATGTATGTGTTAGTAGCAACTTTAAATGCAATTTACTCAAAATAAAGGAAAAAATTTAAAAATCTGTAAATCTGTAAAACGGCTAAAAAGAAATACCTTTCAAATAATGTACGTTTGGTCAAAATCGGGACAAACGGTAGAACAAAGCATCGGTCACAAGAAATCGAATAGCCTATTAATATTATAGATACCACTATGTGGTTTGGGTATAGCGACTTTGTGCTGCTGTTTGTAACTACCAAAAATATTTGACCTAGACCCATCTTTTACTATACCGATCGACTCAGAATCACTGATTTCAAGTTGCATAAAGTTCATATTTAAGCTTCAAATAAAAAACTATACAATGGTGTTTGTGTGTATAAAATTTGTGTTAAATTGTGAATTGGCTAAAATTAATAAGCATACCTTGAGGCTCTTATAAAATTATATATGAATAAAAAAAATAAAATTTCCTAAGATTTGCACTCGAATATAAAATTTAAAATTTTAGTAGGTTTTCGAGAAAAAGGCAAATTTTTTCGTGAAATCGCAGAACTTTTAGTAAAAAAAAATCTAAATTTAAAAATTTAGAAAGATTAAAGTGAAAAAATCGACCAAAGCTATTAAATGAAAGAGAATAGATGAAATTCGTTGCCACAGTGAAAAAGAACAGAATTCGAATCGAAGTGCAGTGTAAATTGCCAAAGCTATCAGTGCAGAGTCCAAGAAAACAGTAAGCGGCAGTACCATAAGGCGCATGTTGCACTAAAATATATTTCATGCATAAACAAAATACACTCCAATTCACTTGAATAGCACACTTGGCAAGTTGCATTTCATTTCACGATAGCTTTTAAACAAATGAAAGTAATGAATAATTCTTGGCTTGATTTTATAATTAAAGTATATAGTTTAGTTTAGTCTTGCGTATTTTTTAAGTTACAGGGCTTAAAAGTGAAATAACCTAAAAATAACGTGAACATTTTGTTTCATTTGAACAGAACACTTTGTTCTAAACTATATTAAATATTATTTAATTAATTTTAAACAACTTGTTTTGGATAATTCATATAAATTATTAATTTATAAATCTAATTTAATAATGGGTAGGACCTCTTTGTTTAGAATAACTTCATAAATCATATTTGGTAAGGCATCATAAAGCTTTTTCATAGAGTCAAGGGAAATTGTAGCCCATGTTCCCTGAATTAGCTCAGCTTTGTTAGAAAACTGTCGCCCTGACTCATAAACTTTTCTGGCCAACCACCCCCAAACATTTTCGGTAATTTTAAGGTCTGGGCAGAATGGTGGCCAGTTTAAGCGATTGATATTTTTTGACTCGATCCATGATTTAACAACACGGTCTGTATGAATTGGGGCATTGTCCTATTGGAGAGTCCATAACAAAATCCCCAAAAGACTTTCTAGTGGGGGAAAAGCCTTTTCCAAAACTCCTTTGTACGATTGCGCGTTCATCTTGGGATTCAAAAATTGAAGCTCGCATGTACCAAAATATGATATGGCTCCCCAGACCATAAACCCGCCGACTCTGCTGTGTAGACGCTCCAATTGATGGGTATCCTTTCTTAAATCATGGAACTAATAGTTATACCGGTCAGGGCCTCGAAATAATATTTTTTTCTCATCAGAGAATACAACGCGCTGCCACTCTGTTTTCCATGACTGTAGTTTCTACAGAAACTAAGCCGAGCTTCTTTAAGTGGAGGGGTAGGTGGTGGTTTTTTCTTTAACTTTAGGTGCTTCAGATATTTAGCTTTAGAAATCACCCACTACGCAGTAGTTTTACTTGCGTTATCTCCAGCTTTTGCTTTTATTTGGTCAACAGAATCATGCGAATCGGAAGCCTCGCGCAGTATAGATCACTTATATGCATTGGAAAGTACACTATTTACATGATTTTTCATATTTTTTCCATTATTTGAGCTGTTCTCAATAAAATTATATACGACTTTTCTACTTCTTCCATTTTTTTTTTGTAATTTCATACACAGGGAGGTCACATTCCTGATAAGTTTTTATTTTAATTTGTTCCCCGTTCTTTAAGGCTGTACTACGACCAATTATTATTGAATATTATTAAAATATATTTTGAAATATATTTTGAATATTCAAAATAATGGTTTACTTTATCTTGTCGATAAGCTGCACGACGTAAATCAAACTTAAATGCAAATGTACTATTCAAGTGAAACAGAAAATGGATTGGAACTTGAAGCAAACGGAAATGAAATGAACAGAAAAATGTAACACGGTAAATTCTCAGAGCTTCAATTTTGTCGCAGAGAATGTAAATAGGAAGACGAATAAAATAGTACAACAACAACTACAGTTTAGTCAATGAATATTGCTAGATAATCAAATAGAAAAAAAAATTGCTCATAGACATTTTTATACCCTACACCACTACGTGTTCAGGGTATAACATCTGTGCTGATTTTTGCAACTACAAAAAATATTGGACGTAGTTTCATCTTTTATTTTACCGATCGACTTACAAAGTGAAACTGATTCTGAGTCGATTTAGCGACGTCCGTCCCTCTGTGCGTCCATCTGTGTATCCATGTAAACATTTCTATCAAATTACTGGTCAGAAATATGAATATGTTATCATAAAATTCAGATTGCTAGCTGTTATGAGCCATTAGACTATTAAAATTCGTAAAGATCCGTGCATGTTCAGAGCTAGTCCCCATATGAACGACCCCTATGCGACCGACTTAAATTGCTATAACACCCACATTATCATGTAAAGCTCGATTAAATTCAAATTCTTCTTTAATGCCTGTTTCGGTGGCATGTCTACTGAGGGTCAAAAGTTAGCTGCATTGAGCTACATCAGTACTTATATGCAGTTGCATTTGCAGTTCTTTGATTAGCTGGTACAAAATATCCGATGATATTTCTTCGACGCGATTGCTGATTATGCCGCTTGAAAGTGTCATTTTAGTGATCTGGTCCTTCCATTGCTTTCCGAAAACAATTTCCACCATTTCAAGCGCTTGAGACTTGATTTATATTTCAGCAATGGGGTGAGATCTTTCATTCTTTGCAATAAGATATGCCCCTTTACAACTTTCTTCAAAAAGTGGCTTTTGAGTAGATACCAAACCTAAGCTAGGTAGAGTTACTACAGCTTAAAACTGTGTTTGTTTTGTTTGAGTTACTCAATCGAATCTCCACAATTATTTTAATGTACTTTTTTGAAATGTACTTCGAGTTTTGCAGGACTCATGTTATAAAAATTTTTAAGTACCTAAAGCATCGAACCCGTTAACTCAAATTTAACATATTTTTCACTAAATTTGCGTTTTTTTTTGACATATTAACTGAAATTTTGAAAGGCTTTTAAGCTTGTGAAAATTTAAATTTAAAACAACTTAATGTTAATATAATCATTGGTAAGCTTAAAATTTTGTAATTCCACTAGGTTGCAAAATAAAAAAATCGGAATATTCTAAATTTTCAATTATATTTTTTTTCGTAATATACTTACTGTTTTGCTAATAATATGTTATATTCTTACCTCCCCGAATTAAAGATATATAATTTTTAATCTAAGGCTAGCTTGATTATACCTTCCAGCCCAGTGTGGAAATGGTATATATAAGTTTGTCATTCCGTTTTTTATAATTAGAAAAAAAAGTTTGGACCACATAAAATATATATATTTGTGATCCTTATAACAAGCGGAGTTGATATAGCGATGTCCGTGTGTCCGCCTGTTCGAAATCACGATGACGGCTTCAAGGGGGCAGCTAGGGTGCTCGTTTGGCATAAAAAATGATTCACTTATATCCTGAGAAATTTGCTATTTAAAATGGTCCAAATCGGTTGATTAGATCCCGAGATTTGAATGAAGAAGTAAAAAAAGTCTTTAAAAAATATGATTTGTCTATGTTGTTATTGTCACGATCACACCCTCAATAGTATCACTGGGATGCTCGTTTTTAACGAGAATGATTGGCCAACATTATGAGAGGGTTTCTTTTTGCAAAAACATGAAAATCAGTTTAATAGGTCCCGAGAAATCTCTGAAGAAGTAAAAAAAAAATTAAAAAAATATATGTTTCTGTATTGTTCTTGTTTTTATTCTAAATGTTGTATTGTAGTTATAGCTGGCCTTGTTGTTTCTCTGATCGTTGTGGTAATAATGTAATAAAAACCAACCCGTTGTACATTGTTTTATCAACTCTGGTAGAATTATTTTAAAGTTTCCATTGTTTTGGCATCACTAAAAAAATTTGTTTGATAATTTTTGTCATCGCCACGAGTACGCCTGCAAAGTTTCAGACCGATTGGGTCACGGCAATGGCTTAAAAATCTATCCAAAATTTTGACTACAAGCAGATACTACGAGTTAATAAATATAAAGGGAGTAAAAATTCACCAACATCTAAAGCAAATAATGCTAAACTACCTGTTGTTAATAAAAATCATGTGAGTCCGATAACAAAGGAGATGTGTAAACATCTAATAATTAAAAATTTTTTTTGTCGCTTTTTTAAAATCAAACAGAAAGCGTCATCTATGTATCACTTATAGCAAACAACTGCAAGGACTTTGGTTATACTTGTGGGGTTGTTGAATTATGTATATGTTATATGTTTATATTTTGAAATTTTTAATGTTTTACAGCATATGGTTGTTGAATTAGCTGAAAAAATTTTGTATCAGTCACACCGATTTGTCTTATGGCTTTTTGTGATTTTATTGTGAAATAGAAATTTACCCCCCTGCGCGTATAGATGTATACACGACAAAAAAAAAAAAAACAATGTAAATTTAGCGAAAAAAGTTAATTTATTTAAAGAAAACACAACAATAACTTTTGTTGTTGTATTTTTTGTGTGTAACATTTACATATACATACATGCATACATATATGAAATAAAAAAATAATATACATATATTCCACTATATACATGAGTATCCATAATAGCCGCATGTTAGAAATAAATTGGTATATTATTTTATTTGTATAAAAGTCTGCAATATTTTGTTTTAGGGAAAATACATTTCTTCTGCATTAATAAAGCGTCACTTCAATTTTCTCAGTGTGACTATGCCACAGTAGATGGCGCCACAATTTTTGTTCTAATTAGCTTTGGAATAGTTATTTCTATTTTAACATGATGTCAAAATTTTCCATTGGATATTAAATACAACAATGTTAAAAGTATACACAAAGCTTTGTAAAGAAGAAGCAATGAGTTTTTTTTGCCTTAAAAACAGTGCTAGATAATTATATAAAATTAATATTTTGCTTTAAATACGAAATATCCGATTGCGATTACATATAATTTTTGAAAACTGTTTATAACTATAATTCCCATTCAAATTTAAGAAAATATCAATTGTAAAAACTGGAATTCAGATTTCCAATTATAAATTAGAAATGGAAATTCAAAAAACACCAAATATGTTTACATATAAAAACATTTAAAAAATATTGGCATTCAGGAGACATAAATAGCATTTCAGTATAAGAAAACAATAATATAAATTCAATGAAGAAAACCTCGAATGATATTTAGAAATTGCGAACAAAGAAATTGTTACATAAATAAAGCGTAATTTGATGAGAATGTTATATATATATATATTCCTTTTCATAATTTTTTTAGATAAAAATTTGAAGTTATTCAGAAAACAAAGATAAAAAATTATATTATTTAAAATTTTTGGGACACTTGGTTTCTTGCGTTTGGCATCACTAATTTGAACCAGTGTTCAAGATGACTTCAAAATTTGACTTCATGGTATGCAAAGTAAAACCCAAGAAATTGAAGTTCGATAATAATTCCCAGATAGAAGTATTTGGAGTCAATAAATGAAAATATATTTTATTAACATAATTTAATTCAAAAGCCAAAGTTGGCATCACTGGGTTTGATTTTGTATTGTATTGTGTTATTTTGTGTTACCACAAAATCTAATAGTGAAATGTAAAAAAATTTATACCCTATGTTTTCCAAATATGGCAATATTTTGAGAGTTTTTTTTGGGTTTTTATTTCGTTCCTTATCCGACCTATACGGCCGCAATAAAGAATTATTTGGCCATTTAAAAGAAACTTTACAGCCATCTCCAATTAGCACGATTTTTCGACACCCTACACAACCACTACCTTCGCAATGGAGGTCAGGGCGAGCTGTATAATTTGCAAAAACTTAAACTAAATTAATTAACTAATTATATCATATAACTGGAAACGCATGCATATAGGTATATAACCTAAATGCATGCCGATCAGCAACCATGATGACCAAAAAGCAAACACCGAATGGTTTTTGCTTTATCCGAAATAATAGAAAAGATGAAAACGACCTTTCCTCGTTGGAATGTGAATTACTAATTTGAGAGAGCTTTATAGAGCAACTCTTTAAATAAACAAAAATCATCTGTTAAGCTGATCAACCCAAAAAATTTCCTGAAATAATTTGGTATTAAATTTAATAAATTGTTTACTTTTTATTTACATTTATTATTAATACTCAAAACGAGGTGGAGGATATCAAAGATTTGGACAACCGAATTGAACACTTTTACTTTTTTTTTTTTTTTAATTTTTAAATATACAATGGAATTTGGTGAAAAAAATAAATCGCGTTTTGAATCAAATTAATACTAAAATTCAAACTACTTTGTTTTTTGAAAAACCCTCTACTACTGATATTTGTAAATACCATATAAATTTTACCTTCTATTATATCGATGAACTTAGAATCACTTTCTGAGTCCATTTAGCGATGTACGTCCGTCCCTCTGCCCATCCGTCCCGCTGTCGATCCGTCCGTCCGTCGCAAATATTAATATACGTTGATGCAATTTAGCGTATAAGTTTATATCGGCCATTGAAATTCGTAAAAATCGGTTCGTGTTCAGACCTAGTCCCCATACAAATGAGCCCCATGGTTTCGATTTAAATTGTTATAATTTCCATGTTATATAGATCTTAATCAAATTGGGTTTGCGTACGTTTATTACATTTATTAATTAGTAGTTCAAAAACAGACCCTATAGGGCAATTCTTAGTCATTGCCCCCATATGAAGCTGCTGCCAGATTTTCAATTGAACCTGTCAAAAACAAAAATATTGCACAGATTTTTCTCAAATTTGTTTCGTATATGTTTTTGCAAAAAATTATTGACTACCAAATATAGTCAGAATAGATTCATTTTTTGACCTACTCCCCATATAAAAATACATCCGATATGCTGTTTTTCATATCCGAAGGCAAAATAATTTATAGCATGGTTTATGTTTATTTTCTACATCTAATTAGGTGGACATAAGATATAAGGGTCTAGACTGGCTACACGTTTTCTGCTTGTTTTATTCCAGTTTATCGCTTTTAATTCCAAAGTTATTGTGAAAATTCAAAATCAAGCTCTTTCCGAGATAGATTTTCTTCACAATTATTTTTAATGTCGATTTTTTTAACGTAGTCTTATTGACCATTCTGATAGAAAAATCATGTGAGTCCGATCACAGGGGAGATGTGTAAACATCTAATAATTAAAGATATTTTTATGGCACTTTTTTAAAATCAAACAGAAAGCGTCATCTATTTATCACTTATAGCAATCAACTGCAGGGACTCTGCTAATAAAAAATATTTATTATTATTTATTATTTCAACCGGTTAATTTAAATTTTTTCGTTTTTTATTTTTAATTTTTCGTTTTTCATTTTTCGATTTCTATTCCTTCATTTTTATACCCTATACCACTATGTGGTTTGGGTATAATGACTTTGTGCTGCTGTTTGTAACAACCAAAAATATTTGACCTACACCCATCTTTAATTATACCGATCGAATCAGAATCACTATCTGATTCGATTTAACGATGTCGGTCCGTCCGTCCGTCCGTCCGTCCGTCTGTGTGTCCATGTAAACCTTTTAATCAAACTGCAGGTCGCAAATGTGAAGATATTTTCATGAAATTTGGTATATAAGCTTCTATCGGCCATGGGATGAACGGTATTGAAACTGGTGAGAATCGGTCCATGTTCAGACCTAGCCCCCATACAAATTACCCCTATGAAATCGACATAAATTGCCATAAGATCCAAATTGTCATATAGATCTTACTCAAATTGGGTTTTGTATGCGTTCATTACATCCATTAATGAGTAGTCCAAAAATGATGGCTTTGGCACCATACAGACTGCTTCCCGATCTTCACTTAAATCTATTAAAAACAAAAATAATGCACTGATTCTTCTCAAATTTTGTTTGTATATATTTTTGCAAAATACAAGAGACTTTACCAAACATGATCAGGATTGGTCCATTTTTGGACCTAGTCCCCACATAGATATAGCATCCGATATGAACTTTTTCATGTCTGCAGCCAAAAAAATTAATAAAAATCCCACTCAAATTTGGATTTTGCTTATTTTCTATGTCCAGTTAGTTGGGCCTAAGAGATAGGGTTTCTAAATGCATAGTATAGGGTATCGTATAGTCGGTCGAGACCGACTATAATTTTCTTACTTGTTTATATATAATTTTTTCATTTTTCATTTTTCATCTTTTATTTTTCATTTTCCATTTTTTATATTTAATTTTTAATATTTTATTTTTCAGTTTTCATTTTTTATTTTTATTTCTCATTTTATTTTTCATTTTTAATTTTTTTTTCCATTTTTTTTAATTTTTTATTTTTCAGTTTTTATTTTTCATTTCTCATTTTTAATTTTTTATTTTTTATTTTTAATTTTACATTTTTAATTTTTTATTTTTCATTTTTCATATTTCATTTTTCGTTTTTCATTTTTAATTTTTCATTTTTCATTCCTTATTTTTCATTTTTTATTTTTCATTTCTCATTTTTCATTTTTTATTTTTTATATTTATTTAATTTTTTATTTTTAATTTTTCATCTTTCATTTCTAATTTTTAATTTTTATTTTTCATTTTTAATTTTTTATTCTTTAATTTTTCATTATTCATTTTTTATTTTTCATTTTTCATTTTCAAACAGGTTATTATATATCATAATTTTTTCACCATTACAATCATAAGTCACACCGATTTTGTCTAACGGTTCACATGTTACGCTGTTTTTGTGATTGTATTGTGAAATAGAAATTTACCCCCTGCGCGTATAGATGTTTACACATCATAAAATATTACTATTTTAGAAATACGTCTTCCCTGAATTTATAAACACTTTATCTAACATTTGACCCACTGTTCAATGCTACGCAAAGCAAAAACAGTTCAT
The DNA here is from genome assembly GCA_963682025.1 of Cordilura impudica. Lineage (NCBI taxonomy): Eukaryota > Metazoa > Arthropoda > Insecta > Diptera > Scathophagidae > Cordilura > Cordilura impudica. The sequence continues at coordinate 67,860,800 of OY821519.1, read as the reverse complement.
GTTGAGTAATGATTTTTAAACTTTAATCTCGATTTATGTTTGTAATTTGTGGGCTGCGTGACTTTTGACAAATACGTCTTACTCCAACTACCGGCTCTTGTCTTTTCAATCGTTTGGACATTTTTTTTTTGCTACCAGTAAATTGCTTTTTTTCTTCCTTTCTCTGCTGTCCAGCCAGGCCAACAACATATCTAAGACTGACAGACTTAAATGGTATTTTGATAGCTTACGTATTTATTTGCCTTTATTGTTTTACTTGAATTTATTTTTCCAGCAGTAATGTAATATTTCAGTTCGTAGCCTTTTGAACAATGCAAATTACCGCAATTTAAGTGTAGATATAAAACAAGCCATGAACACGCATTACACTTTTAAGGAAAACGTTAAAAGAATAAACTTCATCTGCAGGAAGTAATTAATAAAACATTAAATGATGATAAACTTCAGGGAGTTAAAGTGATTTTGCAGAAAAACCTTGTTCCTGATATACACGATATGTACGCATAAAATGTAACATAAAAAATTCTTCTTTAATTTGTGTTTTGTTTGATTTAAAAAACGAATGAGGTTTTTAAAACCAAAATAATTTATAAAATTAATTAAAACGATATTTTTCCGCATGTGTAACTTCCGCCGCGATAATGCTTCACTGCAGAAAAATATAATAAGTTGGTACTTATTCAGGAAACAGGCGGTAATTTTGTAAATTTCTTAACCACAAAAGTTTTGAGTTGGTTTTGTTTGAAATATGACTTCGAGGCAAGGGTGAAAAGGGTAAATTTAATTTTCTTTTTTATATTTTGCCAAAGACGTTACATACATACATAATTTGTTAAGTGAGTTCATTAAAAAGTTGTTCGCTGCTCTAATCCATCAGGGTATAATAGGTTTGTGCTGATGGTTGTAATTGACCAAGGTCTTGCCTTTTATTATGATCGACTTTTAATCATTACCCGAGCTAATAGGGCTAGGGTCTGCTTATCTATTTAATCCTTTGCCATAATTATTAAACTATAAGTCACATACAATAGATTTCATTTGGCATACGAGCTTTGATCTAACCAAACGTTTTGACATTCTTTGGTTTATGACCATTGATGAATTCGCATTATATTATTCAGAAAATAGTTTCAGTAAACCAAGTTAGACTAATTTTTTGCATTTTTTAATATATAATATATTCAGGGCGTTTAGTTATTACTAGCAGATTCCAGCCCCCGAAATTCGAATGCAAATTCTAGGAAATTTTATTTTTTTATTAAATAAAGATCTAAAAGTATGCTACTCAATTATAGGCAATTCAGAAATCAACACAAAAAACAAACTCATTTATATTACAAACATAATAACAAATTTAATAAACACACACAACCCAATAAACATTTTTGTTTGCTATCAACTTGAGGTGCATAGTCTTCTCAACTTAAAAGGCACATTTTTTGTATGGTGATTTTCTTAGTTATCAAATTGAGAAATTTGTGATCCTCAACTTGATAGCAAAGAAATTTCTCCAATCGGTATCATATGAAGGTACGGAATTGCCATATTAAAAAAATTATACTAATTTTAGAAATGAAAACAAAGCACTTTTTTTAAATGTTTCAATTTAATTTCATTACATATTTAACATTATTATGTACATGTTAATATTTTTAAAAATTTTGAATTAAAAATGAATGAAATAATTGTTTGTACATTTTATGAATATTAATATTAAATATGTCATAAATAAGAATTTAAATTAAAAAATTCGAAAAAAATAGAACTAATTAGAAATATATCAATTATTTATTTGTACTTTTTTTTTGGCTTTTTTTCTATTTAATTTAATATTTACGACATATTTAAATAATATATCAAACTTAACACAAATCGTATTCCAGTTGAAAAAATTTTTGGTCTCGAGTGGAGAAAAGTGTTGGATATCCAATCGAGAGTTAAAATATTTCTCAAAAATTGGAAAAAATGTTAAGTCTCAACTTGATGTCAAGTTGAAAGCAAACAAGGAGAAAAATTGTTCAACTCAAGTAGAGAATTACATTGGACATCAATTTGAGAACTTAACTTTTCTCCAACATTGCAGAAATAATATTTCAGTTTATACTGAGATAGCATTGTATAATTTTATGTATGTGTTAGCAGCAATTTTAAATGCAATTTACTCAAAATAAAGGAAAAAATTTAAAAATCTCTAAATCTGCAAAACGGTTAAAAAGAAATACCTTTCCAATAATATATATTTGGTCAAAATTGGGATAAAACGGTAGAACAAAACATCAGTCACAAGGAATCGCCTAGCCTATTAATATTATAGATTTGTTAATAGGGTGGAAGAGATGTATACGTATGAACGATATTTTTATACCCTCCACTCCAGTGTGCAGAGGGTATATATAAGTTTGTCATTCCGTTTGTAATAATTAGAAAAAAAAATTTGGACCCCATAAAATATATATATTTGTGATCCTTATAACAACCGGAGTTGATATAGCGATGCCCGCTTGTCCGTCTGTGGAAATCACTATGACGGCATCAATCGGGCAGCTAGGGTGCTCGTTGATATAAAAAATGATTCATTAACATCCTGAGAAGTTTGCTGTTTGAAATTGTCCAAAGCGGTCAATAAGAGCCCGGGATTTGAATAAAGAACTAAAAAATGTCTTGAAAAAATATAATTTTCTATGTTGTTCTTTTCACGATCACGCCCTCAATAGGACAGCTAATGTGATAATTTTTAGTGAGAATGATTCTCCAAGTTCATGGGAAGATTCCTATTTCAAAAATCATTAAAATCGGTGGAACAAGTCCAGGGAAATCTCTGAAAAAGTAAAAAAAAAAAAATGAAAAATATGATGTTTCTATAGTGTTCTTGTTGTTATTCTAAATGTTATATTGTAGTCATAGCTGGACTTGTTGTTTTTGTGGTCGTTGTGGTAATAATATAATAAAAACTAACACTTTGTACATATTTTTATCAACTCTGGTAGAAAAATTTAAAAGTTTCCATTGTTTTGGCATCACTAAAAAAATTTACTAGATCATTTCTATCAATGCCACAAGCCTGCCTGCAAAGTTTCAGATCGATTGGGTCACGGGAAAGGGGTTCAAATCGATCCAAAATTTTTTCGACAAGCAGACACTACGAGTTAATATAAAGGGAGTAAAAATTCACCAGCATCTAAAGCAAATAATGCTAAAATATGTACCTAGTTGTTAATAAAAAGAAAACAATGTAAATTTAGCAAAAACAATTTTTATGTATTAATTTATTTAAAGAGAAACACACAAAAATAACGTTTGATGTTGTACAAAATTGCACTTTTTAAATTTTCCATTCAAATTTTAGAAAATATAAATTCTAAAAACTGGAATTAAAATTTCCAATTATAAATTATAAAATATTAATTGAATTTCAGAAAATCATATCAAAACGTCGGAAATAATAATTTTAAATTTAGAGGACATCAATTGCATCAAATTCCAAAAAAAAAAAAAAAATTAACACCAAATATGTTTACATTTAAAAAATGTTTACATTAAAAAAAATATTGGCATTCAGGAGAAATTAATAGCTTTTCAGTAACTTCTTTTAACGATAGTCGAATCATTAAAAAAAGAAAAGCAAAATTATCAGTAAAATTTATAAACGACATTCACTATTGTTAAAGTCAGCTGTTGTTGTTATCTAAACGACAACCATTTTTGTGTTGATTATTCAATCGATAAAAACTTAAATTTTTAGGTTGAAATGTCGTTGAAATGTGTCGAAAATATTTTGATTCTATTAAAAAACTTTTTATATAAATAAAAAAAATAATTGGCATTTTCAATTCATTATTTCATTTTCAAATAAACAGAAATATTAGTAAAAAAATAAAGATATTAAACATAAACATAAAATCATCCTGTCAAACACGAATTAATTTGTTTTTTCTATTCTTCTTTGTGTTTTTCGCTTATTTTGACAGAGATGCCACTCGTTTACAATTTAAATAAATAGAAAAATAAATATGTCGACTGTCGTTAAGATGTATGTACTTAGTGAATCACTTAATCCTTAGTGAAAATAACAATAGCTGTCGATATATTTTGCGATTGTCGGATCGTTGAAATTTACAGAATCGGACTACAGAAAACATTAATTTAAATTCAACGAATTTTATAAAACCTCAAATGATATTTAAGAATTGCGAACTTAAAAATTGTTACATAAATAAACGCAATTTGATGAGAATGTTATTTATATATAAATTTTCACAATTTTTTTCGGATGAATATTTGAAGTTGTTCAGAAAATAAAGATAACAAATTATTTTATTTAAAATTTTTGCGATATTTGGTTTTTTGCGTTTGGCATCCCTAATTTAATTATTTATTATTATAAATTTATTCTCTATGTTTTCCAAATATGGCAATACTTTCTTGAAAAAAGTTGAGAGAGCTTTTTTCGGTTATTATTTTGTTACTCCATTCGACCTATATTTATTTATTTATTAAATGTGGATATCACATACAACAAGATATAAATCTTTTTAATTACAGTATGTGATCTTATAATACTATCAATTTGTGATAGTAGTTACAATACTGTTAAGAAACAAGAAAAATACAAAAATAAAAATAATTTTAAATTACAAAAGTATAAAAATATAAGTAAAAAATTAATACATAATGGGAGAGTATAATATATATATTATAATCACAAATGAAACAATAATTAAGAAAGTTGAAAATTAGAGACCAAATCATTTTTAAACAATTCATTTTTAAATTGTAAAGCGTTGCCTGTTATTTGTAAATTGTTGGGTAACGAGTTCCACAGACATATGGTATTTTTAAAAAATTGCCAACTAGAGATTACTGTTCGATATCGTAATTGTATAAGATTAGTTTCTCTATTGGATCGTGCAAATTGAAGGCGTTCAAATAAATAAGATGGTTCTTTGGTGTATATTACTTTGTGAAGTAGAATTAATGATCTTATTTTTATTAAGGCCACGAGGTCAACTCCGTACAGAGACTTAGAATATAGAGAAGTTCCATCATATCTCTTTATACAGTTCACATAACGTAGGATCGCATTGTAAGCTACTAATAATCTCCTTTTACTTTCTGAATCACAAAAAGCAAATATCTCACAACCACACGAATGTTTAAAGGTGTAAGATGTTGTATAGGGTACAACGTTCTTAGCATTACAAATATTTTTCCAGATGCAGAATTAATCTGATTGTTCCATGTGAGCGATTTATTAAAAATGATTCCCAGATTCCTAGCAGATTCCACGATTTCAATATTCTGATTACCTAATGCTACTGGAATATCTATAGGGATGGTTTGATTTTTTTGAGTTATAACTAAACATTTTGATTTTTTTGGATTTAAGTAAAGTCCATTTGAAGAAGCCCATTCAAATATTATATTGAGATCCTCATTAAGCTTTTCAGTGCATTCACGAATTAATCCTTTTTTCATATATGGCCGCAATGAAGCACGATTTAATGCATATAGCCACCCTACACAACCATTACCTTTGCAATGGAGTTTAGGACGAGCTATTTAATTAGCAAAAACTAAATTAAACGAGAAGTTATGTCATATAACCGGAAACGCATGCATATAGGTATATAACCTAAATGCATGGCAATCAGCATGCAAATTGTTTACTTTTTCCAATATTTTGTTTTTTGCATTTATTATCAATACTCAAACCGAGGTGGAGGGTATCAAAGATTCGGCACAGCCGAATTTAACACTCTTACTTGTTAATATTAAATCTGGCATACAGCAGTATTCATATTCCTAAATTACTTTATAAGGAAGATACAAAAAGGTACACTCTTACACTAACGGGCCGTTTTTATCCCATTCAACATCCGAATTTCCAAAAGATTTCGTCTCATTTGATGTTTCTATCTCTAGTGGAATTCACAAACTATATGTAACATTCATTTGTTTAGAAGATACCAAGTGTACACTATTGCCCTTCTTTGGCCATTTTTCCTCCCTTAGACATCAGAATTACCTATAAATTCATCCCTGATTGATGCTCGCGTATTCGTTTGAGTCTGTATGCCAAAATTCATAAATATAGATAAATGTGTTAAGAAGGTGCAAAAAGGTACCATTTTTCCTCTAGGCAATTAAGATAAAATATAGCATTTAAAAGTAGAGAACTGATTATTTTTCTTACAAGGTATTGAGAAAGACTAAATTTAATGAACATTTCACAAAAATCTAATTTTTCTCGAAATCCGCAAAAATAAAATCCTTGTCAAAAAAATTCTGGCGTAGCGATTTACCTAAAAATTCACACAGTCAATCTCTAACGTATATTCAACAAAACCTTGAAGTGCCAGATCCATTTTTCTAAATTTTGTTTAAGAAAATTTTTTAAAATTTTAAAAAGGAGTTTTCAAAATTTTGTAAAAAAAAATTTCCATTTTCTCAATGCACAATATGTTACTTCAATACTTCAAAATCTGAGTACATTACTTCATATCTGAGTACTTATAAGTATAGGGACCAAAAAAAAGTAATGGCTTTAATCAATTTCTCAAAGTTGAAAAAAATGCCATAAAATTTCATGGCTTTTGGCACAAAAGTAGTCTGGGGCATTTGCTATTTCTTGGCGAGGTTTTATTCCATTTCGAAGTTTCATAGCCTTTGGAAAGGATAATTTAATACTGATCCCGAATTATATAACAATTTGTAGGAAAAATTAAACTATAGAACGAAATTTTCGTAAAATCTGAAAAAAGTCATATTTTCCCCATATAAACACACTTGAAATTTTCAAACGCAAGTCGGGCCGGGAGGCCTGAAATTTCTGGAGAGTCATTTTTGCATCAAGCCTCAACTTTTTGAGGGGTGAGACTTAAACATTTTCATAAGAAAAAATTACTCATACAATTACGGACACCCTAATATATATAGATTAACAATAATTAAACATAACATTCGTTTTCATGAGCACTAAGTTATTTACATATTTGTTTGTATCTACGATTAGTGTAAAGATTGATATCTTTTAACTTATTTTGAATTGAGTCAACTAACTTTTTTGTCACTTCCCTTCTAAATTTGCTCCATTCCGGTTGGAGAATTTCTTTAAGCTACACCTAGATTTTAAATAGGATTCTTGTCCGGGCATTGAGGGGGCATCGGAAGAATATGCAGCACATGATGAATGATCTGCATATGGACCTCATGGGCAGCGTGATCGGAATCTTTATTTTACTGGAAATATAAATAATTACGAATACCAAGTTTTTGAACGCCGACCTATGCATCGTTTTATCAATTAATAGCAAACTATCAACACCTGCTGTTGACATACAGCCCCACACCATGACTAACTATACTTTTTGTGTTGTTTTTTTTCAGTTCACAATTCGACTTTCTCCTTACACGTATCCTTCTACCAGATTGGAAAATATTCAACTTGCTTTCATCTGTGAATAATACAGTGCATCTGAAGTTTATTTATATATGTTTTTGCAAATTCGATTATTTTTCTTTGAATTCCTTTGCTTATAAGGGACTTTTTTGCGATGTTGTTCTTTTCCAAATTATTCTAACAATTCTGCTGCCTACTAAAGTGGCCTACTAAAGACGTAATTTTCGGATTTTTCTTACGATTGGTCATTCTTCCTTTGTAGTAAGCTTTCGAGGTCTACCAACATGTGGACGACTGTGAAGATTCTATCATTTCTATCATTTTTAAAACGTTTGATGATGTTGTAAACGGTATATTGGCTTCTCTAATTTTTCCAATTCGTGCACATAACTTTTTGTGTTTATACAGCTCCAATTTTATTTTTCTTTCTTCCTCCGTAGTTTCTTTTTGTTTACGACCCATATTAATGGATTTTGTACTTTTTTTCAAAAAAATAAAATGATATAAAAGCTAAACAGATAAACTTAAAAGACGCCAATTTATAACTGTTATTTTTCGAACAAAAAATGCTGTCTATTATCCAAAAGTTTAAATTTTACTACACTAAATATAACGTTGTGTGAATAATGTTCTTCCCATTGAAATATGTGTAATGGACAATTTGCATTTATTATTTTGCAACGCTAATATGATTATCTCTTTTTTATTTTTAAGTACCTTATTAACAATGGAATAATTGCTGTGAACAACATGGATTGCTAAATATATTTGATATAGCTTGATGTAGTAGTTATGAGGCTATATGTGAATAATATTGTCCACCCCTGTATATGTAGCATGCTCCAAAAATTTTATAATTTTTGCACGAAATAAAAACGAAGGTTATTGTATATAACCAATTATTGAAATACAAAGTAAATAAAATAAAACGTTTCAAATGTACAATACAAACTTCGTACTAGTTTTTTATAATATTTAACTTATAAAGCAAATGCTCCATATTTATTTATGTCTGCCGTAAGATATGTGAAAAACATTTACTCGATTTTAAAATTGATTTGTATTTCTTTTTTTTTATATAAAGTGCACTCTCTAAATATGTTCATGATTTCATCATTATTAGAGCTTGTTTCCCTATAATAGCTTAATCACATAAGCAGTCAAATATATATTTTTCCAGGCAAACAATCTAATCTCTTTCGTTTTAGTTTTTAGTTTTAGTTTAGTTTTAGTTAACCATTGGATTTTAAATCTGCAAAAATTTTCCATCTGATACTCATTCTGGTTCAGTTTGAATGGAAAAAGGATTAATCAATTTTAAAACAAATAATGTTAGCAATCCATACTAAAAATTTTTGCTACGAAATAAAATTTCAAATAAATTACACCTGTCGAATTAGAAAATTTTCATAGTCATTAGTCACAGTTACCGAAGCATACGGATATTAGTTGAAAATAAAAAAAATGTATATTTATTTGATTCACATCAAACACCAAACAGTCATCAGGGCAGATAAGTGTTACAAATATTGAAAATAAATCATACGTATCGGACACCATCTATTGAACAATGTAAATGCCATGGCCACAATTGCGGTACATTTATCCACCTGTCATGGACATTATCCGCAGTCGTAATTTGTTCACCACCTTTATAGGGGTTATAATTAATCAATTTAAATTCGTTGCCATTTTCATTGCTTCCAATAAAAACAATATTATAAATGTATGCAAATTAAAATTAACGCATTTTTTACATTTTCTTATCAATACTTTCATCTCAAAAATTGTTATTGGCCATGTTATTAAAAATAATATGCCCGCTTATTTCCACAAGGTGCAATAGTGATTTTTTTTTTTGGTTTTGTTTTATCAGCCTGCAAATAAAGCGTTCACAAAATGTTTATTTATATATGTACAGCAGGTGATAATACATTATGAACCAAAGTTTGAATTTGCCAATTTTGTTTTTTAATAATTTTGCAATCAGTCTCAAAATTATGCATTTTTACGAAATCACTTTTCGTCTGTCGAAAGATAACAAGTACAATTGAAACAAAAAAGAAAATTATAGTCGGTTTAGACCAACTATACGATACCCCCTATACCATGCCGGTAGAGGCCAAACCTCTTATGTGGACCTAAATTGGATATAGAAAATAAGCATTAACCAAATTTTATTGGTATTGTTAAAAATTTTTTTGGCTGCAAATATGAAAAAGTTCATATCGGATGCTATATTTATATGGGGACTAGGTCGAAAAATGGACTGACCCTGACCATATTTAGTAAAGTCACTTATATTTTGCAAAAACATATGTATATAAAACAAATTTGAGAAAAATCTGTGCTTTTGGTTTTTGATAGATTTAAGTGAAATTCGGGAAGCAGCTTTATATGGGGGCTGTGACTAAGAATTGTCTATATGGTTTATTTTTGGACTACTGATAAATGGCTGTAATAAACATACACAAAACAAATTTGACCGAGATCTATATGATAATTTAAATATTATGGCAATTTAAGTCGAACTATTAGGTGTCATTTTTATGAGAACTATGTTTGAAAATGAACGGATTTTCACCAATTTCGATAGAATCTACGTACCAAATTTCATCAAAACATGTTCACATTTGCGACCTGTTACAAAGCTTACATGGACACACAGACGGACACACGGATATTGCTAAATCGACTCAGAAAGTGCTTCTGAGAAAATTAAAACCAACGACTCAGACAGTGCTTCTCAGAAAGTGCTTCTGAGTCGATCGGTATAATAAAAGGTGGGTCTAGGGCAAATATTTTTGGTGGTTACAAACATCAGCACAAAGTCATTATACCTAAACCGCGTAGTCAAATAAGGTTTAAAAAAATATATGAAATAAAATATTATGTTTTTGAGATGCCAAAACAATGGAAACTTTTAAACATATGTACCAGAGTTTATTAAAATAAAAAAAATCAGAAGCGATATACAAGATCATTAAAATATTTAAGTTTCTGACGTTTTCTTTTAACCGTTTTTTTAGATTTTTGATTGATTTAATTATTGTAAAAAAATGACAAGAATAAAGTTTGGAAAGAATTAGAAACAAGAATAATAGATCATTTTATTGCTGGTCTAAAGCTAAAGAAAATTTTTGAGAAATATTATGTGACTAATCCAATAATCGCAAAAGTTATCTAGATATATCGTGAGAGAGGTAGCAAGGCCCCGTAAAATAAGTAAAATGCCCAAAATGATACCCAAAGAGATCCTCGATTTGTTTCCCGACGAGAAGTTGAGGCTGATCTTAGTTGTAATCGTCCTGTGAAGAAAATACTGACATTAGAGAAAGATCGTCTGCTGACATAAATTTTGCTAAAGAACATATGAACTGGACAAGACCGAATCCGAATACTGTTGTCTCTTCAGATGAGCCCATGCTTAAGTCAAAAAAATAACTATGTTAAGATTGGCTGCGGCAATCTTTTGATATGGGGTAGCTTTTGGGTCTAAGGAATAGGTTTAATTAATGAAGTAAAATATACTGTAACAAGAGTTAAATTTATGTGCAGAGGAAAATATGCTACTGGTCGGGAAGTTCCATCATGACACACCTCCAAATATCTATAATCGACTGTAGTCAGTGTTTTAGAATTTTCAGCTCAATTGCCAAATCTCAATCCCATGGAAAATCTATGGGAGATTTTAGATCGAAAAATACAGATGCGAAGTTACACAAACAAGACAGGTCTCATAAAAGCAGTTAATTGAGAGTGGCTAAATATTTTAATGAATACGATCAGCAATCATTTGAAACCTTTTGCCAGGAAAGAAAAAATAAATAAATAGGTCAACATGAAATAAATACTCGTATCTATAATCAGTTGTTTTTTTTTTAATATGGAATAAAAAAAAACACACAAAAAAAAGTACTTGGAAATCGAATACCACCGAGAATGTTGGTTAAAGTAATAAGAATTTTTATTGTAGTTTTTAAATGTCTTAAAATCAATCTTCCAATTCTATATATATATATATTTCCCATAAAAAGAAATTAGCTGCAATAGCCAAACAATATCCTTATACCAACAAAAATCTTTATAGAATTTATTAAGTGGGGTTAAGGTTTTAAAACCCTTTTTTTTGGCATTTCTCTTTCTGAATATACAACATGTCGACAATGTTGTGTAAAATTTCAAGTAAATCGGAGGAAACTTAGGACAATGCAGCGTTTTCAGTGACCGGCCTCATACGGTTTATTGTATATAAATCAGTTTTTAAAGACTTTTAATCGGTTTTGTCCCAAATAAATATTCGATGTCTGCACACAGAAAAAAGATTTGTAGGAATTCCATTAGCAATAGTAAAATTTAATCAGGTAATAATCATGTTTATTGCAATTCATAAATACTTTCAAATGCAATAGATTTTTTTCGTTATCTACCATATAATAATAATTCTCAGAAAATTTATGTACCTTCAATTGAAAAATTTGTTCAATTTACCAATCAAACTTTTTATGAAAATTGTTATGCTAATTCAATCGACAGAACTAAATTAAACCTTTTATAATAAAGACTCGTTCTTAAATATTGGTGATTACAACATCTAATATTGTTAACACAATATATTTTAAGCCAAAAATGTATTTACAGATATTGTAACAAATTATCGTTAAATATAATAGAAACAAATTAGTAATTAGAATTATTTAATTCGGTTATAACAAAAGAAAACCAATCACTTAACTAGGTTTGGTAGATTTAACCGAACTGAAATTGCATGAATCAAATTCTATTGTAGGTACCAAAAAATAGAATGAAATAATAAGCCTAACCGAATAATTTCATTTATTGGTCATTTTTGAAGAATAATAAAAAAAAACTATTTTGTTGAGTTTTCATTTTCTCTGATAATAATTGTTAAGAGTAGATAAAAAATCTGTGCATAAAAATGGATCTACCTGTGCCTAAAGCATTCGGCATAGCCCAAATAATGAAGGAAGTAGACCATATGTATAGCGGTTTGTAAGAAGCAGTTTATCGTTATATTACTGCCTGCAAAGAATTTGCCAAAATCATGCGCTCGGCCAACGGTACAAATGACATGAACTAAACCTTTATCAATCATCTTGAGGAACAGTTTATAACCACTGATGCTCCATAGTGGGGCTGCTAAGCACATGGCCATGGCAAGACGATGAAGTTGAAGATGCGCCAATTTCGTGGGTCTATTTGCCGTTTCTCTGCTTGAGAAAGCCGACGAGCATTTACCTCGGATATAGCTGACGGTTATGAGTAAACTTTGGAAAAAGATAGATATTCAGCCAAAATGCTGTGTCCATAAAATAAAGATTATCCTGATGTAGCCGAAGTAAGGAATGCTTATATATGCTCCATTATGTCCAAACAGCCTGGCCAAGAGGATTTCCTTACGTATTTAGTTGATAAAGCCTGTGCAACATTTGTGTATGCAAAATCTTGAGCAGTGGTTTATCCTAGTCTGTGGTGGCGCATGTCATGGTTTTTAAAAATGTTGCTGAATGTGATGTTTCTTTTGCTGAGGAGGCTAAGATTGCCATCTTCTCCTGCCCCGTTGATGAGTTAGTAACTTTCTCGGCTGGGGAGGAGAATTTACTGGAGAGTCAAAATGGCGCTATAGTTGGAGTTGGCAAAGTTTGTGATACAATTTTAATTTGGCTAGTGCTGTCAATGGTACTGCTTTGACAAGCTTCACCATACCCAGCCAGGAAAAATTAGGTTATGGTGATAAAGAATTGTGATAATTATTGGACGATATTGAATGATAACACTGTCACTTGACGTCCGTTATGTGGCTGTAGCTGGTACTACTGAAATTTAATTGGCGATATAAAGTGCTGCTTTTGCCGATACCTGACATGGTATGGAACAGTGTGCCACTGCTTTGGAAGCATTCCCTAAAGTCTTAGCTGAAAAGTCCGGTGTCAATGGTACTGAAGTGGTGAACCAGATATATTTTGCTCATAAATAGGGTCTGGTAAAATATTGGTTTCAATATTGAAGCTGAAAAGCCCAAAACTATTGATGCGTTCTATCCCTTCCAATCAAAATACTGGACTGTGTGTGAATTATGCTGTTAGTGCTGCCAACACAATCTTGAAGGTTGATGAAATTGTTATGGCCAAATGTGCTGGCGGACCCAAACCTCCATAAGCTGGTTTTAGTGATGATAGTTTAATTAGATACTTCAACATCTATAAGAAACTCTGCATTTTCATACTAATACCATTTTCTAAGGTTTTTCATATTCCCTATATCATAATTTTTTCTTCTCCTATCGTCTCTAACTAAAAAACATATACACGTGCACACGTATTAATCCTTAATTAATAACTATAAAAGAAATAAATTATATATAAAATTATTTCAAAGTGTATTTATAATTACTGTGAGTATGCATTGGGTTATCTCAATAAATGGCTGTAACCACCAATAAAGAAAATCTAAATTCCATTGAATGAACTAAATTTAACAGTTCATGCCATTGAATTTATTTAAAACATCAGTTGCCCTGAACTACGTATGGTATTTCGATAATATTATTTAGTAATCACTGTAGAATAATGTGATAGTAGAAGGGACTATCAAAATTCGGTTGGCAACAAATTCAGTTGCCACAACATATCCATTTTCTGTTTGTGTGAACATCATAACTCAAAATCTACTTCACCCATTCTTTTGATAGTTTCGAAACTACGCAGACACATAAATCTTCAGTTAACCACGAATGGTTTTTTTATTTTCCATTTTCTTCCCCATTTTTTAAAAACAAATTCCCGAAACTTTATAGCAAAAATCGTGTTTTTCACTTCAAACTACTGCCAAAAAAAAAAAAAAATAATAAGAATTGAATAAATCTCTTCGTAATTATCTAGGGAAAACTGTCACCTTTTAAACGCATTAAGACTTTTTAATTTCACATTATCAGGTAATGGGGTTTGATGTTCACCGAAAAACAACAACGCCTCCGGAGATTCGCTTTCACGGACTTATTTATTAAAATTTTTAATTGAAAATTTCTTCGAAGATTCTACAAATGTTATGCTATAACGTTTATATGAAATAAATAATCCAACGTTATTGGTATCTTCAAAAAAGAATTATGAACATACGACTTTTTTAACTTTTAAAACCTTACCCCCCTTAAACAAATTCAATTTAGGCATCTAAATTCAAATCAGTATAGCATTAGTCAAACCGAATCAATGGGGACTACAACAGCTAATTTTTTTATAACACATGTTGGAACGATATTACGAGTGTTTTAGCTGATATTGTAACAAACTGCGGACAAATATAATAAAACCAAATTTGTTATTAGAATTATAAGGAGAGGTATAAAACAACTAAAAGTGCAAGTAGCAAAACAATTAAAATAAAACAAAACTTTGGCCAAAAATGTATCTATCAACTGAAACTCTTGATAATTTAAGGTGTTATATTACTTTTACTACTACTCGATCCACATATCGTCGCCAAATCTACATTGAATTTTTTTGGACTATGGTGCAATAACTTTTACTATAGATGTACTTCAATATAGTTTCTTTCCCGGAAATGGACATATGATTCCTTATCCATTATGAAACACCCTTTAGAATTATGCAGCACTGTTTGTAACAATTTTCGCGTTATTTCCGTTGCCTTTGATTCTGTTCCTGGGGACCATTTTAAATCTCAAACTCTATAATATTGTTTGGGTTTAATACCAGAGCTATACATATGTTCCTAGACGCCGCACAGTGGACCATATTTTGAGAAAGCGGCCAAACATCATTATTTTTTTCGTTACCGATTTTAAAGTTATGTTATTCATTTGAAAATTTGTGACTCTGTCTCAACTATGTCACAGCGAACAGCGTCTTCGAAAATGGACTTTCTCAGTATTTTGCTAAAATTATTTTTGAATGACTGTAACTTTTTTGTTTTAAAAGATTTTGAAGTGAAACAAATTATGTATAATTTCGTGGCTTCCACACTACTAATGTTAAAAACGTAAAAACACTGAGTCATTCCAAAATTTAAAAAAAAATTTTTTTTAAAAAAGGTAAAAATTTTCCGAAAATCTCCTACTTAATAGAGCATAACTCCTGCCAGTCAAAAGCAGTCAGAAAAGATTTTGCACTATTCTATAGTCCGAACCCTCCCCAATACTCCTATACCCCATTATACACCCGCCAGTTTCCGCCCGTGTACACCAGAACAATTTTTCTGACCCAAAATTTATGAATACAAAAGTTGTCCACTATGTGGTTAGGATATATTAAGTTTGAGGTGATGTTTGTAACTGCCAAAAATATTGGACCTTTGTCCAAATTTTATTATACGGATCGACTCAAAAACTCTTTCTGAGTCGATTAAACGATGTTCGTCCGTCCATCTGAGTGTTATTACTACAAAAGTTGGTCGTACCGGTGCACCGTGTCGGTAGATTTGTCAGGAGTTGTTATATACTTACAAAAAAAGGGTTGGGATATAATGCGCTTAATTGTTACAGGTACATTTACATAGGTGTCTTTCAAAAACATTAATAGTCTGAATTAGAGTTATATAGTTTAAATACCTGACAAAATGGGAAACAATTTAAATAACAGGTAAATGGTAAAAAAAAAACTATTGCGACATAGCCCTTTAAGATATGAGCAGGTATGCTTCACCTTTCAAAAGGGGTTAGGGTGTGGGTTTTTTAATGCTTCTAAAAGTGGTAATAAAAGATAAAAATTTTTATTTTACATAATTGCAAGAAAGAGTATTTATAATAATGTTTTTACAATTATAATTCATAACAATTTGTGCAATGGCTAAGTACTGTTACAGAGATCTGGCAGATTTTATATTTATATTATATTTTATTTATATTAAAAATTGTTAAAAATATTAGTTGTAAAATTAACTGAAAAATAAGACATTATATTAAAAAAAAAACTTTTTTTACCTTTTAACACTTCACTTTTGTACTAGAATTCAACTACAAATGAAAATGTATTTTAAACCCTCCGAACCTTTTTTATTTTCGGTCGAGAATTACGTTTTATAGCAAAGCTTAAAGGCTAAAGTCTCAGCTACCAAACAGAAAAAAAAAAACGCATATCAAAATTCCAATCCAATAGATTTTTGGCCGCTTTCTCGTCAAATGGTCCACTCTGCGTCGATTAGTGAAAAGGTGCGTCGATTAGAAGAAATCGCTATTAAGTTTCATTGAATTTTGTTTTTTTTATTACCTGTATTTCTTTTTCAATTTCCAACTTACCGGCTGCTTTCATCCCACACTAATAATTTCCATATAAAGGCAATATACGATTTACACAATGCATTCCGCCTAAGCCAGCCAAGTACGGAATAAATGTATGGTGGCTGCGAGATTCGAAATAATTTTATCCCATCAAAGGAATGATTTACTCTGGGAAGTTGCCTGGTCAAGAGCATGAGGTAAATCATGGGAAGAATGTTGTGTATCAATGTTGTGTATCAAAGATATGCTAATACAGGCTGCTCAATTTGTGCTGACAATTATTTCTCCACGTTGGATGTAGCGCGAAAAACGGTGAGGAACAGTACGCTCATGTAAATTATTTTTACCACGCAAGTTCCTAAAATGTCTTGCATGTCCAAATTGTAGCTCATTTTTTGTATCACTGAGCTGATATGTTCTACAGGAGAATAAAGCGGTGTGATATAGATGCAATTGAAAAAAGAGTGACCATGGTTATTTTGGATTACAATGCTAATAAATCCGGCGTGGATACATTGCACCAGGTGGCACATACGCTGGCCACTTGCCATATACTACAATATGGTAGATATTGATGCGTTGGCTGCATTTATCATATATAATGAAATTAAGCAAGTAAAAAAACCGATAAGCGACGTTCATTTTTGCAATTTCTCATGACTTAATTAGAATTGCCCAATATTGAATAACGAGCCACCAGTGGACGAGCTATCCCATGATTCGAAGTGCTATAGAAGCATTCAGTGTGAATGTAAAATAAATTACTTTTGAAACATACAACAGCGGAAAAACGAAATATTTATTGTCCTTGTAGGTAATAGCAAGACCGACAACAGGAGCTGTGCCTTTGATTGCGCCTCGGTCAAAGCGGCCGTCATACCAGTTATGTTTATCGTATGGAGTACGGATATCAGCGTGAAACTAGAGCATATTGGTTTAGTTGCAACAAAATAGATTGTGCTGAGCATTCAAAATTGTTGCATCATTGCAATACCTGTATATGATTTCTCGTCCAGTGTAAAAATCCCTTTAAAATTAAGCAGCACTATTCTTTTCTTTTTCATTCGTATTCTTTTCTTTGTCTTGTGATTCTGTTAATAATTTCTGTATGAGAGTTTTATATCTGCATAAGGTCTCAGCTCTTATTTTTTATATCACTTTGGTTAATTAGTTTTTTTTTTTGCTGTTTTGGTCTTTGTATCAAATCTTTATTTATGTATTTTACTTATCTGCTAGATCTAGGATTTTTTCAGTACTTTGGATATTCCGGGCTACCAATATCCAAATATGAACTCCGAATTTGGCGGCGTACAAGTTAGCCATGCTATGATGCCAGTATCAGTATGTCATTCCATTTGTAACGCATCGATAAAGAATTTACATCCGCAAAAAGTACATATTTAGTCTTCAAGTTTATAAAAACTCGAATCGGTATAACGACGTCCGTCTGTGTGACGGTCTGCTGAAAATTCGCTCATTCACGGAATATTCTATTGACATGTGTAAAATAAGTTTGTTACATTGATCGATTAGTCGGCATCTGTATTAAAATGGTAACTGTACATAAAATTGGGTATAACATTGAGTTTAAGACAGTGCACTCTGGCGCTCTTAGAATGAAGGAGATTCAAAAATCAAAAATTTTATGTGCACTTACAATATTTTGAATAAACTCATCTTATAGGAATAAACAGAAGATATAACCCTTCAAAGTTGAACGATTTTCAGTTTTCAAAAAACACAAAATTTTTAGGCAATTTCGTCCAGTTTCAGGTAGAATATAAACAAAACTTGGTGACTACTCGTACCTTTTTTATCTCTATTGATTTACGTATTTATTCAAATTCTAGGAAATTTTATTTTTTCATTAAATGAAGACCCTGAAGGTATGCTAATCTATTATAGCCAATTCACAAATCAACACAAAAAAAACTCATTTTTATTACAAACACATTAACAAATTTAATAAACACACACATAGCATTGTATAGCTTTATATGTGTTAGTAGCAACTTTAAATGCAATTTACTCAAAATAAGGGAAAAAATTGAAGAATCTGTAAATCTGCAAAACGGCTAAAAAGAAGTACCTTTCAAATAGTATACGCTCGGTCAAAATCGGGATAAAACAGTAGAACAAAACATCGGTCAAAAGAAATCGCCTAGCTTATTATTATTATAGATACTACAGAAAAAAAATATACTGTTTGCTTTGTGTTTCTCCAGGTAAATTGCTATTTTCCAACTATCTATTTTTTCCACTATTTTTCAACTATTCTTCAACAATAATTTTAAAATATAAGAACCTTGAGAAAGAAACATAAAAAATATGCAATTGCTAAAAATCATGTTTTTTAGTTAACGTAAACTTGATTTGTTTTATGCCTTTAATAAATTTCAAATTTTATAACCCATAAGTATGCATGTACAAGGCATAGCACCTTGTCCAGACACTTGTTTTATAGGATGGGCAATTATCTATCATACGCTTTTTAACTTATTAGATTATCTCAATCGGTTCAAAAGTTATGATTTTTGTAATGAAGAAACTCAAATGGTACCACTGTGCAGCGACTGAGGGTATCAAAGACTTAGCAGAGGCGAACCTAACAGACTCCCTCTTTTTTTTTTTTGCACATTTTTGTAATTTGAAATTTTTTTAGTTTATTAAATAATGCAACTCTCTGCTGCTTAGGGGCAACAACGTCTTTTTCCACTATATTCTATCATACTTACTATACAATGTAGAATATGCTTTACACAGCCATAAGTGTAGAGGATTCAGTAATATTTAACCACAGTAATTTTTATTTTTATATATGTGAAGTAATGTAAAGAAAATTTCTACATTTATTATACACTAAAAGCATAATAATGTAAAATATTGCAGAAACAAGATAAATTATTAGCTGTAGTGGTACAGTGAAAACAATATATAGTTTTACAACTGCTGCGTATTCAAGGCGAAATACGAAAATACATTTTGCACATATGACTGAAAATGTTTTGCAATAAAACAAAATAGCGTGCGCATAAGAGCAACCATGATAGATATGGAATGTGAAAAAATATTATATATATAACTTTTCGAGTACTTTAGAAAGTATTGAGGGTAATAAATAAGATCTTGTAATGATAATGGTACAATGGTATTGAAAAGAAGCCACCCCGCCTGTATTTAACTCTTACAATAAAAGATTAAATTAATTAAGCTCTTAGAAGATGAATGGAGGAAAAGGTTTTACTATTTTACTTTCGACCTTAATATATTTTCCAAATAATTCTTTACATCATTACAATTTTATAATAACAAGTTTATAAATTAATGATTTCTGCTAACGCTGTAACGTTCAAAAACATAACTAAACTATTTTTAAATATTGCCTAATAGCTATGTGCACTTAAAATGATGGTTAAAGAATTGAAAAACAAAGAAAAAAATTTTTTCCTTTTTGTGCGGAGGTCCCTGGGACCATTTTGATTTTCAAACTCTTAAAACTCCTTAATGTTTTATGGGTTGAATAACCGAACCGTACATGTGTTCCAAGAAACAAGAGTGCTGAATCGATTGAAGCTAGTTTTGAATTGATACGAGCAAAGGTTTACATTTTATTGAGGTTTAATAAAGTCTAGTATGTGGATTAGTGTACTTTTATTAGAAGAAATCACTAATGGGATTTGTTAATATGTTTTTTTACCTGTACTTCTTTTTTCAATTGAATGGTTACAACAGCGATTTATATGCCGAAAAAAAGATTTTCTATATCCTGCCTAATCTTAAAATGTATACGAACCGCATGTGGAAGTCAATGGGGAGCTAGATGAAAATGACGAAGATGAATTAGAAACTGCTCCTGCCACTTTCGAAACTTCGGGCACTTATTATACATATAACGTGGTCATAACGTGGTCGATTACATAAAAAGGAAACCAGGGTCAGTGAAAGACGCACATGATTCCTACACCATATTCCGCATGCTTATCACCAAAGATATGGCGTATATTACACAAGGGAACAAAATTAAACATTTTTGGTGCTGACTGGAACTTTATTGCAATTCTTTTTCAAATCTAATCTCCATTTTTATACCCTACACTACTATGTGGTTTGGGTATTAGACTTTGGTTTGGGTATAATGACTTTGTGCTGCTGTAACTACCAAAAATATTTGACCTTGACCAACGTTTTATTATACCGTTCGACTCAGAATCACTTTCTGAGTAGATTTAGCGATGTCCGTCCATCCGCCCATCTGTTCGTCTGTGTGTCCATGTTAACTTTGTAATCAAACTAGAGGTCGAAAATATGAATATTTTTTAATGAAATTTGGTATGCAAGCTTCTAGCAGCCATAGGATAAACGCAGTTGAAATACAAATGACCTCTATGAAATCGACATAAATTGCCATAAGATCCAAATTATCATATAGATCTCAGTAAAATTTGGTTTGTATGTGTTTATTATATCAATTAATCAATAGTCTTAAAATAATCCCTGTAGAACATTTCTTAGTCATAGGCCCCATGTAGGCCTGCTTACCCATCTATCAAAAAACAAAAAATATTGCACAGATTTTTCTCAAATTTGGTGTTTATATATTTTTTTCAAATATAAGTAACTTTACCAAATATGGTCAGGATCGGTCCATTTTTCGACCTAGTCCCCATATAAATATAGCACCCAATATGAACTTTTTCATATATGCAGCCAAAAAGAAATAATAACAATGGCCCTCAAATTTGGTTTATGCTCATTTGTTATATCCAATTAGTTTGAACGAAGAGATAGAGTCTCTGAACCTTGATATAGGGTATCGTGTAGTCGGTCTAGACCGACTATAATTTTCTTACTTTTTCTCCATCAACACTCATTTTTAAGTTATTAATCGTATTTTTGGCTTTTCTAAAAAATTGTTCTTTTTTTTAAAAATTTCAATGACATCTCTGAAGCTACTGAACAAATTTAAAACCAATGTATGCACGGCTTAAAAAATATATTGTTGACGGTTTTTGAATTTTTTTTTTAACTGAATATAGTGAACCATTTTCAAGTTATTCCAATATGTGTAGTGAAAGTGCGTTAATTTTGGACATAACGGTATATCGTGAAAATTCCAGCCAATAGAAAAAAACTAAATGCAGATTTCGATTCAGCGAACTGTATGGGATTCGGCTAATCCTACGAAGAAAACATAATGGAAGACAATAACGTTTTGTATGCTGAATTATCTGCATATAATAATGAGCCTGCTAAGGCTGAGCCAGGTACGAAATAAAAGTATAGTTTCTGTGCGATTCAAAAGCATTTTATCCCGTCAAAGGAGGTAATTCAAGGGCAGAAAATTGTGTATCAATTAGTGAAAAGATATTTGAATACAGGCCGCGCAACTTATGCTGACAATTTTTTCTCCACTTTGAATGCGACATGTGCATTGATGAGGCAGAAAACTGAATTTCTTGGAACAGTGCGTTAAAATAAATCATTTGTTCCACGTGAGTTAATGCTAAGGGTTAAATAAAAAATATTATTTGGTATCTATTAACAATTTATATACAAAATAGAACAAAAAAAAAATAAAAAATGTATGTTTGATTTATTGGATAAGGGAAAATGGGTTTTAAATCACTCCGTGATTGTGCGTGACTATGCGTGACGGTGCATGACTATGTCGAAGATAATCTTTCTTTACAGCAAGTATATAGACCAAGTTTCAGATTGAGTGGATGCGGGGAAACCCGTTTTAAATCTGTAAGTGTGCGTGATTAAGTCAAAGTTAATCTCTTTTTCACAGCAAGTGTATGGACCAAGTTTCAGATCGATCGGATGAGGGGAAATGACATTTAGATCACTCCGTGACTGTGCGTGACTATGAGTGACTGTACGTGACTACTTCAAAATTATGTCTGTTCTTGACGAAGTTCATTTTGGACATCCACAATTGGGCCACTTTTTCGAGCAATACTGGCCGTATGTCACGAATAACACGAAAAATATTTGCCTCCCAAGCATCGGTTGTTGTTTGGGCTACGCGAAATTACTGGTTTATGATTTTTGAGCACAGGAAATAATTGAGAGGAGGCCAGTCGCATGATCTCGAAGGCCAACAGACAGGTCAATTTCACGAAATCAATTTATCGTCAAATTTTTATTTCAATAAGTCCATGATTACGGTAATCGAATGGCACACAGCGGCATTCTATTGAGCTACCATCTCGCCCGGATCAATGCCATCCATATTTTCCAACAAAAAATCATTGAACATTGTGCTGTAACGATCTCCATTGGCCGTAACGTGAGCTCCGGCTTCATTTTCGAAGCAATAAGGCCTTTACAAACAGTGCATTTATCTGAATATAATGGGCTGTGTAGGGTCTATTGTGGATTTATCTCACTCCATATGTGGAACTTTGTTTATTAACAAACCAGTTAAGCCAAAAATGATCCTCATCACTGAATATAATTTTGTGATAAAACGTCGAATCAATTTCCAGTTGCTCTAGAGACCAATCGGTGAAAGAACGAATTTGAGTGGCATTGTTATTTGTTATTTTTTTTTTCTTCGGGTATGAAAATGTTTATATAGGATGATATATATGTATATGGGGATTAGGTAGAAAAAAAGGACCGTTTCTCACTACAATTGGCAAGGTTTCTTATTTTTGGCAAAAACATATACAAACCAAACTTGAGAAAAATATGCAAAATATTTTTTTTTTTTTTTGAGATTTAAGTGAAGATCGGGAATCAGCTCCATATGGGAGCTGTGACTAAGAATTGTCCTATATTTCTGGACTACTGATAAATGAATGGAATAAACATACACAGACCCAATTCGACCGAGATCTGTATGATAATTTGCAAATTGTGATCATTTAAGTCGATCTTATAGGGATCGCTTGTGTGGGCACTATGTCTGAACATGCACCGATTTTCAGCAATTTCCACAGCGTTCATTCCATGGCCGACAGATGCCCATATACCAAATTCCATCAAAATATATTCATATGTGTGACCTGTAATTTGATTATAAAGTGTACATGGACACTCAGACAGACGGACGGAAGGACGAATGTCGCTAAATCGACCCAGGAATTGATTCTGAGCTGACCGATATAACAAAATATGGGTTTAGGTCAAATATGTTTGGTAGTTACAAACATCAGCATAAAGCCATTGTACCCTGACCATATAGTGATATAGTGATAGCACCACAATTTGTTTCTTTATCTGTTTGTTGTTTATGTAGGTTAGAATAAGAAAATAGGTTTTTCTATTGTAATTCGTAAATATTCGAAAAACAATATACCAACATGTTTTGGAGAGAGAAATAATCTGCGCTATCCAAGTCCGAGATGGAGTACATGGAAGAATTTGGAACTTTAAATAATTTTTTTGGCCGTGGCAATAGGGGATGTATGAACTGGTGACTAAATTTCATCAAAATATATTCACATTAGCGACCTGTAGTTTGCTTTGCAAAATCTGCATGGACACGCAGACAGACTGATGGATGGACATCGCTAAATCGACTCTGAAAGTGATTCAAAGTCGATCGGTATAATAAAATGTGTGTCCGGTCAAATATTTTTGGTAGTAACATGCATCAGCACAAAGTCACTATACCATAACCACATAGTGGTATAGGGTATGAACACTCATTATTTGCTGAAAAATGAAATGAGAAATCATTAGTGGTTCTTCAGTTATAGCTTAAACGCTTAACCCTTTGGAGGTTTTACTATACTGGCCTAGTTCTTGTACCATGACTTGGATGTTCTGGCCAACCAGAATGGCTGTTTTACAGTGCAGTAAATTGCTTTGCTTCTTTTGAACGAACAATACAATGGCCTCCTTTAGAAATACGTTAAATTTCTTGGGAATAATTGATCAGATTTAAACAAAACACATATTATGAGGTTGAGGTAAACAGGTAGTTTATGGTAAACTTTTGAAATTTTTCGACGAGATACAGATGCTTTATTATTTCAGTGACCACAGCTGTACACAACTGTATGGAAAATTAGCATTTATGGCAGAAATGATATAACGAGTGGCACTTTTAATTCGATGTTGGTGCTTTTGGCGCTATTTTGTTTTATGATATACAGAGCACTCGGTTACACACATATGCAAATGAAATAGGAAGAAATAAGAAAATCATAGTCGGTCTTGGTGGAATATACCATACCCTATATTACTAACTGCGGAATAATGCCTTAAAGCCAGCTCTACTTAGTAAAATCATTAATCGACGTAAAAAAGCTTAATCAAAACTTAAGTAAGAATATAAAATACTTTTGACAGCAGATATATTAAAATTTACATCGGGTGGGTATATTGTATGGGGTTGGTATCCAAAGGTAATGTTAACTTGAGCATATAAGGTAATTATGGGTTTTAACAACATGGATAAAATATGCTGTATTGCTTAGTCTATGATTAAAATTGTTAGTACACGCTCCATTTTTGGACTGATGATTTATGAACATAACATTTGGTCAAAGGGTATGTTTGAATGCACCGTGTTTCTTTAATTTCAATAAAGATTTTCACGTGGCCGCAAAGTTATTCTAAAAGCTCGATACTAATTAAATCGTTATAGTTAAAAGTGGGTCTATATGGAGTATTTTTGGCTGTTACAAACATCAGCATAAACTCATTATACCTTCACCTCACTGTGTGTGCATAAAGATTAAGCGATATAATATATCCAACTGCAATACGTATGAACTTTTTGTTATATTTTTCAGCATAAAATTTGATGGTGGCTTTAAAAAAATTTTACTCATACTAGTAACAGTAACAGTAAAACATTCGTTTTAATGAAAACCTTGTGTGTTCTATTTAAGTTTTCATATGGAAAACAATAAAATTTTGTGTTCGCTTCGGATAAAATTTATTTAGTGGTAATAAATTTTAAACAAAAATTCTGGAACTGTTGTATTTATCACAAAAATTAAATCGATAAATATTTTAAACTTTCAAAGAAATAAGCGAACTTAATATTGGGCATTAAAGCCACCTTTAGGAAAATATTGAAAATATATTGATCATAATAAACTTAAACAGAAAAAAAAACTAACCGATAAAAACTCCCATCTTTGTAAAATAAGATTTTAACGGTTTTACGTTTTAAAACATCTTATCTGTTATTCAGTATCTTAGTTCATTTGTATGGTAGCTAATTTAAAAAAAAACCGTTAAAGTTTCGAAATATCCAATTCAATTTATTTAAACGAAAATTTGATAGACTATATTTATAGTCGCAATAAGTCTGCCTGCAAAGTCACAGCTCGATTGTTAAAAATCGATGGAAAGTTTTTTCGACATTCAAACGACACTACGAGTTAAAAGAAGGGGAGTAAAAAACAAGTACAAATTATAGTTGGTCTAGACCGACTATGCGATAGCCTATACCATGCATTTACAGACCCTCTCCCTTAGGTCCAACTATTTGGATATATACATACATTGTTATTAATATTTTTGGCTGCAGATATGAAAAAGTCCATATCGGATGCTATATAAAGGGTCCGCCATCTAACTTTTTTTTTTTCAACGAGTGCTTATTTCGTGAATGGTAACACTTAGCTCATGTCTGATTTGACATATAATTAGTTTTATCCTTCCGCTGAACGAATATGGTTGCGTATACGCTTGAACAATGCTGGGAAATATTGCGACATTTCTTTGAAAATCATGGTAATGTTGCAGAATGTGTGCGAAAATTGCGTACGGATTTTGGAAGAAGAGAAGCACCGTCAGCTCCGTATGTTCGTTATCTTGTGAAAAAAGTGAAAGAAACTGGCATCCTCATCGATAAACCAAAACGTGAAAAGCCAAAAACAGTACGTACACCCGAGAATATTGCTGCTGTGGCAGAAAGTGTGCGTGAAGCGCCATCAACATCAATTCACCGTCGTTCTCAAGAATTGAACATTTCGGAGGCATCTTTGAGACGAATTTTGCATAAAGACCTTGGTAAGACGCCATACAAAGTCCAACTGGTTCAGAAGTTGAAGCCAACTGACCATTCAATGCGTTTTCGCTTAGCTAAGTGGGCCTGCGATCGACTTACAGAAGAAGCCAATTTTGCCAAAAACAAAATCATCTTTTCAGATGAAGCTCATTTTGATCTTGGCGGGTATGTAAACAAGCAAAATTGTCGCATTTGGGGCACAGAAAATTCGCACGCATACATTGAAAAGCCGATACACCCAAAACGAGTCACTGTGTGGTGCAGATTTTGGTCCAGAGGCATAATTGGGCCATTTTCTTCGAAAATGAGCAAGGAGTGGCCGTTAAAGTCAATGGCGACCGTTATCGGGCCATGTTGAACGAATTTTTGTTCACAAAAATTGAATAAAGGGATATTGGCAACATTTAGTTTCAACAGGACGGCGCTACGTGCCACACAGCCGAAGCAACACTCGATGTTTTGCGCCCTGTTTTTGAAGATCGCATTATCAGCCGCAGAGCTGATGTCGTTTGGCCACCTCGGAGCTGCAATTTGACACCGTTGGACTATTATTTGTGGGGTGCCCTCAAAGATAAGTGTTACGCCAACAAGCCAGAGACAGTTGACGCTTTAAAGGACAATATTCGTGAAGCCATTGGTGAAATACAGCTGCACACAATCGATAATGTGATTAAAAATTGGACCGATCGTGTAGGCTCCTGCATGGCCAGCCGAGGCAGCCATTTGAATGAAATTATTTTCCATTATTAACCGGAAGGATTGTACTTTCGAATAAAAAAAGTAATATGAGATAATATTCAGTAGTTTTTTTTATAGCATTTTCAAAAAAAAAAAAGTTATTTGGCGTACCCTTTATAAAAATAAAATATATCATAATATAAAAAATATTACAATTTCCCGGTTTTTGCAACTCTGAAAATTTGTATTCTTATTAACCAAAATATAAATATATTTTAGATTTTTTTAGATTTGTTAGAGTTCGGTTTTATCCAAAAAAAGAGTTTCTGATATGCAGTAGATGCTCGCAAATTAACACTTTGCTTATAGGGTAATTCTAATTTTTGGAATATTTTGATTTCTAGACATTTTTTTTTTTGTTGGAGTGTAAATAAAAAAATGGATTAATTTAGTTCAAAAAAATACAATAAATTTTTTTTTTCTATTTAATTTTACATCTATAATATTAATGGGCTAGGCGATTTCTTGTGACCGATGTTTTGTTCTACCGTTTTATCCCGATTTTAACCAAACGTATATGATTTGAAAAGTATTTCTTTTTAGACGTTTTGCAGATTTACAGATTTTTAAATTTTTTCCTTTATTTTAAGTAAATTGAATTTAAATTTGCTATTAACACATACATAAATTTATACATATGCTTTGTGTGTTTTATTAAATTTTTTAATGTGTTTCCTAATGACTTTATTATCTCCATTAGCTAGTATTTAATAATAACAAGAAAACTAAAATATATGTATATAAACATTAAATTAAAAATAGATGCAAGAAAACTAAACAAAAAGATTTACTAAAAATATATCACTCGAATTTTTCCAATTAAAATGGAAAATCCATATTTGTGTATTAAAAAAAAAACTAAAGATTTTTGCGATAGTGTTCGAAGCTCAGAAATTAATCTGATGTTACTGGAGAAATAGACGGCACAATCGAGAGGTTTACAACTAGTCATTGTTTGACACATAATCCGTTATATTCCAGGAAAAAAAAAACATTATCAAATAATGGGTTTTAGAAGGAGAAGTAACTGGTGTAAGTTTGCCTGATAAGCTCATTATTTTAATACGGTGATGTCACTGGAGGTAGCTAGTTGCCTAGGAACTCATTATTTGCACTTTTAAAGTTATGCAGTACGCAAGGAGCTGGCATAAAATATAAGTAGCTGTATAACACATTATTAGTAATGCCTTATAGTCACTTTAGAAGTAATGCAGTGGGCAGGGGTAGGTCATTATTGGTAATGCAAAAATCAATGAGCTGCTATTACGAAATTTTTCCTGGGATTTGTTTGTTTTTTGGTTTTTAAATCTGAAACGACAATTGCTTATATGCTTAATATAAAACAATTCACTATAATTATACCATTTTGTTATATTACTAGTATGCCCTGTCGTGCTTCGGTACGACCTACCGAGACTTGTCATGCTTTATTTTATAATCAATTTTTTCTGTGAAAATTATATTGTGCAATTAAAAAATTTATTTCATTTATTTTATATTTTTTATATTTCAAAGCTTGCGGATATACAATATTTCTTGCTTTTTCATTCGGTGCCAGAATTATGAAATTTGTCGGCATTCCCTGGGGCAGGGAATATGTACCCGCCCATGCGCAGAACGTGGATTTTCCAGATTAAATCTGGCAGCACTTAATTATTGGTCTTAGATTTAGAATATCAATTAGCAGTTTTAGCGATTTCTGATTTTGGCGCTTTTTTGAGTTAGGCGATTTTTGATTTAGTGATTTTTGATTTTGCCCATTGATTTTAAAGATTTTTGTTTCGGTCGCCAATTTTTATTTTTCGCGATTTTCGGTTTGGGGAATTTTGGATTTGGGCGATTTTTGAATTTGGCGATTCTGCCCATATTTTCAGCGACTACTCACATTGATAATTAACGTACTTGTCAAAAGTCTGAAGACAGTCGCTTTCGTACTTAAAATTTTTGATTGTGTAGGAGGTGCCACGCCCACTAATCCCATCCCGCCCAATTATATCGAAGTACTCACATTAATATCCGATGGACCCTTTCCCTTTTACAGTACACCACTTATATGATGTTATATATTTACTTTGTACGAGCGGTTCTACGCCCACCGCTCCGATCACGCCCATTTTTGTTCGATTAATCACATGAATAACCTAAGGACTCACCCAAAGTCACAAGGCTCTTATTTTAACAGTACTCAAAATATATGACATTTGATAATAACTTTTTATGGGGAGTGCCATGCCCGTTGGTCCGATGCCGCCCATTTTCTGTCTGACTACCCATATTAATAATAGATGACCTTAGACAAATTTTCAAGACTGTCTCTGTCATAGTACTCGGTACATATGATATTGAGTAATTACATTTTATGGGAGGTACCACGCCCAATTATCCGATCCCTCCCATTTCCGGCATAGTTACTAGCAAATTTGCAAAGCTGTCCATATCATAGTACTCAATATACTATTATAAAATTATTTGTTATGGGGATGCCACGCCCACTAAAAATATTTTAAAAAGTTATGGCCAATAGCACTCTGTGAAAATTTCAGGAAAATCGAATGAGTAGTCATGGAGATAACCTGCCACAAACAAACAAACAAACACACATTTCCTCTCTATTATATTAGTATCGATTTACGCCTTCAAAAATTAGAGGCAACTGGTAAGATTTCACTAACATCGCATTCGCTGCTATCTGAGGATTCAACATCACTATTGAGTTCATATGCAGATCCGTCATCAAACACATCTCCATTCCATCTTTCGATATCTTCTATGCAGATGGATAACTGAATAACTTCATTACAGTACTGACCTATTTGCTGCAATTGTGCCAGAGATATCGCAGCATTGCTGTCATACTGGTCAGAGTTCCAGTTGAAGCTTTTTTAATAATATTAGTGCATTACGCATTGAGCGGGATTTCAACTGATTCTTTCGTTCACCACCTTCAAAAGTTAATTGTGTAGTTTAGCTTGGTTAACTTAATAGGATTTTGACCCATTGGTTTTACATTTGGAGGAAAGAATAATGCAAATTATGAGCAGAGGAATTATCAATAAGCCACATGGCCTTCGGAGCAAATTATTTTCTTGAGAAAGGCGCATCACCTGTGGATTGAAAATATGTATTTTAAAATAAATGAAACTATAATCAATATTTTGTCTTACTTCATTAATATATATTTTGTGAATAATCAGAGACGTCATCCAAGCATTTTCTGAAAAGTTGTAATGAAGCGGACTATTAAATTCTTTAATACACCTTGGTTTTTTTGCTTTACCAATTACCAATGGAACTAATTTATGTTATGGTGGTTGTATGCAAACTAATTAAAAATCGTAGTTTTAAGTTTTAAGTTTAAAATAAGATTGCTTTATTTTACAATATGGCCCTGCTTATAAATAGTTTATGAGAAGAATTATATTAGTCTAGAATTAAAGAGAATTTACTACAATTCTCTTACTAATATATATAACTAAACGAGATGTCTTAATCAAGGTTCAGAAAATACACACATGAAACACACAATGTTCTGTTCAAAAGCAGCCAACGTTTCTAAATTTTCTACGGTGCCCAACACCATCATGACTGTGTTCGTTTTAATATTTCGTTATTTACACGAACATTTTTGTATCACGTACTTTTTGTTTCAATCACACATAAAGCACACATTTTTGAGTGTTGCTTTATTTGAAGTTCATGTTCTGGTACGTGTACTGAAAAAAAAAAAACAAAACATGTACAATAAACGGGTCGAGTTCAGTTATATTTTAAGTCGTGTTGTCGCTCGTGTAGTAAGAAAAAACAGAACATGTACAATAAACACCGAAGAAAATTTAAAAACAAACATAATTAATATGAAAATAAAAATATGTGTGTGTTGGTCTAAGTTATGTCTGTTTACATATATGTACGAGTTTTTTATTCAGTGTGTGTTTTTTTCTGAACTCTGGTCTTAATATTAATACAATTATTCATGTTTTCTTCATTAGGGTGTAGCTACGCTCATCGTACGTTCGTCATTACTAGTGGTCTTAAACTTCACTCTCATATCAGTTGTTGTCAACAAAAAGTGCAAGCGCCGTTGAATTCCAAAATACATTGACTAACCTAGTTAGTACGTATGGCTCGTGCTGTTGAATTGAGCAATACCAAGAAATAAAACATAATATGTATGCATGTTGTTTACATTTGTTATTCGCTTGTACTCTACGTCATGCATACATTACAATGTGATCCCTCAGAATTCATACCAAGTAAGATTGAAATTCTTTCCTTTTGGATTTTATATACAGGAGCGGTTTTTCGAAAACAAAGTTATATGTTTTATCAGATAGGCATTGGAAAAATAATCCGCTTTCGTCGCATTATTTATGTGTGACCCCATTAATCCCATCTCTCGCCACACATTTTTAAAAAACGTATACCGTGTCCGTTACTTGCACGGAATACATTTTCATCTATTTCGGGATATTCCTCTCTAAATATTTGTTTGGCTTTTTTCGCTCTTTTAGTATTGGCCCAGTTAATATAAATTTTTTCCGCGTTGGTTTAAAAACCAATCATAGATAATTGCTTCCATTTTTGATATTAAGAATTTTGAATTCTAATTTTAGAGCGTGCAATGTATAAAAAACTCTTATTCTAATTTCTGGAAGATTCAAATTTGGGAGAATTCTGATCAAAATGATAAAAAAAATCTATATTCATTATCTAAGGAAATTTGACGAGGTTCTGCTAAAGTAAACTTTATTTTATTATTATCTCTGAAATTAGGTGTTCGATGGAAGTGCATATAAAATTAGTTTCATTCGGCTATTTGTACGATAATAACTGTATTATGTATAGATACACCGAAAATAAAATTTTTACAATTACACACTTAATACCGCGTACAAGTTTACTGAATTTGATTCACTGTTACGTTAATCAGCATTTGATATCTTTCTTTGCTTTGCATTTCTGTTTTCATCATGTTTTAATTTGGAATATTTCACCAATATTAATTTTTGTAACAACATATATGACATATGTATGACTTTTTGAAAGTTAATTATATTTCAAATGAGACCATTGAGTCACCATACTCAGTTCATATGAAAATATGGAAAATATATTATTACGTACCCCAAAGCGTTCCAGTTGTAATAAGATCGAAAAAAATGCAATCAAATTATTCGAGAAATTGAATTTAATTAATTTCGTCCCTTTGATTTTCTTTTCATGGCAAAAAGTCATGCATAAAACAAGCAGAATATATAAAAATAATATTATTATTTGGGAAATTTAAATAAAAGTGTAATATTTTGTTTATCTTTAAATGAGCAATATCATGATGTGCTTACATTAAGGGCATATTAACTTTTATTACACTAGTCTACAAATTTAAAAAAAAAATTGACTGCAGAAACGAAGCATGTTTTTTAACTAATCTGGGTGTGCGGAATTCGAATATGGCATAAAAATTGGGGTATCACGTATTGTTCATTGTTTATCGCATGCTGGCAATACTGTACAATCCACTACAATTTCACAATTATTAATTTGACAGAAGCCCACATTCATTCTAAATCTTCATAATAGTAGCGTTTAAGCATGTCAGGGAGATTGTGTGTTACTGATTCAAGCTACTTTTGCTTTGTGTGTGGTGAATATTTGGTTGGAAAAAAAGGATATTTAATCTTAGAATCATTAAAATATGCATATTTACATTATTTTCGTTTTACTGTCAGAAACTTGGACAAACCGTGGACACCGACAATGTTTTGCAATAGTTGCAGAACTGTTTTATACAAGTGGTCAAATGGCAAGATGATCTATTTCGATTTTTCAATTCCAGTACTTTGGAGAAAGACAAGTAACTACTAAACCGATTGTTATTTCTGTTTAAAGTTGCTGGATTCGATATGAAAAATCGAAAAAAGCAGTTCAACGTACACCGTATGATCCATTACCAGTCATTCCCAGTGCTACGAGGTGTGAGTACGAAACATCGTTCACCAGCAGTGGTAGTTTGTATGTGACTGATAATGAGCTCCATTTAGTGACTCAAGCTGAGCTGAATGATCTAATTCGGGATTTACATATAACGAAGCAAGACGAAGAATTACTAGCTTCAGGCATCCAGCAGTGCAAACATCTTGCAATTGGGAGAAAAGTAACAATGTATAGAGATAGAAGTTCGGAATTGGCTGCATATTTTGAAAAGAAACACCCTATTCTATACTGTACTGATGTTGATGGTTTATTTCTAAAAATTAACCAGCCATATGGGAAAACTGAATGGCGACTATTTATTTATAGTTCCAAGTACAGTTTAAAGGTTCTTTTCTTGCATAATGTGAATGAAAAACGATCCATACCAGTTGCTCATGCCATTAATAGAAAGGAAAATTACGAATCAATCAATCATAAATGGAAGATCTGTGTGTGGTGACCTTAAGGTGTGTGATTTAAATTTCTTTGTATATATAGTGCAGATCGTCGTAAATAACTGTAAATTGATCTGATTCAGGTCATTGGTTTATTGACCGGTATGCAAGGAGGTTTCACAAAATTTTGTTGTTTCCTTTCCTTTGCCTATGGGAGAGTTACGCTATATGTCATCATTACGTCAGAACAGAGTGGCCAAAAAGGACTGAGCATTCACCAAGAAAACAAAATATTTCAAAAAACCATTAATTGATCCAAATGACGTTCTTCTTCTGCCTTTGAACATAAAATTGGGTCTTTTTAAGAACTTTGTCAAGGCACTGGACAAAGACGGTGCAGCATTTAAATATTTGTTAGCGTTTTTTTCTAAAATTTCATATGCTAAAATCAAAGAAGGTAAATTTGTTGGCCCCCAGATCAGGAAGCTATTGAATGACGAAAATTTTTCACAACGTTTATATGAGAAAGAATTTACATCCTAGAATTCTTTCAAGATCAGTTTTCTTGGAAACAATAAGAGTGAAAACTACAGACAAATTGTTGTTAAATTACTGGAAAATTATCACGAATTAGGTGCACGATTGCAACTCAAAATGCATTTTCTTCGTTCGCGTATCGATTTTTTATCGCAAAACCTAGGTGCGGTGAGCAACAAACAAGGGCAGCGTGCTCACCAAGATTTAATGAAAATTTAAAGAAATTATCAAGGATTTTGATACAAAAGCATGTTGGGGGACTATTGCTGGACTCTAGTATGTGAAACCGTAGCCACAAAATACAAACGACTTTTAAATAACGTCATTTACTTTTGAAAATTCATTGATTTTAAAATAATGATTTTTTATGGAAAAAACGAATAAAAACATTTTTTTTAACTCGAATACCTGACACGATAGAGAAAAACCAATTACAGATTCGAATTGAACCCACTAAATTACTCTAGGACAGATATTTGGTTGCTCCAGTCCAAAAATTTGTTTTATATAATTATTTAAATTTAATTTTTATATGTTAAACATTATTTAAAAGTATATACACATACATATGTCATTACTAAAAAATCCCCACACAGAAAAAAAATTCACTAACCGAATTGTTCTGACGTTTAATGACCTGATTTTCGCTTGTCTCAACAGAAATTTTATTATAACAAACCATTTTAGAAGTGAAATTGCAATCAACTCAAAATTCGATTATTAACTTCATCGAAATTCTGTGAGCAATAAATTTGGTAGCCACAACGAATTTGTTACGTCATTAGATTAATCACTATAAAACCGGTCGGCTCAGAATGATTCATTTAGCTATGTTCGTGCAGTCGCCCGCCTATTATAAATGTTATTGTTTTTGACGTTAATCTTTTTTCACGTTCGTAGCACACTTTGCCTTCAACGGTTATTCTGTATACTTGGAACTAATTTTTAGCACTTCCAAAAGTTTTTTTTTTTTTTGACAAAGTCTGGTTACCGAAGGCCTTACTTAATGGCTTGAAATATATATTCATATTTAAATTTCCATTCCATAAACAAACTTTAATATAACTACATCGTTCAAGAAAATGAGACAATGTTAAAATTGCCAGTCATTTTTTATTATATCATAAACGAGCTTCACTATTGAACCAATTACGATAATGACATGAAAATTGGTACATACAGTTTGGTGCAAAAGTGAGGCAATGTTTGAAATAAAAAGATCAACTATATTTTTTACATGGTATTTATTACACAATTAAAATCTATTTACATAAATAAAAATATAAATCCTTAAAAAATAAAAAAACAATAAAAAAAAATTAATTCATAACTTAAATATCTAACAAATTAACATTGAGGCATTGCCTCAGTTTTGCACCATGGTTCTGTTGATCTAAATTTAATAGTTTATCCAATATATATGTGCTTTTTTCAACTGAGTCATTCAATTTGGAATGGATTTGAACAGATTAGATACATAAACCACAGTAATTTGTTTCCATTCAGCCTGTACCCTCTATGCAGTTCATTAATGCTCTTCGGGGCCTAAAACTGTATATCAAAAACAGTACCACCAACCTGAAAAATAATTAATATATGGGCAACTCGATATTGCCTTGAAGTTTATTCTGAAAAGTCACCTTTTCATTTAGGCACAGCAATAAGTTTTTATACCCTACATGAGGGTATGTTGACTTAGACGCACCCTTTATTATGCCGATCCACAGAGTATTACTTTTTGAGCCAATTGCAGGTCGCAGGCCGCAAATCTGAATATGACATTTAGTAACAGGCCTTTCTTGGCCATAAAACCGTTGCGACCTAGCCCCTCCTAACTAGTAATTCAAAAATAAACCCAGTAGAATCATTTTTAGTCATACACACAGAAAAAATATTTGCCAACCGAATTGAGCTAAAGTGGAACAACTGTATATTCGATTGTATCAACAGAAATTTGATATAATCTGTAAATTTTCTATTAAGATAAAATACTTACTGTTAAGGCAATAAATCATCGTGAACCCAAAAATGGGTTATTAGGATTATCGCAATTCGGTTGGTAATAAATTCGGTAGCCACAATGAATCTGTTTTCTGTGTGTAGGTCCATATAAAGGCCCATATAAAGATTGCATAGATTATTTCAAACTTCGTTTATATGATGACTTACCTTGTGATAATTTAAACATTCTCAAATTTAACTTTCAGTATGTAACACTAACAGAGGTAGTTGAAAGTTTCAATGCTATTAAATCGAATGCAGTGGGCCTTGATAATATATACCCCAGATTTATAAAAATGATTTTACCATGGATTGTCCGTTTCATAATGCACTTGTTTAACTCCATAATCATTACCAGCATCTTTCCAATGGAGTGGAAACATGCCAAAATTATACCAATACCAAAAACGGGTAACAGTACCGCCCGATTGCAATTCTTCCATATCTCTCTAAAGTTTTCGAGCACCTTTTACACAGACAAATCTTTAGGTATTTAAACGACAACGACTTGCTTACAAAGCATCAATCTGGTTTCAGGCCACAACATAGCTGTATAACAGCTTTATCTGATGTAGTTCAGGAGTTAAGAAGTAACATGGATGATGGAAAAATTTCTTTTTTGGTTTTATTGGACCACTCAAAGGCATTTGACACGGTGCACCACTCAATTTTATGCCTCAAACTGAATAGGTTTTTTAACTTTTCTACATTAGCAGTTAGACTCATGTTTTCATATTTCACAAACAGATCCCAATCTGTTGCTAATGGTAACTCCATCTCAAACTCACTGCAAGTTATAAGAGGGGTACCACAGGGTTCAATCCTTGGACCACTACTTTATTCGATATATGCCAATGATCTTCCACAACAAATTAAATTCTCTACGGTTCAGATGTACGCTGATGACATTCAGCTATATTTAAGTAGTACCAAGGATTCAATTATTTCCAAAACTCAAGAACTAAATTATGATCTAAAACGTATTCTAAATTGGGCAACGGCAAATGTTCTACGACTTAATCCAAATAAATCTAAGTGTATTATAATAAAGAAGAAAGTGGTGCATTTGGAGAATGAGATTAATGTCTTCCTTGGGGGCTCTAAAATTGACATCGTGGACTCTGTACGAAATCTCGGAGTTGTGTTTAATGGAACTCTGACTTGGTCAGATCATATTAATCAATCCTGTGGCAGAATTTATAGTATGATTAGAAGTTTATGGTTAACACAGCACTTTACTCCACTGAAAATAAGATTGCTACTTGCTAAAACATATCTTTTACCAACATTACTATATGCATCTAAGGTTTTCACAGGTTGCAACTCTAGGGATAACAGAAAACGTACTGTAACTTTCAACAACATTACTCGCTATATCTTTGGATTAAGAAAATTTGATCATGTATCCCAATACTCGTGTCATGTCTTACACATGTCATTTAACAACTATATTAAATTCAAGAACATTATATTTCTACATAAAATTATTATAACAAAGGCTCCAAAATATCTTTTTGAATGATTAAAGTTCGCAAGATCTTCCAGAGGGAATCGAATAATTCAATTTAAATACCGGGACCATGCATCCGAATGTCAATTTTTCATTCTAACTATTCGTCTCTGGAATCAGCTTCCTAATGTCATGCAAAATACAAGCAACGCAATAGGGTTTAGAAAATTCCTATACCAATACTTTAATTGATCTTATTTGATTTTTTTTCAATATTTTTTAATTGTAATTTATAATAGATTTAAATTTAGATTAAGAGTTACTGATATTAAATATATAGTGAATAACTTATCTGATTCCATTACTGTAATTTATAAGATACTGTGTCTTGTTGTAATGGAAAATCGCATTTAATAAATAAATACAAAATACAAATACAAATATGCTTTTGAGAAAATAAAGTAACTTTACTGAACATGGTCATGATCGGTCCATTTTTCGAGCTAGTTCCCAAATAAAAATTATATCAAATATGAACTTTTTCATATTTGCATGCCATAAGTTAATGACAGTATCACTAAAATTTGGTTTATTCTTATTTCGGCCTAGATTGACTATAGTTGACTATAATTTTCTTACTAGTTTTATTTAGTGTTAAGATTTCTCTATAAAAAGTTAAGTACGTATTCTATACTCTCAGAGAAGTATACATTTTTATACATATTTTTTTTTTTTTTTTAATATTGGATTGATAATAAACATATCTGAAACAATTTAGGAAGGCTTTGGATTTGTGAATGAGATGTTAAAAAAAAACAATTTTATTCGTAGCCTCCGTTTAGATAGGTTTCACATTACAGCAGATAAGTTTCACCACGGATGTGAGTAATTCCATGTCTAAGGTACGATTTTGGGAAAAAAATTTAACGCAATGGTTTAGATTTTTATGCATATTTGCATATTTGGTCCTCTAAAAAAATATATTTCATTCCCGATGAGAAAAAAAAATATAAAAATTTTTTTTCAAAAGTTTTGATCAATTGAACTTTGGTGAAATGGCGATTTTTCAAAGAGGTGTGTTCATTCAGTCGCATGTAACTCCTGAAATACTTGACCGATTTTAATGTGCTTACCTTGTTTTGAAGGTACTTTCAATTACATCTAAAATACCAAAGCGGTATAGCATAACCCCGTAGCATTTTTTTAAGTTTATATAATTTTAATCCTTTTATTTCGATTTCCAAACTGATTAAATTTTTTTTTTTTTTTTTTGAAATTTTGAAGGCGTGTTCTTATAGGTCTTTTTTTTACCGACTGTGTGAGTTTTGAAGTGGTAAAATAATGCGTTCTATTTTTATACGAATTTTTTCCGAAATATCTTTTCCACAAACAACAAAAATTGCTGTGAATATAGAAAAAAAAAATATTTTTCAATAGTTTATTAACATAAGATATACAAACAACAACAAAACAAAGAAAACGTAGTTGATGGAGATTTAGTAGATTTCAGTCATGTGTAATATTTACAATAAAAAAAGAAAACAAAAAATAGAGTAAAGAAATAAATGTTACACATTGTAACCGTCTTAATACGGTACTGCTCAGAAGATGATGTTGTCTGAACTTTAATTTTTTGATCGGGTTGTGGAATAAATGCGTGGTAGCCAAGAGTTCTAGAAATTGTTTTCGCTTTGTCAAAGCGCTCCTTAAGGTGTCTTGCCCTATCTTCATATTGATGGTTATTAAAGAACTCTGAATGTAAATTCTTCACGTTTTTATTCACCCAATCATAAAATTTACCGGCACTATTAATGGAATTTCTGAGGCTGGACAGGCTTGCACGTGCTGCTAATCTTTTGACTGTTCCTCCCAGGCCATCGCAGGGCCCTTTGCCATGAGACGTCGCAAAAAATTGCCATTCCGCTGGTATTCCAAAATCATCTACGTGGAACGGCAAATTTAAAAAGTTTTTCTTATTTTTGTATTGTGCGCTTGCACCATCAGAAAAGTAAAAAATTTTGCTTACAGGTCCTTATATTTTCTTTAAAAATCTTACAAGCCCCTCCTGGAGTACATGCACTGCTATTGTATCATATTTCAGACATTCGGATATTGCAACGTAATTACAACAAACCTCTTGATCGTCTTTTTTATAATATATTGCGAATGGATGGATTGTAACCTGGTCGTTATTCCAGTGAGCGCCCTGAATTGAGTTCTGAACCACAAAGGCATAGTTCTCTGAAAAATCACATACAACGATACATTCTCCAGGCTGCAAATTTGCCTTTCTTTCATTAAAAAATTTACTCTGCTGTTTTGCTACATATGAATGTGTCCGAAAGCTTTTCAATGAATTCATCATTAGTAGACTGAAAGGTTTCGAGGGATCTTCTATCAAAAACATCCTTTAGTTGCTCTGCAAGAAATTCACTCCCAGGACACGTATCACAGTTTAGGTAGTAGCAGTTAGTTGTTGGAGGATTGCAAATTATGCTAGATAGAGAATCTTTATAACTGGTAACACGTAATATATTTCTGGTGAGCCTTGCCAGTCCTGCACCATCAATCATTAGTTTGACGTTTTCATGTATGCAACATACGCAAACAGAATGGGTACCACTTGCCCCGGCTAATACACAATGCTTAGGTCTTAACTCAGCAAATTTTGAAAACTGCACTTTTGCCTCAGGATGTCTTTCTTTAAAAAGGGCATGTGCTTTGAAAACTGCACTTATGTCTCAGGATGTCTTTCTTTAAAAAGAGCATGTGCTTCCTTTCAATTACATAGCACTGATCTCTTCTGGATCTTTTCCTTTGTATTTCTTATTTTTATTGATACGCAATCCTTTATTCCAGGCATTGTTCGACTTATATCAGGGGATCCATAAAAATCTAAAACTTTTGTATATCTTCGTCACTGATTGTTCTTCCTGGGCGTGGAATTCTTTGGCAATTTTTTTCGCAACCGAAATTATGCGTCTGGATGCTCCAATGAAAATATCTTCAATCTGACTAAAACTCCAGTCTGAGACAAGGGTTAATATTTCAATTATAATTTTCCTTTCTGATGCACTTGCAAAATTTTGTTTAAGTGTTTCTAATATTGAAGCATTTTCTGTTTCAATGTCAGGAACATCTTCTCTGCCTTGATTTGAATTTTGAAACACGCGTTCGTTTATCAAATTAACAATTTTATGTTTTTTAATGGCGTTATATTTTTCTGCTTAAGTTTTCTTTTGTTTATAGGAGATTCGTTAAACGAGCGCAATGACTCATTCAACTTCACGAATGCACTTTCTTCGGAATTATCGCTGTCAATATACATATTGTCATTTATTTCCACATTAGAAGCAATATCTACGCCGCACAGTGGACCATTTTTTGAGAAGGCGGCCAAAAATCATTTTTTTTTTTGTTACCGATTTTAAAGTTATGTTATACGTTTGAAAGTAAATACTAGTAGACCTCGGGAGCCAAAAAATTGCGACTCTATCTCAACTACATCACAGCGGACAAGGTCTTCGAAAATGGGCTTTCTCAGTGTTTTGCTAAAATTAAAAATATCTTTGTAAATTTTTATTTTTGAATGACTGTCACTTTTTTGGTTTAAAAAATTTTGAAGCGAAATAAATTTTATATAATTTTGTGGCTTCCATACTATTAATGTTAAAAATGTAAAATCACTGAGTCTTTCCGAAATTTAAAAAAAAATTTTTTTAAAAAAGGTCCAAATTTTCCGAAAATCTCCTACTTAATAGAGCATAACACCTGTCTGTCAAAAGCAGTCAGAAAAAGTCTTGCACTGTTCTATAGTCCGAACCCTCCCCTATACTCCTGTACCCCCTTATACACCCTCCAGTTTCCGCCCGTGTGCACCAGAACAATTTTTCTGACCCAAGGTTAGA
Source organism: Cordilura impudica (assembly GCA_963682025.1). NCBI lineage: Eukaryota > Metazoa > Arthropoda > Insecta > Diptera > Scathophagidae > Cordilura > Cordilura impudica. The sequence continues at coordinate 67,819,161 of OY821519.1, read as the reverse complement.
TATTTTCTGCAAATTTTATGATACAAAAGTTGTCCACTATGTGGTTAGGATATATTAAGTTTGAGATGATGTTTGTAACTGCCAAAAATATTGGAACTTAATCCATAGTTTATTATATGGATCGACTCAAAAACACTTTCTGAGTCGATTAAACGATGTCCGTCCGTCCGTCTGAATGTTATGAATACAAAAGTTGGTCGTACCGGTGCACCGCGGTGTATTTTTTTGCGTGTCGGTAGAGTTGTCAGGAGTTGTTATATACTTATAAAAAAGGGTTGAGATATAATGCGGTTAATTGTTACAGGTACATTTACATAGGTATCTTTCAAAAACATTAATAGTCTGAATTAGAGTTATATAGTTAAAATACCTGACAAAATGGGAAACAATTTAAATAACAGGTAAATGGTAAAAAAAAACTATTGCCACATAGCCCTTTAAGATATGAGCAGGTATGCTTCACCTTTTAAAAGTGGTTAGGGTGTGGGTTTTTTATGCTTCTAAAAGTGGTAATAAAGGAACTTATTTTTGAGAGTGCATCTACAACTGCCAACGAAAGTGGAAAAAAGGGTCGACCAGCAAAACCAATTGACGGATGTAGGGAAAGGTCTCGAAGGCGCAAGCTGGAGAATATCAATGAAGAAATTTCTCAAAGAATTTTTGCACCAAATTCAACTGACCCAAAATAAAAAAAAATAAAATTGAAAAAATAGCAGAAGCGAGCGCACAAAGAGGATTTTGAAAAGCATTCCTACACCAACTGAAGATAAGAAATTTACGCCGGAAGAGACGTTCGCCCTATTTTTGGATTTGAAATTGACCAAAAATCAATATAAAGAATTGCGGAAGCGAACCAATGAAAATAATTGTGGGATTTTTCCAGAATATCGAGATTTAGTTTCTGCCAAAAAAAGAATGCTTACCTTCACAATCTGCTATTAGTGTCACTTAAACATCAGCAGAAATAAAATTGCTAGATCTCCTTGAACATACTGCAGAACGATTGCTAAATACGCTTGAAACTGATCATTTAAAAAAATTGGTAATGGCAGCATTACTTTAATTTCTAAATGGGGATGAGATGGATCCTCTGGTCAGAAACAATACGAGCAATTTAATGCCGAAAATTCATCAGATGCTAATTTATTTATGGTATCTTTCGTTCCATTGCGCTTAACAAAAAGGTATAGCGTCTTAGAGCCATCAACTAGTAGAGCAACAGAAATTTATATATGAAAAAATGAAATTCCTTCTTCAACAAAGTATTGCTGACCAATAAAATTTGCATTCAAAAGGGAAACCAAAGATGTCATAACTGAAGAAGTGCAAAAAATAAACGATCAAATTAAGGAACTTCAACCAGCAATATTTACATGAGCAAGACATTGAAGTACATTTTAAAATGTGTCTTACAATGATTGATGGAAAAGTTGCACAAGCTTTAACTGGAAGAAAGTCAACGTCAAGCTGCATTATATGCCAAAAGACATCATGTCAATTAAGCCAATCCCCACCAGAAGACGATAGTTTTAAGGAAGCCTACGAATTTGGAATGTCCCCTCTTCATGCTAGAATACGTTTCATGGAGCATATTCTTAAATTGGGTTATAGTTTGGAATTTGGTCCGTTGGGCGAAACAGTGAGAAAAAACAAAGAAAATGAAGAAAAAAGAAAGCAAAAAAAAAAAAACAAATTCAACAAAAATATCTACAGCTAGGTCTCGTAATCGACCAACCAAAACAAGGGGAAGGAAACACAAATGATGGAAATACTGGAAGGAGATTTTTTTCCGATCCGGAAGCTGCAGCATCTATCACAGGTGTATGAATTAATAAGACGATTCAAAATCATATTACAAGTTCTAGCATGCAGCGGAAAGATAAATGTAAAAAAATTTGGAGAATGCGCCAATAAAACAGCTATACTTTATAATGAAAAATACTCTTGGAGATATATGCCATCCACAGTTCATAAAATTTTGTACCATGGGGAACAAATAATTCAAAACAATATGCTACCAATAGGAGATTATCTGAAGAAGCGCAAGAAAAAAGGAACAAAGGCTACAGATTCTTTCGCGAGCACAACACAAGGAAAATGTCCAGATGTTGTACTAATGAAGACCATATCACTATTTTGTTGTGCACTTCAGATCCATATATGTCCAACATTCGTCAAAAATGGAAAACTACATCTATTGAATTAGACGAAGAAGCTAAACAACTTCTAGAAGATGAAAATCAAGGCTATTTAGAAGAAATTTTTACTAAAATTGGTTGATTTAAAGTACTTTTTCATTACACTAACAATAAGTTACACTTTTTTTTTATATAGTTAAAAATTTTCTTGATTTAAAAATTTATATATTTTGTAAATTTACAATAAAAATTGTTATATTTCATAAATTTACCATAAAAATTGATATAGAAATATTTTTAAAAGACAATAACAAAAAATTTAACTAAAGCAAAAACATACGAGTTTTTCATTGAAACTTCTCTATCTCGCTGCTTAATAAATTATATTTTAACTCGGGATCTTTAAAAAAAAAAAAAAACAACTTTTGGCCCTTGTGCATATTAGGACTAAAAAGTTTACGGGGGCCAAAGTTTGGCATTTTCTGAAAAAATTAACTTAAAAAATTTTTAAAAAGTATTAGTTGTAAAATTAACTGAAAAAATAAGACATTATTTAAAAAAAAAACCTTTTTTTACCTTTTAACACTTCACTTTTGTACTAAAATTCAACTACAAATGAAAATGTATTTTAAACCCTCCATAACTTTTTTTATTTTCGGTCGAGAATTACGAAAACTAAAAGGCTAAAGTCTCACCTACCAAACAAAAAAAACCGTATATTAAAATTCCAATCCAATCAAAAGTTGTAGATTTTTGACCGCCTTCTCGTCAAATGGTGCACTGTGCGCCGGTTTTACTGACTTTACTTAATTTAATATGGCAATTAGCACAAATTCTAACCTTGCCATTTAATGGTTTAAATTTTAATTTTCGTTTACGTTCAACAACACTTGAACTTATCCATCGCAATGTTTTCGTAGAATTTTTCTTATGATATCTTGATTGAAACGGGTTGCAACGAACACCAAACGAGGTGGCATTTTGATTTTTAAAAACTTATTTTTTAATACTTTTTCTCTGAACTTCAAGAAATTCTGGAACTATGACTAGAAAAACATTTTCATCAGTGCAAAGTATGTATTACTAAAAGTATACACAGTTGGTGTTTCCAGTAGTTTCCATTTAATGAAATTGTTCGCAAATTAATGTGTGCAATTGTTTTTGTTGTTCTTATTGTTGTATTAATAAGCCAAAGTAAAATATTATCATTCTGTTAGCTATTCTAAGTAAATTCACAGCAATTTTTGTTGCTTGTGGAAAAGGTATTTCGGAAGAAATTCGTAAAAAAAATAGAACGCATTATTTCACCACTTCAAAACTCAAACAGTCGGTAAAAATAGACCTATAAGAACATGCCTTCAAAATTTAAAAAATAAAATGTAATCAGTTTGGAAATTGAAATAAAAGGATTAAAACTATATAAACTTAAAAAAAATGTTACGGGGTTATGCCATACCGCTTCAGTAATTTAGAAGTAATTGAAATTACCTTCAAAACAAGGTATAGGACATTAAAATCGGTCTAGTATTTCAGGACTTACATGCGACTGAATGAACAAACCTCTTTGAAAAAATCGACATTTCACCAAAGTTCAATTGGTCATAACATTTGAAAAAAATTTTTTATTTTTTTTTTTCTTGAAACACGTATAAAGTATTTTTTAGAGAAGAAACTGGCGAGGCAATCCTAGCTAGTGATGTATAAAATTCGCACTGTTTGACATGGAATGACTCATGTGCGAAATATTTAATTTATATATGTATGTAGGGTTAATATGTGAAATATTTGTTTTGTAAACAAAGTTTAATACCCTATAATTTCTTGGAATACTTCAATAATTTAGAAATGTTTCCTTGACATTACAAACACATAGATACATATTAGGGTGACAGCCATTTTTTTAACTTCAAGACGTGCGGGTCGGCTTATTGTGACACTGGATTTAAAACTTTAGTGCGCAAAATTGAGTTCAAAATTCAAATATGCATTTATATGTGAAAATTATACAAAATCATTTTTCACAAAAATTTTGATATTTATAATTGCGTTTGAACTAAATTAATTAATAAACCATAATCTAGAGTAAATTATATTTCTAATAAAACAAAAAAATCTCTTATCGGTTGAAAAACAGTCAAGTTATATCAAGTTCCCCAGGCCATAAATGCGCCGCGGACCACTTGATTAAGAAAATCGTGCTCACATTTTTAAAGACATTGAACTAATTTACAACAACAACATTTTTGCATTTTCCTGATCCCAATATTATCTTATGTAAAGTAGTTTGCATCTCGTCTCTTGTTATGCCATTCTAAATTAATGTCAAAACGGTATGTATTTTTTAGCTATATTTCAAAATCAACAATTTTACTTTTTAAAAAATTTTGTTCAAGAAATTTAGGGTAATCAACGATTGGACTTTAAAGTCTTATTAAGAAAATACATGTTATTAAAAATGCCAAATATTGTAAGTATCCTGTATTTAATTTTGCGAGGGCAGCGTTTTTATTTCAGCGGATTTGGAGAAAAATTTGATTTTTCATACTTTTTAAACTTTGAGGCTGCATCTTCTTGGTGTTTGCATATTACAAATATCTTTTATCAAAATGTAATACTACTAAATATAGGTCCTCAATGTTGTAAATTAAGGTTAAATTGAGAGACTATAAACTGTCCCTTTTTAAGGTCAAAGGAGATTTAAATTTTTTTTTAACAAAATATTTGTTCAAGGATTTTGATAAAACATTGTTGATAATATTTTGATAATTCTAAAAATTAATATTCTGGACTTATTTTTTGAAATTAACCAGTGGGGCACTCTTGATGTCGTGATTACGGGGGCGGTTCGGAAAGTTCTTAGCCTTGCAAAAATATTTTTATTTTTCAATATAATCTCCTGAAACTTCAATATGCTTAGTCCAACGCTTATCTAGCAATGCTCTCCCTTGATTAAAATAGTTTTCCGCAAGGTCTTCAAAATAGTGGTTTACAGCTGTAATTGTATCTTCATTTGAGGTAAAACGCTTGCCAGCAAGGAATTTTTTTAGATTTGAGAACAGGTAAAAGTCACTGAGAGCTAAATCAGGTGGGTAGTCAAGCAACTCGTACTTTAATTCGTTGATTTTAGCCATTGTTAAAACACTCTTGTGCACCGGTGCGTTGTCTTGGTGAAAAATTATTTTTTTGTTGTAAGCGAGAACGTTTTTCTCGAATTTTTTACATTTAGTTGATCCAATAGTACTTTGAATTTATTGTTTTACCTTTTTGCAGATAGTCGATGAATAAAATACATTTGAAGTCCCAACACCCCGTTGCCATAGCCTTACCAGCTGATTGAATTGTTTTTGCCTTCTTTGGGGCTCTTCCTCCAGCTTCACTCCATTGTTTGGATTGTTCTTTTGTTTCTGGAGTATAGTGGTGGATCCATTTCTCATCAGCAGTTATAAAACGATGCAAAAAACCTATTACATTTTTCTTAAAACGATCCAAACAAGCTTGAGAAATTTTTACTCTTACGCGTTGGAGAAAGCTTTTTCATCAGTTGTTGTTGTTCCTGATAAATTAAATGTACTCGATCATTTGAGATGCCCATGATAATAGCCATTGCACGCACTTTTATTCGTCGATCATCTAAACCTTATCATGTACTTTGGCTACGATTTCTGTTGCTGTTGCTGTTTTTGGACGTCCACTACGTGGTTCATCTTCAATGCTTGTACGACACGTTGAAATTCAGCAGCCAAATTTTTTACTGTTGCACATGAAAGACTACTTTCACCTAACACATTCAAGATAATTTTTTTTTTTTTATTTAAAATTGTGGGCAACAGTATTCAAAAATGCAAAACTACAATCTCTACAAAAAGATTACGATTTATAAGATTTTTTTTTTAAGTTAATTATTTTATTGCTGAAATAAAAAAGTTTTAAAATGTTTCAATTCGCGTGTCCCAAAATGTGTCCAACTTTTAATTTTTTTTTTCAGAATTATTATATTCATATGAAGGTCAATCGAGGGCTTATGTTCAAAAAGTGCTATCTACATTTGACAGCAATATTAATTTTAGATTTTATTTAAAAAATCCTGATGAAGAAAATATTTATAGATCAATTTGACATCAAGAATACCCCATGGGTTAATTTCAGAAAATATGTCCACAATAATATTTTTTAGATTTATTACTATATTGTCAACAAGTTTCATCGAAAGCGTTCCACAAATATATATTATTTGAATATTGTGTTTTAAAAAAATGTAAATCTCTTTAAATTTGACTTTTGACCTTAAAGAGGGACAGTTTATAGTATTTCGATTTAACCTTAATTTACAAGATTGAGAACTTATATCAAGTAGTATAATATTTTGACAAAAAGTATTTGAAATATGAAAACAACAAATATATGTAGCATTAAAGTTGAAAAAGTATAAAAAATTCAGTTTTCTTAAAATCCGCTGAAATTAAAACGCTGCCCTCGCCAAATTAAGATTACGATACCTAAAATGTTTGGCATTTTTAATCACATATATTTTGTTAATAAGGCCTTAAAGTCCAATCATTTATCTTAGTAAATTTATTGAACAAAATTTTTGAAAAAGTAACATTGGAGTTTTTGAAATAGTGCTAAAAAATACGTAACGTTTTGGCATTAATTTAGAACGGCATAACAATAGACGAGATGCAAAAGACTTTACATGAGATCATATTGGGATCAGGATTTTATTCTAGATTACGGTTTATTAATCAATTTAATTGAAATGCAATTATTAATATTAAAACTCTTGTGAAAAATGATTTTTTTTCACACACACACACCGCACAGCTCAAAAAATCGACCAAAAATTTGTTTACATACAAACCGCTGTCACCCTAATACATATAATTGAGATGTGTATGTTTGTATTGTTTAACAAAGTCCATCAGTATTAATCAAAATAATTCAAAGAAGCCGATATGAAAACTTTGCAACTAATGAATATAAAAGTAAAATATTATATTACGTTCCAATTCATGTAACACAACGTGTAACAAATGTTACACTAATGAACACATGTTTGAAATGATAGTCGATGTTATCAGCAAAATGGCAGCAAGATGACTATAGTAAACTTTTCTTTTAACCGTATAAGTAGTTTATGCCAACGACAATAACATCATCACTATAATGAACAAGATGATTACCGCTACAAAATAGAAGGCAAGTGAAGAAGAACAAAAAAATAAAAAAGAAAAATGAAAAGAAAAGAAAAACTAACAGCAAAGTACTTTAACATTATTTCAACCACTTTCAAGTAATTTCAATAATGGAACAAAGTAGCTACATTAACATCTTAAAACGAGCTGATATAAAAACGAATAGATACAACATAAAAAGGATCTTATCCATACACACATAAATGCTGCTTCGGTAGAGTTTGCATACAATCGACGTTTTCTGTTACTTCATGATCTGGAGGTTTTTTTTATTGGGAATATTTAAAAAACTGAATATATAAGCTTATAAGAAAATTATAATCAGTCGAAGCCGACTATCCGATACCCTATACCAGGAGTTTAGTGAACAGATCTTAGGTCTAATTAATTGCATATAAAAAATAAACATAATCACATTAGAGTAGCATAGTTAAGAATTTGTTGATTGCAAAAACGGAAAAGTTTTTTTCGAATACTATTTTTATATTGGCGATAGATCGAAAAATGGATTGCTCTTGGCCATATTTGGTAAGGTTGCCCTTTGTTTCGCAGAAACATATATAAAGAAAATTTGAGTAAAAACATGGAATATTTTTTATTTTGGTGATTTTGGCTCAAGATCGGGAAGTATCCTTACATATATCTATCATTAAAAATGGTCCTATAAAGCTTAATTTTGAGGTAATAACTATCGGATGTAATAAATACATACACACCAAATTTTACCGAAATCTATATAACTAGTTGATTGTGTGGCGCCTAGGCGCCCGTTTAAAAATTATGAATAAAACAGTTTAGATTTAAATACACGAAAAATTTATAATAAATTAAATTCCTTTTAATATATTTAGTAGTAAATTGAAAATTATATTGTTACATATGTACATATGAAAAAGGATTGTGTTTGTAGAAACTGTATAAATAAATATCAAAACAGATAAGAAATATTTGGCAAAAAAAGTTTTTCAATTTAGAATCTCTTGAAAAACTATGTTTCGTGTGAAATATCTTTGGTCATTTAATAGTTTTCCTTGCTGTGGGTTCGATTGAATACGTATCTTAACTTGGCTTGCAACTTTTGATCGTGACAAAGCCACATACAGTTGGCCGTGTGAAAATACCGCGGTCTCCAAATTAATGCCTCAAATGACTGGCCTTGAGCCTTGTTTATGGTAATTGCGTATGCAGGAATTACTGGAAACTGGCGGCGTTTTAATATAAAAGGTAATTTGGTGTCGGTCGGGGCGAGATCAATCCTAGAAATTAGAACCGTATCATTTTGGTCAGCGTTACAGAATCTGTTAGTCTCTCAGTCAGTCAGTCAGTCAGTGAGTCAGGGATCAGCGTAAATATATTTAAGATATTACCCGGCCTTCACACGTTAAATTTTTGGCTTTCAGGTTGTAATTCACTCACATTTTTTTACTCTTTTTTACTAAACAATCATACGTTTCAATTCTCTCTTTCAATTTTTCAGTGGGACAATGCTTGACAATTTTTTGACTATTGTATGTGTGATCAATTTGACTTGAACGTGGGAAGGCTGGGTAAAGTGAGGATATTGGAGATTCCCAAAATTATTAAAATTTAATACAATGGAGTTCGCTTATAACGTACCCTGGTTGTAATAAATTTTTGTTTATAGCGAAGAATTACTTCGGTCCCAAGAGTTTTAATCACCTTTTTCATACAAATTGTTTCTCTTATAGCGAACAGTGGTTATATCAAACTTTTGACTTTAACACACAATTTTTTTTTCCATTTCAGAATTTTCCTATATTACATATATTAAAAAAAAATTAATTTTAATTTAATTTAATTTTATTTTAATTTAATTTTAAAAAAGGTCCTTTTATTTATATTATCGTAAAAGTTTGCCAGTAGCCAACCTTTGCTTTGTACTTTCTGCTTCTATACATAAGGAGTTTTTAATATTATGTGATTTTAAAAAAATATTTTATTTTGATAGAAACTCGGTAATTTTAGTCTTATTAAGGCAAACTATTAATATGTATCTTTTTAATAATTTAATGTATGTTTTATAACTTTTAAAAATGCATCAAAATAAATAAACTTATTCAACTAAAAAAAGTTTTTAAACCTTTCGGACGAAACAAAAATATACTACGGTTATAACGAACTTAGTCTAACTAATTTGGCCGGTCCCGCCGAGTTCGTTATAACCGAACTCCATTTTACTGTAGAAAAAATAGAATAGCATAGAAAAAAAAAGTTTTAGAGCAAGGTTTCTAAAAGTTTCTTAAGGGGGTAAGGTTTAAAAAGTTAAAAAAGTAGTACTTTCATAATTCTTTTTTGAAGATATGAATAATGTTGGATTATTTGTTTCATATATACGTTATAGCATAATATTTGAGGAATCTTTGAAAAAAATTTCAATTAAAAATTTTATTAAATAAGTCCGTAACAGGGAATCTCCGGAGGCGTTGTTGTTTTGCGGTGAACATCATAACTCGTTACCGGATCATGTGAAATAAAAAAATCGAAATGCGTTTCAAAGGTGACATGTTTCCTGAGGTAGTGACCAAGAGTTTTTTACAATATTTTTTTGCAGCATTTTGAAGTAAAAACGATTTTAGCTATACAATTTCGGGAATTTGTTGTTAAAAAATGGGGAAGAAAATGAATTAAAAAAGAACTCTTCGTGGTTATCTGATGATTTATATTTATATAGTGTCTAAAATTTCAAAAGAATCGGTCAAGTATATTTTGAGTTATGATGTTCACGGACTTCGAACATGTTTTTGTGAGAAAGTCCGTTTAAAGTTTTTTAAAAACGGATTTATATACCGTATGAGGCCGGTCGCTGGAAACGCTGTATCTTCTAAAGTTTCGCTCTGATTTACTCAACATTTTGACCAACACGCTCGAAATGTTGTGCATTCAGAAAGAGAAATGCAAAAAAAGGTTTTATAACCTACCACCCCTTAAGGAAGTACAAACACCAATACACCTACACAAAAGAGAAAAAAATATTTTATATTTCATCATAGATGTAAACTGAAAAAAGAGAACTACATTTTTTGCAAAGTTATCTATAAATCCAAAAAAAATAATATATAAGGGCGTATTAGTTTTACTTCAAAAAAAACTTATTATTCCAAATCGCCTTTAATTCTTCCATGATAGTTTCAATAAATTATTTAAATTAAAATCTTAAAGATACCTATTTACGTAATTTATGTTTGCCTAAATTTTTTGAAAGCAAATTATGCAAAAATTAATATTATGAGTGAAAAAAATTATTTTCTCACCTCTCTTCTGAAATTACAATGTAATTTAATTAAGCAAAGTCAGAATAATTTAAATTTTAAACTTAATATCGCACTATTTTTTCAAGTGCTTTTCAATACAGAGCTTTAAACGAAATCATACGTTGGACAACAACAAATTCCACATTGAAGATCTATTTTTTCTCAAATATTTAGCAAAAAAAGCATACTCTTTGGTAAGTGCTGGCCATCAGAGAACCTGAGCGAAAACACTCATAACAATACAAAACAATTTTGAGATGAAAAACAAAACAGACAAACGGTAAAGTTTAGTTTGATAAAAAAAAGTATATATGCATATCGAACGACGATAAATGAGAAAAATAAAAATGTTTAAAATTTCCTTCATTACTTTTTTTGCAGAATATTTTCATTGACTAACATTTTTTGCGTTCATCTTATTCCAAATGTAATACGAAATCTGCATATGTAGTGCTATTGCCGTTAGCAGTGCTGCTAATTTTGACAACTTATTTTAATTTCGACGATTTTTCAATTTGTTAAAATGATTTGTTAAATTTGTTAAAATGATGATTGAAGATTTTAACAATTAATGGGTTGTAAATCGAAAATTGATAGTTTTAGTTCAGTGTAAATGTAAATTACAAAATATGTATGGATTTAATTCTGGGTCAAGTCGTTTCAAAACGGAAACACCTTGAATAGCATCTCCATTTAAGATTTAAGTTTTAATTACGGCGATACTTTAAACCTATATTATATGTTTCAGCTATAGATACATGTCAATAAAATTATTTAGTTGATTGCTGTGTTAAATTTTTTTCGTTGAAATTTCACCACTAATACATTTTTATATATAGAAATAACCAATGCTGTAATAATATTCGTAATATGAATGATATAATTAAATTTTATTGCTTCCTTTTGTAATATTTTTTCGAGTTTTATGAGCGGTAAAATTTTCTTGTCAATTTCTTGTTTTAAAATGACAATTTTGGCGCTTTAGTTTCCAAAATTGTAGATTTTCAGAAGATTTTATTAGCAGCATTGGTCGGTAACAAAGAAGAGAGAAAATTGTGTGTGGGTTTGTATAAAATGAGAAAGATTAAATTTTGTTTGTATATTTCCCATAGCTTTGTAGGGAGTGCTATGTGCGTGTATTATTTCAGCGTTACAGAATCAGTCAGTCAGTCAGTGAGTCAGGGATCAGCGTAAATATATATAAGATAATTTGGATCCTAAGGCGATTAACGTTCAAAAGAATATGAAATATAAAATTAATATTATAATATAAAATTAAAGAAAAGCAATTTTTATTGCAAGTCGTAAGTGATTACAGAAAAAATTTTAATCGCACACTAAATCATCCTTAAATACACCAAAATAAATAGAATTAATTTTATATTTCATATTCTTTTGAATAAATTGTCTTTTATTAGCTTTGGGTCATTTGTGGATCTTCTTATTTTATTAAAAAAACAATATAGATTGTTTTTATACATAAAATAATTTTATAACCAAATTGGTTAAAAGTTGTTTTAATTTATATTCGCGAGTAATAAGCAGATAATTGCACCAAAGATATATCACAATGTATTATTTTGATCCATGGAACACTGAAGCCTTAAATAAATAAAAAATAACTGAATTATTTTTCTTTAATTCTAAATAGTGGTTTAATTGAGCTTAATAGAAAAACTCGTTTTCGGTATTTTTTATTTAAAAATATCTTAAAATCCAAAGCTTGCCTTGGCAAATAATGGGTTAGCGTTCGCGGATTTATCCCGAATTTCAGGAAAGGAAGTTCTGCATATTGGGTTATTATATTTTAAGCAGCGCATCTAAAAATTCAACAGCACTTACAAAATATTAGAATTTTTTTTAATAAATTGCCTTTTATTAGCTTGGGGTCATATGTGACCCCAATTCCAAAAGGCTTAATGAGGTCATATCATTTTTTTTCCGAAACCACAGGCTATTAAGATAAAATATAATGTTCGAAAGTAGACAACCGATGAATTTTTGATACAAAGTATCTAGAAATAGTACATTTACAGAATATTTTACAAAAATCCCATTTTTCTCGAAATCGGCAAAAATAAAATTCTTGTCAAAAAAATTCTGGCTTTACCTAAAAATTCACACAATTAATCTCTGGCATGCATTTAACAAGACTTTAAAGAGCTAGATTAATTCTTTTAAATTTTGTTTAAGAAAATTTTTCGAAATTTGAAAAAGAAGTTTTCAAAATTTTATCAGAAAAATTTTCCATATTCGGTCTTAATGGTTAATAGGTTAACGAGGTGGTAATCAAACATTACTTATAGCTAAGTACTTACAGGTATAGAGACTAAAACAAAATATTGGCTTTAATTAATTTCGTAAGGTTGAAAAAATGCCATGCAATTTCATGATCTATTTTTTTTTTGGCACAAAAGTTGTCTGGGGCATTTGCTATTTCTTAGCGAGTTTTTATTAGATTTTGAAGTTTTGTAGCTTTTTGGAAGGATAATTTAATGATAATTCCGAATTATATAATAATTTGTCGGAAAAAATAAACTATATAACGAAAGTTTCGTAAAACCTGAAAAAAGTCATATTTTCCAAATATAAACACAGTTGAAATTATCAATCCGGTTGAGCCACCTCTAAAAGTGCTTTAATTGGCCCAAGGCTTTGTAATTCTCAGTTTTTTTGCTATTCGCATATTTCTAGGGGATGGACGACATTATAGGATTTACAGACGACATAGCCGTGGTGGTCGTACACGCTTTCTGGATGAAGTACAAATGTATGCGAATGAAACCATCTGTTTAATAAAAATCGGGCTGGAACAGTTTGGGGACGCAGAAAGAAAGAATTCATTAAACTAGAAGAGGGTAGTGTAGTAATCACATCCTCGCAGGCGATAATACATCTGTTGACAACGTACTTGCTAAGATAATCCCAAATACTGGTGAATCCCGCCAGCGCCTAAGGATCCTGATCACTGTATGAAGCATCAATCTGAGCAAGACTATTAGAAGCTGATCAAGAAGAAACTTACTTTCGTTGTTCAGGCAAAACTGTCTGAGAGTCTGCTGGGGATACAGGACCATATCACTGGAAGCAATATATCTGTAAGTTGCAATAATACCAATTGACCTAGCAGCAGAAGAAACACAGAGAGTCTATGTCGCAAAGGAGGAAAACGCCCAGGAAAATAGGCAAGAGAGACGTTTCATAGAAAGAAGTGAAACAATGAACCAGTGGCAAATAATGGTGGGATAGCACACGCAACGGAAGGTGGGCCCGTAGTTAATAACAAGTGTTAAGAAGTGGATAAAGCACAAACACGGCGAGGTTAACCATAATTTGGCGCAATTATTATACGGCCGCGGAGTTTTCAGGAGCTACCTCTTTAAGTGCCAACATGATGATTCACCACTGTGCCCGAAATGTCCCGAAATATGTGAAGATGCGAAAGATGTTTTCCTTGAATGTGGTAGATTCGAGGAATACGTACACATAGTATTTGGTCAAATGCTGAGATTGGAGGAAAACTGGAATTTGGTCTGCAAGTTTCCAAACATCATCAACCAGCAGCTATTAGTAGAAGAGGACAGGCGAAAGCTAATAAGATTATTCATGGCTCAAAGTATAGGAGTAGCTTTAACCGCTAACCAGCTCCGCGAAGTAACAGCTATCGACAGTCCTGCGAGGAGTGGTCGAAGAGTTGGTAGGCAAACCATACGGGTTGAATCTCACATAGCACATGTTGAATGATACCGTTCATAACTTTGGAAGATTTTCCGCCCTACAATTGACAATAAAAAATAAAAAAAAAAAATAAAAAAGCAGACGGACAGGCAGATAGACAGGCAAATAGACATCGCTAAGTCGACTCTAAGAATGATGCTGTATTAATCAGAATAAAAGTGGCAGATCTTTATTAGATATTTTTGTTTGTTAAAAAAAAAACAGGGTTTAAAAAATAATGCAATAGGGTATGAAAACTTTAAAATGTTGCTTAAGTTATTGGTCAGAAGTAAGAATTTTATCGGCATGATATGCCAGCTCTGTAGGCATATCTGCCAAAGTACTTGTAGCATGCGATCATCATACATTAGACGTCTTAATAATTGGAGTTTGTCTGTTATTGCTGACCTCCTTGCAGAGGAGGAGGACTAACAAATTAGCAATTTGCCCATGCTAGGCAGATATGTCACTGAAGCCCTCTTTGGGAATATTTTGGTAGTTAGTATTATTGGAAAATGACCTCATTAATTTTTTTGTTTTTTTTTTTTTTGCAAAACGTATAAAATTCATAGAAAAATTTCCCGGTTTATAGGGACAATTTGCGGTTTGTTATCCCTAAAAATCGTACAAATATAATCTATTCACATACATATCAGCGCTTGTTAAAGTAGTTGTAGCGACAAAAGACCATCATGTTAAGATAATGATACATAGATACTTGCAAATACATTTACCAAACACACATTCACCAGCACTTTTGTATCAGATACGAATCTTATGCAAAGGCGTGACAGTTTACAAATGATAGTAACTTTTTTGAACAAAAGCAGTAAAATGTCTTTTCTTTTTAAGTTTTTATTTTTTCATTGTTGTCGTTGTCGTTCGTGTGTGTGTTTGTATTTGTATGTGTGTATTTAAAAAAATAGCTGTGCTTTAGTAAAGAATAGTGTTTCGTTTAATGTAGTTCAACAAAATTTTAATATGAATGGGAACAATATGCGAGAGATATTTTTTTTAGAAAACTTTTTCGTTCAAGTTATTTTATATTCGAAACAATCACTTTAGTGTGTTCATATTGATTCTTTTGAAAACTTACATGACTGTGGAAAAAAGAAAAAAGTGAACAGTACTATACTTTTAATCTAAACTAATTCCAATGTGCGATCCACTGGAGAGAAGAGTTCAATAATGTTTTTTTTTTTTTTACAGTTGCAGAACTTTAAATAAAAGTAAAGCCAAGATACATACCTTTATTATAATCTGACATTAATGCTTAAATATAAGCATATGAAAAACCAATTTTCACACTCATCTCCAAGCATTTGAAGCCATATTTCGCCAAAAAATCGTCAAATGTTGATTTCCAGGCGTCCAATTGTCTCTTTGCACACGAGTCACTTTGCATAACCCCAAAGAGAGCAATACAATTACAGTTAAATGGACAGCAAATTGAAGTAAGCTACCAAGCTGCCAAGCTACGATGGCTGCATTCAGCTGCGTCATATGCCAAGCAACATTAAGCCAAATAAACCAAGTCCCTACAAAAATATTAGACATATAAATTTGGATTATCTTCTGTTCAGATCCAGAAACAGCATCTGAAATACAGGAGTAGATTTAGAATAAGCCTAGAAGTACTTGCGTGCAATGAAGAAATTAACTCTAGAAAATTTGGAGAAAATTTGGAAACTGGAAAAAAATATACAACTAAGTACCCATATAGAAATATGTATGCAACAGTTCACAAGATCTATCAGAGGAGGCTCAGGAAAAAGGAATAAGGATTACAGATTTTATAGAGAGCACAATACTAGAAAAATTTTACAAAATTCCACAAATGTTCTATTTAATGTATTATTGGTAAAGTCAGATCCGTTCATCTTCAGTATTTAAAATCAATCTAAAGTGGAGCATCGTTATTTAGATGAAGAATTAAAAAAAACTACTAAAGAGCAGAAATAACATAGAACAGAATATGGAATATTTGCAATTAATATTTGAGTCAAATAATTTATGCATTACTAGCTGTTTTTACCCGGTCTTGCCTAGGATCTAAAGATCTTTGACTTGAAAAATGGTTCACTGAGTACTTAGTGCCCAATAAACAAATTCCTCAAAAAAATTAACTTTCTCCCCAAAAATTTGTATGGGATTGGGGAATTTGTTCATGATGAAAAAAATTTCCCAATGTTTGCGTTTTTTGGGGAATAAATTAATTTTTTATTTCAATTTAAAAATTTTTGAATTTTTAATTTAGAAGTTTGTTTAAAACACGCTACAGCAAAAATACTTCAAAAATAAGCTTCGAAACCGCTTGAAGTTAATTTATTTTGTAAAAATCAAATATAACGGAATCGTTTGCAAATTAAAGGAATCAGAAGTTTTAAAAATTGAATTAATTCATTCACTAAATGATCATCATTGAGCAGAGACGTCAAATTTATAGAAGTTTCAAAAATGTAAAATGAATGCGACGTTTACAATTGCGCCGCAAGGTTGCTTTAAGCAATTGCTTTTAGAAGATCAACAGGTAATTATTGCACGTACGTAGATAAAATTCTTCGTAAGACTTTTGAGCTGTGTTCCGCGAGCGAGTTGCGTCCACGCGTTTGGCAGCTACACCCGTGCTGCCGCGCAGTTAGCGTCGACTTATTTTAATCGCCAAAATATATATTTCGGATCACTCCGATATTTTAGCTGAGCCTTGTTCGCGAACGCATGGCGTCCGCGCGTTTGGCAGCCACACCAGTGCTGCCGCGCAGCTGTTGTCAACTTATTTTAATCGCCAAAATATATTTTTCAGATCATTCCGATTTTTAGCTAGGCCGAAATGATGATATTGAAAAGAATACAGATATCAAATTAATTTGTTTTAGGATAGATATCGAGAGCAATATGGGGAATTTGTGAATTTCTTTCGGGGACAATTATTTTTTAAATTTGATGAATTTGTTCATCGTGAAATTATTCCCCAATTTTTTTGAGAATAAGTTATTTTTTTTTGGGAGTTTATTCATTGGGGACTAAGTACTCGGCGCCTGCCTACCATTACAACTAACTATGTTTATGCATGGAGTTTGTTGAGCGTATAATGTCTAAAAGTTACGAATTTTAGTTATTCTAGAGCTTTGTAATATACAAGATTTCTGGTTTTTCCATCTGGTGCATATACGAAAATATTATACTCTGGAGTAGGTGACATAATATTGTCTATGAGAAATACAGTAGTTTAAGGAGTTTCAGATTCCCTGGATTCAGCTTGTTTTAACCGATGGATTTCTAGACGCACATGAGTTGATTCAGACATTTCCGCTTCTATTAACAAAGATTGCTGAGCTGCGTTCCGCGAGCGCGTCGAAATGATGCTATTGAAAAGAATACAGATATTAAATGCGTATATTGCAGAACAGATATTGAGATCGGTATGCAAATTTTCACTAAAATAAATATTAAACAAAATTCATTAAATAAAAATATGAAAAAACTTAAGAACGAATTTGGGGAGTAAGTTCATTTTTTATTTCGTTTTTAAAAAAAATTGGGAATTTGTTAATTTCTTTTGTGGACTTTTTTAAAATTTTGGAAATTTGTTCATCGTAATATTATTCCCATGTGTACCAAATTTCTGAGAAATCCGTTGAAAAATACAAATTTGTATAGCGAACAAATGTACCAAAAAACAGAAAATGGGTACAGAGATCACGTGTACCAAATTTCAGAGGAAAGCGTTGAAGAATAAAAGTCTGTATAGCAGTCAAACAAAAAAACAAATAAAAGGGAAAAAAACAAATTTTATATACATAGAAGTAGGCGCAAAATCAGTCGTAGCCGGTAAGAAGCATATGGCGACCTTGCCTCGAGTACGGAGATTGTGTATACCAAATTTCAGAGAAATCCGTTGAAAACTAAAAATTTGTATAGCAAACAAATATACCAAAAAAACAGAAAACGAATTTTGTATAAAAAATGAGCGTAAAAGTAGGCGTATCCGATAAGAAGCATATGGTGACCTTTCCTGGGGTACAGATGTCGTGTCTACCAAATTTCAGAGAAATCCGTTGAAAACTACAAATTTCTATAGAGGTCAAACAAACAAACAAACAATCAAACAGAAAATGAATTTTATATATGTGACCTTCTCCAAGAAAAGGGACTTAGTGTGTCAAAAAACGGGTTGTGTCAAAAACGGTGGATTCTGGTACCTAAAAGGGTGTAGAAACTTTAAATTCGTTTTTTTTCAAAACTTAATTTTCACACACTAGGTACCTTTTCTGGGAGAAGGTCACACATATAGATAATCGCCTTTCATTGTTATTTAAGAAAGAAAAGCATAGTATTAGTAAAAAAATAATAATCTTCTCAACCCGTACACATATCTTACAACATTATTAAACAAGACATTTAGTCTCCTATTACTAACAGTGTCATAGCTTCCAAATAGTTCACACCCATACATTAGGGAAGGAATCAGGTACGCCTTGGCAAGTAAGGCCCTTATTCTTTAAGGGGTGAAATGCTGTATGCACCAAACAGCTCGTAGTTTTGCATTTGTTTGATCAACATGTAGATTTATATGATCAGTCCATATTAATTTGCTATTAAAAATAACACAAGATTTTTTTGCCGTATTAACAATTTCAATTTTCTGGCCATTTTAAGCAATATCTTCAGAAATGATGGAAATTAAACTTTTTTTCGTATTAATACGCATTTAGATTTCCGCGGATTTAAGCAAAGTCTAGTAGTGCGATTCTGTATTTTTTAACAATAAACGTTATCGCTAATTTTACCAACACGGTTTATTGCTTGTGGTAACAATAGATCGATTCAGTAACTCAATTTAAACAACGTTGTTAAAAATGTCAATGAGGTGGCATCTTTGTTAAAGAAAAGATGAAAGAGGAATTTATAAAAAAAAACAATTAATAATTTATTATTTTTGCACAAGGTAAATCTTGCATTTTGATTATGTTAATGTGTGGAATGAGAGCAAATTATACCTTCTTATAGAATGGCAAACAAGTTAAATTATAGTCGGTCTAGACCGACTATACGATACCCTATACCATGCGTTTAGTGACCCTATCTCTTAGGCCCAACTAACTGGACATAGAAAATAAGCAAAAACCAAATTTGAGTGGGATTTTTATTAATTTTTTTGGCTGCATATATGAAAAAGTTCATATCGGATGCTATATCTATAAAGGGACTAGGTCCAAAAATGGACCGATCCTGATCATGTTTGGTAAAGTCTCTTGTATTTTGCAAAAATATATACAAACAAAATTTGAGAAGAATCAGTGCAATATTTTTGTTTTTTAATTGATTTAAGTGAAGATCGGGAAGCAGCTCTATATGGGGTCAAAGGGATCATTTTTGGACTACTTATTAATGGATGTAATGAATGCATACAAACCTAATTTGAGTAAGATCTATATGACAATTTGGATCTTATGGCAATTTATGTCGATTTCATATGGGTAATTTGTATGGGGGCTAGGTCTGAACATGGACCGATTCCCACCAATTTCAATAGCGTTCATCCCATGGCCGATAAAAGCTTATGTACCAAATTTCATCAAAATACATTCATATTTGCGACCTGCACTTTGATTACAAGCTTTACATGGACACACAGACGGACGGACGGACGGACGGACGGACGGACGGACGGACGGACGGACGGACATTGTTAAATCAACTCAGAAAGTGATTCTGATTCAATCGGTATAATTAAAGATGGGTCTAGGTCAAATATTTTTGGTTGTTACAAACATCAGCACAAAGTCATTATACCCAAAACCACATAGTGGTATAGGGTATAAAAAAACAAGTAAGAAAATTATAGTCGGTCTAGACCGACTATACGATACCCTATACCATGCGTTTAGAAACCCTATCTCTTAGGCCCAACTAACTGGACATAGAAAATAAGCAAAAACCAAATTTGAGTGGGATTTTTATTAATTTTTTTGGCTGCAGATATAAAAAAGTTCAAATCGGATGCTATATCTATATAGGGGCTAGGTCCAAAAATGGACCGATCCTGATCATGTTTGGTAAAGTCTCTTGTATTTTGCAAAAATATGTACAAACAAAATTTGAGAAGAATTAGTGCAATATTTTTGTTTTTTAATAGATTTAACTGAAGATCGGGAAGCAGCTCTATATGGGGTCAAAGGGATCATTTTTGGACTACTCATTAGTGGATGTAATGAACGCATAGAAACCCAATTTGCGTAAGATCTATATGACAATTTGGATCTTATGGAAATTTATGTCGATTTCATATGGGTAATTTGTATGGGGGCTAGGTCTGAACATGGACCGATTCTCACCAATTTCAATAGCGTTCATCCCATGGCCGATGAAAGCTTATATACCAAATTTCATCAAAATATATTCATATTTGCGACCTACAGTTTGATTACAAGCTTTACATGGACACACAGACGGACGGACGGACGGACGGACGGACGGACGGACATTGTTAAATCAACTCAGAAAGTGATTTTGATTCGATCGGTATAATTAAAGATGGGTCTAGGTCAAATATTTTTGGGTGTTACAAACAGCAGCACAAAGTCATTATACCCAAACCACATAGTGGTATAGGGTATAACAACCCACTTTAAAAAAGAAGCCGCGCAACCACAGAGCAATTGGGTTTCGTGCTTTCCATAACGCCTCACTGTATCAAAATTTTGGACTTCCCTCTGGTTGGTTTGGAATAGGGGTCCTTAACCAATGGATAACCAGAATCACCTGCATTATTTCTTAAATTTAAATGCACAATACGTTTTTTGTATTTTTCAAAGAATTGTAAGACATGCCGATTAGAAACATATTATGGTTTGCATTTTCCAAACTTCGTTGGTAACATCCTGTTGCAAAAAAACGTAAAGCTGCCAGAACCTTCAAGAATAAAGAAAAATAATTGGTTGTAATTCTATAACACCTTCTTCTTAGTAGAGATTGCCGTAATTCTTGAACGTCTCAGCTGCGATTTACAATACAGCTTCGCAAATTCCGTGGATGACAAATGGATGGAGTTGTCCACATCTCGAAGTAAATGACGACTTACTGATGTGGTCATTTCCGTATTATTATTTGACAGATCATATGCCAAATATTTAAAAGCCATCACAAAATAAAACTTCACCATTAAATATTTGTTAATTTTTTAAAAGTTATGTTTTTTTTATCAAAATTAAAAACACTTCACTTAAATTTGTTGTTTTTAATTATTTTATTTTATTTATTTATTTAGTCTATGGAAATCAATCCTTACAGACAGTTCAAGTAATTATATAGTTAAAATTACCAAACCAAAATTTTTAATTAAGTGTTCAAAAATAAAATAATATTACGTTTAATAACACTAATATTTACAGATAAATCAATAAAGACATTTAATTCATTAAAACGTTTACATATTTTCCTAAAACGGTCAGCACTTGCGTAATTCGCACGAAAAACTTGAAGAGATAATGGGATGGAAAACGTGTTGATCGTTGTGGAACATTATATTTAATATTGTTGAGCAGGAAATCAGAGCAGACATCACCATTTATCACCATTTTATTTTATATTTTACACTTTTTACAATGCAAGATAACCACAAATTTCAAAATAAACAATGGAAAAATTGTTGCCGTTTAGTTAGCTGAAACAGCTGACATTATGATAGGATATAGCGGTGAAGGTTATTGTTAAAAAAGTTACTGAATAACATTAACTTTTTTTTTAAATATTCTTAACAATAACAGCTATTGTTAAAATTATATACAGAATCGCACTACAGAAAGATTTAAGGGTTATTCCTGAAACAATATTCTGAAATGGGCTACATAAAGTGAGTTCCACGTCATTTGCGTATCAATGCATCTTACAGAGAAAATAAAATTGGATCTAAAATAGAGCCTTGAAACACTCCCCTAGCCAGGGATAATCTATGTGACCATACGCCGCTCTGTGGACCATATTTTGAAAAGGCAGCCAAAAATCATTTTTTTTATCTTTACCGATTTTAAAGTTATGTTACTCATTTGATAGTAAATACCAGTGAATCTCGAAACTAAAAATTGCGACTATATTTCAAATATATCATAGCGAACAGGGTCTTCGAAAATGGACTTTCTCAGTGTTTTGCTAAAATTAAAAATTTCTTTGTAAATTTTAATTTTTAAAGGCCTGTAACTTTTTTGTTTCAAAAGATTTTAAAGCAAAATGTATCTTGAATTACTTAATAACTTCTAAGCTACTAACGTTAGAAATATATAAAGTCACTGAGTCATATAGAAATTAATTTTTTTTTTTAAACGTCAAAATTTCCCGAAAATATCCTACTTAATAGAACATAACTGCCCAACAAAAGCCATAAAAAAAAATATTGCACTCTTCTGTAGTCGAACCCTTCCCCTTTATATACACGCCAGTTTCCGCCCGTGTGCACCAGAATAATTTTTCTGACCCACGGTCAGATAATTTGTGCAAAATTTATGATCACAAAGGTTTTCCACTATGTGATTAGGGTATAATGAGTTCGCCCTGATGTTTGTAACTATCAAAAATATTGGACCTATACCCATGGTATATTATACGGATCGGCTCAAAATCACTTTCTGAGTCGATTTAAAGATGTTCGTCCATCCGTCTATGTGTTATGAATACAAAAGTTGGTCGTACCAGTGTATTTTTTGCGCGAGTTTATTTGTTTTTTATACTGACAGAAAAGGGAAACGGTAGACTTGATACGAGTTGTCATATACTTATAAAAAAAAGCATTTAGACATAATTGTTAAATTATATTAATGGGTAAATTTTTATAATGTTGACAGGTACATTCACATAGGTATTTTTCAAAAAACTTAATAGTCGAAACATGAGTTATATAGTTTAAATGCCTGACAAAATGGGAAAAAATTAAATAACAGGTAAATGGTAACTGGAGAAGTTCAAAAAATTGAAAATCAAGTTTAAGAACTTCAACCAGTAATATTTAGATTTGATGATCAAGACATTGAAGTGAATTTTAAAATGTCTTACACAATGATTGATGGAAACGTTGCACATGTTTTAACCGAAAAAAGTTATCGTCAAGTCAAGCTGCATTATATGCCAAAAGATATCGAGTCAATTAAGCCAACCCCCACCACAAGACGATTGTTTTAAAGAAGCCTACGAATTTGGAATGTCCCCCTCTTCTAGCTAGAATACTTTTTAAGAAGCATATTCTTAAATTGGGCTATGATTTGGAAATTGGTCCGTTAGGCGAAACAGTGAGAAAAAACAAAGAAAATAAAGAAAAAGGAAAGCAAAAAAAAAAAAACAAATTCAAGAAAAATATTTACAGCGAGGCCTCATAATCGATCAACCAAAACAAGGAGAAGAAAACACAAATGATAGAAATACTGCAAGGTATTCACAGCTCAGTGGAAAGTCTTATGATAAATTTGATCTACGTATGTACAATAATTACCTGTTGATCCAAATAGGCCACACATATACTATAAGCAGTTGCTTAAAACAACCTTGCGGCACAATTTTAAACATCGCTTTCATTTTCCATATTTGAAACTTCTCTAAATTTGACGTCTCTGCCCAATGATGATCACTTATTGAGTGAAGTAACTCAATTTTTGAAACTTCTGATTCCTAAAATTTACAAACGTCTCCGTTATATTCAATGTTAACAAAATAAATAAATTTAAAAAAAAAAGCTTAAATCGGTTTCGCGGCTTAATTTTGAAGCAGTTTTGCTGTAGCGTCTTATAAAAAAACTTCTAAATTAAAAAAAATCAAAAAATTTTAAATTGAAATAAAAAATGAATTTACTACCCAAAAACGTAAACATTGGGGAATTTTTTTTATCATGAAGAAATTCCCCAATCCCATACAAATTTTTGGGGAAAAAGTTAATTTTTTTTTGGCGAATTTGTTCATTGGGGACTAAGCACTCAGCGCCTGGTAAGCATAGTGAACCATTTTCCGAGTCAAAGGCCTTTGAATCCCGGACAAGACCGGGTAACCGCAACTAGTTTTTTTATATTTTAGGAGTAACTTATAAAAATGCACCAACTGTCTCTGTTTCTAACAAAACTTTATGCTTTAATTATTTATTTTTTTATTTTACAAATTAAATGCAATTAATTTTCTTAAGTACATTCTAACGAACTTAAAGTTATATGATGATATAGAAAAAAATCCAAAAATTGATTGCTTTTATACAACCTTATCAATTATGCATTATTTTTAATTACAAAAATAAACTCTGCTAATATATTTCGTACAATTATGGGGGATTTATTTGCAATTCATTCAATATAACTTATAAATTAGAGATAAAATATTCTGTTTTCTTAAATGTCAAGTCAATGCTATGGGGTCATTTATCTGTCAGCTCAAGTATCACAATTTATGTTTTTGATTAATGTTAAATGGACAACCCATAAATAAATAAGTTACAAAATTTGTGCTCGATACATTAATGTCCGTCCAAATACACAAATACTGAGATGTAGCCATTTTATTACTCCAACAACGAACATGATATATAGATGTATGTACGTGTGCGTGCAAATACATGTGTACAAAAATTCACATGTGTTTATATTTATATTTATCTTTATGTTATCTCACACATATAAATAGACATACGTAAGCAAGTTCATATGTTTGTACATATGTGTTGTACAATATTTTTTTTTATTTGTTTATACTTTTTGTGCAGTTGTCGCAAATGGCACACAAAAGTTTTGTTTGAACGTAAACATTGGTTTCAGTTCGTTAAAAACATAATTAATGGTTGCCTGTCTATCTTTGTGTTTGTATTTGTATATAAAATATCTACAATTCATCAATCACTCAACAAAAATTGCAACATTTATCAAAATAACATACAATCTATGTAGTACAAGTTACTTTCATTAACTACCAGAGGAATTACAAAACAACTCACAGTCAGTTCCCAGGGCATTATATTGGCGGGGGTTTTTTTTTGTTGCACACATAGTTTATAAGCATTAGTTGAATCTAAGTTGAGAAATAATTTTTTTTTAATATGTAGCATATTAGTTGTAACAGATTAATTAGAAAAAAAATTCCATGCAACTTGGAATCAAACATGGAATTATATTCGGGATCATTGTCTGGGAGTGAGAAATTCGAAGTCAGGGTTAAAGTACTAAGTCGGTATGGTAACACCTCCAAATTGTTTGGTGTCTTCAGGCCATGAACTTTTATATTTTTCCTTATCTTGATGTCTGTTTGCTTACTTTGCTTAGGAATAGAAAAAAAATTATGTGAGTCCGATCACAGGGGAGATGTATAAACATCTAGTAATTATATATTTTTTATGGCACTTTTTTAAACTCAAACTGAAAGCCTCATCTATGTATCACATATAGCAATCAACTGCAGGGGCTCTCCTAAATTAGAATATTTATTATTATTTATTATTTCAACTGGTTAATTTTTAATATTTCGCTTTTAATTTTTAATTTTTAGTTTTTTATTTTTCATGTTTCATTTTTCGTTTTTAATATTTAATTTTTCATTTTTTTTTTTTAATTTTTTATTTTTCATTTTTCATTTTTTATTTTTCATTTTTTATTCTCATATATATATATTTCATTTTTTATATTTCATTTTTAATTTTTAGTTTTTTATTTTTCATTTTCATTTTTTATTATTCATTTTCTATTTTTCGTTTTTAAACTCTTTCTTTTAATTCATACTCTCTGTCTGTGTGTCTGTCTGTCTGTCTGCCATGGGTGGACCCATTCCCCCATATCCAATTGATCTGAAACTTGGTCGATAGACTTGCTGTGAAAAAATATTAACTTTGACATAGTCACGCACAGTCACGCATGGTCACGTACAGTCACGCAGTGATCTAAATGTCATTTACCCTCATACGACCGATCTGAAACTTGGTCGATATACTTGCTGTAAAGAACGATCAACTTCGACATAGTCACGCGCAGTCACGCATAGTCACGCACAGTCACGGAGTGATTTAAAACCCATTTCCCTTATCCGATCAATCTAAAACTTGATCGATAGACTTGCTGTGAAAAATGATTAACCTTGACATAGTCAAGCACAGTCACGCATGGTCACGCACAGCCACGGAGTGATATAAATGTCGTTTACCCTCATACGACCGTTCTGAAACTTGGTCGATATACTTGCTGTAAAGAAAGATCATCTTCGACATAGTCGCGCGCAGTCACGCATAGTTACGCACAATCACGCACAGTCACGGAGTGATTTAAACCCCATTTTCCCTTATCCGATCGATCTAAAACTTGGTCGATAGACTTGCTGTAAAAAAGATTAACTTTGACATAATCACGCACACACACGGAGAGATTAAAACTCCACTTCCCTTCATCGTATGGATCTGAAACTTTGTCCATTGACTTGTTGTAGCCAAAAATTAATTTTAAGATATTCACACATAATCACGGAGATACTCAAAACTCATATACCTTAAGAAAGAAACTGTTTTAATAAAAACTTTATTTTTTATGGGTTAGATTATTTATATATCATTTTTCATTTTTTGTTTTTCGTTTTTCATTTTTAATATTTCATTTTTAATTTTTTATTTTTCATATTTCAGTTTTCATTTTTTATTTTTAATTTTCTATTTTTAATTTTTAATTTTTAATTTTTAATTTTTAATTTTTAATTTTTAATTTTTAATTTTTAATTTTTAATTTTTAATTTTTAATTTTTAATTTTTAATTTTTAATTTTTAATTTTTAATTTTTAATTTTTAATTTTTAATTTTTAATTTTTAATTTTTAATTTTTAATTTTTAATTTTTAATTTTTAATTTTTAATTTTTAATTTTTAATTTTTAATTTTTAATTTTTAATTTTTAATTTTTAATTTTTAATTTTTAATTTTTAATTTTTAATTTTTAATTTTTAATTTTTAATTTTTTAGTTTTCATTTTTTATATTACATATTTCATTTTTTTTTTCATTTTTCATTTTTTTATTTTTAATATTTCATTTTTAATTTTTCAATTTTTATTGTTCATTTTCTATTTTTAATTTTTTATATTTCATATTTCGTTTCTGGTTTTAAACTTTTCATTTTTTATTTTTAGTATTTCATTATTTATTTTTCATTTATTATTTTTAATTTTTTATTTTTTCATTTTTCATTTTTCATTTTTCATTTTTCAATTTTCATTTTTCATTTTTCGTTTTTAATTTTTCATTTTTCATTTTTATTTTTCGTTTTTCATTTTTAATTTTTTATATTTCATTTTTCGTTTCTGGTTTTAAACTTTTCATTTTTTATTTTTAGTATTTCATTATTTATTTTTCATTTATTATTTTTATTTTTTAATTTTTCATTTTTCATTTTTCATTTTTCATTTTTAATTTTTCATTTTTAATTTTTCATTTTTCATTTTACATTTTTCATTTTTTATTTTTTATTTTTCATTTTTCATTTTTCATTTTTCATTTTTCATTTTTCATTTTTCATTTTTCATTTTTCATTTTATTTTTCATTATTCATTTTTAATTTTTCATTTTTCATTTTTCATTTTCTTTTTTAATTTTTCATTCTTTATTTTTCATTTTTAATTTTCAAAAAGGTTATTACTTATCATAATTTTGTCACCAATACAATCGTAAGTCACACCGATTTTGTCTTACGCTTACGCTAACACTGTTTTTGTGATTGTATTGTAAAATACCGCTGTGAGTACAGATGTTTACCCATCAAAACATAGGAGCAATTATGGGCGTATGATGAATTATTAAAGAAGAATAAATGATATTCATCATACGTTCCATAGGTAATAAAAATAGAAAGCCAAACGTTTTGGAGGTTTTACTATACAGGCCCCTGTCTTTTAAGTTGACTTGGAATTTCTCACCGCCAAGAAGGCTGTTGCACTGGGTTATATTATAAGAAATGATTTCAAGCGAAAAGCTTGTAAAGTAGATTCATTATTAATAATAATCATACATACCAAATGCCAAATTTGTGCAAATTTAATTTTACAAACAGAAATAAATTTTAAAAAATTTGTTTTATGTTCACCTTTTTTTGCTATTGCTGAGAAAAATTATACCACGAAATATAATTTTTGCTGCAGAGAACAGTTTTCTAAATGACAAAGAATTTATTCCATAACTATATATCACAAAGTAAAGAAAATGTTCCCCTAACTAATAAATTCCTTACTAAAATTCATTTTGTTTTATAACAAAACACGCACAAAAACTTATTGATGGGACAAACTACTGTGCATAAAAAATTAATACAAAAAGTCATACGTAAACTTTATTGGCAAATCGGATAAAGTTTGATTATATGTCATGTCAGTGTGCAACATGATGGAAAATGAACATATTGCAATTGTGGCAAAAGAAAAAAAAACTTGTTTTTACGTGTCCAAAAATAACTAGATTTATTTAAGCTTGAATATGAATAATTTTTGGAAAAAGTAAGTCTCATTATTATACAAGTATATATTGGGGGACCAAAACTTAAGTCAGGGTATACACTGGGCATACAGTCAGTCAATAAAGTTTGTATGCAAACTGTGAATCAAAATTGAATTCAAAATTTTTCGCACAGCCTGTATTACTTTGCCCTCTTTATTTTTCTGTTTTGTTGTTTGTTATGTTAGCTTCCAGCATCTAGTTAGAATAACCAGTTGTTAAAGCACCGTTAGATTTGCAAGCAATTGTTTTTCTAATTGATGTAAAAGTATAGTCAATAAAGTTTGTATGCAAAACGCACAGTTGATTCCGTGTAAGGTGACGAAGTGAACTTAGGAACAATTATTTATTTTGATTACGATTTACAGTGTTTCTAAAAGTTTTGGTTGTATATTCGGAAAAAATATATTAAAAACATACATCAACTAGCATCAGCGGCACCACGGGGAAAAGAATTGTCTTCGGATCTCAGAGAAATGATAAAACTCTACCTGGAGTACAAAACTCAAAGACAAATAGTCGAATTGATTGGAAAAAGTCATGCAACCATCCAAAAAACAATAGGAAGGTACAGAGGGCAAAGAAATAATAATAACGAGCCAAGATCAGGTCGGCCAACCACATTCACATCCAGTGAGAAACGAATTATCGTGCGCAATATGCAAAAAAATCCGAAAATTTCTGCACCAAAATTACAGATGGAAATTGAAAATGAGGTGTCGCCCAAAGCTTTTAGAACACCATTATTTTTTCGGACGAAAGCAAATTCGGATCAGATGGACGAGCCAAGATATGGCGAATACCCAATTCTGAGCTTGAGCCACATTACATGATGGGCACAGTCAAACACAGTGATGGATCAGTACTCGTTTCGGGGTATATGGCTGCCTTTGGAGTGGGTAAACTTGTTTTTAAAGATGGTATAATGGATCGGTTTGTCTATTTACATATTTTACAAAATAACTTGCATATAAGTAATGCTAAACTTGGAATTGCCGAGTCACTTGTGTCCCAGCAAGACAACGATCCAAGCACACCTCACTTATTGGCAAAAAATGGTTCCTCTATAAAGTAAGAAACAACTTAAAACCCCACCCAAGTCGCCCGGTATAAATCCTATTAAGCATAGTCCACCTGGGGCACCAAATCAGAAACCACGACATAAGAGGTAAAGAAGACTTGAAAAAGGCCCTTTTAGAAGAGTTGGAGAAAGCATCACCAAGTGTTACCACGAACCTGGTGTCATCGATGAAAAACCATCTAAAAGTAGTCACAACAAATAAGGGCTTTCCAACTCAGCATTGAACATTGGGTAATTAAATGTTTAACCTACGAAGAAAATGTATTACCTTTTATTGACTTAGTTTTGCCTACATACTTTTTTGACACATTTTTGAGGATATTGTTTCTTGTTGTTATTTGAAGACGTTAAGTTTCTTTGTGTTTTTATAATGACTTTGTGTTGCTGTTTGTAACTACCAAAAATATTTGACCTAGATCTTTCTTTTATTATTCTGATTGACTCAGGATCACTTTCTGAGTCGATTTAGCGATGTGCGTTCGGCCATCTGTCTGTCCGTCCGTCCGTCCGTCCGTCTGTGTGTCCAACCTTTTAATCAAACTACAGCCGCAAGTATGAATATCTTTAGATGGAATTTAGTATATAAGCTTTTATCGGCCGCAGAATGAAGCTAATGAAATTCGGTCCATGTTCAGACCTAGTCCCAATACAAATGACCCCTATGAAATCTACATAAATTGCCATGAGATCCAAATTATCATATAGATCTCAGTCAAAATGGGTTTGTATTTGTTTATTATCTATAACATTAATAGGCTAGGTGATTTCTTGTGACTGATGTTTTGTTCTACCGTTTTATCCCGATTTTGACCAAACGTATATTATTTGAAAGGTATTTCTTTTTAGCTGTTCACCAGATATATATATTTCTAAATTTTTTTCTTTATTTTAAGTTAATTGTATTTAAAGTTGCTACAAGCATATACATAAAAATATACATATGCTATGTGTGTGTTTATTAAACTTGTTATTGTATTTTTAATAAAAATTAGTTTGTTTTTTGTGTTGATTTGTGAATTGGCTATAATTGATTAGCATGCTTTTAGGGTCTTTATTTAATGAGGGTCTTTATTTTCGAGGGCTGGAATCTGCTAGTATTCATTAATCAGTAGTCAAAAAATAATCCCTATAGGACAATTCTTAGTCGTAGGCCCCAAATAGAGCTACTTCCCGATCTTCACTTAAATCTATAAAAAAAAAAACAAAAATATTGCACTGATTTTTCCCAAATTGGGTTTGTATATATTTTTCAAAGTGACTTTACCAAATATGGTCAGGTTCTATCTATTTTTCGACCTAGTCCCCATATACATATAGCACCCGTTATGAACTTTTTCATATCTGCAGCCAAAAATATTAATAACAATGCCACTCAAATTTAGTTTAAGTTTATTTTTATATCAAATTAGTTTCGGTCTAGACCGACTATACTTGTTTTTTTTTCGAAATAAAATTTCCTATATTTTCTTTTAAAAATTTGATTTTCTTTCATCGCTGTACAGTGAATATATATTTGTTGATGTTATAATGTTGTTATGATGTTGTATACAAACTTAATTGACTGACTGCACCTTTGTTATGCTGGCCGTAATCAGTTTTGAAGCAGTTTTCTTAATATTCCAAAAAAAAAAAATATTATTTAATTTAATAAAGTTAATATTTACAGGAAAATCAAAATCAAAATTAAAGGAAAAAAATTGTACAATTCTATTTCATTTGTAAAATTTTTCTTAAGGCGGGCACCTGGTTTTTATATTGATGCTGATTCAAAAACGAAGTTTTCGCTTTCATCTTCCCATACATAAAAAGTGAGTGCAAATTGTGGTAAATATTTTCTTTGACTGCAAATCACAGCTAGTAACAATGATAATTTTTCATTATGGTAGGGTAAACTGCTTTTTGATTCTGAAATTCAATTGATATCTATATACGTATACGTAAAGGTAAATCCTTGTACCCATTTTGTAAGCAAAATGCTCGCCCGGAGGAGTGTGTAGTTTGGCATAGTTACAGTTCGTGTGGAGAAGAAGCGAAAAAATATAAAATTTATCTATAATATTCGTATGTGTTAAAAATATAATAAATTGAATAAAATAAAATATTTATAATAAATAATTTTATAATTATTAGCCAATTAAGAATTCATGGCCTGTGCGTTTATTATTGATAATTTCAAAAAAGAGTACATTCAGTAGCCCTGTGTTGAATTGTGAATAGCATAAAATTGATGAGCACATCTTTAGGCTCTTATAAAATTATTTATTAACATCCTTATTTATATTTCTTCTGTGTGCTCATCAAATATTTGTAATGAAATTTGATGCATTTTATTAAAAAGTCACAATTTAATGAATTTCATTTAAACATCCATAAATTTTTTTTACATACAGATTAAAAAATTATGGAAAGAAAAATTATATGAAAAAATAAAATTTCCCTAAATTTGCACTCGAAATTAGAGTGCTGGGCTCTACTAGTTTTCTTAACTACATTTGTTGTTTTCTGCACTAGATTTGATAATTTATGAAACCCGATTGATACTCTCTGAAAATCAATTCATTTTATCTGAAATACAATTGGAAAAGTTGTATCGCGATTTTACAATATCTTATGCCATGAGTTATAAGAAAACATCTTAGATTCAACTTTGCTTAGGTTATAATTGGATACACTGATAGAATTGAATAGTTTCATTAAAGTGAAATAAATATTCACTTGTCATTCGAAGAAATATTTATTTTAATCCTTTTCAAGAGTTATCAAAATTAATAATAGTTTTCTCAATCGGAGAACCAGCATACTGGCTGACAGCCACGAAGAACATTGCGAGAGAGCTTACAAATGCTGAATCCTCATTGGAACCCTCACCAGATCACACACCAGCTATTGCTACTATTTTCGGCCACCGAGAAATTGTGCCCCGAATGGTAATTTAGCGCCAACAAGTGTTATAGATTGGTTAAAGTATAAAAAGTTTCTCAATGCCCATTGTATGGATAAGTTACAATTAAGGACACAGATTATATTGATCTGGCTATTGTTAACTTTGAACAAAACCTTACAACATCTTCACAACTTGCTGCGAAACTTGTTCGGTAGGTGTCGAGCGGCTACTAAATTAAAAAAGAGGAATTCGAAGAGTGTGGCAACTGTAAAGATTTCCTCCACTTAAACAACTATTGAAAGCACGTACATCAAATTTAAGAAAGTTGCTTGAAACCCAGAGACATGATAAATTAAACAGATATCTCGAAAACTTAGATCCGACTTCAAGAACTTATTACTCGTTATGGCGAGCTATAAAAAATCTAAAAAGAACCGTTCTACATAAACCACCATTAAGAATGCAAAATGGAGGCAAGGCTAGAAATGATATAGAAAAAGATAATCATTTGAAAAAAGTTTTTACTCCGAGTAAATGAGTTACCACCAGTAATAAACCAGCACATTACAGTGTCGCTTCGATATGAGATCAGAGAGGTAGAAAAGGCCATTTTGATCTTAGCCATACCAAAAAAATTACACATGTATTCTAAGGACCTTAGACGGTGACCCCAAAGTCTGAAAATTGTGTATTTTTTAAATGATATTTGAATACGATTAATTCGTACGTCATTGAACCGAAAACATTATAATTTCGATATAATTACAGTTTCATATTTTTATTAAATTAAAAAAATTCATATTATTAAATCAACAATTAATTAAACTATAAATAAAAAGACTTAGAAGAACATTAATTCTAAATATCTCAATTAATGTTTTTTATGAAACAAAAACGTTTTTTATAAAAGGAACGATTATCCTTTCCTTTTTTAGTACAAACTAAAAAAGTAGTAATCGATTTTCTGTGATTTATATTTAAAAATTTACAACAAACACAAAACCAAAGCTACAGTTATTTATGTAAAAAATAAAAACACAACTCACTGACTTGCTTTGAGCGGAGTAAATTACTTGCTAATTTTAAACATTGACGTCCATTGGGATATATAAGGCCCATGTATTTTTTCCTTGGAGGAATTTAAAAAATATTTTTGACGACACTTTTGTTTAGAAATGGTGGATCGCTAAGTACGAATCCACAAAAAAAAAAAAATTTTTCCAGCAGTTTAGGTTTGGTCGTGAAAGGGATAAAGCTATACTAATCCTTGACTATTATCCCTCAGAATGGAAAGTTTTGCTCGTTACCATGGTACCCAAGCCAGGTAAAGATTACACAAAGGTCGATTCGTACAGGCCAAGCATTTTGTTGTCAAATCTGTCAAAATTGTTCGAGAAAATACTAGTAAATAAACAGACTTACAACATCAGTAGATCAAAATAACGTCATCCCAGCAGATCAATTCGGATTTAGGCGAAGACACAGCACCATTGAGCAAGTCCATAGGTTAGTAAGCGCTATAAGAAAAGCATTTTGAAAAAAAAAAAATCATGTGAGTCCGATCAAAGGGGAGATGTGTAAACATCTAGTAATTAAAGATTTTTTTATGGAACTTTTTTAAAATCAAACAGAAAGCGTCATCTGTGTATCACTTATAGCAAACAACTTCAGGCGCTCTGCTAATATAAAAATATTTATCATTATTTATTATTTCAACGGTAAATTTTTAATTTTTTGTTTTATATTTTTCAATTTTCATTTTTCGTTTTTCGTTTTTAATTTTTAATTTTTTAATTTCTCATTTTTATCATTAATTTTTCATTTTTCAATTTTCGTTCTTCGTTTTTCATTTTTCGTTTTCAATTTTTTATTTTTCTTTTTTCATCTTTCTTTTTCGTTTTTCATTTTTTATTTTTTATTTTTCATTTTCCATTTTTATTTTGAATTTTTTATTTTTAATTTTTTATTTTTAACTTTTTATTTTGAATTTTTTATTTTTCATTTTTAATTTTTTATTTTCATTTTTCTTTTTTAATTTCTTAATTTTCATTTTTCATTTAATTTTCATTTTTCATTTTTCGTTTTTCATTATTCATTTTATATTTTTCATTATTCGTTTTTAATTTTTATTTTCATTTTTTATTTTTATTTATAATTTTTCATTTTTTTATTTTTCATTTTTCATTTTTCGTTTTTCATTTTTATTTTATATTTTTCATGTTTTATTTTTCATGTTTTATTTTTAATTATTATTTTTAATTTTTTTTTTTCAAGGTTTATTTTTTATATTTCATTTTTCATTTTTTATTTTTTATTTTTCATGTTTTATTTTTCATTTTTATTTTTCATTTTTTATTTTTTGATTTTTCATTTTTTAATTTTAATTTTTCATTTTCAAACAGGTTATTACATATTATAATTTTTTTTTTTTGTGATTGTATTGTGAAACAGAAACTTAGCAACCTGCGCGTGTAGATGTTTGCACATCAAAAACTTTTGCTCTGCTCTCTTTATTGACGTTTCGCAAGCTTTCGATGAGGTTTGGTACGAGGGTCTACTCTACAAAATTAAAACGCTGCTGCCCCCAAACGTTCATAAACTAATGG
The DNA here is from genome assembly GCA_963682025.1 of Cordilura impudica. Classification (NCBI taxonomy): domain Eukaryota; kingdom Metazoa; phylum Arthropoda; class Insecta; order Diptera; family Scathophagidae; genus Cordilura; species Cordilura impudica. Next base: position 67,783,794 of record OY821519.1, on the reverse strand, counting down.
AAAGCTATATAATTAACAGGAAATTCTCAATAAAAAAGAGCAACTTTACAAGCCTCCCTTAGGATATAACAGCTGGTGTTACACAGGACAGTATTCTGGATCCGCTCCTATACATTCATTATACAGCGGATATGCCAACTAATGAAAATACAATTACTTCAACCTTTGCAGATGACACGGCAATTTTGAGTATTCATGAGGACCACTCAACAGCATCTACACTTTTACAGCGACACGTTTTTCAATTTGAGTACTGGTTACAGAGGTTGCATATAAGAATAAATGAACAAAAATGCATCCACTTTACTTTTACGCTCAGAGGAGAAATATGCCCTCAAATTCGAATAAAAAAATCAGCAAATACCGCAACATTCCGATGTAAAATATTTTGGAATTCATCTTGACCGCCGCACATTGACTGAAAAATGTTTTTCATTGGCCAAAATTTTGTAACTTTTGAACCGATCAAAATATTTTGTTAATCCTTTTTAGTGGGTAGATATTTAGTGGAGCTTGAGTCTGTTCTAATTTCATTAAAGTTGATAGAGTACTTTTTAAGAAAATCTAGGTCAAAGTTTAACTTTTAACGAGAAATATGGGTTTTTTTTATTTTTTTTGTATATTAAAAAAAAGTCATATTTGGATTTTAATAATAATTACAAGCATTTTTTGTAATAGTGGGATTTTTTTTGAAATTTTTACTCTCAAAAAAATGTTTACAACAAAAAAATAGTAAAATCAACGGAAATTTTGCTATTACTACTGAAAAATTAAAAATTTTTTGCTGTCAAATTTGCAAATTTGATTACACTCAAAGAATATTTCCACTTATAAAAACGTTAATTAAATTATCTAATAGTCTTGCTATTACCTCAGGAAAATTTATAATTTTTTGGTGTAAAATTTTTTAATTTTTGCAAAATAAATCTGCTGAACATTAGCGCAATAATCCTGATTTTGACATGAAAATAAGGATTTTTATTTTTTGAATCTTACTTTATTATTAAAACATTTCATATATATGTGGGTAAAAAACCTTTAAAAAAAACTGCAATAGATTTTAGTAGCATTTGTAACAATGGGAGGTTCTGTTTATTATTGTTTTTTTACTAATACTGTTTTTCCTACTTATAATTATTATTCATGCAATTAAAATTATTATTCATTTGATTCAAATATTGATTGCAAATATTCTATAAAGTAGCATTAGTGCATTACTACCTAAAATGATATATAAATAAAAAACCCACTAAAAAAGTGAATTACCTGAGTGTGTTTTCTTTGCAACTTGCATTAGTGCATCGTTTGGTAAAATAAAAAGATATAAAAAGGTATGATAATAAAAAAAAAAACCCAGACTACAAATGAATTACATTCTGTGTGTATTGACTTTCTTACTTACAAATATATTTTGGTGTATTTTGTAAGCAGATATCATTACTGGTAATAGAACAAATAATGACTATTATAAGCTGTAAAATACCTAAAGCACAAATTTTGCACATCAATATATATTTATAGGGCTGTTTAAATTACCGTAATTTGAAACTTTTTGAGTAATTTTATTAAAATGAAAAAAGTGTTCTACCCGCGGATCGCCATGGGTAAAAAGTACACATAGGGTCAAAGTGGACACTTTCACCTTTTTCTGGGTGGTATACGTTTCTTGTGCCCTTTTGTTCCCTAGAAGTTCTATTCCACTAAAGTTGAAATTTGACACAGATAATAAATATTTCAAAACACCCTAATATTAAACGCTAGGGTTGTTATCACTTTCAACAACTAAAGACTGCAATCCTGCCAACCGTTTAAAGAAGACAGCTGGTCATTATCGACGATAACTTGCGAGTAGCAACCATTTACTTTTGATAGAAAACCAAAAAAATCACTTTTTTCTGAAATTAAAAAAATAGTTGAGTTTGACAGTAACAAACGCCCACAATTTAATCCAATTTTTTGGCTACATTAATTTGGATATATTAGCTACAAAATGGAGTTAAAATTTTAAAATTCGGTGACAAAGAAAAATTGGACTTTTGGCCAATGAATTCAAAATTTCAGCCACAGTGCGCCGCCTTACTTGGAAAAAAACACTGGAATCAAAATTAACACAAACAATACTAAAATTAATTCAACTTACGTGGCAAACTGGAAGAAACACAAAGCTAAATCTTGATTGCAGGTTATCGATATATAATTCAATCATGAAACCCATTTGGTGGTACGTTATACAGTTATGGGCAACCCCTTCAGCTTCTAATATAGAGAAAATTCAAAGATGCCAAAAATAAGATCCTAGAGTTGATTACCCGCGCCCCGTGGTATGTAAGAAACTCACAATTGCATAGAGAATTAAACGTACCCCTAGTTAGATTCGAAATTATGAAAAACTGTTCAAGCTACTTGAAAAAACTAGAAACTCACCCGACTCTCTTAGCACGTGACCTTCTCAACAATCGCATCCACCTTTGCCTAAGAAGGAGAGAGACTGGAGATCTTGTAATAAATGCTTGAGATTATCTAAGCCAATAAATATTAATTTAATTCGAATTTATGTAGAAACATGAAATTTTTCTGGCACTGGCCGGATTTAACAAGTTAAGCATTAGTTCTAAGATTTGAACAATTATTGTTAGTTCACTATGTGAAGATCCAATAAATAAATGCATGAGAAAAAAAATTAAAAAATTAATAAAAATTAATGACTTTACTTAACGTATTGTTTTCGAAGATGCTTCTGCATTTCAGCTATTTGAGGGTAAACTATATGAAATACTTTTTATAGCCTATACCACTATGTGGTCAGGGCATAATGAGTTTGTGCTGATGTTTGTAACTAACAAAAATATTTGACCTAGATCCATCTTTTATTATACCAATCGATTAAGGTTCGGTTTCTGAGTCGATTTAGAGATGTCTGTCCATCAGTAGGAGTGTGTATTCATATAAACTTTGTAATCAAACTGCAAGTCGTAACTATAAATATGTTTTGATAGAATTTGGTATATAAGCTTCTGTGGGCCATGCAATGAACGATATTGACGGCCATATAAAGAACGCTATTGAAATTGGTGAATATCGGTGCATCTTCGGACTAAGTCCCCATACAAATGGCCCTTATGAGATCGACTTATATCAAGGACCACATATAGTAGAGGCTGTGCAAACTGAAATTGGATCCATGAAAACTGAAATGCAAGAGGGAAAAATGGCTATAATCATGCTGCTGAAAACTGGAACCAAGATCTGCGTTGCTGGGGCCAAGTCTCTCTCTTTTATATATTTTCAATGGTTTTTGTACCCAATTTACGATAAAAATGTTACGATAATTGAAACTTATTTAAATTGTAAAACAAATTTATAAATTATATTAATTAATATATGTAATGTTACCAATTTATTTGTTTTATTTACCAAAATGTAGTCCATGGGCATGGTACCATCGGCATATGAAAAAAAAAATGTACTATTTTTTTATTATTATTATTTCTTTTATTTATTTTTTTTAATTTATTTAAATAAAAAAAAAAATATTCAAAAATATTCATGTGTTATTACCAGTTTATTTGTATTTTTCTCATTTAATTTTTATCGTGAAATTTTTTTCACTCATTATAATATAAATGGTAAAATTAAATATGTGGACTTTTAATTTATAATAAAGGATGTGTAATACGTAAGTTAAGAGAATATTTGTATCTATTTAAATATTGTTATACATTAATTTAATTATTATTAAAAATAAATAAAAAATAATAATTTTTCAACATGTCTATAGAAAAAAAAGCGATTTTTTCCTGAGGTTAACATATTCTGAGTATTACAGTATCGAGGGTATAAAATTTTAGTTAGGCATGTTATATACCTTCGGAAAGTTTAGTTTGTCTAGTTTCTCAGTATAAGTTTTATTTGTAAGGTTTTAGACACAAATAGGAAAAAATTCAAAATAGTGCATTTGTGAAAAATTGAAAAACCGTTGTCTTGAGTTACAAAATATTTATTTTGATAGATATCCCACTCCCATCCCACTAAGCGACCAAAAAGCTCTTAAAGGAAAAATCCTAAGCTTTCTTATGAAAAAAAAAGGCCCTTTTTGGAAAAAAATGCTTAATTTAGCAAAAAAAGTCTACAAATTTTTTTTTTTTTTTTAAGTATTTTTTTCCGAAATACTGAAGAAATAGCTATCTAAACTATTTGGGAGAAAATTTTCTAAGAACAACAGGTAATAAGTTATAAGGATGGGAAAAAACACCTGTTTGGCCAAAATGTCAAATTTTGATCCCCTCTAACTCAGAGAGATCTGGACCGATCTTCTTGAAAAATTGTGTCTGAACTACTATCCAATAGGACTAACCTTGGTGCAAATTTCATCCCGATCGGAAGACATCGGTTTCAAAAGTTGGTGCACTTGACATGAAATCCCCCATATATATACAATTAAAATCAAGGATCCTCCGCATTATCATCACCTTCATAAATATAATCAGCATCTTCATAATTATCGTCATCAATATCTTCATTAATCTCTTCTTCATCAGAAATCTTGGGCAAAATTAATAAATCTAGTGCTACCTGTGTTATATTATATATTTTTTTGGCATAAGTTTTGATTTTAGTGGTAATTAAAGGATCCGAACTAAGAAGCAACCTATTGAGTATATCTTCATTTGACTTCTCCCGACAGCATTTACGCGAATAGTGTTCTCTGTAATTTTTAAAATCTTTATTTCTAGCTTCTTGAGCTTCCTCAGATAGTTGAACTATTGGCAACAAGGCGTATCTTACTATTTCTGCATCAACTTTTGTGATTTTGGCAGAAACATCTACATTTTGAAAAAACCGTTTGGCAGTGTTGCCTTCATTAGAGTTTCCAAAACCTGTCTTTGGTTTACGTTTTTTTATTTGGGTACATACATACATTAGAGTGGACTGAAAAACCATTTGGCCAAACTTTATATAGAACATATATAAACGTTGTCGTATCTTGCTCATTTTTTAAATGTTATGTATCAGAGTTTAGACAAGGACATCTTTTTAAATTGAAAACTTTATTTGCAATCTGTCTTAACACTTTTAGTTTCCAGCAATTTTTTTATATTGTTCTAAAACTTTTTTTACGAGAACATTTTGTAATTTCAGAGCTTCGATTTTTCGCTCCGCTATAATGTGCATGATCATTAAAATTATTTATTGTAATACTAGGTTACACATCTAGAGCAGCAACAATAACAATCACAGCTACGAAAATAAACACAAAACAAAAACTAAAAAAAAATTTTTTCTGTTGTGTTTTCAAGCATTTTTTTTTTTTAATTTTATACTGGGGACTTTTAATAAAAACTTGAATATTACATTCGTTGGCAAGTATTGGTATCAAGAATTACGTTGAAACTCAATCTCTTTTTAAAAAATACCCTCTTTTTAGGACAATTTTCAAAAAATTATTAAAAATATTTCTAAAACATTTATCTAAAATTTTTTTTTGAATAATACAGTCAAATACCTGAAGTTGATGCATACATTTGAAAAAAGTTAGAATTTAAAAAAAAAATGAAAAAAAATTAAACTTGAAGTATCTCGTTTTTCACTTTTTACCACTTCGAGCAAAATTAAAAAAAAATTGTTGAACTTTGACAGAGTATAGCAAGAAAAGTAAATAACTTAGAAAAATAATTTTGACAGTAGGTGATGACCCATTTCATACTCTGTTACCCGGTATAAAAATTTATTACAAAATTTTCATTTCAATTTTTGAATTAATCCTCACTTTTGACCCTTTTCAACCCAATGTGCGTCGGGTAAAATTGTAAACATTAGGGTGCGTTGTTAAATGTGACCAACATAGCCGTTTTTTAGAATTTAAAAAGAATAAAAAACTTAAAATTAAATATAATATTTAAATTTTACATCAAAAAAATTATTTAAACGGAAAAACTTTATGAATATTTCCGTAAGTATTGCCCTAATTAAAAAATAGTGTAAATATATATTGCAGGTAATTTCGCTGTGTATTTTCATATTTAACCACATCGGACTAACCATTCCTGAGTTATGCTAAAATATGTGGTGAAGCCTCCTTCATTTTTTCAATAGCGATAAATCGCGAGAACCAGTGTCAATCCACAAAAAGTGAATTATGGACTTAGGTCTTCATCAGCATTAGTGTTGCCCTGTGTTATTATTTAAATCTCGTAACAGAGAGGAGAGAAAATTTAATAGAAACACTCAGCACTGGACGGATCCATGGATCTCGGTTTATAAACATTTCATTTGTTCCTGGATCTATCAACTTTGGTTGATAGCCAACTTTTCCCTCTTGATAAGTGGATACAATTTCGTTTTGTACATTCTCTATTATATATGGTCCTTGCTTATATTCCCATAAGATCCATATCATATATATGTAGATCGAATTTGCTTTATGCGCTTTAATTACATCCACACCACTGTGCAGAGGGCATGTATCATTTTGTCACATCCGTTTATAAACCGTAATAATATATAAAAACAGAAGGAAATATAGTGTAAGCAATATGATGGAATTTTAACAAAATTTTTTTTTGACCAAAAAATTTTATCATACAATTAAAAACTCGTTATTAATTTTAATATTTGCATGTTTTATATATTTAACAAAGAAGAAATATTAACAAAACTTCAGGAAAAGATAACAACTCATTAAAAGTATTCATTTTTATGCTGTTGACAATACAATAAAAATCTGTACTAAACAATAACACTGAGGAATAATATTATATGAGAGGGCTGGTTGATTCTTATACAGAACGATTGTATTCAGCTATTATAGGAAAACCCCCAAAGCGTTTGACCTACATATGTGGGTATAGGCAAATTTTATGACCGTTTAAATATTTCATTTTATTGCGATTTTTCTCTGATATCAGTGGTTTCCTCACAAGATGATAACCACCAAGATCAGCCTAAATTGCTAGTCGGCAAACAATTCGCGCATATAGTTTTACTTTCTAATTGTTAATGACCTGCCTTTGACTCTTTTTATGGGGTCTGGGCCGCAAAATTAAGTTATGGATCTATTTATTATGAACAGCTCCAAAATCATCTATTAACTCCTCCTACTTTATTTTCGTCTTTATTTTATAATAATTGGAAGAAAACTTCAAAATCTATAAATATTTAATATAGCTAGTTAAGATCTTTTACATTTTTTTCACACCTTTTTCTATTGTTATTGCTTTATTGAACTCTGGGCAAAAGGTTTAAAAATTTCTACTGTTTGTTTTTTCGTTTATCTGTTTTGTTTTTAATTGTATTTTTGTGTAACAAATTTGTTATATTTCAATAGAGAACACACCAAAGAATGATTTCGAAAAAAACTACATAATTTAAGGACTAAACGCGAAATTATTCATCAGTATGGTGCAACAAAGCCTGGGATGGGTTAATTTGGGGTAAAATATCTTCCAGAAAAAAATAAAAAAATTGGACACAAAGAAAGATTTTATTAAAAAAGGCATTATGTTTCTTGTGACTATAAAAAAAATATATATATCAAAAATATATTAATATAAAAATATAAATAAAACTAAAAAAATTTAAACTAAATAATCTAATCCATAAAAACCAAGTTTTTATTAAAACTCTTTGTTTCCTTATGCGTATGAGTTTTGACTATCCCCGTGACTGTGCGTGACTGTGTATGACCATCTTAAAATTAATCTTTGGCCACAACAAGTCTATGACAGTTAATCATATAACAGTTAATCATATTTTCCCCATATAAACACGGTTGAAATTTTTAATCGCGTTGAGGCACGACTAAATGTTTTTTTGATGGGCCCAAAACTTTGTATTCTCAGTTTTTTTGCTATTCGCATATTTCGAGGGGGTGAGACCGAGAGTTTGAACACCTTTTTCCCTCCATATGATGAAGGGCCACCTTAGTGACTATGCGTGGCTGTGCGTGACTATGTCGAAGTTGATCTTTCTTTACAGCAAGTATATCGACCTAGTTAAGATTGACTGAATGAGGGGAAATCCATTTTAAATCTCTCCGTGATTGCACGTGACCATGCGTGACTGTGCGTGACTAAGTCAAAGTTAATATTTTTTCACAGCAAGTGTATGTACCAAGCTTCAGATCGATAGGATGAGGGGCAATGACATTTAGATCACTCCGTGAATGTGCGTGACTATGCCTGACTGTGCCTGACTCCTTCAAAATTAATCTGTAGCCACAACAAGACTATTGGCCAAGTTTCAGATCATTTGAATAAGTGGGAATGGGGTTGCCCCACGAAAGACAGAGAGATTGAGTTAAAAAAGAGTTTAAAAAAAATATGACATGGTAGGGCTTCGTATCCATCATGCAATCGTTTTCCCTTGAAAGGTTCTGGGCTATTTCTTCTTATTAAAAAAAATGGAAGACCACTCAACACAAAGCAAGAACCCTGTTCCCAGGTCATCTAAAAAAATTTTTTTTATTTAATATTTATATTAATTATTTTAAATACAGGCCACCTTAATTTATTTAGTTTAATTATTGATTTATTAAAATGACACTTACCTCCACAGAGTTATCAATCAACGTTAAATTCAATCTGTAAAATAAATAAGCAAAAATAGACTGTCACAATTGATTTGTGAGATTAAATTAAAAAAAAAAAAAAAAACATATAAATTATTATGCAGTAAAATACTTTTCCTACAATATTTATGTAAAAAATATTTTTTATAAATAAAATGAAAACCGTTACTACTTTATATGTATGTATTTTATAAAAATATATAAAATGACAGTTATGGTGATTTATACATAAAACAACGTTAAAAAATAAATGAAAAGAATAAATTGAAAATAAATAAGAAACTGACAACAAAATGAAATAAATCAAAAACAAATCATTCATAATTTATTTTACATTGTATGATAAATAACCATCATTATTATTATTGTTATTATTACTGCTATCACTTGCAATAATATTTATAGTCAATGATTAAAAATAACATTTGTGTAAAAGCGAAATAAAAAAAAAAAAAAAAAAAAAAAAAAACAGAAAACTTCGAACATCAGAAAAACAAATTACTGAAAATGTATGACGAAACTTCAATGCAGAGCAGCAATAACTGACAATTGCACTACACTAGTTATTAAAATCAAATTATCTTTAGGAAAAAGCTGTTTCAAAGGACAAAGTTGTTTTTAGCTGCTCTTGCTTACTCTTGTTTAGAATGGAGTTAAAATATGGTCTGTAAGAAACAGGATATCGATAGTGGAAGAAGATAAATAAGGGCTTAACGACTAAAATGGTAGCATTGGTCTTTAAAAAATTATCTAATATCTGAATTTAGCTACACTAAGTTTAATTGACAGCCTAGAAATAATAGATTAATGCTATTAAGCCATTTTTCATTTACATTTGCAACCTATTACTCATTTATAAATTATTCTGTATTAAGAATTAGTGGCTGTCATTTTTTTTTTTGATAAAAGTGCCAAAATCAAGTGTTTCTAATTACCTCTGATTTGTCTTCAGTATCCTATGGGAAGAATCCTAGGTACTGGTCATCCTATGGCCTGTCATGGCAATAACATTTTCGAGGAAAATATTCCCTCATGACCTTCTACAGAACTTATGAGATATGTCATCAATGGCAAATTTACCCAGCCTATAATATCACCATTTAAAAGTCACATGAACTGGGATCATTTCTTATAAATGTAGACACACTCAGTAGTGCAGTAGCGTTTCTGATTTAAATTTTAAATTCGTAACGCTCTCTCAGACATCTTGGAACTTTAAATAGGCAATGAAAATAATCGATTTTCATCAAGAAATGAAAATCGAATATCACATCCTACGCACAGTGGGATATGTCAACAATATAACTAATAACAATAGTGTCTTCTAACGTGATAATCTGAAATGGCAGAAACGTATGTAACAATTATAAAGGACGACATGAGCCTGTTAAATGTTGTATTTTCGGATACCCTATTTCAGTACAGAGTGCAAAAAACAAAAAAAAAATAAAAAATTCACATAATATCTAAAATTTTCTTTCCTCATTTTATATAGAAAAAATGTATCGAAATTTTGAATACAAGAAACAATTTTTTTTTTTATAGATGGTTAAATTTTTATTTTAATGTTTTTACCGATTTAAATACATATTTTTAATAACATTGTCTACTTTTAGATTAAAATTTATAAAAGTAGAATCTATAGTTTTGAAAAGACGTGGTGGTTTCTCTATTCCCTAGCATTCCCAATAACTTAGCATAAAGGACTACTAAAGAACAATGTGATATGTTGAAACATTATAAACAGATTCCAAAAAACTTTTTTTTGGAAATAATAACCCTCTGTTATAGGCACTTTAAATTGATGCCAAAAGAAGTAAATGAACTTTAGTAATATAAACTGTGCCAATTTCATTTCATAGAATGTAAAAGACTTTTAATAAAAATGCAATCACTTAAGTTCTACAATTATACTGTGGAACAAATTCAGGTTAGCAAAAGTTAGGTCGATTCTGAGAGTGAGGGGTGATAATAGAAGCTAAATTAGAAGACCCGTATCGCGGCGTTTGTTTATGTTAGTTCGAATTTTTTTTTTAACCGACCTTCGAACTTTGAAGTCAAATGCCGATTTTCAGCATATTGTTTATATGGTTTTTTGGCTATAACTCGTCGACTAATTGATATTTTTTCAATCTGTAAAAGCCAAATTATTGCTAGAGACCTGTGCAACAACCAAAATTTTGTAAAAAATTGATTCAGAAAATTTTTGTGGTGCTTATGAAGCAAAATGTTGGAAAAATTATTTTTTCATGCTTTTTGAAAATATTTTCCACAAAACTAAGTCTTTTTTGCTTTCTGTTTGATCTCGGTTTCTTCAATAAACTTCGTTTGAAAAGAAAATGGTCTTAATCGATTATTTGCGTTAAAAATCCCAAAACCATTAAATAAACAGCGATTTAGGTAGAAGTAATTAAAAGGGGAAGTTCCAAGAATTAGGAATTAGTAAAACAACTTTTTTGTTTCCAACCACCGCACACGTAGCGATTTTTTTTTATTTCGTACAAGCGAATTAATTTCAAAAATTAAGATTCAGTTAAGACTCGAAACTCTGCCGAAGCGGATGTCTGATGATGATGACGATGACCAAGATATTAGAGAGAGCAGTGCTGTTGATCCACAGCCGCCTGCTAAATGGCAACTGGCCAAATCATTAATTTAATTTATTTAATTTTTTACTTAAAACTTTTCTGAACTAACATTTCAAAAATATATTTTTTTCCATATTTTTATAATTTCTTTTTCAAGTTTTGTATTACGATTGTTTTCTTTTCAAATGAAATGAAGGAAAAACTGTGATATTATTTTAAGTTGTGTGTTTAATTTAATTTTAGTATATGTTAAATGTTTTATGTTTTTTGTTTTATGTAAGCAATTTATAATTTAATGTGAAAAAATTAATTGGAAATTACAAACCCCTGAAGATGTCAACAAGAAATTGACGAAACGTTGGGAGAAATATGTAATAAAATGTTTTTTATTTACATTAATATAATAGGCCCAATTAGCTTAACCAAAATCATATATAATTTAAATAACTTGGCCAAAAAAATAACAAACAAACTTATTGAAATTTATTGAAGAAACTGAGAAGCATATTGTAGATCAAACAGAAAGCAAAAAAGACTTAGGTTTGTGGAAAATATTTTCAAAAAGCAAGAAAAAAAATAATTTTTCCAACATTTTGCTTTATAAGCACCACAAAAATTTTCTAACTCAATTTTTTAAAAAATTTTAATTGATGCACAGGTCTATAGCAATAACTTGGCTTTTACAGATTGAAAAATATCAATTAGTCGACGAGTTATAGCCAAAAAACCATATAAACAATATGCTGAAAATCGGCATTTGACTGCCGATTAAAAAAAAAAATTCGAACTAACATAAACAAACGATACGGGTCTTCTAATTTAGCCTCTATTTTCACCCCTCACTCTCAGTATCGACTTAACTTTTGCTAACCTGAATTTGTTCCACAGTGTTATTTTATAATTATTTATAACTAGTGACCTTTAAAACAATACGCAACATTCAACATGCCTGTGTTTGGAGATGAAACTGCAACTGATGAGGCACATAAGTTTCAACCGCCAGCAGAACCAGTTCAACCAACAACATCATCTGAAATTTTTCTAAAAATTTCATCAGTTAAAATGCCAAAACTTCCTGAATTTTAGAAGGATGAACCTTAAATTTGGTTTCTTCAAGCTGAAGCAAGTTTACGAAGTTGTGGTAAATGGCAAGATACAATCAACTATTTGAAAATGAATTTATATCAATCGGTATTGCTTTTGGTTAAAGACATTGCTATTTAACGAATATTCAGAACTTATATATCCGACGGGCTTCCAAGGTTATTTCAAGATATAAATAAAAGATTATTTTTTCATTTTTTCTCCAACGTTTCGTTGGGATTTGCCAACTTCTTCTTTTTAACATTTCTCATATTTTTTTTTATATAAACATTAGGGTTCAAAACATAAATTATTAAAAATATAAACGTAAAAATAAATAATAAAAACTAAGCATCACAGATGAACATTGTTGTGTTTCCACCAGCTTCTGGAAAATATTAAACACATAAAAAACGCATAATGGATGCACTTGCTGAATCTGCTGAACAAAGATTAAAGTGTTTATTCAGTGGTATTGAAATTGGAGATCTTAAGCTCTCCCACTACTTACATCGAATGAAGTTCCTCTCTGGGAGCAAAGTTAGTACCGATGTTATTAAAACTTCATTTTTGTAGCATTTAGCAGACAATGTAAAAAGTATTTTGGCCATATGTGAGGCAAACGTTACTGAAAAATTATTAATTCAAGCTGATAAAATTGTCGGGACGTTTTAATTTCGATATCTATGTTTGATACCAAAACAATTATATGTACGCTAATAATATATCTGTGGTGGCAAGCGAAAACCGCATAACTCGACTTAAAAACGATTTGAGTTATGTATGCTATCATATTCTACTAACCACGCTTTACATTTACTTGAAATCCCTATTTCCCTAACAGTGTTTATTAAAAAGTTATTAATGACAACATACTGACCTAAGCCGTAATGAAGCCTCATTACATTTATTTTAAAAGTTATCTTTCTCGAAAACATGATTTTCGACTCAGGCAGTTAATGCTTTTCCTTTTTAAATTTTTAATAATTTTAAAATAAAGTATCATTTCACTGTATACACGATAACAGATACTTTAAATATGAAGAACAAACATATGAACCAAATATGTAGATGACGGTTTTGCTATTCTGAAGAAGGATTTTATAAACGATACAATAAGAATTCTGTGGATTAACCGCGTATGTCCATTTTTGTCAGTTTTGAGTTAATGATGGCAAATATATTAATTTTTAACGCCCTTTACATGTGTTTAATTTTAAAAAAAATATTGACCATTTCTGAGTTTTTTCTTTAAATAACGACGTAACTTAAAAGTTTATTAAATTAATTTGCAGCACTAACGACGTATGTCAACCTACGTTTGATCGCTGATAAATTATTTTCTCAGAAAACGACCCATAGCAACATACGTTGTTACTAATGAAAAAAATGCAAAATAATTATGGATTATTTTTCAGTTTATAACCACTTATAAAAACTTGTGTGTTTATTTCTGTTATTTGTTGTCACTATTATTCTTGATACGTTGTTATATTTTCATCCTAAGTCCCGTTTACTTTCTGTTGTCGAAAAAAAAAATCAATTTTTCAAGCAACAACAACTTATGTCTAAATGTGTAGTTGTACTGGACGTTTTCTTTTTCACACACTTTAAGTGTAATTTACATATTGTTTATTTCGTCCTTTTCTAGGATCTATTACTCTTAAGATTTTCGACTCAAAAATGTTTAAAAAGTATTTATTGCCCATATCTAAAGGACTGTTAAATAAAAAGTCCTAAAAACTTTACATCGAGCCTATAATTTCAAATATAACGTTTTTTGGCTCCCCTGAACATTTTGATTTTATGATATACGCGGTTATTCTAGAAAACCACAGAATTATCAATTCATTCAATCGACAAGTACAATTTACAGTGAGAGTAGAACAGGATAATAGTCTAGCATATGTAGATTCTATTATAATAAGAAAACTTGTATTAAAAACAAACAAAATCTGGATGAATAATCAATTTGTACTCAAAACAACCTGAGCGAATTCTCATAACACAAGCGACACCGAATTCCATGATGCCAGCATAGAGAATATAACAAAAATATTTACAAAAATCGAATTCCTTCTTTAAATATCATTTATAATCTACCATGTCACCTTTTCACTCAACGACTACATTCTATAAACTGTACTGACATGGGTGAAGACAGAATTTTGAAACTAACTAATAATTATGATCTCAGATGTCAATTGTCTCAATAAGAACGTATCAACGAATTGACACTTAACACGTAGCCTTAAGTTTTATCTTATATATATATATATATATATATATATATATATATATATATTTTACTTTTTGCCTAAATTAAAAAAGTTATATTAATTATATATTTTGGGTAATAATTTCTAAGTAGAAAAGGAAACTAAAGTTTTTTGTATTGCTACTCTGTAAATATATTCTTATGTTGTGTAAATCTATACTAATATAATAAAGAGGTAATGTGTGTTTGTTTCTTTGTAGGAGTTAATCTCCGTAACTACTAATCTGATTTTAATATGGTTGGTCCTAATATTTCTAATGGTCGTTAAGGATGGACATAGACTATGAACGTTTGTGATATTTTTTGTGGGCGTGATACGCCCTATATAAAGTGAACATTTAATATCATAGTAGCAGATTCCAGCACTCGAAACTCGAGTGAAATTTCTAGGCAACTTCATTTCTCAACTCAGCCAATTCAGAAAACGATACTTTTTGGTTTATTATTATTGTGAATGAAGATAACAAACTCATTAACAAACACATTAACAAATTTAATAAACACACACATAGCATATGTATAATTTTATGCATGTGTTAGTAGCAACTATAAATGCAATTTACTCAAAATAAAGGAAAAAATTTAAAAATCTGTAAATCTGGTGAATAGCAAAAAATAAATACCTTTCAAATATTTAATATATGTTTGGTCAAACTCGGGATAAAACGGTAGAAGAAAACATCGGTAACAGAAAATCACTTAGGCTATTAATATTATAGCTATTATTACGGTAACTAGCTATGCCAAAAATGGGCGCGATCGCAAAAGTGATACCTCCCATACAAAGTGATAATTCAATATTATATATTTCGAGTACTATGTCAGCTTTGCAAATTTGTCTGAGGACATTTCTTATTAATATGATTTGTCGGACAAACAATGGGCGTGGCACCCCCCAAACAAAGTAAATATAAAATGTAATATATCTGCAGTACTGTAATAGTTAGAGCATTGGAACTTTTCGTGAGCCCACAATTTAGTCGTGTGATTAGTCGAACAAAAAAGAAGCGTGATCGAAGCAATGGGTGTAGCACCGCAAATACAAAGTAAATACATATGTACATATATAATGTACCATAAAAGAGAACGTCCGGACACACGATTCCACGAGATATTAATGTGGGAAGTTCGATAAATATTGGGCGGGATTATATTAGCGGACGTTGCACCTCCTATACAAAAAAATTAAGTCCAATGAAAGCGACAGTTTTGAGACTTTTGAAAAGTACATTTATTATAATTGTTAATTATCTATGTGAGTAGTTGCAAAAAATATTGGCAGAATCGCCAAATTCAAAAACCGCCAAAATCAAAAATTGCTAAAGCCGAAAAGTGCGAAAAATAAAAATAGGCAAAAATGAAAATTTTTAAAGTCAGAAGTGAGCGAAATTCAAAATCGCTAATATGAAAAATTGGAAAAATTAAAAATGGCCAAAATCAAAAATCGGCAAAACCGAAAACACGAAAAATAAAAATTGCCAAAAAAGATTATCTTTAAAATCAAAAATGGGCAGAATAAAAAATCGCTAAAATTAAAAATCGCCAAAATCAAAAATCGCTAAAAACGAAAAATTGTCAAAAAATATTTGAAAGATGATGAAACTATATAATTTGGTTTTTCAGAATTGATAAGGTAATACATATTAGATTTAAAAAAATAAGTTAAAATTATATAAATATACTAGATGTAACCCGGTGTGCTTCGCTACCCCTCCCCCCGAATCGTAATGAAAGGGCTCACGCAAAGTCCCAAGGTTCTCACTATTACAGTAATTCGGATATATCACATTTAATATTAAGCTTGTATGGGGGTGCCGCGCGCATTTGTCCAATCCTGCCCGTTTTGTTTTGTGACTACTCACTTTAATAATAGATGACCTGAGACAAATTTGCAAAGCTCTCTCTATCATAGTACTTAATACATATCACATTAAAAATTCACTTTGTATGGGAGGTGGAATGCCCACTAAAAATATAAAAAAAATACGGCCTGTAGCACTTCCGATATCCGCAGCAAGACTTTATGAAAATTTCAGGCAGATCAGATGAGTAGTTACGGAGATTACCTCCTACAAACAAACAAACACACATTACCTCTTTATTATGCTAGTATAGATTATTAGTATAGATTTTTTTATTTCGATACTCGCTAAAATACAATGATTTTTGTTTTTTTCATTCGGTACAACAATTATCAGATTTTTCGGCGTTCCTACCCTGGACGTGCATGTAGCTTCCCATGAGAAGAACGTGGATTTTCCAAATTTGTTCTGGCAACACTTAACTATTGGCCTTGAACTTAAAATATCATTTGGCAATTTTTCTTTTTAGCGATTTTTGATTTTGCCCATTTTTGATTTTGAAGATTTTTGTTTTTTGGGCGCTTTTTATTTTTCACGATTTTTGGGTTCGGCGATTTTTGATTTTGGCGATATATTTTCCACGACAAATCATATTGATAACTAATGTACTTGTCGAAAGTCTGTCGCTTTCGCAGTACTTCATATTTTTTTATATCGGAGGTGCCACGCCCACTAATTCCATTCCGCCCGATTTTTATTGGACTACTCACAGTAATATCTGATGGACTTGTGCAAAATGTCGAGTCTTTCCCTTTTATAAAACACCAGTTATATGATATTAGATATCTACTTTGCATGGGCGGTGCTACGCCCACTGCTTCGATCACGCCCATTTTTTTGTTCGACTAATCGTACAAAGAACTTGTGGGCTCAGGGTAAGCCACAAAGCTCTCTTTTACAGTACTCCAGATATACATATGACATTAAATAGTTACTTTGTATGGGGAGTGCCACGCCCATTGGCGTGAACCCACAAATTTCTTATCCGACTATTCATACTAAGATTTGATGGTGTCGTGCAAAGTGGCAAAGCTTCCTTTTTTTAGTACACCAGTTATATTATATAATATTTTTAGTTTTTACGGGCGGTGCCATGCCCACTGCTCCGATCACGCCAATTTTGCCAAACTAATCACATGAATAACTTATGGGCTCATACAAAGTCCCAAGACTCCACTATAACAGTACTCCATATATATGGCATTTTATATTTAATTTGTATGGCAGGCGCCACGCCTACTGGTCTAATACTGCCCATTTTGTCCGACTAATAGGTGAGATCAGAGAAATTTGAAAAGCTCTCTCTATCACAATATTCTAGATATATAATATTGAATTATTACTTGTATGGGAGGTACCACCCATATCCGGCGTAGCTACTAATTTTAACAATTGGTGACCTCACACAATTTTGCAAAGCTGTCCCTATCATAGTACTCAATATATATGATATTAAATATTTACTTTGTGTGGGAGGAGCCACGCCCACTAAAAATATTTAAAAAATTATAGCCTATAGCACTTTCCATATCCACAGTAAGACTATGTAAAAATTTCAGGAAGATCAGATGAGTAGTTACGGTGATTACCTCCTACAAACAAACAAATAAACACACATTACCTCTTTATAATATTAGTATAGATTAGAGAATGTACTAGAAACACCTTTATGCGAATTCTATATTTCCTTCGTATCTATAGCGTTATACATCGTTGAAAAAAGCTGAAATGTGTAAAAATTAAAAAACTGCCTTTTTGGCAACTTTTATGAAATAAAATGGAAATTTTTTCGTACCATTTATAAGATTGGGCAACTGAATTAAATACATATCACTTTCGGTCTTAGGAACACAAATGAAATAGTTTAGAATAACCAGTCGCAATAGCAAAATAATTCTGAATTAAGGGTTTTTGAACCAGAGTAAACAAAACATTTTTTTTGAGCAGCTTTCTTCCTTTGTGTCATATCTCAAAGTCAATTTTCTAGTACTATTTTTTTAAATAAATAACTTTAAATAACTTAATAACTTTTAATAACTAATAACTTTTATTGGAGCAGCTAAAATTTTCTTTTAAAATATATATCTTTAACTTTAATATCTGAAGTAATTTTGATTTTCGATTTTGCAGCTTAAAGCGGAATATGAATTCTTATAGCCAAATATATTTTTTAGAATTTTTTGATTGTTTTTTATAAAACAATAAACACATACCTATTATAGGGTATTATTAATTACCAAACATAACAACTGCAAAAGATGATGATAAATCGATCGAAAAATATACAATGTTGATACATAACCACCCAACTCGCTAGACTGTGGGATACCAGACATCGAACTGCCAAACGACCAAACAATCAAACAACCAATGAAGCAAAACAACCAACAAAATGACAAAAATTCAATGATGCAACATAAATTAATGCAGAATAATGAAAATATTTTGATAAATCGTTTTGTTTTTGTATTAAATGAAAAATGTGAAAGAAAAACAATAGTAGCACGAAAAAATAATACGAAGCACCCATGATGAGTTCATCCATATTCAAATCATAAAATAACAAAGGCAAAAAAGTTGTTTTGTTTTTTTTACTGCATCCACACTTATTTCCATAAATACAGTAATATCGCAAAATATTACGATATAAAATCAATGATAGAGATTACATAAAAAACTAAAAGTTAGAGGAACCAACTTTCATAGACCCATTTCTTATATAAGTAGAAACGAAAGGGCCATTCTTTTAAGGATTACAATATTGAACAAATGAAGCGTATAAATTTTTAAAATTCAAAAGAAACAGTTCCATTTGAATATTAACAGAAATCATGAGTTGTATTGAGGAATTGTATTAGGATTATTTTTGTGGAAGATCTTAACCCTCTAACTGGTCTCTTTATGGGCCAATTTGACCCTTTTTTCGAGATAATCAGAAAATATCCTTTAAAAAAGGACATTTAAGGATTAAAATATTGCACGAAAATGTTTGCCGAAAAATTTCAGTGGGGGTCATCAAAGACACTATTGTTGTAAATAAAGCTCTTTACGATTAATTGGCAAAATTATACACCAACATATACAAAACAGGTAAAAGCGGCGTCAAGTTCGGCCGGGCCAAACACTGAGTTCTCGCGTCTAGTCAGCTGTGACTTTAAAATCGGGTGTGATATTTATTAAAATTAATAATAAAAAATAAAAGAAAAAATTCAAGCATAATTGAGCTACTAAGCAGTACATATCGGGTGTAATTTTTACTAAAATTAATATAAAAAAAGAAAAATTAAAGCTTAAATAAGCATGGCGGATTCTGTTTGCAAATTAAGAGATTGGTTTTGTTTTATTTGTAGACATTTTACGTACCCCATCAAAGCAGAAGAAAGATATTGCCTACAATTGAAGAACTATATTTTCTTTTCTTTGGTATACGATTTTTATCTGAAGCTTGGATACCAAAAACCGTATGTACTACTTGCGAAAGTGGTCTTTTGACCTGGTACAAAGGCGGTACTAAGGCGCTGCCATTTTCTGCGCCTATTACATGGATTGAACCTGAAGATCACAAATCAGATAAATGCTATTTCTGGGTAAATTACAAATTTGGTAGAAGCCAAAGGCACTACGCGACAATGACATACGAAGCAACAAATAATGTCATTTTACCAGAAGTGCGCTGTGAAGGTGTTCCGGTGACTTTATGCAGCTGGTTATATCAGAATTCCTTGGAAACTCAAAAGCACAAAACTATGCAGAAAATATTGAAAGCATGCTAATCGGTTTTAACAATATTGGCGTTAAGATGTCACTAAAGCTGCTTTTCTGCACTCTCATCTCAATTTTTTTGAAGAAAACCTTGGAGCGGTTTCAGATGAACGCGGTGAGGGGTTTCATCAGGATATAAAAGTATTGGAAGAAAGATACAAAGGGAAATCCCATAGTGTAATGCTTGCTGAATACGTATGGGGCTTGTACAGAAACCTTGACCCATCGGAACATTCACGTCAAGCTAAATACAGGAAAGCGTATTAAGTTTAATCTTTAATCCATTGTCATAATACTGCTATTTCCTAATTCCCTTTTACTCAAAAATTTGAAGCAAAAAAATAAATATGTACATACTAGAATAAACAAGTATTAAAACTAAATTATAATTTTTTTATAGAAGTTGGCGTGTAATTTTGTCAATTAATCGTAAAGAGCTTTATTTACAACAATGGCGTCTTTGGTGACCCCCCTGAAATTTTTCGGCAAACATTTTCGTAGAATATTTTAATCCTTAAGTGTCCTTTTTTAAAGGATATTTTTTGATTTTCTCGAAAAAAGGGTCAAATTGACCCATAAAGAGACCAGTTAGAGGGTTAAGATCTTCCACAAAAATAATCCTCATACAATTCCAAAATACAACTCTGACCATAAGAATTCTCTCAGACATTAACTTACAGCATTTTTTTCATAAAGTATAATGCTCCCTTCGACCAAAAAATTAAAACTTTGACCCACTGTAAAAAAATACTCAGACGTGCTGGACCATAAGTTTGTTCTACAAAAATGATCTACTCAACATACCCTTTCAGAATTATTCTGTTCCATTCAAAAAGTCTTAAGTTGTTGGACAGTGTTTTAAGAAGTTAATTTTTTATTGAAACGTCCGAACGGTAAATAAATTAAGTTTTTTAGTTTTAATAGCTAATTATTTTCATTAAAAATCCCAGACGGTAAGTTCTAGTAATTTAAGCATAATTTATTAATAACATAATTAAATTATATTTATGCGAATTTGCAGCAGAAATTATAAGTGCAAGCAACCCCTCACTCACCGAGAAATTAAGAGTAAGAATTCGAGAAAAAAAAGAATTGATAAGATTGTCAGCCTTACAGCCATATACTTGTAAGCAAAGTTTAGGCAAAGCTGTACAAAAAGCAGAATGAGCTTTGCCATTAGACAGTTTAAAAGCGCAAAGTTATTGATGTTCTTTGTAATAAATATAAAGCAGAAACAGATAAAACCAACTCATTTCACAGTACTGAAGATGCAGATATAAAATTTATCCAACATTTTTTCATTCGAGACGATATTTTGTGCAAGCCCCAGATCTGTGTTCGTAGGTCCCCCAGGAAACTGTGTTCATAGAACCAGAAGGTATTCCTGTATTTAGACGGTATATCGTAATGATTGTAACCGAAGCATATGCACTTTTAACCTTCGCCTTACAAAAGATTTTTATGTACGTCCTTTACCAATACTCACCGGGGTGGCCCTGAACTTCTATGCATATGTTTACGGGCGATGAAGCCTGGATTGTCACATAAAGCGAAGAATGTTATTGTTGTTTAACTTATGCGAGGTTACAGCTTTTAGATTTTGCAAAGTAGATCACAAAAATAACAACTTCATATCTTACTCTTTTTTGCTATACCGTTTCTAAGGGCCATGTTGCACGTTCAATATATATTGTGATATCCATTAGTATGGATCGCGGTCCATCAAGTCTACAATCTACACGTTCAATAATATTGAATCGCGGTCAATAATATTGAACGTGAAAAGGGGCCCTAACGGTAATCCAGATATGTGATATGCACGCATAACGGTGCAAAATTTTCGTTATAATAATTTACAAATTAGTTGTTATGTGAAAACGTTTTCTTCGATTGATTGACGCTGAATCCGATATGGATGAAACTGAGAATTTGTTTGGGGATGATGATGAAGACGATGATTATATGCCTAGTTTAGCAGCTGAAGATTATGCTGCGGAACAAGAGCCTTGCGAAATTGAGTTAACGATGAAAGTGAGTATGATGAATATGATGAGTCGATTAATGAGTTCCCGGCATCGTCGTGTGCAAATAATTCTTATTTCGAGACTAAAGACACTGTGAAATGGTATAAGAAGGCGCCAAATATAAATCGCCGATGATTGATTAATATTATTCATGAAAAAATTTATATGGGCCCTAATCCAATCACTAAAAATATGTCCAGGGTTGATACATTCAACTGCATTTTCAGTGCTGTTGTTAGAGATTTAATTCGAAGATTTTCAAACAAAAAAGCCGAGGCTGTGTATTAAAAATTTTACGATTCCTTCATTTTGACTGGCATGCTACAAGAGTGGCTCGACAACAGAAAGACAAGGCTGCGTTAAATTCCAACTTGGGATCGCATTATCGACCACACGAATCAATTACGGTGGACGAGCAATTATTCGGATTTCGGGGTCGAACACGTTTCAGGCAGTACATGCCTTCCAAGCCAGCTAAATATGGTATCAAAATCTGGTGGGAGTGTGATTCAAACACGTATTATCCTCTTTAGGAGCAAATATACACCGGAAAAGTGAACAATGTAAGAGACACTAACCAAGGTGAACGTATTGTAAAAGATTTCGTTGGCATGTACAAGAACACTGGAAGAAATGTCACCATGGATAATGTTTTTACAACATTGCCGTTAGCTAAGGAACTGGCCACTTTGAAATTATCCGTTATAGGCACAGTAAAATAAAACAAGAGATATGTTCTCGAAGAATTCAAGCCATCTCGCCGAAAACATTACTTTGGTCTCCTATGTCCCAGCCAAGACCAAATCAGTTGTTTTGTTGTCCAGGATGCACAGTGACAAAACTATTTCTGATCCACAAAATAAACCAGAAATAATTCTATATTACAACAGGACTAAGGGTGGTGTCGACACCATGGACAAAATGTTGTCACAGTAATCCACAAAACGAGTAATGTTGCGCCATTAGCACTGTTTTTTAATATTTTGGATACGGCAGCCCTTGCTTCATTTATAATATATAACGAAAATATTGGAAAAAAGTGTGTAAAGCGATCGCAGCGAAAGCAGTTCCTTGAGAGCCTTGGTGAATATCTATGTCGTCCTTTATTGAAAGATCGAAAATACCACAAATCATTGGAAGATTTCCAATCAGAAAGCCATGGAATGCATTTTAGGTAAAAAAAGAGATTTGAAAAATAAAAGAAGTGATAACAAAGCTTTACTTTTCAGGTGAACCAATTACCGCTACGGACCAGGCTGAGGATTTTAAAGCCGACGAAACTCCGGAAAGGGAAGCAACTGGCCTCATCAAAATAAAAGGCAAATGTTATATGTGCTACTATTCTAAACAAAGAAGAAATACACTACAAATTTGCGTTAGCTGTAAAAATCCCATTTGTGCGGAGCATAGCGTCAGTCAAACTATATGTGAAAAATGCCACCAATCAACGCAATTGACTTTAATAATATAATTACAAAATTGAATAAATTACAACTGAAAAAACTGCTATAAAATTCTTCTGTATACATACATGTTAAATTTTCTTGGATTTATTTAAAGGGTCACCCGGGTGGGTATTGATAATCCACGATATAAAATTGAAAAATATTAAAAAAATCGAAAAAAAAATTAAAAATTTTATAATGTTTTTGCAAAATTCTAAAAAACTCAAGTGAGTCTTCGGTGAATCCAAATTTCCTCTGGATCAGAGCAAAATTAACCAAGTTGTCAAAGAAATAAAACCAAAATGGTCATCCGGGTGGGTATTGGTAAGGTTAAACAGGAATTTTTAAATACATATGTTCGAAGAACAAAATTTAACACTTACAGACCAAAAACTGAAATGCTTAGTCAACCCATGCGCCATAATCTGTGCGTCTGCAATTGAACGCCAACTTTTTTTTTTTTTTTTTGTTAGATGCTATGAAAAAAAAATTTTGATCATTTCCGACCACTTTAAATCCTTTTCTAGAAACTGTCTGCTTCCTTTTGTAAAAGCAGTATATGTACATCTTTTTTGCCCGATATGACATCCTGCCAATACAGTACAGCACTTGAGGAGGTAGGAGAGCACAATAAAGTATCCCAAAATATGGAAATGGACTACCTGTTTCAGAAAAGTGACAGAAATCACTATAAAATCCCTAAGGGAAGGGTTTCCGGAAAAGGTCCACAAGTTCATAAGTAGTGATTATAACTATTTTTTGTAAGCTTTGTTATAATTTCAATTCAGTAAAAAAAAAGCCAAAACTATAGGTTAAATGGTCTCCTTATTAATACACTGTATGTATATTAAGACTTTTTCGATCTAACACTTTAATATGCAAAAGTTTCAAAAAATATAAGGCAGAGTTCATTTATGGACCATTCAAGTTCATAAGTAGTGATTATAACTATTTTTTTGTAAGCTTTGTTATAATTTCAATTCAGTAAAAAAAAAGCCAAAACTATAGGTTAAATGGTCTCCTTATTAATACACTGTATGTATATTAAGACTTTTTCGATCTAACCCTTTAATATGCTAAAGTTTCAAAAAATATAAGGCAGAGTTCATTTATGGACCATTATATAGTGTTCAAATTATACTGAAGTTTTTGTTGTGTGTATATGTGTGGAAAAAAATTTATTATACTTAAATATTTTAGGCTTAAATCATTGTTTCTTTTGTATTCTTTAAATTTCCTTTGAACAATCCCTAAACCGTTTTCATTTAAATATTCTTACTTAAGTCATCATAATTGAGTAATGTCGTAATTTTGATGTCTCACAAAGGGTACCCGGCTTTACTTGTTTATTTTCTTTATATTTATATGTATAATAGATAATGACTACAAAAAAAAAGAGCAAACATTGTTAGGGAATTTATATCTAGGGAAAATTAAAAACAAACATTCTTTTAAACGTTTATTGACATTTCAAATAACAAACAAACCTATTAAACATTAGTCCTTATGAATATAAAAAATAAAATTAAAAAGAATTCATCACAAATATACATACATACATATAAATATTCATTTAGATTGTTATGGCAGTAAAGACGCCCTTGCTTAATGCAAAAGTGATTTGGAAAGAAAATTTAATCATAATAAGAAACAAAATTAATTCTATGAAAGTATAAGGCAACCATGGTTAAAATATGCAAATAAAACTGTTGAATTAAATTTAATTATGAAGTGAAAATTTTTATAAATATGTATATACATAAATAACATCTATTATTAAAAGCATCAAAAAATTATTACAACCTTTTGGTGCTCATTTGAATAGGGAGAGAGATGTATTATTTGAAAAAAATCAAAGCATTCAGTTTAGATGTAAAAAATTTGTAATTATTCAAATTATTTCTGATATTTCGATTTACAAAGTTTTGTAAAGAAGGCGCTTCAAATAAAAACAAGTAAGAAAATTATAGTCGGTCTAGACCGACTATACGATACCCTATACCATGGTTTAGAGACCCTATCTCTTCGGTCCAACTAATTCGATATAGAAAATAAGCATAAACCAAATTTGAGTGGCAATGTTATACATTTTTTTTTTGCTGCAGATATGAAAAAGTTCATATCGGGCGCTATATTTATATGGCGACTAGGTCGAAAAATGGACCGATCCTTACTATATTTGGTAAAGTCACTTATATTTTGAAAAAATATATACAAATCAAATTTGAGAAAAATCTGTGCAATATTTATTCCCTATACCACTATGTGGTTTGGGTATATTGACTTTGTGCTGCTGTTTGTAACTACCAAAAATATTTGACATAGACCCATCTTTTATTATACCGATCGACTCAGAATCATTTTCTGAGTCGATTTAGCAATGTCCGTCCGTCCGTCCGTCTGTGTGTCCATGTAAAGCTGGTAATCAAACTACAGGTGGCAAATATGAATATATTTTGATAAACTTTGGTATATAAGCTTTCCTCTGCCACAGGATGAACGCAATTGAATTATGTTCAGACCTAGCCCCCATACAAATGACCCCTATGAAACCGACACGAAGTGCCATAACATCTAAATTATAATATAGATCTCAGTCAAATTGGGGTTGTATGTGTTTATTACATCGATTAATCAGTAGTCCAAAAATAATCTCTATAGGACAATTGTTAGTCATATGTCCATAAGCTGCTTCCCGATCTTCACTTAGATCTATCAAAAAACAAAAATATTGCACAGATTCTTCTCAAATTTGGTTTCTTTATGTTTTCTCAAAATGTAAGTGACTTCACCAAATATGGTCAAGATTGGTCTATTTTTCGTACTAGTCCCCATATAGATATAGCACCCGATATGAACTTTTTCATATCTGCAGCCAAAAAAATAAATAACAATGCCACTCAAATTTGGTTTATGCTTATTTTCTATATCCAATTAGTTGGACCGAAGAGATAGGGTCTCTAAACCATGGTCTATAATTTCATGGACTATAATTTTCTAACTTTTTTGATAAGTTTTATATTACGGTGTGACCCATATTTCTGCATCATTAACTCAAAAATCGTGTTTTTTTTTTTTTTGTTATGCCGGTCTTCTCGCAAATAAGCGCTATGAAGCTGCTGACTTAAATCTAAAGGCTAAAAATTGTCCAAGATTTTACTCAAATATGCTTTTTATATGATCTGTGGACATGGTCGATTCATTTTTTGATCTAGACCCCTTATAAGAATAAAATCCGCTATGAACGCTTCCACATCTTCAAAGGACATATTCCAAACAATGCCACTCAAATTTTTGGTTATACTTGTTACCCATTTATATATAACTTTCTTACTTATATATAGTGAGTTTAATTGGTTTTTATTTATTTTTACCAGAAAGTCTTCTGAAGGTTTAGCCCTAAATGCAATTTGGATATGTTAAAATCATATAACCGTTTTTTGTTCAGACATTAAAAAGTTTTTTTTTTAATAGTCAACAGAACAAACTTAAAAAATATTACTCTGATGCACTGTGGTTCCAAATCCAGTTTTGTTTTGGCAGATATAAAATGAAATACGAGTATTAAAAATATTAAAAATTTAATATATTTTTTAAATGAAAATATAAAACAAAATGACTGGCAACATTGCCAGTCTGCCAAGCTCTAAGAGTTGAATTATTAACCCATGTAATTTAATCGGGATCACAATAGTGTTGAATTATACAGGGCCAGTAAGGCCATAGCTCGGAGTGAATGGCAGATTGGGCTGCCATGTATAAAGATATTGTGGTATGCAAAAAGAAAAAAATAAAAAAATGAATATGTAAAATATAAAAATAAAATAAAATATAAAAAAAAAAATATAAAAATTGTAAATAACGAATGATGACATACAGTGATGGTCAGAACAAAAGCAACCAAAACATCTATTGAGCTCTTTTGTATTTTTGTACCCTATACCTCTGTGTGGCCTGAGTATAATGACTTTGTGCTGATGTTTGTAACTACTAAAAATATTTGACCTAGACCCATCTTTTATTATACCGATCGACTTAGAATCACTTTCTGATGTCCGTCACTTTAGCGATGTCCGTCCGTCCGTCTGTCCGTCGGTGTGTCCATGTAAACTTTTAATCAAACTACAGTTCGCAAATCTGAATATATTTTGGTGAAATTTGGCATATAAGCTTCCAGCGGCCATAGAATGAACGCTGCTGAAATCGGTGAAATTCGGTCCATGTTCAGACCCAGTCCCCATACAAATGACATAAATTGCCACAAGATCCAAATTATCATATACATCTCAGTCAAATTGGGTTTGTACGTGTTAATTATATTCATTAATCAGTAGTCCAAAAATAATACCTATAGGACCATTCTTAATCATAGGCCTCATATAGAGCTGCTTCCCGATTTTCACTTAAATCTATCAAAAAACCAAAATATTTCACAGATTCTTCTCAAATTTGGTTTGTATACATTTTTTCAAAATATATATAAGTGACTTTATCAAATATGGTCAGGATCGGTCCATATTTTGACCTAGTTCCCACATAAATATAGCATCCGATATGAACTTTTTCTCATCTGCAGCCAAAAAAATTAATAACAATGCCACTTAAGTGGGGTATATGCTTATTTTCTATATATGTATAATTAGTTGGAGCAAGGAGATGGGGTCTCTAGAGTCTAGACCATGGTATAGGGTATCGTTTAGTCGCTCTAGACCGACTGTAATTTTCTCACTTATTTCTTCTCATCTAGTACCTTTATATAAGGTGGTAAAATATCATATCCCTCTCTTTGCAAAACATATTTTATTGTCTCATACTGATGTTTTGTGAACTCTGCATCCTGCATTAATGCCAGCGCAGTTGACGAAGGAATACATGACTGCGATTTAATTTTTGCACCCGCTACTGCACTTGCATTATAAATTGCTGTTGTGTATACCGGGGCCCTAAACCAGCAGCTTTGTACCTTTTAATGCGATCTTTGCAATCACCGAATTCCTTAACTGGCCTTCCGTTTTTCCTTGAACTTCTAGGCTGATCATCAGCAAGTTGTACTTCAAATGTATCTAAAAAAATTTGTTATGGTATTCAAAATTCATGTTTTTTTTTTTTTAGAACATATTCTTTAAGAAATACGTATTTTTTTGGTGCGATTTATGAAAGTGACTAAGAAATCTCTTCTGAATTGTTATTTTTTTTACTATTTCGATTTCATTAATCATAAGCATCGATTTTTTTGCTTTTATAAAATCGGTTAATGAACCGACATTTTTACCGCATTTATTAATTAGCTTACACAATTCACTGATGTATGGTGTAGAAAATGAACTCATTTTAATAATTAGAAAAATGGACCGATCCTGACCATATTTGTTAAGGTCGTTAATTTTTGTCAAAAAATATATTCAAACTAAATTTAAGAAAAACCTGTGCAATATTTTCGTTTTTTCAATAAATCTAAGTGAAGATCAGCTTTTTATGGGAGCTATGAATTGGGTTTATTTTTGGACTACTGATTAGTGGTTGTAACTAACATACACAAACCCAATTTGACCGAGATCTATATGATAATTTGGATATTATGGCAATTTAAGTCGAGCTCATAGGGTTCATTTGAATGGCGAATAGGTTCGAACATGCACATCGCGGTCATTCCATCAAAATATATTCATATTTGCGACCTGTACTTTGATTACAAAGTTTACATGGACACACAGAAGGCTATCAAACCTATACCTACTTTTTGTGAAGTATTTTTTTCAGCAGTTCGTCAATTCCACCCAGGTGCGTGCCGTGCTCTGAAGGAGAAATTCAGCGTTGCAACCATGAAACTCAGTCACATTTATGCAAGATGTTTAAAGAAAATTTCGAAAATAAAGTGCGCCTATATCAACAAAGCCTTACATGCATAACCCGATTCTGTACACCTTATGATTCAGTACAACTCTCACAATGTAAAGAAAAAAAACTGTGTTTTATGACACACTTTACAAATTTAATTTATATAATAGAATGCAACAAAATAGAGTTTAACACTTAAATTCTTGTGCGATTTTCATGATCTAGATATTGAACTGAAAATGACGCTCTTAAATATGCTATCTCCTTCAAAAGTTACAACTAATACAATCGAAAATTCAGTTGTTAAACTTTAGAGCATTTCGGTTGGCGAATTTATTTTCTCTCACTATATAAATTTTCAGGATATCGTTTCTATATGTATTTTGTGGTTAATGGACGTTTGCGTTTAACATTGTATACGCTTATTTTGAAAAACAATTACCATAAACAGTTTTTGAATGGTTTTTTAATTAAATGTTAACAAACAACATCAGCCATAACAACAACAACAACAACAAAAAGAAACATCTATTTGTTCACTCTAAATGACACTTTTGTGAAATTTACAATATATTTTCACAATAACATGTTCTGGTCAGTTCGTTAATAAGGGAACGGATGGATAATGGTCAACGACAACTTTTTTGAATTATAAAATTATACTCACATGTATGTATTTATATGTGAATATATGCACGTATGTATACACACACATACTTTGTAGTCAGTCAAGCTTTGTAAAAACATAAACCGTACATATTCATATGCTTTTATTTATTTTATGGTTAACCATGTACAAACTCAAGTGAACAATAGTTTAAATTTTATTTCCATTATATATATATATTTTTTTTATTTATTTATTATTATTTTTTTTTTATTTTTTTGTAAAGAGTTGGATGTAATTTAGTTCCATATACACACAAACAGGTTACCATATGCTTACAAATATAGTTTCTTATTGGCCTCAATTCATAGTGCGAGTTTGAAGCCTTTGAAATCTATCCATAATAGCGAAATTCAAAATCCTTAAACTTGCGAAATTTGTCATAATTTAATTATGATGTGAAAAGCTTAGCGTAATTTTCTTTTCAAAGCCCCGTAACAACCAAAGCCAAAAAATACACATAATTACAACTTTCATCTGGCAACCTTATCTGGAATTTCAAATTAACTCTATGTCAACATAAGTTGATTCAATTCTTTTATAATTATTTATTTTTCTGTTACTGAAAGTTCAGTTAAATTTATTTGCAATTGTATACATTGTTTACATAAAAAGTTTTTATTTTATAGAAATTTGTTATTTTCCATTTATTTATTTTTCCTTTTTTTTTGTAACAACTATTAAAACAAAACATGTAAACTGATTCTATGAAAAAGTTTATATTGTTTGCAAAATACACGTATAATCCCAGCAAAAAAATCGATTTCAAATTAAGTTGGCCTGGATAATATAATTTGGTTTTGGCATAATCAATATGGCTTCAACAAATACTTGTCAAAGAAGTGAACCCATACTTATTTGAATATCCAATACTAATAGCAACAACTAAGAAAACTATAGTCGGTCTAGACCCAATATGCGATAACAAATACCATGCATTTCTGGAGAGGGTTTGGGAGGCAGTAACTGGATAAGCATTTACCAAATTTTAGGGATATTATTATAATTTTGTGGCATGTACATGTCACAAAGGTCACACTTAATATTATTTTTATTCGGCAACTAAGTCAACAAATGGACCAGCTTTTGTAAAGTCACAAACTATATATTAAACAAATTTTGACAAGCTTATGCAATCATCTTTTTTTTTTATAGATTTAAGTGAAGATCGGCAGTCAGCTTTATATGGGGACTATAAATAAAAATGGTCCAAGAGGTATTGTTTTTGGATGACCAATCAGTTGGTTAATATGCATATTAATCAAATTTTAACGTTTTTTATATATTAGGGAGTCCAAAAGAAAAAAAAATATTTTTTGCTCAACCTGTTTTTGAAATCTTATGGGTTAAAGCATTTTTTTGAAAATTTTTTCAGATTTTCCGGAAGAGGTTTATAGGTGGCACAAGTCGGATTTTTTAGTTTTAATTTAATTTAATTTAATTTCATCTTTATTCATAATCTGTAAGCCAAATAAGGCCAAATTGATTACATGGTAATTTCATGACACATAATTTCTTATATGTATTTCTAAAAAAAAACTTAACTACTCACTTAACCCCCCATGGATATGCATTTTTCTCAAAGAGAAATAGAAAAATTACAAAAATAGATACATGAAATAATATATCAGCCCTATCCCCACATAAACATATATGAACGCATAAATATTTAAAAACTATTTAAAAGTAAAGAGATGAGGTTGTTTCTGAATTGTGTAACTGAATACGCAAAGTGTCTGTCTCCATGCGGTAAAATAGAGTTCCATATTCGACAAACTCTTACCCTAAAAGAGGACATATTAAGGATTGCGACCTAGACGAAATTCCAAATTGAAATCCTGTTATGCTGTATTTGGTAATCCACATTTAAAAACTTTATAAAATAACGCCATAAGCCTGACATTCACATAATCTTCAAATGAGCAACCTAAAAAATTAATCACATGGGCAGAGACATGTTCCCTTACATGAAGTCTATATACATACCATATGATCCTGTTAAAGTATCTTCACAATCGATCCAAATTAGTACACGACATTCCTGAATATGCTTCTAGTCCATATAGCACAAAAAGCATTAGGGTAGCATGGGCCACTATCTTCCTAACATGTAGTGGCAAAGAACAGTTTATGTTGTAAAGTTTGCGTAACCCCATTGTCAATCGGGACAAAACGAAGTTAACATGACGTTAAAGTTATCGACACAATTTCAATATTGTTAAAAGTAATACGCGGAATATTAACAGCAATTGCACTAAATGCCATTGTTTTAGACTTCACGACATTAAGCACAATAAAATTTTCATTGCACCATTTTTCAACTCCTATTAAATTTTCCCGAATACTAGTCATAAGGCCATAAATATTGTCCTTCTCACATGAAAACAGTATTTGAAGATCATCAGCATATAAATGGCTAAAAGTTCCAGGTGTACAGTTAAAAATATCATTAACATACGCACTAAAAAGCAATGGACCTAATATTGACCCCTGTGGGACACCTCTAACCACTCCTCTCGTTGTCGACTCACATCCTCCACACTGAACAAACTGCCTTCGGCCGAATAAGAATGATGCCATTAATGCACAAGCATTTTTAGAAAAAGAGAATTGAGTAAATAACTTATCTAACAAAACCTCATGACAGACTGACTCAAAAGCTCTACTTAGATCTAAACGGAGACATATATACTATCTACCTTTGTTCCGGTTTCGTCAATTAAGTTTGTCATAAGTGTCGTCGTATTGTGGTGTTTCCTAAACCCTGATTAAAAATCAGATATGCAACGTTTATGATTTAAACTACCCACGATTTGGTCATTGATTAATATTTCTAAAATTTTTGAACAAACTGGCAAAATACGAATTTAGGATTTTTTATCTTCTGTACCGGTACTACTCTTGCAACTTTCCAACAATCCGGATATTTTACTGAAATTATGATATTATTGTCCACATATACCAGGAGTCTTGATACTAACGGAAAAATAATTTTTACAAATTTAATTGGCAAACCATCTGGCCCTACAGCCCCTGATTTTATTCTACTCATCGCATCCCATATCGTCGTTCGTAAATTATTGTGTTCTATATGCTTTTTGTTAAAGTTTAGTTGCTAAAGTTTAGTTGCTAATTAAAAAAAAACTGAACCGATAAAATTGTTGCGACCTTCCTACCAAGGAAAATACTATAGTTTGTGGTTTTTTCTGTTTAAAAAAATTTCCTCTTTGAAAATGCCTTTAGGAGTAAGAACTATTAGAACTTAAACATGGATTAATCAAAAAAAAAAAAGCATATAGAACACAATAGCTTACGAACGACGATATGTCAACTTCAACAAAAACCTGAGAATTATAGATAATAGCTGGCGTGTTAGTAATGGGTGGCATAACAAAATGGTCGTTACACCTCCCAACATCAATACTACCCGTCAATCCATTTTCATTACCACCAATTCCTAATTGCCTTATTTGTCCCCACATTTGCTTCTGAGAACAATTTAAAAACAGGTTCCGAAAATAATATATCTTCCTCTTTCTGATTATTGATTTTGCCCTGTTCCTGCATTTACAATATATTTTCCAACTTTCACTAGTTCTACTCTCCAAATATGCCATGTACGCCATGTCCCTCCATTCTTAAACCCGTGTTATAACTAATGTCTTCATCCAGTCCGAAAATTTTCTAAGTTTTATAGCTTTAACCGGAATATGCTTCTCATATAAATTTAAGAGCATCCTTTCCAGAAAATCAACTTGTCTGTTAATATCAAAATTATTATATATCTCACTTAATTCAATGGAATTAACATCAGCTTCGCATGCTTCAAAATTACAAGTTTTACCTCAGTCATTATATCAGTTTTGATATTAACCGATAAAAAAAATGAGAGCGTGATGCGAGTTCAATGCAGGAAACTGAAACTGACCACTTCTTTCGACCAAATTATAATTCGATGCGAGAAAATAGTCAATCAACTTAGATGTTGAAGAGCCAATAGCAAAATGTGTGGGTAGATTATTATGCACAATCCCCAATCCCATTCTCCCACATACGTTCCTCATCTCGATACCATTTTCAAATAAGTCTTTGTTACAATCTCCCATAAGAACTATTCTATTATAACGACTGCAATATTCTGAAGGTGTCTCCTCACAGCTAGAAATAATTCCATAAGGTAAATACACTACTCCCAATAGACAATTTTTAACCCCTTCTATTTCAACTCCAACAAGAATACTTTTAGGTATACCCTCATCCATAATTTTGCCCACACACTTAGATCTTAATCTATTACTTAAATACATGCAGACATCGCCACCTCTTCTAACAGATCTATTACTTAAGGATACTGCATCATCACCTATACACTCCCTCAACCATGATTCCGAAACTCCAATTATATCAAAGTGTTGATCTTCAAACATAGCTCTGATTTCCTCCAACTTACATGAATTTGGCCTCGGCGCAATACTTTGAGCGTTTATATGTGCAACGTTAAGGTTGTTGGCATTCAAATTTAAGTTTTGAATCTCATTTATGGTGATAGTGGTTCCAATATTACTATTCATAATTGATGTACAGAGAAACAACCCATATCCATGATCTAATTAAGTAGCTATAACTAATTTTAATGATAAACTTAAAACTAAGATAAATTGCAATGTTATAAAATATCACCCACATTGCAAAGATATAAGCTACAAAAAAAAAAACAATTTTTAACTGTAATAATAAAAAAAAAATATATATATGTATTTCCTCGAACAATGGGGTTTTTCGGTGATTTTCTGAATTTTAAGCACAATATGGTCAATAAAAGAAATTTTCTAAGTCTTTGAGTCATCAATTCAAAAGCAAAATGTTTGAGCTTTAATATGATGTATAGCACATATATAAATCTTAAGTTTTGGCAATTTTTTTGCTCGTTTAGCTGCCATATATATATATATTATTTTTTTTTTTTGTTGAAATTTAACGCTAGTTTTTTAAAAAACGTTTCATAACTTTTAAAAATTCGATGAAAGTATAAAAAACTAAATAAGCAATTTTAAATACAGTAAAAATCTAAGTAATTTGAAAGTAAATATTGATGGTGTTTTAATTGAAGAATCAAATAAAATACAGTATTGGGGCTTGCTGCTTTGTAGCAATTTACAATGGGATTGTCATATTCACTCCATTAAATCAAAAATGTCATCGGCAATTTGTGTTTTATATAAATTCAGATAGAAATTGTATGTTAATATTGTGAAACTGATATGTGACAGTTTGATTCATAACCGCTTAACTTACCCTCCTATAATATTTCTATACAATCGGCGAAAAATAAGTCTTTAAACCTGGTTTATAATCTGATATCATACTCTAGAGCTTTTTAAATATCATGCTATCACAATATGTGACCTTATTCGAGAAAAGGGAACTAGTGTGTCAAAAAACGGGTTGTGCCAAAAACGGTGGATTCTGGTACCTAAAAGGGTGTAGAAACTTTAAATGCCTTTTTTTTCTCAAAACTTAATTTTCACACACTAGGTCCCTTTTCTCGGAGAAGGTCACATATATGATTATTTAATGCAAATAACAAAGTTCATTTTTAAATCGACAAAATGTTCAAATCTCACATCGAGTTACAAGACAAGAACAAAACTTGTCCATATATAAATGTGGCACTGAATTGCAGCGAATTTGGTTTTCAAGTCCAACTGAATGCGACAATTTACCAATTCCTTTCAAATCCTTCGTACATTTATCAAAATTCAAATAAGAACTTAAACAATATGTGCTTACCAACATCGAAAGACTTCTGGACTAATTTTTAATACAAATTTTATGTACAAATATACACTCCTATAAAAATACTGAATATTTTTGATTAACAATGAATCAACATTAGTTACCTATTAGCCACTTTAATGCTGATACTTTAAATTATTTTTTTGTAATACCAAATTATTTGAAAAGCAAAGCAATTACAAAAACAAGTAAGAAAATTATAGTCGGTCTAGACCGGCTATACGATATCCCATACCATGCCTGTATAGACTCTATCAATTAGGTCCAACTAATTAGATATGGAAATAAGCATAAACCAAATCTGTGGTTTTCTGGAATAACCACGTATGTCAATTTTTGTCAGTTTTGAGTTAATGATGTATTCAATTTTTTTTTTTTTTAATGTTGAATATTTCTAAGTTTTTTCTTTAAATAACGACGTAACTTAAATGTTTATTAAATTAATTTGCAGCACTAACGACGTATGTCAACCTACGTTTGATCGCTGACAAATTATTTTCTCAGAAAACGACACACAGCAACATACGTTGTTATTAATGAAAAAAAAAATGGAAAATGATTTTGGATTAGTTTTCAGTGTATAACCACTTATAAAAACTTGTGTGTTTATTTCTGTTATTTTTTTTTCACTATTACTCTTGATACGTTGTTATATTCTCATACTAATTCCCGTTAACTTTTTGGTGACGAACAAAAAAATCCATTTTTCAAGCAACAACAACTTATTTCTACATGGTGGTAGTTTTCTTTTTCAAAGAAAACGACGTTTGTTGACATAAGTTGTTTTATCTGCACATACCTTAAGTGTTATTTATAAATAATTTTTTCGTCCTTCTCTAGGATCTATTCCTCTGAAGATTTTGACTCAAAATTTTATATAAAGTATTTATTGCCCATATCTGCAGGACTGTTAAATAAAATGTTCTAAAAACTTTATATCGAGCCCATAATTTCAAATATAACGTTTTTTTGGCTCCCCTGAACATTTTGATTTTATGACATACGCGGTTATTCTAGAAAACCACAGAAATTTGAGTGGCATATTATTAATTTTTTGCACCTTCGGATATGAAAAACTTCATATCGGATATTATATCTGTATGGGGATTAGGTCAAAAAAATGGACGAATCCAGACTATATTTTATGAAAAACATATACAAACCAAATATAATAAAAATGTGTGCCATATTTTTGTTTTTTGATAGAATTCAGTGAAGGTCGGAAATCAGCTACTTAGGGAGGCTATGACTAAGAATTGTCCCATAGGCTTAATTGTTTAAATCCAAGTAAATGGATGTAATAAACATACACTGACCCATTTTGCCGTGATATATATTATAATTTGGATATTACGGCAAGTTAAGCCGATCTCATGGAGGTCATTAGTATTGGGACTAGGTGTAAACATTAACCGATTTTTCACCAATTGCAACGGCTTCATCCTATGTCCGATAGGAGCTTATATGCTAAATTGTATCAAAATATATTAACATTTGCAAGCGCCCGGTAGGTGAGTAGCTAGCGTGCTCGCCTATCATGCGGCGGTCGTGGGTTCGATTCCAACCAGAGGCTTTGGTCTGTCGCTGCAAAAACCATCCAAATGGTCTTCGTCACCCGGCTTATCCCTGCCCCAAAATGAGAATACAAATTTCCTTCGTATTGTAATTAATATAAATAAATAAATATTAACATTTGCGACCTGTAGTTTAATTTAAAGGTTTATATGGGTACACAGACGGACGGACGGAGTTCGCTAAATCGTACCATAAGAGCATATGGAATAAAAAATTACATAGGAGGGTGTTATCTTAAGGATTTTATAAGCAAATGAAATAACTCTGTTGAATTTTTTCAAGCAAAGACTCTTGTCTTCTATAAAATTTTGTTATAAAATCAAACTTCTATGCTGGCCGAATGGCAAAATGCTTAAAATTATTATAAACAGTATTATGGGTTCCTTTGAAAAAAAAAACGTTATTACTTTGTTTACAAAGAAAAATAGATAGCTCTCTTCAATTTTAAATTTTCCTTACAAATTTCAAATGAAATGCATACGTTAACCCTTTGAAATTTTTATGAAAAAATTTGTTTATTGTTTTTTTATTAGCTAATATTTTTACTTACAACATATTGACTACTAATCTATAATATTAGTAGGCTAGGCGATTTCTTGTGACCAATGTTTTGTTCTACCGTTTTATCCCGATTTTGAGCAAACATATATTATTTGAAAGGTATTTCTTTTTAGCCGTTTTGCCGATTTACAGATTTTTAAATTTTTTCCTTTATTTTGAGTAAATTGCAGTTAAAGTTGCTACTAACACATACATAAAATTTTGCAATGTGTGTGTTTATTAAATTTTTAATATGTTTGTAATCAAAATGAGTATGTTTTTTGTGTTGATTTGTGAATTGGCTATAATTGGTTAGCATACTTTTAGGGTCTTTATTTAATGAGAAAATAAAATTTCCTAGAATTTGCGCTCGAATTTCGAGGGCTGGAATCTGCTAGTTTATATTAAAACTTTTGTATTTGATTTAATATCCTTGCAATGAACATCAATGTCAACAAATTGAAATTAACGTATTTGAATTATTGTTTGGCGAAAATATTACAAATTGCACGTAGTTGGTCATTAAGCATGAACTGTTGTTATGCAACAATAGCAACATTTTAAAGCTTATAATTTAATTTTAAAAATATATGATTTTTCACTTTAAGAATAAACTTTATTGTTATATTCAAGTTTTGCAATAAAGCATTTTTTTCAATACAATTTTTAAAAGTTATTCACATAAAACTTTTCTTTAAAGTTCTTGTTTTTTGCCACAATTCAATGGTTACGATAAAAAATAGTTTGTCTAGTATAAAAAAAAAAATTAAAGAAAAAAACTTTACAGCAAATAAAACAAAAAAAGTTTCAAACAATAGTCAAGTGTTTCTATAAAATTGTTGATTTTTTTCATTTTTCGTTTAGTGCATTTTTTCTTTACTGAGATGAAGAACTCATATGAGTTCGCCATTCCGTTCCTAACTTATCGAAATACATATGAAATGTTTTGGTATATATATTACACAGTGGAACAGTGAAAAAAAGGATACGCGGACTGAACACTATAAGTTCGATTCTACTAATAAAGGGTAGTAAATGAAATTTCTTTTTATGGGTCTCGAAAAATTCTGAAAATCAGTGCGCCCCACATTGGGAGAAATGGCCAATTTAGCGGAGATTTATTAATAACTTCTGAAGAAATGCTGATATTTTAATTCGGAAAAAAATTTTATGTAGATAAACATACAATAAATAAAAATTAATACAAAAAAAATTTTCGTATAAGTTGAACATTTTTTACTACTTTTCTTTTAACTCGTAGGTCTGCTTGTCTGCTGAAAAAAATTTCGATCGATTTTGAACCTTTGTGCTTTAATCCAACCGAGCTGACACTTTGCAGGCATACTCGTGGCGACGAAAAGAATTATCTAACATTTAAAGATTTTTAGAAATTTTTATTTTTTTTTTAAACTTTATTTACAAAGAAAGGGAGTATAATAAAAATTTGGTTTTTATGGGTACTTATTTTATTTATTTTTGTAATTATCTTATTCAAGTGCTCCACTCAGTACCTAATGAGCTATAACATGACATATTATTGTCTTCTTATGTATTGAAAGGTAGACTGATAACATCATTATCTAATGCTCATCCCTTTTTAAAGAGGGCACTGAACAAATAGTGTGTGTGCCAAGTCTTCCATTGTGTTTTTCCGTCAATTTTTTTTCGAGTGTGATGGAGGCGAAATTTTCTGCGGTTTTTATTTCTGGCCTCAAGAGCTTATAGTGATATCATACCTATTGTAAGCGAAACATGTTTAATAATATCTCCACCATGTATTAAAATTTTGTGAACAGACGAGGGCATATGAAACCGTGGATACAAATCAACAAAAATAGTTGCTGTTCGGTATGCATACAACTGAAAAGCATCCGTATTGATTTCATATCTAGAAGCCATTGTGCGTAAGTTAACACTGAAAAGATAAATTAGTGAATAACTTACACCAGTTATTTGAGCAGCCAATTCTGGTTGTTGAAAATTTTTTTTGGCTGTGTTGCTGTTATTAGTTGAGCCAGGTATTGGGATATTAACTAATATAGCCATTTCTCTTGTCAGATTGGTTTATATCTCAGTTTTTTTTTATCAACAATCGCCATATTACAACTGCGAACCTCCCATTTCTGAATTGGAATTCTGCGGGCGATATGCAAAATATATTCAAATAAGCGAATCCACTTATGGAAAGTTGCTAATCCACATTCGTATAAATTTTCTTTGCAAGGCAAATTTTTCTTTATTTTTAGGTCGTTCATATTTTCCATGATGAAGTGAACAATTTCAAAAGCCTTTTGACAAAGTTATTATAATGGCCAGCAATAACGAGTGGATGAAGGTTTCATATTATTCCAGAGTATGGGAGATCCAAAAATTATTTGTAATGGTACTAAGCACATCGACCAAGATGATCATGCAAGCGATAAGTTGCTTGGCCACTACTTCCATCACAATCCCATTTGTAAATAGCAGTTATGTTTAGGGTGTTATTGCCCTTTGTAATTTTAGAATCTTGCGAATGCGCAGTAACTATTCGGGCCACTCTGTGATCAATCAATCATTATAAAGGCACCTCGAAAGGACGATGAGTAACTTGCAGACCATTAGGAATGCACAGACTATTTCGCAGAACGTGGAACATCATAGGTGGGAAAAATATTTGCATTTTTTCTTTTTAGTGACAATCTGCAAGTGTACGTAAACCTTTTTTGTGTAACCGCCATCAATATGTCTGTAGTCACAAGCGATAACCGCCTAAGTCGACTTAAGAACGTTTTGAGTTATGTATGCTGTCATATTCTACTAAAAACGCTTTATATTTACGTGAAATCCCCATTTCTCTAACACTTTTTATTAAAAAGTTATTATTGAAAACATAATGACCTAAGTTGTAATGAAGCCCCATTACATTTATATAAAAAGCTATTTTTCTCAAAAGCATGATTTTCGACTTAGGCGGTTATTGCTTGTGATCACAGATATAAGGCTTAAGCTTCCTTAGCTGTATATTTAAATAGTTCTTTATCGACGGATTTATGGCAGATTTCAAGCTTTTCGCCAAATTTTCATCTGAGTTCAACATAAGTATAACAATTGATGCATTCCTCTTGCCAGCCTATAAACTAGTGCTAGCCGCAGACACGAACTCATCTCACGGGAGTTCTTTGGCAATGTCAGAAACTTTTTTCTTTTTTGTTTTTTTTTTCTCGACAGTCAGTGAAGCTAATTTCCGGACGCCCATTACTCGAACTCTCCGAGTTCGGTGTCTTTCTCTCCATTTCACGGCTATTTTTGAGGTGAAATTTTAATTCTTTTGGAAATTCCAATGCGTTGAGCATCATTATACTTGCTCCTATCTATGCTGTTGTCGTAAACATAGGATTCCACAGCCGAAAATTTTTTAGAAGCGTCATCTTCCTCACACCAAACCAAAAATAACGCTCGCTTGGACACTGACATTGTAGCTTAAAAAAAATTTATTTCTCAAAAAGATGCGAAAAGAAGCAACTAGTTTTGGACATTTCGCATTACAAGACACGATATTAATTTTAGAAATAAAAATTTGACCGAATCCATTCGAATCACAGAAATTTTACTCTACAACAGGTGAATTTATTGGTAACCATTATATGTATGTCTTACTAGCACTATAAACAACAACGAATCTAAAACACGCAACACAATCACAGGTCACAAACATATATTTTTTTAGTTCATACATACCTCTAAATTTAATAATAAAAACTTAATAGAATTTTATTGTCACTCCAAAAATTTTTGTTGAAAATTGCAGCTTTTGGCTGCAGCTGGTGCAACGTAAGTTGTGTTTGAAGCTTTACAGCTGTGCAAATATTGGGAGCAAAACAAAATGGAAAATGTCGATAATATATCTGATACATTAGTAATCTATCACAAAACTAATTTGGCGCCAACACAAATTTTGAAAATTGAATTAATCGGAGCTAGATTGGTCTTTTCTCCAATTGTGGCCCCTCAAAAAAAAAATTAAAATGTGTCACCAGTTTTTGGCCAACAGATATTTCAGGCTTGCTACTAACCAGAGTTCAGAAAAAAACACACACTGAATAAAAAACTCGTACATATATGTAAACAAACATAACTTAGCCCAACACACACATATTTTTATTTTCATATCAATTATGTGCGTTTCTAAATTTTCTACGGTGCCCAACACAACCAAGACTGTGTTCGTTTTAATATTTCGTTATTTACACGAACATTTTTGTATCACATACTTTTTGTTTCAATCACACATAAAGCACACATTTTTGAGTGTTGCTTTATTTGAAGTTCTTGTTCTGCTACGTGTAGTGAAAAAAAACACAGAACATGTAAAATAAACAGGTTCGAGTTCAGTTATATTTTAAGTCGTGTTGTGGCTCGTGTAGTAAGAAAAAACACAACATGTACAATAAACAGGTTCGAGTTCAGTTATATTTTAAACACGACTTAAAATATAACTGAACTCGAACCTGTTTATTGTACATGTTGTGTTTTTTCTTACTAAACGAGCCACAACACGACTTAAAATATAACTGAACTCGAACCTGTTTATTGTACATGTTCTGTGTTTTTTTTTCACTACACGTAGCAGAACAAGAACTTCAAATAAAGCAACACTCAAAAATGTGTGCTTTATGTGTGATTGAAACAAAAAGTATGTGATACAAAAATGTTCGTGTAAATAACGAAATATTAAAACGAACACAGTCTTGGTTGTGTTGGGCACCGTAGAAAATTTAGAAACGCACATAATTGATATGAAAATAAAGATATGTGTTGGCTGCTTTTGAACAGAACATTGTGTGTTTCATGTGTGTATTTTCTGAACCTTGCTACTAACCCTTAACTAACTTTGCTATAAATACGTTGAATAAATCTTATGAACATTTTATGAAAAAAAAAAAATTATTTGTTCCTGCACTTTTTTGAAAATATATCTTATATAAAATTTTTATTTTTCACTTTTTTATACATAACTTATGGGGACTCTGAACTATTCACTTACAATATTTGGCAAAATTATAGCCACGGTGAATTCTGAAATTTCTGTAAAGTTCATCTTATGACCGATAAAAGCTTATACAGTAAATTTCACCATGGACTCAATTTACATGGACTCAGAAAGTGATTTTGAGTCGATCGGTATAATAAAACATCAGCACAAAGTAATTATACTTTGACCACGTGGTATACAAAGCCGCATTTGCTGAGGCTAGTTTTTCATTAGTCGTTAGTCGTATCAGAATAGATCCGCCATTGCAGTGGCCAATACAAATTATTTTCCGGTCTTAGCTGCCTCGAATTATTTTCTCGTTATATACTTGGAAAATCTCGTTGTCTTTAAATTTGCTAATGAAGAGTTAGAGCCTAAGGTTGATAGCTATTTTGTGCAGCTGGACGTTTGTCATTATACACAGGATATCAAAACTACTGAATAGCGCCGAATATGTGTATAAAAATAAAGAAACTATGTTCAGAATTGAAGATATTAAATCCCAAAACATTTGTATTTTCTTTGCTAGGTCGGAACTGCTTTCGCTAATGCTATTATTTTTTTTAAATTGCAGCTTATCTCAGTGACGTGCAATAACTGCTTTCATCATTATCTTACTCTGCAAACTTTTTAGCCATCTGGCTATCACACAAATATTTAGTTTTTGATATATTAAGGCAAGAAGTATTTTATTGATTGTTTCTATAAAAACTTTAATGCAGTTTGCTGAAATTTCGTTTACCATTGTAAACAAAAACTGACAATAGTCTACACAAAAGAAAATGGAAAAAATAATGCACTTTAAGTAATGTCCATCTATTTATCAGCATATAACAAATTATGTTGGCCAATATTTCTAAAAAGACAGATGATGCTTTGTTTGCACTCTATAGCTATTGCGTTAACTGCCTTTTTATACAATTTTCTTAGAATATATGGAATAATTTGCTTGAAGACATTCAATACCACAGCAACGAAAACAGATATAAGAAGAAAAAAATGATGTTCTATATATGTTTTTTTAGCAGAAATCTTCATAAAAAATGAACAATTTCAAACATGCTGACAGTGCTCTTTTGAGAATAATCTTGTAGTTTAAAAATAGAATATTGGTTAACAACAAAAACAAATAATTTTTGTTTTCTTAAAGTTTTACT
This sequence comes from Cordilura impudica, assembly GCA_963682025.1. NCBI lineage: Eukaryota > Metazoa > Arthropoda > Insecta > Diptera > Scathophagidae > Cordilura > Cordilura impudica. The sequence continues at coordinate 67,739,599 of OY821519.1, read as the reverse complement.
GAAGTCGTTTGAAAATTTAAATATAAATTTTAGAAATTGTGCAGATTTCAGCAACCAAGTTTTTAACAATTCTTACTTTTCGGTGAGACGTTCCAAAGTCATTTTTTTTTTTGCACAACTCCATGTCGGTGGAGCAAGCGTGAGAAGTTGATTTCTTTCAGCTCTACTCTGTGACGTTTTGTATATCTCTTTTATTTGTTCAAAAACTTCTACTGCATCCTTATGATACTGATTTTGACACTCATTCTTTGAACTTATACCTTCTACTGTAAAGTTAGAAACACCATCATCATCAACAGTTCATCATTCCTCATTCTCAGAATTACTTTTGTCTTTATCTGGAATAACTTCAACGCAAAGCTCATTACTGTTCAACTTTCAACTTTGAACTTTCAGCTTTCCGAGCTCTTTCCTGCATGATCCATAAATTAGCAACAGCCCACAGTGGCGCCATTTGAGTTTTTTCGTTGCAAAAATCATATCTTTTGAACCGAATAACATAACTGAACAGTTTAAACAGCATATGATAGATAACTGTTCAGCCTATGAAAGAGCGTTTGGAAAGGGTGCTACGCTCTGCAGGGGCCTACTTATGGGTTATCAAAATTAAAATTTGTAGAAAAATCAATTTTATGGTAACTAAAAAAAATTATTTTTATATTTTTAGATTGTGTTTATTTTTTTTCTTTAGGGTTTTATATTTTAAAGTATTACCCAACAAATTGAAAAAAAATTACTTCTTTTTTAAATTTATTTTTTTAATTTTCTGTAAAATATTCATCACAATTCGTAAGAGAAGGTATATCTAAAAGACTAATCATTTCTAAACTATAATTATTTTCTAACTCTATTCGCGACTTCACATGTCGCAGGGAAGAAATAAGTGGATCGGAAGATGCTGCCAACATGTTGAAGAGGTCCTCATTTTGCCTTACCCTTGATGCTTTGAATGTGTTCTGCAATCTATATTTTTTATAAAATTTGTTAAGAGACTCCGGTGCTTCTTCAGAAAGCTCTCCAATTGGCAAAGACTGGTACTCAATTTTATTTTTGCCATGCGCCAATATTTTTTGGACGGTCGGGGTCAACTTCTTCTGTGGATACATTTCTGCTAAAAGAGATGCAGTTTTCTATGCATATTCTCCATATTTTGTAGAATTGACATTTTCTTTGCAGTTTAAAACATTCAAGATCGTTCCCAATCTTTTCACGATTTGATTGTCAATTCCAGTGATTCTAGTTACTGCCTCATCATTTTAAAAAAATCTCCTAGAAGTGTTTCCATCGTTTTAGTTACCGTATCCGTGCTTGGCATCCTGTATTTGCTTCTTTCGGATCTTTTCCTTATCATTTATTGATGTATTTTCATCGAAGTTTTCCTCCTCTTGTGGTAGGGTATACGCCACTTTTAGCAAGAACTCCATACACCTTATCCTTGCGTGTAATGGTGACATTCCATATTCGTAATTCTCCTCGTTTGTAGAATCGTTTAAATTACCAAAGTTCTTCTGAATCTTTTTGCAAATCGGACATGACAATGTTGAGGTTGTTCCTGTCAGTTCGTTTACGACTTTTCCGTCAACCATGGTCAGGTGGAACTCGTAATTGCATTCAATATATTTTCCTTCTCCAATTTGCAGCTTTGTAGGCTTAATCTTGCTTATTTGTTCTTCAATGTCCTTCTTCAATGGTCCTTATGAGTTCTGCCGATTCCCTTGCAAACTGAAACATTATTGGTCGGCAATAATGCACTGATGACGGACGTGGATTTTTCCAGTGTAGGAAAACATCAGATTTTAGCCGCAAAGGAACAACAGATGCCATAAACATATTTCCGTCCGATATTGTAGCGTCTTTGGAAGATATCCTTTGCTTATAAACGCTTTGTCCGGATGATCCATTGCAGCATCTGATCAATGTCAGTTTCTCAGGAAGAATTTTCACCTCATTTTCAGGAAGACTCTCCAACAACCATTTTGCTGTATGGCCCATGAGATCCTGCAGATTGGCTTTCACAGAGACTTCCGTAAACTCCGTATGCAGTGGTCGTGAATATATTTTGGCTTGCCTTATATGCTTGTATCCTGGTAGAACGTCAGCCCCGTGTCGCATCAAGGATGCCCGTAGTATCTCATACTTTTCTGTGGAAATTTGTAAGTCCATAAACAAGGCCAAGGCTTCTTCGGAACCATACTTTTTAATGTGTGCGTTTGTGGGCGTGGGAATGCTTTCCTTAATCCTTTTTAGTCGCAGTGGGCTTTCATCAGCAACAGATTTTGTAATCTGCGACCTAACTCTTTCACTATCGTTTGTATATTTAATAGACAGCGCGTTCGATAAATGCTTCGTGGTCAAGTCATTGGTGGCATAGGCAAGTTTCTTCTTTCTTGTGAAAATTGAACACTCCTCAATACTTTTTTTTGGCCTTCCTTTTGCTCCTCTGGTTGATGTGGTGGGTTTATCTACTGCCAATATATCCAGGATGGTGTCTTCATTAAGCCAGTCCTCGTATTTGGAGTTGAAGTTCTGAATGGTTCGATTAGATTTCACCCATTTTGCCTTAATATTTGCATATATCAGATAAAAATTATTTTTTATAATTTCGCTTCTCTCAATATTTCCGTATAAGCTATCAAGTTCTTCTAAAGCAGCTTCCGTGAAAAACTTGGGTGTGGTTGACCTTCTAAACAGTTCAAATAATTTTAAATTGTTTAACGCCATGGTTTCAGTACTTGTTGCGCCAACTTTCGGTCGTAGACCAATCCAGGCATTATGCTTATTTTGCAATATATAGGCTTATGCTACCATGCCTAAAAATTTACCTGTTCCCTGCATACATATGGATTTAGGTTGAATTATGCAATATTGATATTATGCTCGTGTCTAAATAAGATTTGTGCCTACCTTGAGGGACCATAAGTCAATATGATTCTTGACCATTTGTACTCCAAAGTAATTTTTAAGTAAGGTGCGTACCTGCGAATTTCAATGAGTAGTTTTTTGTGCATCCTGTGTCTGTAACAGAATATTGGGAGTAGACTTTGGCAGAGGCTCACAGGTAGACAACCGACTTAAAATGCAATTTTCAAACTATTAGATCAAACTACTGTCAGTCGAAACATGTGAGGGATGCACGCCATACAATTTCTGCAACCATGTCTTTTTAACCTTTTTTACCTCTAGAAGCCAAACGGGCACGTACGGGCAGATAAAACCTTATGGATTATGTAAAGAAATAATCAAGGAACATGCTTTGCAAATATGGCAAATATAGAAAAATATGGATTTTTTATTTTCCGTCAAAGTTGAAAAATATTGAAAAAACGGATAGTTTTTAAATAGTGATTTACCAGGAGAAACACAAAGCAAACTGTTAATTTTTTTTATCATTATACATTATAAGGCGATTCGTTACCTATTTTTCGTGATATTACACCTGAAATCGCAACAAATTGACTAAAAATTGTGTGGTTTTTTGAAAACCGAAAGTCGGTCAACTTTGAACGGTTATATCTTCTAAACTAAAAATGTGATATTATTAAGAAATCGTTGAAAAGTTTCCTATAACATGGGTTTATTCAAAACTTCGTCGGCGCACATGAAAATTTTGATTTTTGCAACCTCTTTTGCTGTACGGACGCCACTGTGCAGCGTAGGGAATTTTTTAAATAAGCCGTCGGAAATATTTCGCATATCTGATGGTCTGTGCCACCTTTTGTTAAAGGGATTAAAACAAAAAGAACCAATTTCTTTTTCAAGCTTCGGCTTTTTAGGAGACGTAGACAGTGTGAAGATTAATTATGTAAGTAACACACGTCTGAACTTTCTAAAAAACTGATTTACGAATGTCTTCAGAATGACAATAAATAGTTTTTAAGATCATATAGGTAGTACATTTTAATGAATGAGTCTAAAAGGAGTTTTAAGTAATTTTATTACGGAAAAGAAGGGCTTAGTGTGGGTTAACAGCATGTTCCATAATAAAAATAATAATGAAGTACATATGTTAACCAAATGTTATCAATGATAGTAAAAATAAACTAACTTTTAAATTTTTACCTTTTCAACATATTATTAAAATAAACTACCTGTTAACTTCTACCTCTCCACCCACTTTTTAAAGTCAAGTGTCATAAAATATTAAATAAACTGGTATTTTGGAGAACGGCCTCTGGGGTACCTGATATTTTGACAATAACAACACATTCAATATTACGTGCGCTCAAAACTACCTATAGGATTGACAAAAAAAGGCCGCTATGAAAGGCAGATACAAGACTCAGAAGAAATGTTGGGGGGTTTAACATATTGCGGGTGTTACAGTATCGAAGGTATTAAATTTAAGTTAGGTATGTTGCATAGCGTCAGAAAGAATAATTTGTCTAATTTCTCAGTATACGTTTTATTTTTAAGGTTAATAAACACTTACACACTAATAGGAAAAAAATTCAAATTAGTGCATATGCTAAAAATTGAAAAACCGTTGTCTTGAGTTACAAAACATTTTTTTTTTGCTAGATATTCCACTCGCATCCCACTAAGCGACCAAAAACTCTTAAAGGAAAAACCTAAGCTTTCTTTTTAGCTAAAAAAAATCCCTTTTTTCCGAAAGACTGAAGAAAAAGCTATCTAAACTATTTGGGACAAATTTTGCTAAGAACAATAGATATTTATTTTATTTATTTATTTATTAACCCATAATTGAAATTATAAGCTAATTTTACTAAGACCAATAGCAACGTAGGCCTTCAGCTGAATATAAATATTACAAAAAGTTTACTTAACTTAGGGAATTGTGTTATATTTTGTTATAAAGGTTGCATAGTTTAAGAAATTTAATCATTAATGATATGTTATCGGAAGAGGGTGTGGATAGTGGATGTAGAGGACTAGTATTTTTAAATGTTACTCTTCGGGCGTTTTCAGTTTTAGTGCATTGGCAAAGAAAGTGTGATGGTGTAGTTGGTAATGAAATATTGCAGTTACAAAAGGGTGTAATATTTGGATTGTATAGTGATCCATGTGTTACTCTGGTATGGCCTAGTCGAAGCCTTTCGAATATGATGTAGTCAAGTCTTTTAGCATGTGTTTGATTGCCAGTCATGACGTCATAAATATTTTTTTTAAAATGATTGATGTTTTTGTACCAGGTTGATGATGAACTGAAAGAATGGTCTCTGTCAATATTATCAAAGTGTTTGTCAATTAGTTTATCAATGTCTTTACGATTATAGTTTTGTGTCGTAAGTAAAGGGCGTTTTGCTGAATATTTCGCCTCGGAATCTGCATATTCATTTCCTTTTATGTTGCAGTGGCCAGGAACCCAGATTAATGTTATGTCCGGGAACCTTTTTATTAAAATGTTCCTAATTTTAGAAGGGTAAAACTCAGAGTTTGATATATTTGCGATGGATGCTAAAGAAGAAAGGGAATCTGTACAGATAGAAAATTTTCCTTTTTTGTTGTAAACGTATAACAATGCTTCGTGAATGGCTATCAACTCTGCAGTAAATATTGAAGTGTGGGTGGGAAGAATTGCTGTTTTAATTGTGACAGTTTCAGTAGTTATACTGTACGTCATCGATATATCGGTTTTAGAACCGTCAGTGAAAATAAACTTAGAGTCACAAAGTTTACTTTTGATCGAAGCAAATAAGATTTTGTATTGGGAATGATCTGTATTGGCTTTAGCAAATTCATGTAGGGATGTATCTATGCTGCCTGTATTTAGTAACTAGGGAGGAAATTTCTTGACTTTGTTGCTATTAATGAATGATGGTAGTTCTAGTTTTCTACAGTTTTGAATTGTTCTATATATAGTTGAAGGTATTCTAGGTATCTTTTTTGACAGTTTTGTTTTTTTAACTATTTGAGTCAGAGGGCTGTTACTGTTGTACAGTAGTGTACGAAACAATTTAGAGGTTAGTATTTGATTTTGTGCATTTAAAGACCTTATGTTAGCCTCAAAATACATACTTTTTATTGGAGTTGAGCGCAGGGCGCCCAGCGATAATCTTATCGCCGCATTAATTATGGAATTAATTTTCCTCAGAACAGAGTAGGGGGCTGAACCGTAAATTGGCAGACAGTAGTTGACTTTTGATAAAATTAAAGCTTTTACAACAGAAATTAAAGATTTAGTGTTGCAGTTAAATTTATGGGTAGCGAGACATTTAATAATATTTAATCTTTTCATCAATGATGATGTTAAATAGTCAATGTGGTCATTCCATCTATAGTGTTTATTTATTAATATGCGAAGAATCCTTAAAGTTTCAACCTCAGTTATAGCAAAGTTGGGTGAGGCTATATCACAATGACAGTTTTTGAGTCTGCAAATATGAATATATTTGCACTTTGACGTAGAAAGTGTAGCGCCGGAATAATCACACCAACGATTGATGTCGTTAAATAGATTATTGAGGTTTAACACAGGATTTTTTTCTCTGGAAGACGGTATTATCAAGTTAAAGTCATCTGCGTAGGCACAAAAACCAATTTCCTTATGTAGCGATATTAGAGAGCATAATTTGTTGTAGGCTACAATGAAAAGGATTACTGAAAGGGGTGATCCCTGTGGAATACCATTGTATAAAGGATAGGGTGTAGAATAGTTGTTATTTATTTGAACTGTAATTTTTCTGTTTTTCATAAAATTTGTAACATATTTTATTATTTTTGGGCCAACTCTCCATTCTGTTAGTTGATCTATTATTGAATGGATACCTACTTTGTCAAAAGCTCGCTCAAAGTCGAGAGATATAATAGTTGTGTGTTTACGAACTGAGAGACTATGGGCAATTTGATAGTCGACATAGAGTAGACTATCAATTGTTGAGCTCCTCTTTTTAAAGCCAAATTGGCGGTTATTTAAAAGTTTTTTAGAAGTAACAAACCACCATAACCTATTGGCAATAATTTTATCCAAAACTTTGGAGAGACAGGGGTTTAAGGAGATAGGGCGATAAGATTTGATCAGTGATTTGTTGTTTTTTGCTTTTAAAATGGGTATGACTATGCTGTTCTTGAATTGTTGTGGGATATAGTTGGAGAAAATAGAATTATATAGTTTAAGAATTCTTACTTTCAGTTGATATGGTAGCTTTTTTAACATTGGGTAAGATATTCTGTCAAGTCCTGGGGTTTTACCTTTCAGCCTGTTAAGAGTAGAAGAAAGTTCGATGTAGTTTATATCGTTTTCAATTGTAATTGCTTGATTACATGGAACAAATATTGGCAGATTAGAAGTCGCGTGTTGTATATTTGATTGAAATATTGTTGAAAAATTTGCATCAGATGAGTTAGTTGACCAGTATCTACCGAATTCTTGACCCATTTTTATTTTATTTGTAATGATTTCGTCCGGGTTATCTAGGGAAGATATGCAGTGGATAGTTTGCTTACATTTGTATCCAGTGAAATTTCTGATATTGGTCCATACTTTTTCTATGGGTGTGCTGGGGTTAATTGTGGATGTAAATGAGGTAGCAGATGCTCTTTTTGCTATTTTAATTTCTCCTTTATAAATTGAGTTTGATTTTTTGTAGTTAAGCATGTTTGTTTGAGTCATATTTCTTTTAAAGGTATGCCAGAGGTTATTTTTTAGTGATTTGTGCTCTTCTAACTTATTATTCCACCAGGGAACTTGTTTGGTTGATGTGTTGTTTACATGGGGAATAGATACGTTAGCAGCTTGGTTTATTATTTTGCAAATATTTGCTGTTTCCTTATTGATATTTGCAGAAATTATTATGTTCTTGTCGTGCATTTGACAAAGATTCTGGAATTTTAGCCAGTCTGCACGTTTGGTATTATACTTTGGTTTGCTGATGGCAGGGAGGCAAACCATTTTGGGAAATAGTTCAATAATGATAGGGAAGTGATCACTACCATTTAGAGTGTCATCGATTTTCCAGTCCGCTTGAGCAGCTAGATTGGATGAGCAGAAGGTAAGGTCGATATGTGAGAATGTTCCATGAGTATTAAAGTGTGTTGGAGATTTATCGTTTAGTAGAACTAAGTCTGAGTCATTGATAAGGTGGGACAATATATTACCTGTACGACTATTTGATTTAGCTCCCCAGTGTTTATGGGGGCTATTGAAGTCCCCAGCTACAAAAGTTGGTGTGTTTGTTGTTAGAACGTTGTTAAGATTTCTAATACTGAATTTAGGTGGAGGTGGTGTATAAACACTAAAAATATTGAATTTGATTTTTGATATTATTTCTACACAAACTGCGTCGAAGTCATTTGATGTAGTTATTTGTCTATGCTGTAAAGACGTATGTACTAAAATTGCAGTACCCCCATATCTGGTGGAAGATGTGTTAGTAGAATAAAAAGAGAAATTAATAGGTATGGAAATATTTGCAAGGGAGTGAATATGGGTTTCCTGAATACAAATAATTTTAGGGTTATAAGATTTTACAAGAATTTGCAGTTCAGCATAATTGTTTAAATAGCCGTTCATATTCCATTGTATAATGTTAATACTCATAAATTATTACTAGATTAGTTATTATAAAATAGTTTTGCATAGAATATTTAAGAATTTTTTTATTATTATATATGAACTGCCCTAATGTGCAATAAAACAAATATTTTATATAATTTTTTGGTTTAAGAGAAAATACATAAATAATGTAAAGAGCAATGAGTAAAAAGAAATGATAATAATTAAATAAAAAGCATGTGAATGAATGAATGTTTGTCGGAGGTGATAATGTATAGTTACTATTGAAAATAATGTATAAAGGCAATATGCTAATTGTTATTTTAAAGTTACTAAGAGAAAATATCAAGAAGTTGTCGTGAATTAAAAGAGCGACAAATGTTGAAGTTAAATATATTTGACAGTTCGTGAATGATTTGTTTTTAAATTTGGAATGAGATCGATGATTGTCAAAAACATATGATAGAAATGAAACTATAGTCATACCTCGATAAAAACAAAAATAATGTGGTTGTGGAATACAGAATATAAATAAGTTTTTACTTATGTCGTTTTGATCTACGGGTTGCTTCTTTTTTAATTTGATCTCTTAATTTTTTTGATGCATTTCTAGGCAGTATTATTGGTTGGTTGCTATGTGAAGAGTTACTGTTGTGATCAGTTTCCATTTCAGAAATTGAGTTGTCGTTATCGCTTATTACATCAGAGAAATCTTTAATAAAACGTGGCTTGTTGTTTTGTGTTGGAGGATACATGTTGGTAGAACAGGAGGGCTTATCGTTGTTTGGAATTTTTGCGGTAGTGGAGTATAATGCGTTTTGTGTCGGATGACGTTGTTTGTATAGAAAGGCAGCCTTTTTTTTACCTACTTTTTCAAGTGTGGCAATGGCCTGTATTTCTTTTTCCTTCAAAAAATTGGACAGCTTCTGTCATTTGATGAATGATTGGAGTCAATAATATGAGAGTTTTTACAGTTGATACAGGAAGGTTGGCGAGTGCATTTTTCATTTAATTCAGCATCGATATGGAAAGTATTGGAACAGTTGGAACATATTTTCTCACTGGTACAGGATTTAGCTACATGTCCGTATTGGAGACAGTTTTTACATTTTAAGGGTAGAGGTATATATGGTCGTACCTTGACTTTTTCGTAACCAATAGATAAGTCATTTGGAAGATTGGTGGAGGCGAAGGTGACTATAATAAGACCTGTTTCTATCAGGGCGTCATCATTTTTTCTCAAAATTTTATTAATACCTGTAATGTTCTGACTTTTTAATTACGATAAGATTTCTGTTTCACTAATGCCACGCAAATCATTGGAATAAATTACTCCTTTTGCAAAATTGAGAGCTGGGTGTTCTTTTAGCTCAACTTTGATTTCATTGGACAATGAAGCTAGCTGAATTAATTTGTTGGCTTGGACAAATGTTTTGGTTTGGATGAGTATGGTACCATTGAGAAGTTTTTTGCATTGCTGCACTTCTCCTCCAGCAACGCTGTCTATCACTTTTTTAATTAAAAATGGAGAGACGGTAGAGAGTGTTTCAGTACTTTCTTGTCTTTGCATTATAAGATACTTTTCCCCTGGAGAATGTATGGTTAGTCTTCTTTTAGTGTCAAATGTAATTGGGGGTGTCGGTTGGCCACCACCACGATCTGGTGGATCATTCATTTTAGGTTTTTGGCTTTTTGCCGATTTGTTTATTTCTTTGTGATAATAAGATAATAACGAATTTTATTATTTACAAAATAAAATAATATATTTATTTTTGGTATACAAATAAAATTGCTTTCACTTCAGTTTTCAATACGACCATTCACTGTGAATTGCTGTTTTGTACTGTGAGAACAATAGGTAAAAAGGTTACATTATTTAGAAAAAAACCTGTTTGCTCAAAATGTCAAATTCAGAGAGTTGTGGACCAATAAGACTAACCTTGGTGCATACCGATCGGAAGACATCGGTTTCAAAAGTTGGATCACTTGACTGAAACGCCCCTATATAAAAACGCAATTATGTAAGTTTGTTTGTATCTTATAGGAGGCTAAACCATTGAACGGATCTTCATGAAATTTGAACAGAAAGAAAGAACTATAGGCTATAAAGGTTTTTTTTAATATCACATATATTGAGTACAATGAGAGAGAAATCTTTGCAAATTTGTTAGAGGTCATCTGTTAATACGTGGGATCGAACAAGTGGGTTTACACAACACCCTTCCCTCCCCCCTAATGTACAAAGTAAATATAAGATGTAACATATCTGGAATACTGTAAAAGTGACGGCCTTGAGCCCATAATTTGTTCATTTGAGTAGTCAGATAAAAATGGCCGGAATATGATTAGTTTGCATGGCACCTCCTATACAAAAAACTATGAAATACCCTGACAGCGAAAGTCATGAATGTGAGTAGTCGTGGCGAATATGGGCGGAATCGCCTAATTCAAAAATCGAGAAAACCAAAAATATTCAAAATCAAAAAGTAGCCAGCGTTGAAATAAAATATATAAAAAATAAATAAAATACAAAATTTAAAATTTAAATTCCACAATACAAACTTCGTAGGAAAAATTGATAATGAAAATATACATGTTATGTTATAATTGAATAGATTGTTTCTATATGAAATTTTTCTACTTAGGGCGACCGTGAGGTTTTGTACCCCGAACCTTCATATACACCCGTACTTGCACTTTTTGGTCAACTTATACTATGGACATTTTTCTATAAGTTCAAATTTAGAGTTCTTAAAAGAAAAACTGCTAACAGCTTAAGTGAATTAAAAATAATTTCATTAATGCGGGCATCATTTGAAAAGACTCTGAAACTCAATGATAATAAAAAATGTTTTTATTGGCGGGATACTTATCAATGTGCCCACGACTTTTAAAAACTTCCATCTCCAGTCCTGTATACAATATTACTGATATGTAATACCATATCAATATGAATATAAATACAATTAATATTGTTTATTATTCGTATCATATGTGTTAGGGTGTCGCGAAACTTCGAGTTTCAACCAATGGTGAATGTGAAACCATTGCTCAGGTTTAGGACATGTATTTCATTGTTTAATACTAAGTGCAGAGCAGCAGAAAATTTTTAACCTTAGTTTCTCTTAAATTTTCTTTACTAAAAAAATTAGTTATTATAAGGAAACAACGGTTGCAATTTTCCAATCAAATTTTGAGACTTTGGTTCACAAAAATTGCTCCAGTTCCCGCAAATGGAAGTTGCCAGGTATATAAATGGGCTATATAAATTTTGAGTGAATTGACTAAACTATATATATGTATATCTTTTCGTATCAAAAATGGGTCATCTTATGAACAATAGCTTTTTTTATATAACAAGTACTTGTAATTTCAAAAAAACATTTTAAGTGTAATATTAGCTAGAATTAAATAAAATTCATCTAAATTCAATATATTTAAAGTTTCTAAGCCCTTTTAGGTACCAGAATCCACCGTTTTTGACACAACCCGTTTTTTGACAAACTAGGTCCCTTTTCTCGGAGAAGGTCACATATATGAAAACGAGGCAGTTATGCACTTTTATAATTTGGAAATATATTAAGCAGTCTAAAAGTTTAGCGCAAACGCAGAAAGATCACTCTGTCCGCAGTCCAATAGTTGAAATGGAGATTTGAATCTTTGAATCTTCAAAGGTCCGAAGAAGGTTCTTAAAAAGGTAAGTATTTAAAAGTCAGTCTTTTTGCCATTTTTTCCCCATAATATGTGCCTTAATACTGCGCCTCTACTAAAATAAAAATTTTAGCAATTCGAAACACACTTATCGCAGAATATGTTTAAAGATGAGAATTAATACTCGTCTGCATTCAGACATACTTGTATAAGACAGATACCATCAATACAATTTATTTTGTTGAATTGAGTTAATGAATCATATTGTTTTATAATTTTTACAATTTATTTATGAGCTTTTATTTCATGTATGGGTATTGTTTTTAAACATTAACAGCAACAACATGAACAACACAATATTGATTGAGAAAAAATTTATTACTATTTTTAATTTATCTTCAGAGATATGTCAGTAAACAATTGAAATGGCAAAGCAAAATTCAAAGTTGCGTATAAAAAGAATAGGATACCAATTATTATAGCTGTTTACTTCGACATTTTATTGGCGAACTTCGAGTAATTTGTACTATAGTCACGACATTATCTTTGAATGTTGATTGCATTTAATTATTATCGAAATAATTTTTATATTTAAAAGTTAAACATATATACATTAGGCAGGACTGATACTGTAGACGTAGATTTTTTTAAATGCTGTATATAAAAATTTGAGATGATCGAAAAAAAAAAATAAAAATTATAACACATTTACAATATGTAATTTCTTTTTTTTTTAAACAGCTATATTCTATTTTCATTCCACTGCACCTTAATTATATAGATTAACAGAGCCCAGCCCTCGAAATTCGAGTGCAAAGCTTAGGAAATTTTATTTTTTCATTCAGCTTATTTCTTTCAATGTCTATTAATCTATTTAATTCATTAAATTTATTTCATTATAAATATTTGTTGAACACACTGTATATCAGGTATTTGAACCACTTTGTATATCACCTAGAGTAATGCTAATTTTAGGCAATTATTTTCGATATTGGTTTATGTCTTAAAAGTTTTTCAATTAAACACAGGGCCTTTCATATACAATATTTGAAAACACATTAACAAATATAATAAACACGCAGCATTGTATAATTTTATGTATGTGTTAGTAGTAACTTTAAATAAGCATTACTTAAAAAAAATGTTCCAAACGATGCGTATCTCTAATTCTGGAGGACAGCTAAAAAGAAATGGGATATGTTTGGTCAATTAAAACTGACAAAATTACATCGGTCACAAGAAATCACCTTGCCTATTAATTCTACTGCACCATAATTATATAGATATGAAATCTATAATTTTCATTTGTTACCGATGTTTTATTCTACCCTTTTTCCGATTTTTACCAAACATATATTATTTGAAAGGTATTTCTTTTTAGCTGTTCACCAGATTCACAGATTTTTAAATATTTTCCTTTATTTGTAGCAAATTGCATTTAAAATTGCTACTTACACATACATAAAATTTTACGTATGCTATGTGGGGGTTTACTAAATTTGTTAATGTGCTTGCTAATGAGTTTGTTATCTTTATTCACAATAATAATAAACCGTGAAAGTGTTGGTTTGTGAATTGGCTAAGTTGAAAAATAAAGTTGCCTAGAAATTGCACTCGAATTTCGGGCGCTGAAATCTGCTAGTATTTTTTTAAAATGATATCACTAATTGTGATTACGCGGATGACATATTTGTTTATTATACTTTGCATAATATAAAATTTGGAATAATTGGGAAAAATCTTAAAAATTAAATATATATTTCAGCAAATTCCATCAGGAACATAGGCTGTGTACGTAGAGTCTCCATCTTTGTCTGTCTGCTGCGATATGTGTGAGTTCGTTGAATGATTTTCCAGTTTCTTTACGTCTTGTACGTCTCCATGTTGTCATCGCTCGTCCTGATTTCCTCGCACCCTGAGCGTTCCATTCAAGTGTTTCATGGCAAATTTTATTGTATGGTTTTCTTAGTGTATGTCCAAGCTTTCTTATATTTTCTCTTCTTTATTTGAGTACTGATGTCGTCTTCATCGGCGATTTCGAGAAACTGTTCGTTCGTAACTACTCTAGGCCACCAAATCCTTAATATGTTTCGCAGGCATCTGTTGGTTAAAGTTTGTATATTGTGCTTGATGACTTCGTTTACCAACCAGGTTTCGGATCCATATAGCAGAATACGCTTAACGCAGGCGTTATATATGTGAAATTTGGTCTTGGGGGAGTGGGCGTTCGATTTCCATATATTTCGCAGATTGTAATATGCAGTTTTGGCCTTATGTATACGCGAATTTACGTTTCCGATAGCGCCGCCATCTGTAGTTGTGTTACTACCCAAGTAGCAAAAGTTATCACCGTTTTGAATTGGCGCGTTGTTCAGCAAAAAAATTGGTGGTTGGTTAGTTCTGGATTTAACAATCATACATTTCGTCTTATCTGTATTGATTCGTAGGCCATATTTTAATGCCGTTAAGGCCAAGTTATCTATCTTCCTCTGCATATCGGAAAGCATAACATCAAGCCAAATTTTTCTACTTAGGAAATTTTTCATTGATCAGGGGACCTATTGAACCGAGTTGCTTATGAATATTTTTTAAAAAAATGCTTAACACTGCTGGCCTATTAAGGGCGTGATCGTGATTTTCCCTGACGGATGATAGACATTGCTGTATCAACTCCGTTTGCTATAACGATGGCGATTATACATCGAAGCTTTATATTCAAAAAGTGCTATCTGCAATTTACAATATAATTTATGTATGGTTTTAAACTATTTTCTGGGATTACTGTTAACTAAAGGGTTCGCCAAATAACTTTTTTTTTTTAATGCCATAAAAAAAAACTGCTGAATATTATCTCAAATTTCTTTTTTTATTTAAAAGCACAATCCTTCCGGTTAATATTGGAAAATAACTTCATTCAAATGGCTGCCTCGGCTGGCCATGCAGTAGCCTACACGATCGGTCCAATTTTTAAGCACATTATCGATTGTATGTAGCTGTATTTCACCAACGGATTCACGAATATTGTCCTTTAAAGCGCCAATTGTCTCTTGCTTGTTGGCGTAACACTTATCTGTGAGGTCACCCCACAAATAATAGTCCAACGGTGTCAAATCGCAGCTCCGAGGTGGCCAAACTACATCAGCTCTGCGGCTGATAATGCGATCTTCAAAAACAGGGCGCAAAACATCGAGTGTAGCTTCGGCTGTGTGGCACGTAGCGCCGTCCTGTTGAAACCAAATGCTGCCAAAATCCTCCTCTTCAATTTTTGTGAACAAAAATTCGTTCAACATGGCCCGATAACGATCGCCATTGACTGTAACTGCCTTGCTCATTATCGAAGAAAAATTGCCCAATTATGCTTCTAGACCAAAATCCGCACCAAACAGTGACTCGTTTTGGGTGTATCGGCTTTTCAATGTATGCGTGCGGGTTTTCTGTGGCCCAAATGCGACAATTTTGCTTGCTTACATACCCGCCAAGATCAAAATGAGCTTCATCTGAAATGATGATTTTTTTGGCAAAATCGGCAACTTCTGTAAGTCGATCGCAGGCCCACTTAGGGAAGCGAAAATGCATTAGATGGTCAGTTGGCTTCAACTCCTGTACTAATTGGACTTTGTGTGGCGTCATACCAAGGTCTTTATGCAAAATTCGTCTCAATGATGCCTCTGAAATGTTCTATTCTTGAGAACGACGGTGAATTGATGTTGATGGCGCTTCACGCACACTTTCTGCCACAGCAGCAATATTTTCGGGTGTACGCACTGTTTTTGGCTTTTCACGCTTTGGGCTATCGATGAGTATGCCAGTTTCTTTCACTTTTTTCACAAGATAACGAACATACGGCGCTGACGGTACTTCTCTTCTTCCAAAATCCGTACGCAATTTTCGCACACATTCTGCAACATTACCATGATTTTCAAAGTAATGTCGCAATATTTCCCAGCATTGTTCAAGCGTACGCACAACCATATTCGTTCAGCGGAAGGACAAAACTAATTACCATTCATGAAATAAGCACTAGTTGAAAAAAAAGGTTGGATGGCGCACCCTTTATAATAATGATTTTAATTTTCAACATCAATAGTAGGATTAATTCTTACCAGATATTGTATTAACCGATCGATTCATACTTTTACATCTAATGAATAAGTTAGTGTTCCTCGCTTTCCTCAAGAACATTGTTAAAGCAGATATCACTTTTTGAATATCAACCCTCGATATATTTTATAGGGTCCATATTTTTTTTTTAAATTATTATAAACGGAAAGACAAACTTATGTTTGCCCTTAATACACTGGTGTGACCGGTAAAAAAATAACATTTTTAACTGATGATACCATTTATGAAATAAGCACTAGTTGAAAAAAAAAAATGGATGGCGCACCCTTTATAATAATGATTTCAATTTTCAACATCAATATGTAGTAGGATTAATTCTTACCAGATATTGTACTAAACCGATCGATTCATAATTCATACTTTTACATCTAATGAATAAGTTAGTGTTCCTCGCTCTCCTCAAGAACATTGTTAAAACAGATATCACTTTTTTTAATTATTATAAATGGAAAGACAAACTTATGTTTGCCCTTAGTACACTGGTGTGACCGGTAAAAAAATAACATTTTTAACTGTTGTTCTAACTTTCTTATCTAGGGTCGAGTAATACGTCTATATAGAGTTTGTGCTGATATCTTTGTCTACTTAGCCTAAATGCAGCTTTTATTACATTGAACGTTTTTCTGAGTCGATTTAGCGATGTCTCTCCATCTGCATTTCATCTTGTAATCAAACAGCAAGTATAAATATTGGATGAAATTTAGTATGTGTTCTTTAACTGACACAAGTATGAACCCTATTTAAATAGGTGAATATAAAAGCATGTGTAGTCCAAGCCTCATGAAAATATCTCAAATGATTATAGTTAGAAATACTCTAAATTACACATTACCCAAAGACGAAAATTCAGCATAAATTTTACTTAAATTTCGTTTATGTGTATTTCTGAGAAATAAATTTTATGATCATGATCACGATCCATCCATTTCTGGACCCAGGCATCATATGAAACTAGCATCTGATATTAGCTTTTTCATTTCTGAGTCGCATAGACCGCTTTATATTTCATACTTATTCTCTTTTTCTTTAATGAATGGATCCATCTCTCTGAAATGTGAAGTATCTCCATCTTTAATGAAATGAAAAACTTGGAAATGTGACATACATATATAAATACATTTTTTTACTTGTGTTTTATTCAGAAATTCAAATTGATGTTGAACTAAATTGCTTTAAGTGTAATTTTGTTGGGTACTTAAAACCACACATGAATACACCATTTATGGTAAACATCTTTTAGTATGTGTGCCAGACAACGTTGTGTGACTCTGTCTATCTGAATTGTTTTATATCCTTTGTTTAATTTTTTTTATTGCATAATAAACAACTAACTCACCCTTTTTATCATTCACCGACTCACATGGTTTTGCTATAAATGTACACCAGTCCCCTATTATACGACATTTAAAATAATTCAACTAAGGTCCATTATTACAACTTTTTTTTTTTATTTATTTATTAAGTCTATGGTAAAACCTTACAGACTGTTAAGTATAATACAGAGAAAAAAAAATATAATATATACAAATCCTTAAATCAAAAATTTGAGATCATGTATTTAAAAATAATATAATATTGCGTTTAATAATATCATCATTTAAAGAAAAATCAATTAAATTGTATAGATCATTGAAATCATGGCAAATTCTTCTAAATGGATCAGCAAACTTTTGACGACAGATTGGGATAAACATAAGAAAGTTTGAGCATATATCGCCTCGAATTAAGTTAAATAAATCACAACATTAAGCATTGTTCTTCGGCTTTTTAAAGACGGCAGTTTAATTTGAGAAAGTCTAATTGTTTTTGATTGACAAAACTTGGATAAGAACGTCTTAAGCAGAAAAGGAGAAATTGCTTCTGGACCGATTCAATTTTGGCACTGCGAATATTAGATAGTGGATCCCAAATAACAGACCCGAATTCTAAAATTGGTCTTACTAGGGAGATGTATAGTTGTTTGGTAACTGTAGGGTCATTGAATTCCTTTGCCCATCTTTTAATGAAGACCAGTACACCACGTGCTTTAATAATTATCATCGAAATGTGTTGAACAAACTCTAATTTGGCATCTAAAAGAACACCCAGATCCAGGATTTTATTTACTTGCTCCAACTGGTAATCTCCAAATTTGTAACAACCAAATTCACCTAATTTTCTAGTAAAGTGCATGTGTTTGCATTTTTTTAAATTTAATTCCATTAAATTTATGTGTCACCATCTATAAAAATTATTTAGATCATGTTGTAGGTGAATTTGTTCACAATAATTCTTATAGCTTAAGAAAATCTTGACATCATCAGCATAAATAAGAACATTTGAGGCTTTTATTATACTTGGTAGATCATTTATAAAAAGAGTAAATAAAATTGGTCCAAGATGACTTCCTTAAGGCACACCAGATTTAACTATAATATTCTTTGAAGCAGTATTATTAAAATAAACGCGTTGATTTCTGTTGATCAAGTAAGATTTTATCAAGCTTATGCTGTTTGCTGTAAAGCCCATCAAATATAATTTTTTGAGTAAAAGGTCATGATTTACTTTATCGAAAGCTTTACTGAAGTCAGTATAAATAACGTCGGTATGTAGCTCATTGACGAAACCCCGATTTACCAAAGTTGTAAGTTGTAAAATATTAGTTGAAATAGAGCACTCCTTACGAAAACCATGTTGTGAGTGTGATATTATAGAAGAAACCTGATGACAGAGATTATCCGTTAAACATTTTTTAAATAGTTTGGGAATAGCACAAAGCCTAGCTATTCCTCTATAGTTAGCTACATTCGGTTTGTTTCCAGATTTAAATAAAGGAATAATATATGAATCTTTCCATAATGTAGGAAAATACCCATGTTTAATGGATGAATTAAATAAAATGCATAATGAAACAGCCAAAGTTTGGGCGCAGTTGATTAAAATGCAGCTAGGAATACCGTCAGGTCCTCCGTTAGTTGAATTCTTGAATGTTTTTAAGTTATTTTTGATATCCGAAGTCTTTATAAAAGGAAATGAAATTGATTGATGTTCCATAACTGGAAATGGATATATGTTTGAAATGTCATATTGAACATCAGAGTAAGTTGTGCTAAAAAAATCAGCAAACATATCGCTAATAACTACATCATCACGGGATTCACGATTAAGATACTTCATTTCAGTTGGATATCCAGTAGATTTCCTTTTAGAGTTTACAAATTTATAAAATGATTTTGGATCTCTCTTCAAATTTATTTTCATAGTTTCCATGTAATTCTTATAAAGTTTTGTATTTAGAATATTATACTCTGCACGTGTAACTGAATATTTCGTATAATCAGATAAAAGACCAGACACTTTATATTTTTTGTGCCGTTTATTTTTTTAGTTTTTAAGACTCGACAATTGTTTTGTGCTCCAAGGAGGGCCAGAGTGGTTAAAAACAGTAAACTTCGGGATACATTCATTCATATAAAATAGATCAGTTTCGTAGAATAACTTGATCGTTGTATCGATTGATGTGGGAGAACCAGATGTAATAGAAAACAATTGGAGCCAATCTATTACTGAAGTAATAATTTAAATCGTTGTAATTTGCTCTTATGAAACAAAAAACTTTTAAGTTATTTGATTTGCACTTTGAAACAAATGGCAAATTCAAGTTTATTTCAATGGTAGGATGGTAACGATCTTCTGGTAAAGTAACAGGATCTGCGCGAGATAAAGAGTAGTTTATTGGCTCATTAACATAAATTAAGTCTAAAATCCTTTCATGATCATTATGAACACCATTAATTTGAAAAAGACCCAAGTCCGATAAATTATTTATGAAATTACCGTTATCTTCATTTGACACCGTAGGAGTGTAGTAAAAAGAATCAATTAAAAATGTCCATGATATTAACGGCAGATTAAAGTCTCCAAAAACAAGTATAGAATCTTCAGGGTTGGCTTTTGTTACAACTGATTTTATTGATTCAAAATGTTCATTATAAATCGATTGATCAAAATCAGGAGGTATGTAGGAGCAAGTAATAAAAACTTTTTTTTGATTTAGTTTTAACATAACACCAATAATTTCAATATTCGGTAAAGAATCAAGACGTATTTCTTCAGATGATAGTTGACAGGAGACAGCAATTAGAACACCACCACCAATTGTTTTAGTTTCTCTGTCAAGTCTGTAAATATGAAATTTATTACATAATATCTCAGCGTTGAAGACATTTCTTTTTAACCAGGTTTCAGTAAGAACAATAACATGATGAGAGAAATCAAAGCTGTGTTTAAACAGAGACGTTATTTTTGTGTTAATGCCACGAACATTTTGGTAAATTATAGATATTTGGTTATCATGAAGAGTAGTTAGTTTCTTGGAGCATTTAAATTTCTTAGCGGAAGATGAACAGCATTTCTTGGATTTTCTTTGTATTGATATTCACGGACAAGTGTACTAACGGGCCTATTAAGTAAATGTTAGTTAAAGGTAACTTTAACTAAAGTGAGCAATAAAATTACGTTTAACTGTTTTTTTTTTCATTATTACAACTTCCCAGTAAAATAAAATTAATATTTTTGATATTGCGGCAACACCAAAGGAAACACCGATTACTTTTGACCAAATGAATTGCTTTATCGAAATACGTAGTGGCAACGTTCCTTCACTTGTTCGCAAATAAGCAATAAAAACACTAGAATAAAAACCAAAAACCTTTATTATAAGTTGCATAATTGTTGTAACTGTATAATAAAACTTTTTTAATATATACAAGCATATATATAAGAATATGTAAATAAATTTATTTCCAAAACTAAATTGATGTGAATTCCTTCTTCATAGGTCAGAAAATGTGGCAATATTAAATACATAAACCTCACGTTAAAAGCTAATGGCAACAATATCTTCCCTTTAGCTTATCGGTCACTTTTAGCTTAAGGTAAAGATGTAATAACGAAAAACTAATAATTTGCCCGATATCATCCTAAGTTTAGCTATTGGCAAGTTGTAATAATGGCCCTAAATATTATTAAACAATTAAGAAAACTGTTAATCCAGGAACATATTATTGTGTTGACGAAAATATTAAAGTTTAGAGTGAATTTAATAAACAGTACTAGGTGCTACATGGTCATAAATGGTACATTACTAACGTCATTTGCTGAAGTCTCTTACAAGTTCGAAGATAGTATAAATTTAAATTTGAAAAGAAAGAGTTATGGAACATTTACTTAGAATCGGCCTCACCATCTTTGAAGTTAAAAAATAAATAAAATGCTTAAATATGAGATAGTTAATTAACTAACATTTGAGTTCTAGCTCTAAGGTTTTCTGAAATATATCCGTGTAAAAGGTAATAAAAAAATTCAAGGACGCGATCTGGGAAAATTCCGTTTTCTGCAAAATTTTATTGATCTATACTTTTAGTCAAGGTCTCATTTGAAAAGACTTGAAACATTCTTACTATTAACTTTTGTGATGAAATGAAGCTACTCGTAATTTATGAAAGCTGTTTTGTATATACAATCCTTTTTATAAACTAACTGGTATGCCGCTTCGCGCTTCGTACCGACTAACCGAGACTTATTAACATGTCTTATTTCATAACCAATTTTTCCTACGAAGTTTTTATTGTGCAATTAAAATATTTATTTTATATTTTTTTTTTATTTTTATGCTTTCTGATATACAATATTTTCTGTTTCAATGGTGCGTGGTAGGGAAGAAGAAAGCTTATATTATAAAATTCATAACTACACTGTATTCTAAATCGGACCGGTTTCTGGCATTTTTATGTTATAATTAATACGAAGTAAAAGCTGTATGGTATGAAAACTAATTCTAACCACACTGCTCGTAGGCCTGACTTTAGGTGGGAGTGTTAAAGCGCTGACCAAGAAGTGCAAGTACGGGTGGATGTGAAGGTTCAGGGTTCAAACCTCACGGCCGCCCTAAGTAGAAAAATTTCATATAGAAACATTCTATTCAATTATAACATAACAATTATCACAATGTTCAATAAATCGCTGACGAAAGTTGAAATACCAGAAACCGGTCCGATTAAGAATACAGTGTAGCTATGAATTTTTGAAATATATGCTTTCTTCTTCTCCACCACGCAGTATTGAAACAAAATTAAAATTTGCATATTAATCACAGTATTAATTGCAATATGTCTGCAATATAAATGACTACAAATCTAACAAACAAATATTTTTTATTTTTTTTTCGGCACCACAATAAAGAGCAAACCATTTTCCGCATTAAATCTGGCAACACTTTACTTTTGGCCGTATATTTTGAATATAATTTGCCAATTTTTCATGTTAGCAATTTTTTATTTTGCCCATTTTTGATGTTGGATATTTTTGGTTTTAGCGATTTTTATTATTCGCGATTTTCGGTTTTGGCGATTTTTGATTTTTGGCGATTTTTAATTTTTTGCGGTTTTTGAATTGGCGATTCCACCTATATTTTCCATGACTACTAAAATTGACTGTCTGTTATGAAATACTTCATATACCATCCCGCAAAATTTTAATCGGACTACTCACATTAATATCTGATGGCACCACGCCCACTACTCCGATCACGCCCATTTTTTTTTTACTTATCATATGAATAAATTATGGGCCCACACAATGTCCCAAGGCTCTCACTACTGCAGTACTCCAGATAAACGAATACGATATTTTTTGTATGGAGAGTTCCACGCCCATTGGCCGGCAATTTTTTGTCCGACTGTACACATTAGTATCTGATGGGCTCGTGCAAGGTGTCAAAGCTTTTCCTTTTATATTTCCCAGTTACATGATTTTCTATACTTACTTTGTATGGGCGGCGCCACCCCCACTGCTTCAAGCACGCCCGTTTTTTGTTCGACTAATTACATGAATAACTTATGGGTTCATGCAAAGTCCCAAGGCTCTCACTATTACAGTACTTCAGATATTTGACATTTTATATTTACTATGTATGGGAGGTGCCATGGGAGGTGTCCGACTACTCAGAAAAATTTGCAGAGGTGTCTCTCTCATGGTCTTCGAGATATATAATATTGAATTATTAGTTTGTATGAGAGATTCCACGCCCACCTATCCGATGCCGCCCATTTTCAGCAGGGCTACTAACATAAATAATGGATGGCATCACACGAATTTTCAAAGATCTCTCTGTCATAGTACTCAATATATATGATATTAAAAGTTCAATTTATATGGGAGGTGCCACGCCGACTAAAAATATCAAAAAAATTATAGCCTTTGTCCATCCTTAAGGACCATTCTAATTATTAGAACCAACTTTTTTGAAATCAAATGAGCAGTTACGGAGCTTACCTCCTAGAAACAAACAAACAAACAAATACTCATTAC